>CM059186.1:162015809-163215809 GCA_030323885.1 Branchipolynoe longqiensis
GTACAAACGGGGGCCAAAAAAATTTGGGCCGGGCCCCGTCACCCAATGGTCCCTTTAAATCGATAAAAAAGGCGAAAAAATTTTTATTTAAAAAACTTTGTTGAAATCAAAAACCTTTTAGGTGATCCCCCGTCGGGGCAATAAGTGTTTACCAAATTTCCCCGAGGAAACGAAAATTGTGGGTTGTTCCCCCAATTCGGGGAAAAATTTTTTCCCCAAAAACAAGAAAAAATACGCAAAAATCCCAAAACTTTTGGGGGGAAACCCTTTTTTAAGGCCCCCCACAAGGGCCTTTCGAGGGGGGCACCCTCCCAGAAAAGGACCCCTTTCTGTGTTAAAAAATAACAGGTAAAAAACAAAAAAAAAGATATTTTATCCAATCTACACGTGGTTTCAATGGAAACCCAAGGCCAAGGGTTAAAAAAAGGGATTTCCGTGAAATGGATCCTGGCTCATGCAGGATGGAAAACCGCTAGATCGTTTGCAAAACATTATCACAAGCGACTAGAGAAGCCTCAACCTATCGCACAGAGGCTACTCACCAACTAAAACACAAAGGTGAGACAAAGTGAACTTTTCGCTTTATTGTCATACCAATTGTACACACACATACTTAAATAAGACTTGATAATAGAATCATAATAACTAACAGGAATATCAGGATAAAAATGATATTACGTAAAGGTCTCCCTAGCCTGCGGCTAGCCAGAGGCAGTATACCGAGGTAAAATAGATTAGTTAGACGAATCTTACCTGGGTATAGATGATGGATAACTATTGTTTTACCGAGGTAGGAGCCTCGGTTAGACGTGGGCGAGGGCCCACCCACCACGCCCTGCCACGTCTATTCAATCACTTGTACCAAGATTAGGTCACATGACCATAGTTTTTTGGTTTATTGGAATTATCCTGAATTAGTAGGTAAAGATTGCTGGAGCCGGATGTGCTTCCTTCTCCCTCGCCCACGTCTAACCGAGGCTCCGACCTCGGTAAAACAATAGTTATCCATCATCTATACCCAGGTAAGATTCGTCTAACTAATCTATATATATATATATATATATATATATATATATATATATATATATATATTCATGTGACGTGGGTGCAGGGGCGGTGCTCTATACACACCTTGTCATATGGAATGGGTCACATGGGTGTAGTGGGTTTTGGGGTGTGGACCTCAAGTCTTGCTATAGGCACAGGGTAGGGAATTGTGTAGTGAGATAGAGGGAGAGAGGGAGAGAGGGAGTGAGCGGGGGGGCGGGGGGGTATAGTAGAAGGAACTGGTGAAGCCGTCTCCCCTGTAGGAGAGACGGGGAGAGGTGGGACCCTGGGCCTCCCCTACCATCTGTCTGCCTGCTCCAGGGCTGTCACCCAGGTAAATACTTAATGGCCCGCCACTTCAGTAACGGAGTGTGTACAGTGGTGGAGGTGGGGTAAGGTGGGAGGGGGGGGGGCGGAGAGGGGAAGGGGAGGAGTGGGTGGAGGGGAGCGGAGGGGGAGGCGGAGGGAGGGGAGGGGAAAAGGTTGGGTTGAGGGGAAACGGGTGGGGGGGGAGGGGGGGAGGGGGAGGGTTAGTAAAGGGCTTCAAACTTCAAGGAAGGTTTGGTGCAACGACTACCACTTTCCCTCAGGAGTTTCCTATCGGCGGCGAAGTTGTAAAAGACTTTGCATATGACATGCTGAGCTTAATAAAACTGCATTACTAAAGCTGTGTATAAATACAATAGAGCCTGTCTTCTGCGATCCTTGTGTCCGGCGAACCCCGCCTCGCATCTGTGAACATTTATTAAATACACATAATGGAATGTGTCCCTCTGAGGAGAGGACACCTGATGTGGCAGGACAACTTTGGTATATGTGTGTGTATATATACACGCGTATATCCTAGATATAGGTGGGGTGCAGAGACCTCCCCTGGTGTTAATGGATAGTACTTCATTACGGTCCTTGATTGGGTTCGGATCCATTAGCACCCCCAATTTATAATCATATAATAAATTATATTACAAATATTTGCATATATATATATATATATTTGCATATAAATTATATTTTCACTTCATCAGGTGCATTTGGTTATGTCCATTTGAACAGGTGGACGATGGCCGGCCATAGAGGCAATGCCATGACCCTGGAGGTAATGCGATAAAGAGATGTGTACTCCACCCCCTCCCCTCCCCATCCCTCCGACCAGACAGGATGGCCGAATGAGTTGAGCGTCCGTCTCCTGTTTTGGGAGATCGGGGGATCCGAACCCATGGGATCATGGGTTCAAATCACGGTCAAGTCAAACCAATGACTTATAAATTGATACTTGTTGCTTCCTAGCCATACTTGTTGCTTCCTAGCCAGGCGGTCAGCATTATTAGGACAGGGCAAGGACTGGTTGGCTCAGTGTCAGGACAATGTGACTGAGTGGGATATAAAGTCATGGTGCTGGCGGCCTGATCTCCCACTGGGGAAGCACTATAAAGTCACCATGAGTGTGCACTGTCACAAGTCAGTACCCATTCTGATATGACATTAGACATTGCCAGGATGGTACCCATCCTGATATAACCTTAGATGTTGCTAGGACGTAAAACAACAGCAAACAAACAAACAAAGCCGACCCCTCCTGCTGTTACTGCCTCGCACTGTGGCTTCATGGTGAGGTGTCCCTGCGACCATCATGGCGGCCACGTAGTATGGCGGGCACGTGCCGTGGTGTGCGCGTGGTGGGGGTGAGGGGGGGGGGGGGGTGAGGCGCCACCCTCACTCCGCCCACTCCACCCACCTCCCGTACCCCAGTCTGGACCCGGTGATGCCCGACGTGTGGCAGGTAAATAATTAATCTGGCATTTGTTCTGTAACCTCAGCAGGTGGCCACCTTTCATTTTCTACCCCCCCCCCCCCCACACCTTTCAATTTTGTTTTGTTTAGCTCACCACCGACAATGGGTGAACAGGAATCCACGCGCAGTTTGATTTGCACAATTAATCAAAGATGTGCAGCCGATAACCAATATGGTCTCCGAAATGCGCTTTCAGGAGCCGCTGACCATTGTGCGCCAAAATGATGGAGGCATTGCGCCAGGTGCCTGTTTGTTGTGTTGACATTGATCCATGAGTTGAGCGTCCGTATCCCGTTTTGGTAGATCGTGGGATTCGAACCCACGGGTTTGAACCCTGGTCGAGTGAAACCGATGACTTAAAAATTGTTTGTTGTGTTGACATTGATCCATGAAGGCTTAGTTCCCGCCATGCGGACCAGACGGGTTGGCCGAATGAGTTGAGTTGAGCGTCCGTATCCCGTTTTGGTAGATCGTGGGATTCGAACCCATGGGTTTGAACCCTGGTCGAGTGAAACCGATGACTTAAAAATTGATACTTGTCGCTTCCTAGCCAGGTGCTCGGCATTATTAGGATAGGGCAAGGACTGGTTGGCTCAGTGTCAGGACAATGTGACTGAGTGGGATATAAGGTCATGGTGCTGGCGGCCTGAACTCCCACTGGGGAAGCACTATAAAGTCACCATGAGTGCGCACTGTCACAAGTCGGTACCCATCCTGATATGACCTTAGATATGACCCTAAATGTTGTCAGGATGCAAAACTCAAACAAACAAACAATATACTAAGCCATGGATTGTGTGACCTGGTGTGGGCTGTGTGCTACCATTCGACATTGTAGTAGTGATTTTACTTCATACCAATCTGCATGGGCTGCGTGGTTCCTGCATATCAGCTTTTCCAGATTGTTGTCGCCCGCCTGCCGCCTATTTGCCTTGCCAGAATGGCGAGCTGTGGAACACGCATGTGGCATAGCAGAGGGGGCGGTCCAACCGGTCTTCGGTCACACGACATATTTGCACGGTCACGCTCTCACCAGACAAGGCAGGTTACATGCTCCATGTAGCATGCACCAATCTGGGAATGGTGGCGCAGTGTGCAAGTAAAGCAAACACATTGATTGATGCACTGAGGTGCTGATGTTAAGTGTCGTCTTGTCAGCAACCATCTGTCTCTTCTACCCACATGCACACACTTCCAATTATAACACACTCCTTTTGGAGCAGTTTAAATATTTGTCCATTGCAGGTTTTATCGTGATTTCCTCCCCTGAAAATTCACTTTAGTGATACTTATTTATTAAGGCCCTTGTATCACTTCTTTGGATATAATATGGCTATGTTATCTTAAGCTTGTTGTGTGTATTGTTTGAAGCCGAACATTGTAGCCACTATTGAAGCCATATCAAAGCTAATATCAATACAGTAACCACTACTGAAGCCATGTCAAAAGCCAAGTCAATAAAGTAGCCACTACTGAGGCCATATGAAATGGCACGTCAATATTGCTTAAGCAATAGCGACGGTGTCAATACAGTAGCCACTACTGAAGCCATATCAAATGTTATATCATTACAGAGGCCACTGCTGAAGCCATAGTAAAATGCACATCAAAACAGCAGTCACTGCTGAAGCCATATCAAAACGCATACCAGTACAGTAGCCATTAATGTCAGAAGCCAAATCAATACAGTAGGCAGTACTAAGGCCATATCAAATGGTACATCAATGCCGTAACCATTACTGAAACCATATCAAAGGTTACATCATTACAGTAACCAGTACTTAACCCATACCAAAATGAACATCAACACATTAGACACTACTGAAGCCATATCAGTACGGATATTAATTATGCCATTCAACACTGACATCCAATGCTCGATGCCGACAACTTTAACAGATGTCGGCATTGCAATTCTTAAAGTGTAGTGCATTTCTTTGTTTTATATTAAATTATCCTAGAAACAAATAAGGTTGTTGTATTTTCTCTACCTTTACATTCAGGATAAATCTAAGGACTTTCCAACACCTCTGTCAATGCTAAACTATAATTATGATGTTCGACGCTGACATCCAATGCTCGACGCCGACAACTTTAACAGATGTCAGCATCACAATTCTTAAAGTGTAGTGCATTTCTTTGTTTTATATTAAATTATCCTAGAAACAAATAAGGTTGTTGTATTTTCTCTACCTTTACATTCAGGTTAAATTTAAGGAGTTTCCAACACCTCTGTCAATGCTAAACTATAATTATGCCGTCCGACGCCGACATCCAATGCTCGACGCCGACAACTTTAACAGACGTCGGCGTCGCAATTCTTAAAGTGTAGTGCATTTCTTTGTTTTATATTAAATTATCCTAGAAACAAATAAGGTTGTTGTATTTTCTCTACCTTTACATTCAGGACAAATTTAAGGACTCTCCAACACCTCTGTCAATGCTAAACTATAATTATGCTGTTCGACACTGACATCCAATGCTCGACGCCAACAACTTCCCCAATTGGCCTATTTTCGTGAGCCTCTCTCTCTCTCTCTATATATATATATATATATATTTCTGCAGCATAACACATGCTTTTTAGAAAGGTAAATATGTGCTAAAAAGAAAATTGTCTTTTCCTTCTGCTAGAGCCCAGTTGGCAGTGAACCATAGCAGGTCTGCATTTGCCGTCGAAAAGAAATGTGTAGTGTGTGCATGTGTGGTATTATGAATGTGTGTGTTCATATGTAGTGTGTGTAGGATGTGCCGGTGCGAATCGTGTAGTATATGGTGGCTAGGGAAGGTGAATGTTCAGTATAGATGTACACTCTAGTTCATCATCATGCTGTCGGTCGCGATGCGACAAAGACTGCTTTCATTACTTGACTGCCGCTCTCCATTTAGCTCTCTGCTGTGAGAGTTGCGTCCATGAGTCGGTCTTAATGTCTCTCAGCTTCAAGTTTCTCTTGATGGTATCCCTGAACCGGAGACAAGGGCGCCCTCTCTTTCTTTAGCCAGAAGACAGTTGAGAATAGAGGATCTGCTTTGGTAGCCTGCCTGATGACATCCTCATGAGGTGTCCAGTCCACCGGAGTTTCTTTTTGATCAGAAGATCTTCCAGAGAGGAAGATATTCTGATCAAAAAGAATCTCTCCGGTGGACTGGACTAGTTAGTGAGGTCATATACAGCAAGGTACGGAGAGAGAAAGTTAATGAATTCTTAATTAAATTTACCAGATGAATCTACTAACACCATAAAGGAAGTATCCACATTGCAGTAACTTTCATTTATATACTTGAAGAAACATCAAAATCACCAAACTTACATAGCACTTTTCTTCTTGAAGCCATATCAGGTCTGCATTTGCCAGATGAACTGCATATCAATTGACACATGGTCAATTCCCTCTATCTGATCTGCGTCCATGAGACGGGGATGCCATATCAATTGACACATCAACACAGTAACCATAACTGAAATCATACAATTTTAACATCCATGCAGTTCATCTATTGAAGTCATACCAAAAACTACCCCAATGAGTAGCCACTGCTGAAGCCATGTCAAATGCACCATCAATAAGTAGCCACTGCAGAAGCCTTATGAAATGGCACATCAATACAGTAGCCACTTCTGAAGCCATATCACAAACCGCATCAATACAGTAGCCACTTCTGAAGCCATATAACAAACCACATGAATACAGTACCTACTATTGAAGCCATATGGAAAGCCACTGCTGTAATCACCGCCAAGTCTATCTTTAGAAATTATTACTGACAGAAGCAGAAGCCTCTACAAGCTGCATGAACTGTAAAGCTATTTAGCGCCGGCGCAGTAAACTTATCAGTGCCAGATCACACCGGCCGAGCTCCCCCCACCGCCGGCTTCCCCCCCGCCCCCCACCCCCAACTCCCGCCGGGCTCCCCCTGCTGGGCTCCCCATGCTGGGCTGCCCGCCCCTTGCCAGGCAGTTCCCCCCCCCCTCTCCTCGCCGGCCTCCCCCCCCCCTCCCCAGCCCTGCCACGCTCCCCCTGCTGCCCCCCCCCCCCCCCCCCTGCCAGGCTCCCCTCGCCCGCCTGCCGCCCGGGGATGCCAGCCGCACGGCTGCAGTACCCTCTGTATTGATGATGTAGGCACAGTGATACATTTTTCTAAGACGGTCAGCCTTATCGGTGCAGTCCAATGACACAGGCTTATCTGGTATGAGGTAGCCACGTCTATCTCGCGGCTCCTATGATTGTAACATGGGAGGTGGTGTTCCATTGTGTGTGAGATCAGATAGAGGGAACTGTTGAAGTAGATGTTCATTCCTACAACATTATTTGGTGAATACGTCATGCAGAAAAAAAAGAAGAAAAGTGCTATGTAAGTTTGGTGATTTTGATGTTTCTTCAAGTATATAAATGAAAGTTACTGCAATGTGGATACTTCCTTTATGGTGTTAGTAGATTCATCTGGTAAATTTAATTAAGAATTCATTAACTTTCTCTCTCCGTACCTTGCTGTATATGACCTCACTAACTAGTCCAGTCCACCGGAGAGATTCTTTTTGATCAGAATATCTTCCTCTCTGGAAGATCTTCTGATCAAAAAGAAACTCCGGTGGACTGGACACCTCATGAGGATGTCATCAGGCAGGCTACCAAAGCAGATCCTCTATTCTCAACTGTCTTCTGGCTAAAGAAAGAGAGGGCGCCCTTGTCTCCGGTTCAGGGATACCATCAAGAGAAACTTGAAGCTGAGAGACATTAAGACCGACTCATGGACGCAACTCTCACAGCAGAGAGCTAAATGGAGAGCGGCAGTCAAGTAATGAAAGCAGTCTTTGTCGCATCGCGACCGACAGCATGATGATGAACTAGAGTGTACATCTATACTGAACATTCACCTTCCCTAGCCACCATATACTACACGATTCGCACCGGCACATCCTACACACACTACATATGAACACACACATTCATAATACCACACATGCACACACTACACATTTCTTTTCGACGGCAAATGCAGACCTGCTATGGTTCACTGCCAACTGGGCTCTAGCAGAAGGAAAAGACAATTTTCTTTTTAGCACATATTTACCTTTCTAAAAAGCATGTGTTATGCTGCAGAAATATATATATATATATATAGAGAGAGAGAGAGAGGCTCACGAAAATAGGCCAATTGGGGAAGTTGTTGGCGTCGAGCATTGGATGTCAGTGTCGAACAGCATAATTATAGTTTAGCATTGACAGAGGTGTTGGAGAGTCCTTAAATTTGTCCTGAATGTAAAGGTAGAGAAAATACAACAACCTTATTTGTTTCTAGGATAATTTAATATAAAACAAAGAAATGCACTACACTTTAAGAATTGCGACGCCGACGTCTGTTAAAGTTGTCGGCGTCGAGCATTGGATGTCAGCGTCGAACATCATAATTATAGTTTAGCATTGACAGAGGTGTTGGAAAGTCCTTAGTTTTATCCTGAATGTAAAGGTAGAGAAAATACAACAACCTTATTTGTTTCTAGGATAATTTAATATAAAACAAAGAAATGCACTACACTTTAAGAATTGCAATGCCGACATCTGTTAAAGTTGTCGGCATCGAGCATTGGATGTCAGTGTTGAATGGCATAATTATAGTTTAGCATTGACAGAGGTGTTGGAAACTCCTTAAATTTAACCTGAATGTAAAGGTAGAGAAAATACAACAACCTTATTTGTTTCTAGGATAATTTAATATAAATCAAAGAATTGCACTACACTTTAAGAATTGCAAAGCCAACATCTTAAATTGACCACCAATTGGCCCATTTTCGTGAGGCCAACTCATATATATATATATATATGGATAGTGATAAACCCATTATTGCGTGTAATAAGCTCTGTCGTGGTCAGTGGTCCCCCCCCCCCCCCCCCCCCCCCTCCGCCTGGGGTAGGACTCGACACTCGCCCGGGAACTGTTTTAGGTTAAATATAATATTAGTTTTAAATCTTGTGTTTAGTTTTAATATTTACGCTATAATATTTGTTTGTATATGTATATAGTTATAGAAATATAGGGCTCTGAAAGTCGCCATACGAGGCCTACCAAATTGATTAGGGTTGTGTTTTTGTTTATTTCATTTATTTCATTTTTACATATTATATTACTTATTTAAGTTATTATTAAATAACAATTTTGGAACCGAGTTTACATCCTTTATTCATCAATCATTCTCTATTTTGAATGGTGGTGGTGGAGGGAGCTAAAAACAACAACCAACCCAATTCTCAACGTCCACCCAGCATTGAAGGCTGAACATGTCATTGTGTGATAATTCTGTCTTGGCATATTTAGGAGGTATTTTGTTGCTGCTTTATTTCAATGTTCATTTTGGGGTACATATTCTTTACAGAAATAACACCCCAGGGGACGTTAGGGGGCAGTCAGTTAATACCATCCTGCCAGGCTCCCCAGGGAAAGCTTTTAGTTTGAAATATCATTGTTTGATGGCGCCGTGGAATGCTAACTGGCCAGGAGAGATAGTACACCCCACCTCCCCACCATACCCCTGCCACCAACTCTCTCTCCCCCTCCTCCTTCCCCTCCTCCTCCCCCTCCTCATCCGCCAACCCCCCCTCCTCCCCCTCCCCCTCCCCCCTCCCCTTCTCCTCCCCGTCCTCATCTTCCCCCTCCCCCTCGTCCTCCTCTTCCTCCCTATCCCCCCTTCCCCCCTTCCCCCCTCCCCCAATCATACTCATTCTCGTCCTTCTCCTCCTCTCTTCTTATCCTCCTCTCTTCTTATCCTCCCCATCTTCCTCATCCCCTCATCCTCCTATTATCCCGCCTCACACTCCTCCTCCTCCTCCGCCATCCTCCTCTTCTACATCCTCTTCCCTCTTCTCATCCCCCGCTCCTCTTCTTCTTCTCCATCCTCCTCCTTCTCCTCCCGCTCCTCTCCCTCCTCCTCCTACCCCTCCTCCTCCTCTCTCCCTTTCCCCCTCCTCTCCCTCTCCTCCCCTTCTCCCCCCTCCCGCCCCTCTCCCCATTCTCCCCCTCCCCCTCCTCCTACTCTTTCTCGTCCTCCTTTTCCTCTCTTCTTCTCCCCCATCTTCCTTCTTCCCTCATCCGCCTATTATCCCCCCTCACCCTCCACCTCCAGACTCCTCCTCTCTACCTCCTCCTCCCTCTTCTCCCCTTCTCCTCCCCACCCCTCCCCCCCTCCCCCCCCCCGCCCCTCTCCTTCTCCTCCCTCCTCCTCCTCCCCGACCCTCCTCCCCACCTCCCCTCCATTTCTCTCCTCCTCCCCTCCCTCCCCTTCTCCTCTTCCTCCCCTCCTCTATCCCCTCCTCCCCCTCCTCCCCCCTTCTCCCCCTTCTCCCCTCCTCCCCCCTCCCCCCTTCTCCCCCCTCCTCCCCTCCTCCCCTCCCCTTCTCCTCTTCCTCCCCATCTCTATCCCCTCCTCCCCCTCTCCCCCTCCCCCCCCCTTCTCCCCCTTCTCGCCCTTCTCCCCTCCTCCTCCTTCCCCTTCTCTTCCTCCCCTCCCCTCCTCTCCTCCTCTATCCTCTCCTCCCCCTCCTCCCCCTTCTCCCCTCCCCCCCTTCTCCACATTGTGGCTTTTAGCTCCGTTGATGTGATGTCTTCGCTGACGGAATCACAAGGCATATTGGATATCACCAGATATATTTGTACATAAACCCGGCGTCGGGGCAGGTAGGGAGGCGGGCAGGAGTGGGGAGGAGGCGGGGGGGGGGGGGGCTTTGTTTTAGCGCTGCCCGGTGATGGATCATACATACAACTCTGCACCCACTGTGGCGGGCCTGCGCAGTGGCGGCGGTGAAGGTGTCAACGCCACTTCCGGTTGGTTAGCCCACGGAAATGAAACAATAACACACCATCAGAAATCTCTTCCACTTGGGCCATGGGGGGGTGATTTCGGGTGGAGATGGCAGCATTACACGTGTGCCGCGCCGTGACCTGGTTACGGGACACGAGGGTTTGCAGTGTCCACCACAGGGCGCATTGTGTGCTTTAAAGATGACCATTCTGTGGTGTGAAGAAGAGATCTTCCTGCCAGTATGCTAGCTGTTGGCGGAGTGTTTTCTTTAAAGATGACCATTCTGTGGTCTGAAGAAGAGGTCTTCTTGCCGGTGTGCTAGGTGTTGGCAGAGTGTGTGCTTTAAAGATGACCATTCTGTGGTGGTAAGAAGAGGTCTTCTTGCCGGTATGCTAGGTGTTGGTGCAGTGTGTGCTTTAAAGATGACCACTCTCTGGTGTGAAGAAGAGGTCTTCCTACCGGTGTGCTAGGTGTTGTACCCAACGCACCCACTCACTCACTCACTCACTGATCCATTCACCTACTCGCTCACCCGCTCATTCACTCACCCACTCAGGCATTCATTCACTCGCTCACACACTTACCCATTGACTCCCTGTCACAGTCACTATCACCATCTCTCACTCACTCACCACACCCACTCACTCATGCACTCACTCAAGCACTCATTCATTCATTCACTCGGTCACTCTCGCTATGTTTCACTCACTCATTACACCAATTCACTCATGCACTCACTCACGTACTCACTCACATTCTCACCCATTCGCTCGCACATTCAATCAGTCACACTCTCACTCACGCACCCACTCCTTCACCCATTCATGAACTCACTCACCTAATCACTCAAGTTACACACTTACTCTCTTTCTCACTCATTCACTGATCCCTTCACTCACTCACTGCTGCATTAACTCACTCCCTGCTGCATTCACTCACTTACTGATGCATTCACTCACTCACTGATCTATTCACTCACTCACTGATGCATTCATTCACCGATCCATTCACTCACTCACTGATGCACTCACTCACTGATGCATTCGCTCACACACTGATCCATTCACTCATTCACTGATGCATTCACTCACACACTCACTGATGCATTCAATCGCTCACTGATGCATTCACACACTCACTCACTGATGCATTCACTCACGCATTGATGCATTCACTCAGTCACTGATCCATTCACTCACTCACTGATCCACTCACTCACTCACTCACTGATGCATTCAATCACTCACTGATCCATTCACACACTCACTTACTCACATATGCATTCACACACGCACTGATGCATTCACTCACTCACTGATGCATTGACTCACTCACTGATGCATTGACTCACTCACTGATACATTGACTCTCTCACTGATGCATTCACTCACTCACTGATGCACTCACTCATTGATGCATTCACTCACGCACTGATGCATTCACTTACCCACTGATGCATTCACTCACCCACTGATGCATTCACTCACTCACTGCGCATTCACTAACTCACTGATCCATTCGCTCCATTCACTCACTCACTGATCCATTCACTCACTCACTCACTGATGCATTCAATCACTCACTGATCCATTCACACACTCACTCACTCATAGATGCATTCACACACACACTGATGCATTGACTCACTCACTGATGCATTGACTCACTCACTGATGCATTGACTCACTCACTGATCCATTCACTCACTCACTCACTCACTGATGCCCTCACTCACTCACTGATGCATTCACTCACTCACTGATGCATTCACTCACTCACTCTTTCAGCCCCTCGCCCGGCGTGAACCGGCGCGGTTACTATGGAGCTCTAACTTACAGGACTTTCCGAAAATAAGGATGATGAGAAAATGTAGCCACATTAGGCGCAAATGGACTAGTGTGGCGCGTAGATAATGTGATCTGTGACACACATCGAGTTGGAGCGGGAGGCCGCCAGGCGATAGGGGGAGGCGGGGTGGGGGTTGGGTGGCGGTACGGGTATGTGTGGGGGGGGGGGCACTACGGAGCGGGGCGGGGCGGGACGTTACGGGTATTGGGGTGGGGGGGGGGGGGGGGGGGCACTACGGGGCGGGGCGGGGGGCGGGGGCGGAGATGGGGTGACAGTCCTGGTAGCAGGGGGCACTGCGGAACTGGGTGGGGATTGGAGTGATGACCAATGGCGGTCGGAGTTAGTGTGAGTGGGGGGGGGGGGGGGGGTGCAAGGAGGTGGCGATCGCAGAATTAAGAGTTAGTGTTAGATGGGTAGAGGTCACAACTGGGGTGTATTAGAAGTCACTGTGAGGCGTGTGTGTGTGTGTATGTGTGTGTGGGGGGGGGGGGGGGGGGGGGGGTGACGACTGAGGTGCTAGGAGTTTGTGTGTGGGGCAGGGAGGGGGAGGTTAAGGTGACTCCCGAGCTATTACGATGCAGTGATTGGTGGAGAGATGGTCGAGATATTGGGGCGGGGCAGGGCGGGGTAGAGGCGAGGGGCGGAGTGGGGTGAAAGGTGGAGTGACGGGCGGGGTGGGGATGGGGAGGAGGTGGGGGGTGATGGGCACTGATGTGGTGGGGCGTGTGGGTGAGGGGTGGTGTGGGAGTGAGGGTGGTGGGGTAGGGGTGGTGTGGGGGTGAGGGGCGGTGTAGGGGTGAGGGAAGGGGCGGGGTGAGGGGAGGGGTGAGATGGGAAGGGGTTGGGGGGAGAGGGGGGGGGAGGGTTGTTACCAGCGGGTCCCCGAGCTCGTGTGCTGATGTATATATGTACAACGCAATAACGCGTGGGCATAAACTGTGTGTGTTGGCGAGACCGGGCACCTGGGTGGCATTGTGCCGGGTTAATGAAGGAGCAGGGCGGTGATGGCACTTTGTATAGTGGTGGGATGGGTCCTGGTGTCCTCGCCGTCCCCCTACCTCCTCGCCATCATCACTCAGCACTCGCAGCACACACTCTTGGTTGATACCCACACGCATGCTCCTTCCAGCCATGGGTCAACGTGAATTAAAATGGAGAAGGGATATTTGTGAGCTGAAGTTGTGTCGATTTCTTGTCCCTGTGCCCACTATTTTACACTGCAGGCAGTATGCATGATCTTTTCAGTAAAGTAAAACAAGAAAACCATTTACCCTTTTTTTAGGACACCTGGTCTGTACCACCTCATATAGTTTACTAAATAAATTTGTACAATTAGTAATAACACCTTTAATTTTATGTTGCAAATTTTATTTCCCTTGGCCACAAACATAAAATTGTGAGCTTTTTAATTAAATGAGTGTCTGTTGACACATAATTGATTTATGCTTTTGCATGTAAAATGATGGTTTGAATAAAAAATAATAAAAACTGTTCTCCCCGTAAATATGGCCTATGCTGTCAACACGGTGTAAAGCAACCACCAATCAATCAATCAATCAATCAATCAATCTGTGAGCTGCCTTTGAAAATACAAAGAAAATGTACACCGCCCCACCCTCCCCAATCACCCCCACACACCACCACCACCACCCTCTTTCCCATCAGCACATTTTAAATAGTAACAGTTTTTACTTTTGTCTTCTGTGCTGGTTTTTTTGTGGGTTTTTTTCGGGGCGGTGGAAGGGGCATATTTTTGTAGTAAATATGTTTATTCTGCTGAATAAGTTCTTTTGTCATGAAGCTGACAATCTGAATCTGTTTCTAAGCTTAACTTCCCTGTTTAAATGATATATTATTTATAATTTTAAAATATTAAGATAAACAAATTTATGCCTACACATATTCATCCATTAAGGAAAAAATATGTGCTCTTTGAACAACCGAATATTCAGGAGTCTTGGTTGTAAACTGAAGGCTGGAAAACTGCTCCCGCTATTGGTATTATTATAGTATTAGTATTAAAAGTAGACAAACTGCACCCCACCTATGACATACACAAAAGAACTAAGGTAATGTTATTAGAAAACAGAAGAATAATCCACCTAAAAACCCTAGCGTATGGATATAGTTGAGACAATAAACATCTAATCCGACCACTAAGGAACACCAGAGCAAACAATGCACCACTACTAAAGCAGACCAGAAGCCAAATCAAAGCTCACGAAAGAAGCCCACTGGAAATGGCTGCCAAAGTATGGAACACACAAACGGTAAAGGAATGACAAATTCCTGACCTAAAAATATACAAAAAATATCTGTGCAAAATAAAACCACGAAACCCCCTCTAACCTGTTCCACAAGGGGGCATGTGATATGTCACGGCCCACCAGCTGGACAGCCCATGAGAGGTAACCCCCTACCAGAAAACAGCCAGATAACATCAAATCCAAACATAAACCAACTACCTATTACGTACAAGCCTATAATATGTAAATAGAGTAGGCTAGTCTAGAATTAAGTGTAGGAACAAATAACAAGAGGAAGACTCTTACCAAGAAAATCCAAAAAAACTAACATAGATCACTAACCACAAACCATGATCTTAAGAAACATAGACCGATAACTGCCCAGCATTGAAAACAAGCTTGATCATCTGAGCTTATATGCTATGGACAGCATAAACATCCCATCAAAAATCTTTTTAACGAGCTATGAGAAATAGTATGGGTGGTACCGTATATTTCAGGGTGTGCTCTCAGGGATATAAGTTAAAGCTGCACAGTCCGATAAAAACATCAAATTTTCAAAACCATAACAATTATCTAAATTTAATTCTACATATCTGACTTAGAGACTGGTGCAATTATTAAACATTTGTCACCACGTAGAAGGGAATACTGATTCAATTTAATAGAATCTGTTACTGCAGAAGTCTGTTGTGTCAGAGTTTTGGCATGGTTGCCTAAATTAATTTGTCATGTTTGCACATCACATATCTCAAAAGTTAGCGATTTACGATAAAAGTCACTTCGAACTAAAGTAAGGTAGATTATAGCGATCAACCAATGTATTTATCTCAGAAAATGATAGAAACTCAAAACCAGCGGACTGTCCAACTTTAATACATTTGGTTTCTGACGCAGCAGCAGCAGCTTCTCATAGGCCACCAATCTGCCGGCCCGATTGCATCATCGCGCTGACCTCACCTCGTGTAAGCTGCATGCACCCTGCAAGGTGCACACCTCCGATCCTTAATCAACCTGGCCTTTCTCCTCTTCTGGTCCATTTCCTGTCTCCTTTACAGTTCGGCCACGCCCTGTGCTTATGTGTCTGCCATTTCCTGATCAGTGCATGTCTGTTTGTCCCCTGTCCCATCTCCGGTTACTTCGCCTCACTACCAGACACAAACGCATACACATATATTAATGAGTTTAAAATGTATACATGTCGCTTCCTACCCAGGAGCTCGGCATTATTAGGATAGGGCAAGGACTGGTTGGCTCAGTGTCAGGATTTTAATGTGACTCAGTGGGATATCAGGTCCTGGTCCTGGTGGCCTGGTTGCCCGGTTGGGCAGCACTATTAAGTCGCTATGAGTGCGCACTATAACAAGTCGGTCCCTGTCCTCATGTGACCTTAGATGTTGCCAGGACGTAAAACTCCAACAACCAACCAACCATGTCCCCGTACTCCTGTCTACTTCGCCCTTCAGGTCCTGTTCCTATCTCTCCATGTCCTGACCCGCCTTCTTCCCCAGCCTTCAAGTGCAAACCAGTAAAGTGCCCTTTGGCAGCAACTTCTGTCAGTGCTTGTTGCATCTCAGGGACCCCAACGGCAGGTTAGAAGCAGTGCTTTGCTGGCTACCCCGTTACCATGGGAACGAGTCTAGTGTGCATGGCGCATAGATAGGCTGGGTTGTAATGGAGGTAAGAATTAGGAAAGATGTGAGGAGCACTGACTCACTAACCCACTGTCCCACCAGTCTGGTATAGATTCCTGTCCAATGCTTGTGTGGAAAACTTTCTGTGTAGATGTAATTTAATAAGGACGGGACCACTCCTGGATAATTCTTTTCTGTCAGAAGCCGTCTTATTTGGTATTCATGTGCCGGTGCCAGCGCTAACCGCCGACCGTAGCCTAGGCTAAGCTACCCCAGTTTCAAATCAAGTTTAACTGCAAGCCGCGCCGGTTAGTGTGCCTGCCGCCGATATATTAGAGTCAAATCTATTCCATGCTATCATATTTAACAGAATTACATACTCAATAAGTGAAATTTGATAAAATTAACCCTAAATTCAAACCGATATTAACGCTGCCGCCGCATCGGCGGAGAGATTAATATTGTCGAATCGACGAATCTAAACTAAACAAATCGCCGCCGCCGCTTCGACGTCGATATCCATACTGTCGCATATCAACAAAACACACATCGCCGCCGCCGAATCGGCGGCTATATATTAGGCCCAAATCTATTCAATGCTATCATATTTAACAGAATCACTTATGCAATAAGTGAAATTTCAGCAAATTAACCATAAATTCAAAGTGATATTAACGCTGCCGCCGCATCAGCGGCGATATTAATATTTTCGAATCGACGAATGTAAAGTAAACAAATCGCCGCTGCCGCTTCGACGTCGATATCCATACTGTCGCATATCAACAAAACACACATCTCCGCCGCCACCGCCGCCGAATCGGTGGCAATATATTAGGCCCAAATCTATTCAATGCTGTCATATTTAACAGAATTATATACGCAATAAGTGAAATTTAATCAAATTAACCCTAAAATCGAACCGTTATTAATTCTCCCGCCGCATTGGTGGCGTTATTCATATTGTCAAATCGAGGGAATTCCCAAATCTATAAATAAACTCACGGTTAGCTATCCGCGGCGGCTAGGACATTGGTGAATACAACTTGACCGATTTCTCCAACCCGCCGCTAACCGCGGAGAGTTACCCCAGAGCTAGCGTGTAGCACCAGATACGCCTGGCACCACTACATGAATACGGGCCCAGAATAAGCAACATTGTGTATGCTGTGTACCCTCCCCCCCCCCCCCCCCCCGGAGGGCCCAATTCTGCAGCACTTCACCTAGACTGGATAGGTTAATCAATTAGAATCATGGCCTAATAGAATTAGGGTCCATGATGTATTTCTTGTCCACACCTTGGTGCCGATCTGCCCCCGGGCGGTGGAGAACCGAAGCACCTGGAGAAAATATTGTTTTTGTGCTGCGGATGGATAGGGGGTTGGGTGGGTGGTAGAGAGGTCGATGCACTAATTGCTATTTCTACATCTGTGTATTAATAGTGTTCATTTGTTGTTGAATCGATTTCCAGAGAGAACCTGACTACTATAGATCACATGATTTTAATTTGTTTGAATATTGTTTCCCTCTTTTGATTATTATCAGGTTCTGTGCTTTTCATCAGTATTGTGCTGCTGGTACCAAGTAAAACTTGGTACTTTTGGCTTGTCAAGAGCGAGTGCGGATCCTGAAACAACATGGTAACCGGGTAGACCAATCAATGCGATACTTTACTAGCTACTTTACATGCATCAACAGAGTGAGGGAAGTGCGGATCCTGAAACAACATGGTAACTGGGTAGACCGATCAATGCAAGACTTTCTGGCTACTTTACATGCATCAACAAAGAGAGACTGCTGGCTTTTGGCTTGTCAACACTCCGCTGAGGGCAGTGCGGATCATGAAGCAATGTGGTAACCGGGTAGATTTTGCTAACTACTATACATGCATCAACAAAGTGAGATTGCTGGCTTTTAGCTTGTGAACACTCCGCTGAGGGCAGTGCGGATCATGAAGCAATGTGGTAACCGGATAGATTTTGCTAACTACTTTACATGCATCAACAAAGTGAGACTGCTGGCTTTTGGCTTGTCAACACTCCGCTGAGGGCAGTGCGGATCATGAAGCAATGTGGTAACCGGGTAGATTTTGCTAACTACTTTACATGCATCAACAAAGTGAGATTGATGGCTTTTGGCTTGTCAACATTCCACTGAGGGCAGTGTGGATCATGAAACAATGTGGTAACCGGATAGACTTTGCTAACTACTATACATGCATCAACAAAGTGAGATTGCTGGCTTTTGGCTTGTCAACACTCCGCTGAGGGCAGTGCGGATCATGAAGCAATGTGGTAACCGGATAGACTTTGCTAACTACTTTACATGCATCAACAAAGTGAGATTGCTGACTGAGTAGTGAAACCTGAATCAGGTTTTGCCCGTGAGGCACTTCCTCCATGCATTTTAAAGATAGACTGCCATTTTATACTGATTTCAGCCTTTCTGGTTCCTTTGAAGGATTGCTAGCTTATTAAGCCGATGTATTGAAGCATTCATGTATCAGCATAGGGATGGATAGTGTATCGGATTTCAGTTAGATATAGTGCACCCCCCACATACCCTGTTGTAAGACCAGTGGCTCAATGCTGAGAAAAAGCTTGTTATGAAGAATGAATTACTAAGCTCCCCCCCCCCCCCAAAAAAAAAAAAAACACCACCAGAAAAAAAAGGACTGTTGCTTCTTACAAACCTGCGCCCTTTTCCCCAACCATAGGTTATATATGAACAGTGTGTTTCCCAGTGTTGTGTGCACCTGACCCGTAGCATCGGCTTCAGCCACCAAATTAGGTATGTTGTTATTGAGTTCATACTTTATTATGAAAGCAGACATTTACTGGGGACAGAAATAGCCAGCTTTACTGAATTTCTTCGGCAGGCAGTGACATTCAGTCAGAGCGGATGGTGGAATAAATCAATAAAAATTGCATTACTTTTCGCTGCTTCGTGCTATTTTCAGTGAAATGAAAATGGATCATCTGGCGTCAATTAACAGGGACACAAATCCACCGAAGCCACTTGAATGGCCGTGTCAGCATACCGGTCTACAACTGATACACACCAGACGCGGTGGCCGAATCGGTAGAGCGCAGGCCTCCTGTGTGGAAGGTCGGCTAGTTCCATTCCCGGTTGAGTCAAACCAGTTGAAAGTTTGTGTATCTCAGAACAATTGATGGTATTAAAGTCTATGTTGTTAGATTAAATTGAAATAGTTGTCAGAGAACTTCTACACATATTCTTTAGATATATCAACTATCTACTTCCAACATCACTTGTTGGGCTCAGTAACTGAAATATCACACAAGAAGACACAATATTGTACTCACATGGTTTAATCCAAACTAAAGTTGCTACAGGCACATGTACATAGTCTGGGCTGGCTGGTGGTGGTGGTGGTGAGAGAGACCGCACATGTGACCTGCACCCTTATTTATAGGTTTAAATCTGGGTACCAGTCAGGTGACCCTATCCTGTACCCGGCAGGCCCTTGGCTGCAGAGTACCAATTCAACCAGGTACCAGTCAGGTGACCCTAGCCTGTACCCAGCAGGCCCTTGGCTGCAGAGTACCAATGCAACCAGGTACCAGTCAGGTGACCTAGACTGTACCCGGCAGGCCCTTGGCTGCAGAGTACCAAATAAAAACCACCCCAAAATTCCCAAATATTTTACACAGTGACTTATAAAATTGATACTTGTCGCTTCCTAGCCAGACGCTCGGCATTAATAGGAGAGTACAAGGACTGGTTGGTGCGGTGTCAGGATAATATGACTGAGTGGGATATCAGGTCATGGTGCTGGTGGCCTAGTCTCTCAGTGGGGCAGCACTATGAAGTTACCATGAGTGCGCCCTGTCACAAGTTAGTACCCGTCCTGATATGACCTTAGAAGTTGCCAGGACTCAAACAACCAACCAACAGATGCACCTTGTCTTGTCTTGTCTTGTCTTGTCTTGTCTTGTCTTGTCTTGTCTTGTCTTGTCTTGTCTCTACACCGTGGAGTGGTAGTCGGGGGTGGTCACATGTGGGTTTCTGTGAAGGCATCACTTGTCATTGTGAGGTGGTTGTGCGCAATAATTGTTTATCTGCTTACAAATTGCTCATTGCAAACGGCGCTGGTGTGTAGCTGTTGTGTGGTCTTTGTTATAGTCTACGGGGATAGAGAGTGTTCTGTGAGTAAAATTGTTCTATATACCAGAATGGTCGCGTAATAGACACTATGTAGCATGACTGTGCATTTAGTTTTCATCTATTTGTGCTGTCAATACGTTCCTTTCTTATTTCTACTTCTTGTTCTTTCACTTCTACTTCTTCCACTTCTACTTTCTCTACTTATACTTGTTGGCTTCTTTTTTTTATGTACCTTTCTTCTTCTTTATGGCTATCTTCCTTCCTTTCTTTTATTATTGTTGTTGTTCTTCGCGTTCTTATTGTTCTTTCATTCATCTTATTCTTCTCCTTTTTCGTTTCATTCTTCTTCTTCTTCTTCTTCTTCTGATCATTGCTATTATTTTGTTTCCGAACTGGTACACTTATTACTACTACTACAAACACTACTACTATTATTAGCATTAGTAGTATTAGTCATCTTATTTATGAACAGAGACAGAGAGAGAGTATCGCAGAAAATATACGAAATCTAATTTCTACTTATTTTGTAGAGAATGCTTTCACCCCTGTAAGGTATGGTGTAATTGTATTTTTGTTATATTTTTGCAGAACTCGTTAACTACATCTTATCAAAATTATGTTCAAGAATCCTGACCTTTGAGAGCATGTTGGATAAGCTCAACAATATTAGCTCCCATGGTGTAGAGATCAGTGTTTTAATTAAGTGTTTTACGAGTAAGTTGAAGCTTGGTGAAGTAAATTGTGCTAAATATTTTACCAATTCTTCCAACAACAAAAAGCATTGAATTAAGGCAGCGCTTGAATGCCATGTACTAATATACCTGCGTATGTATATTATGTATACATGTGTGTATATGTATATATATGTACATGTATATATGTGCACGCTTCTAAGATTATGGATGCCTAAGCTATCATTATATGACTAGGCTTAAGTAATAACCTGCTAGCTAACTCAAACTTGTGTTTTGTGTGTGTTGTAGATGAGACTGCCAAGAAGTGCCCCTTCCTTGAGGCGAATGCTGACGTGATCGATTCCAACACCGACCCCAAGCAGGCCATCCTCAAAATAGCTACCGCTAAGATGCAAGGTATGAGGCACAATATGTATAACACATTGTTCCACACATGTACTGCTGCTGTAAGGCAGGATATGTATAACACAATGTTTCACACATATATTGCCACTACAATGCATGCTATGTATAACGCAATGTTGCACACATCTCGCTATGAGGTAGGATATGTGTAACACGTTCTTATGTGTTTACTGCCGCTATGATGCATGCTATGTATAACCCAATGTTACACACACCTCTATCGCTATGGGGTAGGATATGTGTAATGCGTTCTTATGTGTTTACTGCGGCTATGATGCATGTTATGTATAACGCAGTGTTATGCACACCTCTATCGCTATGAGGTAGGATATGCATAGCACGTTCTTATGTGTTTACTGCTGCTATGATGCATGTTATGTATAACACAATGTTATGCACACCTCTATCGCTATGAGATGGGATATGCATAGCATATTGTTATTAATGCGATGTTATAACACCTCTACCATTATGTGGATCTGTATAGCACATTGTTATGCGCCTTACATGCCATAACAAGGCAATATATGTATGGTACATTAATACTTGCATATATACCGATGCTCTAAGGCCTGGCGCAATGCGACACTCATCGACTATTGCTATAAGACAGAATATGTATAGCAAATTGTTGCACTCGAGTCTTTCTGCTTTAGGGCAGGATATAAATGCATGGCATATTGTTTCATGTATCTTCAGCCGCATAAAATGTATAATATATTTTTGTACACATGTGTACAGTCACTACAAAACAGAATCTATGTGCATTGTTGTACACATGTATAACCACCATAAAACAGCAGGATGTCCACAGCGCCTTGTTTGACCCATTCTGCCACTATTAGTACTTACAGCAGGCCTTACAGCTGGCCTTACAGCTGGCCTTACAGCTGGCCTTACAGCAGGCCTTACAGCTGGCCTTACAGCTGGCCTTACAGCTGGCCTTACAGCAGGCCTTACAGCAGGCCTTACAGCGGGCCTTACAGCAGGCCTTACAACAGGCCTTACAGCGGGCCTTGCAGCAGGCCTTGCAGCAGGCCTTACAGCAGGCCTTACAGCAGGCGTTACAGCAGGCGTTACAGCAGGCCTTACAGCAGGCCTTACAACAGGCCTTACAGCAGCCCTTACAGCAGGCCTTACAGTAGGCCTTACAGCGGGCCTTCCGACAGATGCTCTTGTGTGCGCTGTAATCATCTCGACAGGAACCACCCCTGACAGTGGTCCCTTACTGCACTGCTCACAGTGTTGGCCGCTGACAAAGGGACGCCGGTGTGGCAGTAAATCGCAAACCCCTGGAAATTGCACACCCCGGGGTTTGCGATTTACTAGGAAATCACAAACCCCCCCTGGAAATCGCAAACCCCCCTGTGTTTTGGGACTGATTCAGGCCAAATCTATTCAATGCGACCATATTTAACAGAATTACATACTCAAATCGTGAAATTTCATTAAATTAACCCTAAATTCGAAGCGTTATTAAGGCTACCGCCGTAACGGCGGAGATATTAGCAGTAGGGTAAAATACGCCGTGATGTGTGCTGCGGCAATGCTATGTCTATGGGGAGCATTTATTTTTGTAAAATAAATAAAAACACTTTCATCGAATCGATTAAAAATATCTCAATGCGCGATTGAAGAGGAAGATCTGAGGTATTTAATTTAACCTAAGAGCAATTTTATCTGAAAGTATTAAAAACAGAGATAATAGTGAAAGTTGGGATATTCTGAGTGTCAGTGCCAGTGTTAGCCTTACCAGATCATGGTAAGGCTAACACTCAGAATGGGGGGTTTGCGATCTCCAGGGGGGATATGCGATTTCCTAGGAAATCACAAACCCCCCATGCCCATATATGCCATGGGGGGTTGCGATTTCCTAGGAAATCACAAGTGGGGGTTTGCGATTGACAGGGTTGGCGATTTCCTGCTAGACCGGCTTTGTAATATCTTGATTCTTTCTCAGCTTCAGAGCAAGAAAGCGTATTAAGCATTTCCTCTCATCTCTCACTTCAACGTGTACCAAACCAGCGCCACACTGTTAGTGATCTTGGTGAAGCCCAACTGACTTTGTCTCTGTTCTCTGCAGACTGCAGGGGGTGGATATACCTGGGTGGACACCTTCACCGGGTTGTTACTTAGAACTGTCTGGTTTGATACTGTAGCTGATATCCGCTAATTGGCTAAAGAAAGGTTAGATGAGACAGGAATCAAATATATAAACCTAGAACATAACGATGCGCCATACGCGTCTTCAAGTGCCAACTCTGCATCCAATGTTGGCTTGACATAACAGGTGCGCTATCATCAAAGGCACAATCAATTGCAGTTTATTCATTGGAAAAGAATTGTCTTCACATGGCAGAGGTTTGCTAATCACAGGGCTCGCCGAAGACAGGTATGGCTGTAAACATGTTTGTTGCTGAGCAATATTATATCAGAAGTTAGGTAGCTCTGAGATAAATAGACTTGCAAACCACTAAAGACAATAAACCACAAACTAATGACTAAAGCTGTTCAGCACTGAAAACAAGTTATATGTTATGGAGACGGTAAACAAACCATCATTTAAAAAAAAGAAAGTGTCATGAAAAGTGATAGAGAGAGGGAGAGAGAGGGAGAACCAGGGAGTGAAAAGAGGAGTGACAGGGGCATACAGGGAGAGACAGGATAGGAAGAGAAAGAGGGAGAGACAGGAAGAGATAGAGGGAGACACAGCGAGAGAAAGAGGGAGAGAGAGACTTCTGACATTCGGCACTGTATGCGACTTTATAATGCTTCCCTACTGGGAGACCGGGCCACTAGCATCATGACCCGATATCCCACTCACTCACATTATCCTGATACTAAGCAAGCCAGTCTTTGCCCTATCATACAAACCGCATATCATACAAAACTTCATTGATACTGCAGACGCCTACTTCCTACAAGTGCTAGTCTGTCCATGGCCACCTAGGTGTGTGTATATATACTACTGGGCATTTATTGCAGTCAGGTAGGCGTGCTGCCCCTAGTGCCCGGGATATATGCTGTGCCCGATAGCGTTTGGCAGTTTGACGTATGGTGCAATTTAAATATCAGGCTATCATTGATGCCTCGATCAAGGAGCCGGGTGGCCGGCGAGCGGTGGATCGGGGAGTCTGCCGTGCGTAACTAATCATACATTACAAAGCCCGGCCATGCCTGCACGGGGCGCGGGGCAGCCAGGCCATTCCTGCAAGGGGCGCGGGGCAGCCCGGCCATGCCGACACGGGGTGCGGGTCAGCCCGGCCATGTCCGCAAGGGGCGCGGAGCAGCCCGGCCATGCCTAAACGAGGTGCGGGGCAGCCCGGCCATGCCTGCAAGGGGTGCGGGGCAGCCTGGCCATGCCTGCACAGGGCACAGGGCATTCCGGCCATGCCTGCACGGAGCACCGGGCAGCCCGGCCATGCCTGCACAGGGCACGGGGCAGCCCGGCCATGCCTGCACGGGGTGCAGGGCAGCCCGGCCATGCCTGCAAGGGGTGCGGGGCAGCCCGGCGATACCTGCACGGGGCGCGGGGCAGCCCGGCCATGCCTGCACGGGGTGCAGGGCAGCCCGGCCATGCCTGCACGGGGTGTGGGGCAGCCCGGCCATGCATGCATGGGGTGTGGGGCAGCCCGGCCATGCCTGCATGTGGCGCGGGGCAGCCCGGCCGTGCCGGCACAGGGCGCGGTGCAGCCCAGTCATGTCTGCACGGTGCGTGGGGCAGCCCGGCCATGCCTGCATGTGGCGCGGGGCAGCCCGGCCATGCCTGCACAGGGCGCGGTGCAGCCCGGTCATGCCTGCACGGGGCAGCCCGGTCATGACTGCACGGGGCACTGGGTACCGGGCGCGGGGAGCCGTGTGCCGTATGTCTGCCGGCAGGACCCGAGTGGGGCACCCTCACTTACACCCACATACATACCCACATCTACACATACATATACACCTACACACATACATACAACTAGTTACACCTACACACCTAGATACTACACACACCTATGCATGTATACACACCTACATACAACTACACACACCTACACACCTATTCACATCTACATACAACTATTCACCTACACAAACCCCTATGCACACATACAGACAACTTCACACCCCTATGCACACATATATACACAACTTCACACCCATATGCACACATATACACAACTTCACACACCTATGCACACATACACACAACTTCACACACTTACACACAACTGTTTGTTGTTTGTTGTTGTTTTACATCCTAGCAACATCTAAGGTCATATCAGGACGGTACACACAACTACACACAACTACACACAACTACACACAACTACACACAACTACACACAGCTACACACAGCTAAGCACAGCTACACATAGCTACACACCCAACACAGCCCAACACACCCCAGCACACTCCGACATACACCTATACTGACACGCAATGCTACAAGCTGCAGCACCCACCAGTAGTACACCACACCGCACCTCCTCCGTTCGTTAGTGTGCTGCGAGCATTTCGGGTGTCCCCTCTGAATTGGAATACTCGCACGGGGCTGCGTGTCGCCGAGGTTGAGACGGAGGATAACAGGTGCTGGGGCTTTTTGAAAGAACATAAACAGTCAAGAACTGAAAGACACGCTTTGTATGTTTGTGCCAAGAGCCTAAGTGTGGTGAAATGAAAGTTCCGCCAATCAATGTGGTTCTATACTGAAATTCAGCAGTATAGTATGTTGGTACTAAATGTGTAGTCTGTGGACACCGAATCTAGACTTCTACACCCCCCCCCTCCCCCCGTCATGAGCAGACGCGGTTGCTGAATAAACTAGATCACGGTTCCGGCTGCGCATGCGCTGAAAACGGCGTTGGGAGCAAAGCAACGGCGTACGGCCATTGAGTTTGCCTATACGCGCAGTGAAAAGGGTCAGTTTTATTCAAGATTAATAGAAATCCAAAACCCTAACCTTTTCAATTTAATATAATCTTTTTGATAAACATGTTTTCTGTATGTGTTCCAAGCGGTTTGTCTCTAGGTCATGTGGTTTTATCAATATTTTACTTTTTCTGTATGGAGATTGCTCACTGCCATTGACAATGCATTGAGTACTCTGGCTATGGCTCTAACACTAGTCTGAGTGCCTAGATCTTTCTAAATCTAAATGCACATGGCATAAGATGTGCTGATTATATTGATGTAAATGCAATGCTGGATAAAAGATTAATATCTTAATTTATTATATATATTTTTTTAGTTGGTATTCTATGTTTCAAACAAGAGCTGAGATGAGCTGAAACTAGCACATTTCATAGCTGCACCCAGTGTATTAGCATGTCCCATGTGCTTTTGGGGGGGGTTGTTTTGCTCTGATGCATCCCACAATGCACCGCGCCGCTGGAACCATGATGTAGTCTATTGGTAGAGCTCAGGCCTCCCATGCAGGATATTGGGAGTTCAATTCCCGGTTGAGTGAAACTGTTACCGTCTACGCCCCTACCCTACTCTCCGCACACACACACACATATATGTATATACACACACACACACCAATCCAACCGAACCCCTGAGCTCAACTCAAATCACCGTGTTGCATGCTTTCCCTCTAATGGCCCTGTCACATTACAACGTTTCGGCCCAACGAGGGTCGACGCATGCTGACGTGTTGCAATTTTGGGCGAAACGTCGGTACATCTCCGGTACGTTACCGGTACGTTACCGGGGCGTTTCCGGCGCGTCGGTACATAGCAACGTGTGAATGCAGACGTCGGCGTCCGTCGGCGCGCGTCGGTCCGCCGCGAAAGTTTTGCCCTTTCGTCCGCCGCGCGTCGAACCTCATTGGCTGCGCGCTAATACCATGCTACTAACCCGTCCAGTTTTCTCCCAAAACGCCGAAAAGTTGGACGTCTCTTGACGGGTTGCAAATATTGTGTGCGTTGCCAGCACGCCGGCAGAAACGTTGTAATGTGACAGGGGTATTAGACCTTGCTCAGTTACGATCCGTAACCAAACCGAGGCTGGCAGGTACCACCAGAGGGCGCCACCCACTAAGAGGATGCGCCGCCTGCCCTGACGCCCCCTGTCGGCCGTCAGGTGACGCGGCCCCGGCCGTCCGTAAAACCCTGCGTCTAGGCGGCCGTTACCCGACTCCCCGCCTTGTAGTAGTGGTTCTGACCGCAGCCAGTGCCGGGGCGCCAGATGGTCTTGTCCGAGCACTAATTGGATTACTTAACAATGTAGCAGGTGGACTTGGACTAGCGAGCAGCTCAGCGGGCATCTCTCTACTCAGAACCCGGCACCAGTCCATACCTATTACTCTGTATCAGTGGTGTCTTCTAAAGCATCTCAGTGATTCCTGTGTTAGGTGGTGTGGCAAGTAGGTTATACAGTGTATGTTAGTCAAAGTATTAATAGGCCAAATTTACCACTCGCCCTCCTCCCTTCATACACCTCCTTCCCTCACTCCCTTCTCCCTCACTCCCGCCCTCCTCCCTTCCTCCCTTCCTCCCCCTCCCTTCTCCCTCCTCCCTCCCTCCTCCTTCCTCATGTCTCCTTCCTCCTCCCTCCTCCCTCCTCCCGCCTCCCTCCTCCCTCCTTCATCAATCCCTCCTCCCTACCTCCTCCCTCCTTCATCAATCCATCCTCCCTCCTTCCTCCCTCCCCTCGTCCTCCCTCCCCCCCCCCTCCTCCCCCTCCTCCTCCTCCTCCCTCCTCCTCCCTCCTCCCCCCTCCTCCCTCCTCCCTTCCTCGTCCTCCCTCCTCCCTTCCTCGTCCTTCCTCATCTCCCCCTCCTCCCTCCTCCCTCCCCTCCTCCCTCCTCCCTCCTCCCTCCCCCCTCCTCCCTCCTCCCTCCCTCCTCCTCCTCCCTCCTCCTCCCCCCTCCTCCCTCATCCCTCCCTCCTCCCTCCTCACTCCTCACTCACTCCTCACTCCTCACTTCTCACTCCCTCCTCCCTCCCTCTTCCTTCCTCCCTCCTTCATCGATCCATCCTCCCTCCCCACTCCTCCCTCCTCTCTCCCTCCTCCTCCTCCCTCTTCTCTCCCTCCCGCCTTCCCTCCCTCCCTTCCCCCTCCCCTCCCTTCCCACTCCCCTCCTCCCTCCCTCTCTCCTCCCTCACTTCCTCCCTCACTTCCTCCCTCACTCATCACTTCTCTCCCTACCTCCCTCCTTCCCTCCCCTTACTTCCTCCTAAGAACAGTAACAACATCAATTATGTCAACAAGCACATGTGCGCTTAATATGCGTATATTGATGCACCTAGTTTATGAGCATTTTATATAACCAAAATTATGTCAGAATAAGAGAGATGGGTCTTTACGACAGAGGCACAATTTTGCCAACCTATTTGTGACTGAAGTTAATATAATTAGTTGTTCGTTGGTAAATGTATTCATCTGATTGGTATGTTGTTATTTTGTTTGTAAGCGCCCAGGCACTGGTCTTCATACCCTAATTGATTATTTTATTTACACATTCCTTGGCGCACGGCAATGTGACATAAGGGACACAGAGAATAGTGCGGAGTACTCCTGGCACATGCAGTAATATTCCAAATGTGTGGCTTTACTATAATTAACCCGTGTATTAAGTATAACATTGGTAATTCCGACTTATCAGAATGGGTCGTATGAATTATTTCTTATTGGGTGTGGTACAGAGGTGGCGGGAAAGTGGAGCGGTGTCGGGTGGGGTGTAAAGGGGCTCAGTGTACAGACGTCGGGTCTCACTGCCACACCCCGTGGTAAATATGACATAGATAGAGCGGCTGGATGACAAGCAGACACAGCTTCTAGGGATAAACAAGTCGCAGACAGTGCCTACGTGCCACCGGGAGAGTAACACGTGTGTACCCAGCTGGGGTCTGGTACACGCAGCACACGGAACGTACACGTTGAGCACACTGAACACATGGAGCGTACACGTACAAGTACACGCTGAGCACACTGAACACACGGAGCGTACACGTACATGTACACGCTGAGCACACTAAACACACGGAGCGTACACGTAAATGCTGAGCACACTGAACACATGGAGCGTACACGTACACGCTGAGCACACTGAACACATGTAGCGTACACATACACGCTGAGCACACTGAACACACGGAGCGTACACGTACATGCTGAGCACACAGAGCATACATGTACACACTGAGAACACTGAACACACGGAGCATACACGTACACGCTGAGAACACGGAGCATACATATACAGGTACATGCTGAGCACACTGAACACACAGAATGTACATGTACACGCTGAACACACGGATCGTACACATACACACTGAGCACACTGAACACACTGAGCATACACATACACATACATGCTGAACACACGGAGCATACACATACACGCTGAACACACGGAGTGCACACATAACGTACACACTGAACACACGGAACATACACATACACACTGAATGCACGGAGCGTACACATACATGCTGAGCACACAGAGCATACACGCTGAGCACACTGAACACACGGAATGTAAACATACATGCTGAACACACGGAGCGTACACATACATGTTGAGCACACTGAACACAAGGAATATACACATACATGCTGAACACATGGAGCGTACACATACAACCTGCACACACTGAACACACTGAGTGTACATGTACATGCTGAGTACACTGAACACACGGAACATACACGGAACACGCTGAAAACATTGGGCACACAGAACACACGGAGCATTAAAGTACACGGAACACGCTGAGTACACAGAGCCATCAGAACAAAGGGACGAAGTGCCTAGTCAGCACAAAAACAATCAGCACAACTCCTTACTTCACCCCAACTCCATTAGGGTCTCATCAACTGCTCACCACCATGCCACCACCACGCTACCACCACACCAGCACCACGCCACCACCACACCGCCACCACCAGCGTGCCACCATCACACCGCCACCACCACCACCATTACCTCATCACCACCACTACTACTTTACCCTCACCCCACCACCTCACCACCATACCATCACCACCACCTCACCACCACACCACCACCACACCACCACCACCACCACACCACCACCATAACCATGCCACCACCGCACCACCACCACCAGCACCATGCTCTCACCACCACCACCATCCCCTCCCACTACCTCACCCCCCACCACTACCTCCCTCCCACCACTACTACTCTAGCCTCAACCCACCAGCTCGCCACCATACCATCACCACCATCATACCATCACCACCACCACCACTGTCATGCCACCACACCACCACCACCATAATACCACCAACACAACCACTACACCGTCACATCACCACCAGACCATCACCACCATCATACCACCTCCACAACACCACCACACCACCACCACACCACCACCACCACCACCACACCACCACCACAACCACACCACCACCACCCCAACAACCACACCACCACCTCACCACCAGACCACCACCACCACATCATTACAGCCACCACAGCCACCACCTCACCACCACAACCACCACAACCACCACCACACCACCACAACCACCACCCCACCACAACCACACCACCACCACCACCACACCACCACAACCACACCACCACCACCACACCACCACCACCACACCACCACCACCACCGGTCCTGCACCCATACGCCACGTGATGGCATCCTTATGAGTTCACGCAAGTCCGATAATTCCCGCGTTAATTACTCGCTGATTGAAGGGCCTAATGAGCTATGCAGACTTAGAGGACATGGCACTAATTTATACTACCCCGCAGGGCCCGGCCGTTTGCCCAACGTCATGGGGGCCACTACGCATTATCGGTTTCCTCTGATGGCTGGATAATTAGTTATAATAACTGTTTATTTATTAGCGTAAATACACAAATGTGGCATTAATTTATATTTTTGTTTTATTTTGTTTTTTTTTAGTATGAATAAATATTTATCGATCTGAATTTATTATTTGTCAGGTTCGGGGAAAGGGTTTGCCAGCCGGAAACATTGAGTTATTTGCATAACTACTTAATAATGGAGGCACCATTAAAAAAACACAAACAAATCATATGTAGCACCGATTGGTCCCAGCTGCAATGCTGAGTTCTGGACTTGTTAATTAGTTCATTAGTGCCGTGAAGTCACTCTCTTCTACCTCTTTAAAAAAGATGCATATATAATTTCAGGGATGAAAGATCTCTGCGATTTCGCGGATTTCCGCAATTGTTGATATTCACTGATTAACGTTCACAAAATGACAGTATATTATATATAATATTTATTAGTCCGAATCCCGTTCTTATATGACCTTAGATGTTACTAGAGCATAAAACCCAAAGAAGAAAGTGTTAGGTATGGACAATAATATAGTCACAACTAGGACAGTTGGAACCTGACTTCCGGTATTTTTCCGCGATTCCCGGACAGTGGTAATCCTATGGGAGCATCGCGGAAAATGGAAGGTCTCGGGCTCCGCGATTTTTGTCGAAGACCACTTTCATTCCTGATTATATAATTATCATCATCATCATCATCATTATTGTTATTATTATTGTTGTTGTTGCTATTATTATTATCATCATTATTATTTGTCCGTCCTAATATGACCTGACCAGACGGGATGGCTGAATGAATTAGAGCGTCCGTCTCCCGTGTTGGTAGATCGTGGGGTCGTGGGTTCGAACCCTGGTCGAGTCAAACCAATGACTTAAAAATTGATACTTGTCGCTTCCTAGACTGGCGCTCGGCATTATTAGGATAGGGCAAGGTCTGGTTGGCTTAGTGTCAGGATAATGTGACTGAGTGGGATATCAGGTCATGGTGCTGGTGGCCTGGTCTTCCAGTGGGGCAGCACTATAAAGTCACTATGAGTGCGCACTGTCACAAGTCGGTACCCGTCCTGATATGACCTTAAAAGTTGCTATGATGTAAAACAACAACAAAACACAAACCTAATATGACCTTAAATGTTGCCAGGACGTAAAGCTCCAACAACCAACCAACCTCATTATAATTGTCATTATTGTGGTCTTCGTGGTCTACTGACACCATGTAAGATACGAGTCGACACGTTCAGTTCTAGTTCATGACTGACGTTTATTGACCAGTAGTTGTCCCTGGTTATGTTCCAGTCTTAGCTGGTTATCCGTGTGTCCCGGTTGACCTACATAGCTTACAGTATGGAAGGAACTAGTCAACAGCAACCTTTTTTTTATTTCGAATTATCGCCCCTAAGGACATTGTAATCTTTGAAGAGAATGAAAGACAACGACTTTGACCTGTGTGTCTGAACATTGCGTATTGATTCAAACACGATGCCTATTTATACTCCGAACTGCTCCACTTACATTTCCACGCACGTCGCCCACATGAAACCTAAAGCTAGCATTCCATATGTGCGATAAGTGAATGCGACATAAAATCGAAAAGATGTAAATACAATAGCTTTAATTCTATATGTCTGACTGCGAATGTGATTTGCGTAGACGACAACTGGATGTAGCGATTGGTGTGAATACGAACCAAGTGTGCCGTTTCCAATACAAACAGCAAAAAGTCGCCGCATACCTTGTACGCATCCGCCTACCACTTTTATAGAATCCTAGCTTAAAGTTGCATAGTCCGATGGTTTTGAATTTCTGTATTTTTTCTGAGATAAATATATTAGATCGATCACTAGTATCTACTTTACATTAGTTCAAAGTTACTTTTATTTTAAATGGTAAAATGATATTTTGAGTGCAAACATGTCAAATTAGTTTTGGCAAGCTTGCACCATAGACTTCTGCAGTAACAGGTTCTGTTAAATTGACTCAGTATTGCCTTCTGTGCAGAAATAAATGCTTAATAAGTGCATCAGTATCTAAGTTAGATATGTGAAATCAAATCTAGATAATTGGTTTAGTTTTGAAAATTTGATATTTCATCGGACAGCTTTAAGTCTGCAAGTGGCTCAGAGCGATGCCGTAGCTTACTGGCGTGGCGCCACCTTGCGACGCAGACTTTTGGCACGTCAGTTGGCAAGTTCCCGACATATCCATGGCATTGCCTACCCGGCCACAGATGACACTACATGCTGGTGGTGTCATGGGTTGTGTTCTGTTGTCTGGGAAGGCCTCCCTCCGCATGACAGAGACTCTGCGAACAGGTCTTGCCGGTTTGAGTCCAGGTGGATTGGTGATGGTTGGGAATTGGTGGGGCTTTTTGTTGATGTGCAGTTGAAGACCTGCGGTTGGGAGGGTGCAGTTATTGGGGCTGGAGCTTGGAGTGCCGAGACTAATCCCGGTGTCGCAGTTTCAGTTCTCAAATAGACTCAGTTCTCAACATCGCTTCTGCGCATGCGTCAAAATCTAAAAGCGTTGTCTGCGCATTGCCAATGGTCGTGAGCAATCTTGATACAGAAAAAGTGAAATATCTCTGAAACCAAACCATCTAGAAACAAATCGCTTTGTACACATATAGAAAACATGTTTACCAACAACATTATATTAAATTGATATGGTTAGGGTTCTGGATTTCTAGTTGAGAACTGAAACTGCGACACCGGCAAACTCAAGTTTGTATTTGTTGTTGTTTTGGTTCACAAGCAATGTTCGTACAGAAAAAGTGAAATATATCTGGAGCCACACTACGTAGAAACAAATCGCTTGGTACACATATAGAAAACATGTTTACCGAAAAGATTATATTAAATTTATGAAATTGACACTTAGTGACAGTATGAGGCAGTGATCGGCGAAGGTTTGAATTGGGCTGATGTTGACACCTGCACAGACGATGCTTTGACGCATGCGCAGATGCTTTGATGCATGCGCAGAAGCGATGTTGAGAACTGAGTCTGGTTGAGAACTGAAACTGCAACACCGGAATGCTGCCGTCTGGTTTGATTCATTCCAGTCCACATGGATCCCATTCATTTTACACAGCCCAGTCATGTCAGGCAGGCATACATACATACATACATGCCTACATACATGCACATACATACATACATGCATACATACATACATACACACATATATACATACATACATGTATACATGCATACATACATACATACATACATACACACATACATACATACATACATACATACATACATGCATGCATACATACATACATACACACATACATATACATACACACATACATGCATACATACACACATACATATATACATATATACATACATACATACATACATACATACATACATACATGCATGCTGCCATCTATTCTGGTTTGATTCATTCCAGTCCACATGGATCCCATTCATTTTACAGAGCCCAGTCATGTCAGGCATACATACATACATACATACATACATACATACATACATACATACATACATACATACATACATACATACATACATGCATACATACATGCATACATGCATGCTGCCGTCTATTCTGGTTTGATTGATTCCAGTCCACAGGGATCCCATTCATTTTACACAGAGCCCTGTCATGTCAGGTATACATACATACATACATACATACATACATACGTACATGCATACTTACATACATACATACATGCATACATACATACATACATGCATGCATACTTACATACATACATACATACATACATGCATACTTACATACATACATACATACATGCATACTTACATACAAACATACATACATACATACATACATACATGCATGCATACTTACATACATACATACATACATACATGCATGCATACTTACATACACACATACATACATACATGCATACATGTATACATATACATATACATATATATATATACATATACATAATCGTGACATACATATACATACACATACACACACATCACCATCACCACCACCACCTCGCTGAAGCAGTCGACTGTAGCTGTTATGTTCAGATCGTGTAGACCGGAAAGTGTGGCTTTATCTCACATGGGACACGATAAACAAATCAAATTCATCTCCCTCCTGCCGGGATGTGGTCCGCTCCACTAACACCTCCACACCCCCACACCCGGGTTCACATTGGTGCGGCGGAAGTGAGGAACTGCGGGCGGTGCGCGCGCATAGCGGATGTAGTCAGTTAGGGTAATTAGGTGCCTTCAGGCAGTGCAGTCTCAATATCCAGGAATTGAAATTGCAGTGGGACTTCCTGGGTTAAAGTTGCATGGTCCGATGGCCTTTGAATTTTTGTCTTATTTTTGAGATAACTATATCAAATTGATCGTTACAAGCTACTAATCATTAGTCCGGAGTGATTTTGATTAAAGATGATTAGTTTTGAAGTAATCTGAGCTGAAAGAACCAAAAATAATTTCGACAAGCTTGTCAAAAGTCCTGTGGCTATGACCCAGATGGTCATCTCGCAGTGACCACGTGATGTGAGATGACCTGGAACCTGACAGGACTGTAGGTAGGTATTTCTGGTTGGTATGGGCACATTCTGGGAACGGATTAGTGCCAAAGGCCCATGGCACTAGGGTTTTTAACAAAATATAATGTGTGTGTGTTGTCTGCGTGTGTTTGTCTGTCTATGTATGTATCTGTGTGTGTGTATGTCTGTGTGTGTCTATCTGTGTGTTTCTGTGTATGTGTGGGAGTGTATGTGTCTGTCTCTGTCTGTCTGTTTCTGTGTGTATGTGTGTATGTGTATGTATGTATGTGTCTGTGTATGTCTGTATGTGTGTGTATCTATGTGTAGGTATGTGTATGTATGTGTGTGTGTCTGCCTCTGTGTGCGTCTGTCTATGTGTCTCTGGCTGTGTGTGTCTCTCTCTCTCTTTGCAAAGGCAGGTCGGGTGTATGTGTGTCTGTGTGTTTCTATGTCTGTGTGTGCTGTCTGTCTGTGTATGTCTGTGTGTGTATGTATATATATATATATTTTACCTCGGTAAACAGCCTCAGGCTAGCCTCAGGCTAGGGAGAGGTAAGCACGTCCGGTACCAGCAATTAGCATATACAACTCACGACTGGATAACGTGTCGTTGGGTTGCTCCGGCAAAATTAGTCTACATACAAGCAAATACGCAGTAAGTATAATAAAAACTGTGGTTAGCTTAATTATGATGCATTAGAGCATCAATATGGAAAGTTTAGACTTTCGTTGGTCCAATTTGGACGAGTTATTTGGTTATAAACAACCAAGGATAGAACACTCGAGTGGGTTTCGCGAAGGAACCAAACCGGTCATTAGCGGTTATGTCAACACCCGGGTCACCGTGTGACTATGGGTAGAGATGTGGGTTTCGCCCTATCTCATGTGGAAATTCTCTCGTACTCTAATAGAGAGTAATGTTGGAGATGCTCCTGGGTTTCTTTTATAGACTCCCCTAGACAAAACTTTTTCAGGCGTTTCTCCGAGTTTCGTAGCATTTTCTCCAACTTGTTGACGTAGTAGTCACAGGTGGGAGAAGTGTGCGGAACAGAGGGATGGGCGGGCCGATACACTGGTCCCGACCCCGCGTAAGGTTTGGGCTTGACCCACAACCCACGCACAAATTTAGCTTATTACGCCTGTGTTATAACGGTATAAACACGTTCTTTAACACCAATAGATGTCCAAATGAGTTTGAAACAACCATATTGTGACATATATATATACCGGGACTGATCAAAAATGTTTGTTTCAGTTCCCGATGGCCACGAAGCGGAGTAAGCGCGGTGCAGCAGCAGCCGAGGGGCGTGTTCCGAGTGGAGTGGACGAGGAGTACGACTCCTCACCCGTGTTGTCGGCAGGGCCGTCGACACAGCCCCGGGCGCATATCCTCTCCGACCCGGACGAGGACGCAGTGCCTGATGTGCCTGCGCCTCCAGATTGGGAGGCTCGCTTTGCAAGATTGGAAAGCCACATCTTGACTGCCAAATCGCCTGTGTCTCGGAAGCGGCGTAGGCCGAGTGTCCAAGAGGATTCATTTGAGGATTTCTTGGACACAGACTCGGCGGTGGAGCTTAAGGCTCCTCCTCCTCCTTCTCCTAAACGGAGGAAGAAGAAGAAACAGGTGATTTCTTCGGGTGATGAATTCACCAAGGAGCGGGCAGAGTCTGGTTTGCGCAAAAAGCGGAAGACTAAGTCCAAAAAGAAGAAGAGGAAGAGGAAATATTCTTCTTCTGAGTCGTCCACTGAGTCTACTTCTACGGAATCAGACTCAGACACCGTATATGAAGGGGTCTATGCGGACATTGGCACTAAAGTGGCTAAGAAGGTGGAGAAGCCAAAGGCTAAGCGGGTTAAAACCACTACGCTTATGCGCGAGACCGTGAATGGTCATTTTCGCACGTTCAAACCGGCGGAGGTTATCTCCAAGTTAGGAGATGAGTTAACAGGCATAAAGGGTGTTCCCAACTCCATCATTAAAGAAATGGATCGGGATGTCAATATGACGGATGACCGTAAGAAGTTTGAGGATGTGTTGCACACAGTGCATAAGGCAGTGTTGGCTACCCTAACAGCTATTGTTCCTGTGGCTAATAGGATGCAGAGTGAAAATAAGTTCTCGTCTTTGGCTAAGACAATGGACAAAGGCATTGCAGTACTAGCGGCGGCAGGTAATTACCTGTCGTTTCGAAGATATGAAAATGTCTTCAAGTCAGTTTGCACAGATGCTGGCAAAGAAGTGGCTCGCTCTAAGAAGGTTACCGATAATGAGGGGAAGGAGTTTACGCTCTATCTTGCTCCAGAGCCGATTAAAGGGAAACCTTTAGATAATACCAAGATGTTTGGCGGTCAACTACAATACCTCTATAAAGAGGTAGAGACTGCAGCCAAGAGTGGCAAAAACATGGATGGCAAGAAGAAACAGGAAGTTCCTCGTTTCAAAAAGTCACGAGGGGATTTTCGTCCACGACGGTTCACCAGAGGAACCAGACCGAGTTCAAACTTCGGTCAAGGGTTTCGGGGCCGGGGCGCTCGCCCAGGCTGGACCGACAACACCGCACGGCCAATAGGTCGAGGGTTCAACTCGTCGAGACCTTTCCCCAGGGGCGGGTCCAAGTAGAGGTCCAAACACAAACTTTACAAGTCCCTGCAGCCTCTAAAAACACACAAACTGTAAGCAACTTTGTGGCTGGTAATATTAGTAATCATATTTCTGAGTGGCACAAAATTACTAGTGACCAAGAAATTATAGAAATAGTTAGGGGTGTTCAAATTCCCTTTACACAAATTCCTGTACAAAGTATAATACCTTTTCCATATAACATTCAACCAGTTGAACGAGACGCACTAACTAAACAGGTACATAAATTCTTTGAGAAAGGAATTATACAAAAAGTGACACACTGTTCAGGACAGTTTATTTCAAACATTTTCTCCAGACCGAAGCCTAATGGTGATGTTCGAATGATCCTGGATTTAACAATCCTTAATAAAAGGGTGGAATATCGACATTTTAAAATGTTCTCTCTAGATACGGCACGGGATCTGATTACACCAGATGCGTGGATGGCTAGTGTTGATTTACAGGATGCATATTATACGCTTCCCATAATGGAACAATACCGAAAATTTCTTCGATTTATTTGGGATAACCAACTCTATGAGTTTACCTGTATGCCGAATGGCTTAGCTTGTGCGCCACGTTTATTTACTAAATTGCTTAAACCTGTTTTCTCGGTAATGGCGAGGAAGGGTCATATAATGTTTCCATACATAGATGATTCTTTTATTATAGCATCAACACAAATTGGTTGTGTGAATGCAGTTTTGGATTTATGTGCATTACTCACTAAATTGGTGTTTTATGTACATCAACAAAAGTCAGTGTTTAAACCAACAAAACAACTCAAATGTTTAGGTTTTATTCTGGATACACAGTCCCTTACAGTGTCGATAACAGAACAAAAACTAATTAAGTTTATGACTACAGCGACTCAGCTTATTAAGTTATCAAAGCCAAAAATTAGACAGGTTGCTGTTCTTATTGGCATAATGACCTCATATGCACCTGCTGTGTTATATGGGAAGGCCCATATTAAGTCGCTAGAAATAGATAAAAATTTAGCGTTAACACGAACTAAAGGCAATTTTGAGCGAAAGATGTTTATTTCGCAAGAAGGGTTACAGGATATTGGATGGTGGATGCAACATATAGCAAGTTCACCAAATCCAATCCGCATGGCGGAACCTAATACAGTAATTACTACTGATGCTTCGTTAGAAGGTTGGGGAGCTCATCGAGATGGGGTCACAACAGGAGGTAGATGGCTTGATGATGAAAAATCAGACTATATTAATGCACTAGAATTGCGTGCTATTTATCTGGGCTTACGTAGTTTAGTAAAGATAAATAAATCACAGGTTAGAATACTAACTGATAATACTACTGCCATGGCATATATTCGTAACATGGGTGGAACCAAATCAAAGTCTTGCAATCAGTTATCTAAACTGATTTGGAACTGGGCACAGGCTCAACAAGTCTGGCTGACTGTAGCGCATATTCCAGGGTCACAAAATACACTTGCAGATTATAAAAGTAGAAATTTCCATGACCATTTAGAGTGGTCTCTCTCTACACATTTGTTTAACTTCGTTTGTGAAAAATGGGGTACACCTGAAGTTGACTTATTTGCATCACGAAATAATAACAAGTTACCCTGTTATGTTTCTTGGCATCCTGAACCGGATGCTTGGAAAGTAGATGCGTTTGCTATTACCTGGGAAAATAATTATTTTTATATTTTCCCACCATTTAGCATTATCAGCCGAGTAGTGAGAAAAATCGGCTTGGAAGGGACACATGCGATACTGGTGGTGCCCGATTGGGACACGCAACCTTGGCTGCCAGCAGTTTCACAACTGGCAAAAGATCGTATACGATTCCCAAGAAAACTCGGGAATCTGACGCACCACGGACCGCTAGTGGTTCACGGCGACGTGTCAACGACGCCCCTATTGGCATTCCTTTTCTAAGGAAGCAGCTACAGCAATTTGGATTGGACAGAATTACTGAGGATAGGATAGTATCGGATGCCTGGAGGCCAGGAACTGTCAAAATGTATACAACCTATTTAAAGAAATGGGGTGTACATTGTTTGTTAATGAAAGTTAAGCCAACAAATCCAAAGATTTCACAAGTAGCTCGGTTTCTTCGTTCTCTAGAGGATGAAGGACTTTCCTTTGGATCGATTAATGCGGCGAGGTGTGCGTTATCAATTATATTACCTAGAATTGATGGCGAAACAGTTGGAAAACATCATGTTATTTGTTATTTACTTCGTTCAATTTATCAAAGGAATCCTCCAAAACCAAAGTATAGTCGGTTTTGGGATGTTTCTATAGTATTTAAGTTGTTTCAGGCTTGGCCTCACAACTCGTGGTTAGATATAAAACAGTTAGGTTTTAAGGTCGCGGTCCTGTTATTGTTAGTAACCGGACACAGAGGACAGACGATTGTTGCTTTATCCTTAACTGGATTAGAAATAGACAAGCAACAAGCTACGTTTGATTTAGAAAAATTGCTTAAATCGAACACGTTAGGTGACCCTTTATCAACGGTTCACTTAGACTGTTTTCCGAATGATCGGAAATTATGTGTTGTGTCGGCCATACGGGCTTATATATACAAGACAAAGGATTTACGTGCATCACAACAACTATTAGTGAGCTTTATAAAGCCACATAAGGCGATTTCACGAGACACACTTGCCAGATGGACAATTACGGTGTTGAAATTGGCTGGAGTGGATACGAGTAAATACTCTTCCCACTCAACTAGAGGAGCCATGGTCTCCAAGGCACGGGTGCTTGGTATTTCTGTGAAAAGAATACTAGCGCATGCAGGCTGGAAGACGGCTAAGTCGTTTGCAAAACATTATAATAAACGACTAGAAAAGCCTACCGGCGTTGCAAAGCGTCTTCTCGCCAACTAACAAGAATAGGTGAGAACAAAAATTTAGAATGTTATAATAATAAGAAAGAATGATATTAAGGATAAAAATGAATTATGTAAAGGTCTCCCTAGCCTGAGGCTAGCCTGAGGCTGTTTACCGAGGTAAAATAGTATAGTTATACGAGTCTTACCTTGGTACAGATGATGGATAACTGTTGTTTTACCGAGGTATAAGCCTCGGATAGATGTGGGCTAGGGCCCTCCCGCCACACCCTGCCACATCTATTCCGTTGGTGTACCTTTTCGGTAAAGTAATAGTATCCATTGTTTGAAAGTCATTTTTATCCTCAATAAGTAGGTTAAGATTGCTGGTACCGGACGTGCTTACCTCTCCCTAGCCCACATCTATCCGAGGCTTATACCTCGGTAAAACAACAGTTATCCATCATCTGTACCAAGGTAAGACTCGTATAACTATACTATATATATATATATATGTGTGTGTATGTATGTTTGTGTGTGTATGTGTGTGTTGGTATGTGTGTCTGTGTATGTCTGTATGTGTGTGTCTGTGTGTGTGTATGTGTGTGTGAATGTATGTGTGTGTATCTGCCTCTGTATGTGGGTGTCTGTGTGTGTCTCTCTCTGCAAAGTCAGGTTGGGTGTATGTGTGTCTGTGTATGTCAGGTGTGTGCATGTCTGTGTGTTTATGTGTCTGTGTGTGCTGTCTATGCATGTATGTATGTGTGTGTCTATCTATGTGTGTCTGTCTGTGTGTATATATATGTGTGTGTATGTGTGTGTGTCTATGTCTGTGTGTGTATGTATGTGTGTGTCTGTCTGTGTGTGTCTGTATGTGTATGTCTGTCTGTGTATGTATGTGTGTGTGTGTATATATGTGTGGGAATATATGTATGTGTGTGTCTGCCTCTGTCTGTGTGCGGCTGTCTATGTGTCTGTGTGTGTGTCTCTCTCTCTGCAAAGTCAGGTCGGGTGTATGTGTGTCTGTGCGTCTGTGTGTCTGTGTATTTTAGCTGTGTGCATGTCTGTGTATTTCTGTGACTGTGTGTGCTGTCTGTGCATGTCTGTTTGTGTGTGTCTATCTATGTGTGTAGGTATGTGTGTGTATATCTGTCTGTGTATGTGTGTGTATGTATGTGTGCATATCTGTCTGTGTGTCTATGTTTGTGTGTATGTCTGTCTGTGTGTCTCTGTAAAGTCAGGCCAGGAAACACAGACACATAAACACACACAGACACATCCACCTCATTTCCCCTTCCCCTCTATGGCCCTGCACAGCAGGCCTACTTGGTTGGGGGGAGGCTAATGAGGTCATGAGATTGGCCTAGTTGGTTAATGGCCTCCCTGCATAAGGGGCTGTCACATTACGGCGTATGGCGGGAGCGTATTGAAAACCTACGTACGCCATCGGGTGCCACTTTCGGGTGTGTTTGAGCGTATGAGGAGCGTATGAAGAGCGTATGCGTAGCGTATGCGTAGCGTATGCGTAGCGTATGCGTAGCGTATGGGAGCGTATGGGAGCGTGCTGTGACATTTTTTGACAGTATGGGCCATACGCCCTCATAGGTCGCGTTTTTTTTGAGCATGCACAAAAAAATTTGGACGGACGGATTTATGAAAGCGTATGGCGGCGTATGCATCATAGGCTTCACATACGCCGGCGTGTTGCGGCACTGGCGGCGTATGCGTAGCGTATGCGTAGCGTATGCGTAGCGTATGCGTAGCGTATGCGGCGTATGGCGACGTATATGACGTAAGCCGCTACGCCGCCATACGCTCCCGCCATACGCCGTAATGTGACAGCGCCTATAATGGGTGTTTCAAAGTGAGTGTTTAAAGGGGTGAGTTTATAAATTCACTGGTTATACTGTATACACTGTCCCAAATCATTAGCTATTACACCAGTATCTAAGTTGGATATATAGGATCAAATGTAAGTAGTTGTTTTAATTTTGACAAAATTATATTTTATCGGACCATGCAACTTTAAAGTGGGGTTTCTTCATTTATTGATTCTTAATTTAATTGAAAAAGAGCTGTGCGTGTATGTTCTTGTAATAAAGAGAGGATTGACCCAAATGCGATAGGCAAAATTGTATGCACTGGAAATATAGTTATGCTTACTATATTTGTCTATCAAGGAGCGGGACATAGCTCAGACGGTCGGGTGTCCAGCTGTGAAAGTGTGGGTCATCCTGACCAGATATTTTACAATCCGATCGATCCTGCTCAGTGGACCCATTTGCAGTCTGGGCTATTTTCTGTTCTAACCAGTGGTCCAAAACTGGTTCATCAGAGGATGTGGTATGTGCTGTCCTGTCTGTGGGAAAGTGCATATAAAAGACCCCTTGCTGCTTATCGGGAAGAGTAGCCAATGTAGTGGCAGCGAGTTTCCTCCAAAGATATATGTCAGAATGACCATATGTTTGACATCCAATAGCCGATGATAAAAATCAATGTGCTCTAGAGGCGTCGTTAAATAAAACAAGCTTTACTTTTTTTATATATTTGTCTATCTCCCGTTGTCTAGGGATTCTTCCATGTTGCTTTGATGTTTTCTTTGCTATTTGTATAGACGGCTGACCCCTTGGTTGCCCACCTTATTACTGCTTCTCGACTGGAGCAGCTCTGGGCCACACCCGACAACTCGTCTGTGTCGCAGAATAGAAACGCAAACAAAATTCTCTGAGAATGTAGGTCATGTCTTGTAGATGGTGTCTTGACACGGTTTGTGTCATTTAGACAACAACACTGTAGCAGATGAGTTGATAGGACTGCTAATTATGTCAGTCACAGTTGGTCAGCATTGTTTTGAAGGAGAATGATGATAATGATGATGATTATGATGATGATGCTACAATGTAGCGTCTATTTGATAAAGGATTCAGTAATTGGCTGATAGCTAACTGCACTCGGCGTTCCTCCCCGCTGCAGACGACAATTCCTTCCGTTTGGCGCGCTTTATCTTATCAGTGTCAGAGCGGCGAGCGGGAGAAGGAAACCTACTCGGTGGGGGTGGGGGGTGTGGGCGCGGGTATGGTGTGGGTGTGGGTGCGGGTGCGGGTGTGGTGTGGGTTGGGATGGGGGTGGGGGGATTAACGAGCTGAGATTAGAACGGCTTAATTTCATTAGTGCGGTGCCACTGCGGGCTGACAGCAACTTAGTGGTGGAACTTGGGGAGGTGTCATGGAGCAGAATAGGCCAGTACTTAGGTCTGTCGGTGGACTTAGGTCTGTCGGTGGACTTCCTCCTAGGGGGTCGGGGGGGGATTATCCATAGTCTACTTTCAAACGTATACATATTGGTTCATCGTGTGCAGAGCCCTTATGTGTCAAATGAAACGAGGGGGAAACGACCCGCGATGGGGAGAATGTTGTCTCAGCTGACATGTTGGACCGACCGTAGGCTACTGGAGGAGTGTCTCTGGCGGGGTGTGCTCCTGCAGTCTGCTAAATGAGCTGGAGGAGAGCAGGGCACTCACTACCCATGATGCATAGCTTCCTCTTGGCGGGGATCAATGGACTTTCCCCAAACAAAGCCTCCTTCTGCGATGGTTGTATTTACGTCGTATCCACAACGGTGCCGGTGCTTCTCAATTAAGGGGGCGGATGGTGATAAAACAACAGCAGCAGAACCAATTTAGTGAGCTGTGTAATTATATGGAAGAGCTTTAATCTCTTCACGCCCCAAAACCAATCGATTTGATCGGTTAGGGAATCCGAGCATCGGCGGATAGACTACATCACCATTCCAGCGGAGCGGTGCATTGTGGGATGTGCGGAAGAACAACAAATCCACGAGAAGCACATAGCACATGCTAATACACTGGGTGCAGCTATGAAATGTGCTAGTTTCAGCTCATCTCAGCTCCTGTTTGGTACATAGAATACCAACTAAAAAATATATATATAATAAATTAAGATATTAATCGTTTATCCAGCATTGCACATCTTATGCCATATGCATTTAGATTTAGAGAAATCTGGGCACTCAGACTAGTGTTAGAGCCATAGCCAGAGTCAGTTTTACTTATTTTATTCATGTTTTTATTTATATACTATGGTTAATGACATATGTAGAACTAGAAAATTAGTAGGATTAATCATATATTGGTTATATATTTCTCTGAAACAAGTGTCTGTTGACACATTTACATTTTAATATTTAGAACAAGAATTAATAATAGTGATGTGGATATCAACCTTAAAGTGACTGATTGTTTTGTGTGGAATTATATGTTTCTTAGCTCAAAATGTTTAACTATGGCTAGTTTTGTCTTAGTTATATTAATCACATCATTATATTGCATGTGTGCATAGATGTTTATGCCAAATTGTTATGTATTTCTATTAATTTTGAATAAAATGGAAGTTTTGCCCTACGCGTATCGGCAAACTCCATGGCTGTATGCCTTTGCTTTGCTGCCAGCTCCGTCTGGTGGGGCCTGAGGTACAAACGCCGGTGCATGTAAAGACTAGCTTGTGGTGTTCTCTGTGGCGGAGTGGTTAGAGTGTCTGACTTTTTTCTAGGTCAGACTCCTACTCTGAAGGTCAGTGGTTCGATTCCCCGTGCCTCGACCTCTGCCAATTTGGATTTCCACCTTCCACCGCTGTGTATAACTTACAGTGTCATCAAAGGCCAGTTGCTCTCATACCATGTCTATGTGGTGTGGGAGGTTAAAAATCCCTTGGGTCGGTAAAAGTGTAGGCTCAGGCTTTCTATCAACAAACTGTCTAATGGTGAAAACAAGTCTATTCAGGCTTATCCATAATAGGCAGTATAAATCTTCAAGAAAAGAAAACAAGAAAAAAACAAAAAAAACAAAAAAACTAGCTGTATTAAAGTTGCATAGTCCGATGGAAACCTCAAATTTTCAAAACCAAAACACTTGTCTAGACTTAATTCTACATGTACACCTTACTTTCTGGTGCACTTATTAAGCATTTTTTTTGCTACATGGAAGGTCGTAATAAGTCAATTTAATAGAACCTGTTACTACCAAAGTCTATGGTGCCAGAGTTTTGACATGCTTGCCAAAATTAATTTGTCATGTTTCGACATCAAACATCTCCAAAGTTAGGCATTTAAAATAAAAGTTACTTCAAACTAATCTGAAATAGACGATAATGATTAGCATAATGTATTTATCTTAGAAAATGGCAACAATTCAAAAGCATCGGACTACGCAACTTTAAGGCCGGGGGGTTAGGACGACAGGCCTTGCTTCACGGTGTCATAATCGGGACTTCATTAGGCATCTCGACCCGTCGGAGACCAGACAAATCAAGGTGGATTAGGAGCGGGAATTGGGACCCAAATTAAACGTGTCATTTCTCGTAATGACCGAGATGTGCATGGCGATCACCACCAGCGGTCACCTGACCCGGACAGCGCTTCCACGGAGCATGCGCGGCGAATTGTCTACACACAATATTATTAGTTTTTCAACTGGTGTCAGTGGTGGAAGTCCTCTCAGTAAGACTGTGTTTACAGTGCATGCATGCTGGGCAGTGAGCTGCTACTGACATTAATTCTTCCACTACCGGGTCGAGATGCTGGTATGCAGGTATTGCAGGTATAGCAATACCTCAGGGAGTTTGATGCCCCTGCCTTGCAGAGTTGTAAACCACTGCCTTGTGTTACAGGTTCTTGACAGAACAGAAGGCTAAGGGAGCAAACCCTAAACAGAAAACCATGTCACTGTGGCAGCATGAAGGGCGGTTGATGTATGGAACTCCCAACATCTCCCGACCAGCCACTGCAGGGACAAATAGTTTTGCGCCTGTCTTGACATGTTCTTGCCGGTGTGAAACCTCTATTTGCTCCCTGAGAGAGTGCCGCTGGTAACTTGCAAAAGCCAGCAGCACTTCAACACTTTTGCAGGCAGCTTTCATGAATTGTAAATGAAAGCAGTCTTTGTCGCATCGCTACCGACAGCATGATGATGATGACCATTAGAGGGCGCATCAGTAGCAGACGCCCTCTCAGTAGGACTCTATTTACAGCATATGCATGCTGGGCTGAGGTGCTACTCACAACATTAACTTTTCTACTACCGTCAGGGGGCGCGTCAGTGGTGAATGTCCTCTCAGTAAGACATTGTCTATAAAACATGTTAGGTAGAGAGCTGCTATTCACAATATTAATCCTTCAACTATCGTCAGAGGGCGTGAGTCAGTGGTGGAAGTCCTCTCAGTAAGGACCTTATCTAAGGGATGAAAGATCTCCGCGATTTTGTGGATCTCCACGATTATTGATATTCACTGATTAACGTTCACAAAAAGTCAATGTATATGAGCCTGTCTCAAAAGGTGATAACTCTTTTTTTTTTGTCCATTGTAACGATTGACACAAAACAGCACAGAAACTGTTACACTGAAAACACAAGGACATTTGCTTCAAATCAATATGTATTGTATTAGCATTATGAAACACCATGTAAAAAACAAATCAGTTTATCCTGAGCAAATGCATAAGGAGATAGTATGTTGATCGTTACAATGGACAAAGTTTTGTCCCATATTGCTTAGCACCTTTTGAGACAGTCTCCTATATATATATATATATATATATATATATATATATATATATATATATATATATATATATATATATATATATATATATAATTGTTTCCTACATAAATAAGGAACAATAAAACATGATAGTTGGTACATGTATATTCTCTGGCTAGAGGAGACACCTCTAGCCTAAAACAGTGATACAGTTAGTGAGCATAACGATAGCTGAGGCGTGGGCAAGTAGATGGCGCCACGTGAAGCGCTCAGGTTGTATCAGTAGATGACCTAATGCAGAGGCTCAACCAGCCGATGATTGAGGAGGCTAGGGAATAGGTGGAATCTTCCACCTTATTATATTCGTAGAATGGCTTATTCAGCATATATATGACAGAAATTGATGAGTCCTAGCAACATCTAAGGTCATATAAGAACGGGATTCAAACATAAAACCCAAATGGGAAAATTAGTCACGGGTGATAATACAGTCATAACAAGGATAGTTGAAACCTGACTTCTGGTATTTTTTTCCTTGATACCCTGACAGTGTTAATCCAATGGGGGGTGGGGGGGGGGGGTCCGAGTTTTCACGGAAATTCGTCGTTGGCGCCAAGGCCTCGGCTTGATTTCCGCGTTTTTTCGGGTCAGAGACCACTTTCATCACTATTATCTACAGAGCATGCAAGCTGTGCAGTGAATTGCTACTCACATTAGTTCTTCCACTGCCGTCAGAGGGCGGGTTGGTGGTGGAAATCGTCTATAGCTCGCTCACCAAGTAGGCTGTCACACCACACCTACCACATCGGTCTTTAATGCAAATAGTTTGTTACCAGAGTAAAACTCTCACGACCGGAAGAAGGTACCTTATGTCCCTCCAGGGTGTAGTTAAGTGGAGACGGCGTTTACCACGCCTCCGAGGAACCGGAGATAAGGTTGGCCCGACAAGTTGCTGCTAATCCACCATAATTGCTATTGACTATTTTAAGTAGTGTGTAATCGGAAGACAACAACCAATAGACCCTGTGCCATTATTCTCCCAAACAAATAAGAATATATTATACCAATGACATTGAATCTGGTAATGGTATTGAACCAATGGTATTGAACCAATGGTATTGAAATAAAGACCCTGTGCCATTATTCTCCAAAGTAAATCACACTATTTTATACCAATGGTATTGAATCTATTGTATTGAACAAAAATAAAGGCATTGAAACAATTGCATTGAATCAATGATATTGAAATGATGGTATTGAACCAATTGCATTGAATCAATGATATTGAAATACTGGTATTGAACCAATTGCATTGAATCAATGATATTGACATAATGGTATTGAACCAATGGCGTTGCACCAATGGCATTGAACCGATGATATTGACATAATGGCATTGAACCAATGGCATTGAATCAATGGAATTGAGCCAGTGGCATTGGACCAATGGTTTTGAACCAATGGTATTCGAGCCCTATAGAGGAAATACTGTACTCCTGTTATATGGGCGTGCTGATCGGTTTATATTATATATAATACATATATACCCATCTGAGCTGGCGTGAATATGACCTTCGCTACCGACACATAATCAATCAGTCAATCATTCAAACAAGGTGTGAGTACCGGTGGTCTTTTTATGCATTCTCGTAAAGGAAAAAAGTAATGGTTCTAAAATAATATACATTTGAAATGATTTACAATGTGCTCTGTTTGTGAAATGGCGTAAAATAACAGCACTCATTTTACTTGTATCGTATTGCTGCTGGTTATTACATGGCGTTTAAATGGCATTGATGACGATATGTTCAGTGTCCACCTCAATCAATGCACTTTTTTGGTGAGAGGGAAACCCCACGGTGTCTGAAGCTTCATATCGGGCTACAATTGCTTAGTTGGTATGGTTGGTGCTTCTTGAATTTGGACCTGCTGTCTTGTAAACAACTACCACCTATTTGCCGTCACCGAGCACGGTGGCCTAATCGGTAGAGCGCGGGCCTCGTGTGTGGAAGGTCAGGAGTTTGGTTCCTGTTCGAGTCAAACCAATGACTTATAAAAATGTATACTTGTCTCTTCCTAGTCTGGCGCTCGGCATTAATAGGATAGCACAAGGACTGGTTAGCTCAGTGTCAGGATAATGTGACTGAGTGGGATATTGGGTCATGATGTGGGCGGCCTGATTTCCCAGTGGGGCAGCTCTATAAAGTCACCATGAGTGTGCGCTGTCACAAGTCGGTACCTGTCCTGATATGACCTTAGATGTTGCCAGGATGTAAAACTCCAACAACCAACCAACCAACCAATCTATTGCCGACCGCGATCACCGCTTGCAGTCTGGGGTGACGGTGTCTAACTGCTTAACCTTCCAGTGGATGGCTTCACGCGTGAGGACGCTGTCAGCGCCATTGCAAAGTGTCCCCACCTGGCGGGAGTCACCTGCACCGCGCCCTCCCCGCGTACCGGATGTGCTGCTGCGGACGCCGAGGCTGAGGCTGAGGCTGAGGCCGAGGCTGGACATGCGCAGTCCACACCCTCTGGCCACCATGCGGCAGCCACTGAACCCACAGGCAAGGCTAACCACCTCCATCGTCACCCTAACCCTCTCCTGCTTCCCTGCTTGCCACATGGCAATCCTCCTCCTGACCCTCATAGCTTCTGCTTGTTTGTTCCTGCTATCGCCTTCAGTGCATTTAAACAACACCACAGTCGTCTACCTTTTGACAAGAGAGAGAAAACAAATTTAACTGACTTTTTAAAAATTATTTTTGGTTTGTAATCTTGCAGCATTTTTTCCTGTTTGAGTATCGTGACTCAGGCAGAATGATGTTTTTTTTTTTTCCGCCAACCCCTCCACCCCTTTCCCACAGCCATCCCTGGTGTTCAATGCATTTTCAGATGGTTTCCGTTTTTGTTTCGGCTTGTATTGTGTTTTGTTCATGAACGTTTGCTAATTGTGTTACAACATAACAGGCCAATTGACTCACCACAATATTCGCCGATCCTTGCCGTGATGTAGTAATAGTTCAATTCTTGTTTGAATTTGCACGTTCAGATTGCATGCTTTTATCTACAATACCTGCAATACAATTAAATTCTGTTTTAATCTATTGTCATTGTTGCCTTTGAATTAAATTAAAAGGACTTCCTTTGTGTGTGTAATTTACATGATGCACAAAATAAGTCCGTCCTCATATGACCTTAGATGTTGCTAGGAATTAAAACTCCAACAACCAACCAAACATGATGCACAAATTGCAAGTGGATTTATCGTAGTAAAAGAAGGAAGATTTTAATATAAAAACCAAATTAATATTCAGCAATGAGATTCCTCTTTCGCTCTGTGAAGGTTTAATTAATTTATTTAAAGCCAGTGTAGAATGTGGACTTTGTAATGTAGCTTAGACAGTAGAGGCGCTATGATGCATGCAGTTTGCAACATTGTAGCTGGTGTTTCGGCATTAGGTTCCACTTGCCTGCCTGAGCAGCTCGGCACGGCGTGGTAGAGAGGAGCAGGTCGTGTGAAGTGTGAAGTGCTGCACCCTAAGAAAGGGCAGCTTTGTTTCTACAGTAGGGCCTACCTGAAATGTGGTCTAGCCTGCTACACTGACTGACATGTGTGGTACTGACAATATATGATATTAATGAATTACTATTTGGTTAGTAAGGCATTTTATTCAATGGGGTTTGCTGCAATGAAACACATTCCACGTCCCCATCACCATGTACAAACCGATGATCGCTTCAACAGCTGGAAGACCAACCAGTTCATTGGCGCTGACAAAATATGTATTCAGATTAATCAAATATCTATTTTAACAAATAAAAAGGGAACATCGTGCCGTTAAATTAAGCTTATTTACATACCCACCGAACAAAATAAAACACTGGTGTTGTGATTTATTGGAAAGCAGACGACAACATAGAACATCGCCCTTTCTTGCGCATATCTGCGGCCAGTATTTCTAATAAATGGGACTTTTTCCCCCCTACACCCCTCCATACACTTTCATCAAACTAGAGCAAACAAGACACGAGATGACACAGATTGTAGGAGGTGGTGTGTAGTATTTAATTAAATTACTCTCCCAGTAGTCAGGCAGATAGTAAAATCAAGATGTCAGCCAAAATTCATAGGACGTGCAGTGAGGGACGCTGAAATCTCGCCTGCTTCTCCTTAGTCGGCGATGCGTGCATGAAATGAACATTCTAGAAGTCAATTTCGACACATCCGGAACGTTCCCGACGTGAAATGTACAGCATGCCCAGCGAGGCCTGGGGAAATGGCACTCAAGCCGACCAGCGGAATGTACATGGCTTTAGAAATGCAACACGGCACACTATATAGAGTATGAGCTTTGAAAAGGGACCATTTTGTAGTTTTGCATAAATGCCATTTACGTGTGTTCTTACTAAATGTCGTCTGGAATCATCACTTTAGTGATTAAAAAGTATCTATTTGTAGCCATTTACTGTTCTTTTTAGTGAAAATAGATACATTTCAGATGGAGAAAAACCAAGATCTAATTAGTCACAGTTTAGTAGTGTGCGTATGCATGTACATGTACTATTGTTGTGAAGAGTGTACAGTGTCAGGGTAAGAACTACTTCTACTCCGAAACCATAAAACCACGAACATTCAGAGGCCTACATAAATCATTGTTAGCTGAATTACAATGTGGTTATTGAATTATTTGAAGTTGGATTATTATGGTATGTGACCACACGTGGATTAGGATTTAAACTGGAGAAATTATCAGATTAATATTACCTGTTAATGTTATCGTGTGTTAGCAGAAGTAGACGAATCAATCCGCCCATTCATTGGACATGTGATTTTAAATATTCATTTCTCACTTACGTGAATTTCACCATTTATTCGACTTGTCATTGAAATGGAATTCAGTTTCCTCATTGCCAACCCGTCCAATCCAGCACTCTTAGTGAAGCCAGACGACATTCAGTTTCCTCATCCCCAACCCGTCCAACCCCGTGCTCTCCTTAGTGAAGCCAGACGACATAAATTTCCTCATTCCCAACCCGTCCAAACCCACGCTCTCCTTAGTGAAGCCAGACAACATTCAGTCCTCATTCCCGACCCGTCCAACCCCCACACTCTCTTTACTGAAGCCAGACAACATTCAGTTTCCTCATTCCCAACCCGTCCAGCCCCACACTCTCTTTAATGAAGCCAGATGGCATTCAGTCCTCATTCCCAACCCGTCCAACCCCCACGCCCTCTTTACTGAAGCCAGACAACATTCAGTCCTCATTCCCAACCCGTCCAACCCCACACTCTCTTTACTGAAGCCAGACAACATTCAGTCCTCATTCCCAACCCGTCCAACCCCACACTCTCTTTAATGAAGCCAGATGGCATTCAGTCCTCATTCCCAACCCGTCCAACCCCCACGCCCTCTTTACTGAAGCCAGACAACATTCAGTCCTCATTCCCAACCCGTCCAACCCCCACACTCTCTTTACTGAAGCCAGACAACATTCAGTCCTCATTCCCAACCCGTCCAACCCCACACTCTCTTTAATGAAGCCAGATGGCATTCAGTCCTCATTCCCAACCCGTCCAACCCCCACGCCCTCTTTACTGAAGCCAGACAACATTCAGTCCTCATTCCCAACCCGTCCAACCCCCACGCTCTCTTTACTGAAACCAGACAACATTCAGTTTCCTCATTCCAAACCTGTCCAAATCCATGCTCTCTTTACTGAAGCCAGACAACATTCAGTTCCAGCAGACATTACTATTCTTTACATTCACTTAACTGGAATGGTCACCCTTTCTTAAGCTTACACTGGACGTTGTCATGGTGAATCTTGAATGTCGGCGCATGTGTCGTAAGCACTTCCGCCAGCAACAGTTAATAAGTGACCCGTCTTAGTATTAACAACAAAAAAACACACAAAACCTGCTTTCGCTCAAGACACATGTATGTATGTTGTGTGTTGATATTTGAAAGACGCCTGTGCATTTGTGAATGTTCAATTCGGCAATCTTTTGCGCCACAACATCGATCTGTGTGTGTTTGGCATGATTCCAGTCGATTTCATTAACCGTATTAGCACTATAGCAGTGTGTTGATGAGTGGTTTGAGGATATAGTTTAGTAACACTGCGACTGTCGGTGCCAGCAGATTGTAACCAGCTTTAGTTGTGGAGCGGTGAGCTGCCTGTGGGCGGGTGGGTGGGTGGGTGGGTTGCCCGCCAACTCCGTTCTGATTAGGAGCAGGCAATTCACCTAAGGGGCCATCCAAAATTGTCAACATGTTTACTGTCGTACAAAGCATACCATTTTTCCTAACTCCCGCCCCTCCCCCTTCAAAGTAATACACATAAATATTTTAATACTTTGTTAAATACAACTTTTTAAATATCACCATTTTATTAAATGATGAAAGTTATACTTGACTGACACCACCACTTCCCTTCCTCTCCCCCATCATACGCTTTGTGCGACTGTGAAAATGTTCAAAGGGCCCTAAGTGTGGTCCTTCCAGTGATGTCTTACAAAAGAGGCGCCTAAACTGTTGTTAGTTGGGTAGACATTGTTTAAATCCTTTAAAAGCCATATGATATTTTTGTCCAGACACAAAAATTGTACATTTATTTTATAATGAATTGTTTCATTCATTTTGTTTCATTTATAAAAAAAAAACATATATTTTTAACGGCAAGGGTCAGGATAGTGGATGGAAATAGTGAGCATTTCTAGGATTTTGAAGGAATCTGTTTGAGCCTGACCTCACAGAAATGAGTTGTGAAGTGAGTGTATTGTGACATCAGGATGTACCACAGGCATCGGACATGGTGCCCGAATCGTTAGAGCGCAGGTCTCCCATGCAGAAGATCAGGAGTTCAATTGCCGGTTGAGTCAAACCAATGACTTACAAAATTGATATTTGTCACTTCCCAGCCAGGCGCTCAGCATTATTAAGATAGAGCAATGACTGGTTGGCTCGGTGTCATGATAATGTGACTGATTGGGATATCAGGTCATGGTACTGCCAGCCTGGTCTCACAGTGGGACAGTACTATAAAGTCGCTATGAGTGCACTCTGTCACAAGTCGGTACGCATTGTGATATGACCTTAGGTGTTGCCAGGATCTAAAACTCCAACAACCAACCAACTGTACCACAGACTCACAAGAAGTTCTCTTTCAACAGAGCCGACGTTTTTCTCACATTGAGTTTTAAAGGGAACGCCCCATGTCCGGATAGCCATGTGGTGTTTGTTGTTGTGTTGTACTGCAATGCAATCTAGACATTGCCCTGTACCTTTCTCTGGTGGCCTTTATCTGGGGTGGCCTTTAAAGGCTGCCTAAATGCATTACCCGACTAATGCGACGCATGCAAAGACTTTTTCCCCAAGTGCTGTGACGTTGTGCAATTTTCCCTCACTCTGGCCTCGGACAGATTTTCGTTATTTCCTGATGTTGCTCGGACGTAAAATCCCAACAAACAAACAAGCTTCATTTCCGTAATTGAATTAAATGCAGGTGGTGTAAGGCGCCGCGTTGTGGCGAAGACCCAGGGTTCTGTATATTCCCAGGCTCTCACTACTTGGCCGATAGTCGCAAACAAATCCTATACATGTACTATAAATAATTGTACCACTGAGGGAGCGTTCACAAATATCAGATACTCTCACCAGTTGCCTGCTTCTTGGTTATGTCTGGGTTTTTTTTCTCCCTTTGTTCTGTCTTTAAAAAATAATTAATTTTATTATAAATTTGTGTATTTTTTAAATTTATTTCAAGAGGATTGTAATTAGAAAATGCCTCTAAAAACCCTGCCTCGCTCTCATAGAAGCAACTTCCAGAAAAGTGCTTAAAAAGTGGATGATTGTATGACATGTCGGAGTCTATAAGATTGCTATTGGATATAGCGCAGTGTGGAGATTAAGCATTATGATAAACATAATGTTGTCGCTGATTACCATCGGACCTGTGTGATGGTGTACAGTGTTAGGGCCGGTTTGAAGTGCACACCGTTGAACCCTGTGTTGCCGTGGACTCCTCCTCACCTCCTCGTATTGATTATAACTGCAGTGTTATTCTTCTGCCCGGGCCCCATTTATACCTCTTTGCGTTGTGTGAGTTATGGATTCGGCCTGCCAGTGTCTTCACCCTGCCATGAACAAAGAGGGGCGCGCCCAATTTCTTAGTGGCTCAAATGAAATTAGATGAAACGGAATGAAATGTAATTCCTCTGTTCTGCCCTGCTCTGCTCTTGCCGCCCGCTCCTGAAGGCGTTGAGGAGGCCGTGATGAATGCCGGGGACGAGGCTCTGGCGGAGGTCATAATGGAGGCGGCCGCCGAGGTGGCGTCGAGGCGCTCCCTGGTGGATCAAGTGCGCACCAAGTACGGCACCAACGAGTCGCCGCTGAAGGACTACGACCCGGCTAAGGACGGCTCTCCGCACCCTGCAGGTAGGATGTCACTACTCACTACTGTCACTATTCACTACTGTCACTATTCACTACTGTCACCACTCCCTACTGTCACTACTCCCTACAGTCACTACTCCCTACTGTCATTACTCCCTACTGCCACTACTCCCTACAGTCACTACTCCCTACTGTCACTACTCCCTACTGTCACTACTCCCTACTGTCACTACTCCCTACTGTCACTACTCCCTACTGTCATTACTCCCTACTGTCATTACTCCCTACTGCCACTACTCCCTACAGTCACTACTCCCTACTGTCACTACTCCCTACTGTCACTACTCCCTACTGTCACTACTCCATACTGTCACTATTCACTATACTGTGACTATTCACTACTGTACCACTTCCTACAGTCACTACTCCCTTCTGTCACTACTCACTATTGTCACTACTCCCTACTGTCACCACTCCCCACTGTCACTATTCACTACTGTCACCACTCTCTACTGCCAGTACTCCCTACTGTCACTACTCCCTACTATCACTACTCACTACACATTACTGTAACTACCCACTACTCTCACTATGCCCTACTCTCACTACTTCCTACTCTACTCCCTACTCTCACCACTCACTGCTTTCACTATTCTCACTACTCTACTCTCACTACTCACCACTCACTACTCCTTACTCTCACTACTTACTCTCACTGCTCCCCACCCTCACTGCTCCCTACTGTCACTACTCCCTACTCTCATAATTCATACTACTCACTACTCTCACTACTCCAATCCCAACACGCATGCCCCTAGTGTTGTTCAGGGGCTGCTATTGTTGCCTAAAGGTCACACAAAACTGCACGTGTATGAGGACCACCGGAAGTAGATTTTAGTAGAGGACTTGCCACCGGAAGTAGGTTCTAGTATGGAACGTGCCACTGGAAGTGATTATAGTACAGGATGGACCACCGGAAGTAGGTTCTACTTGAGGATTGACCACTGGAAGTAGATTCTAGTATGGGATGGGCCACCGGAAGTAAGTTCTGATAAGAGACAAGCCGCCACAAGTAGTATCTAGAAATAGACCAGCCGCCGGAAGTAGCTTCTCGTAAGGGCTGGGCCCCCAGAAGTAGGTTCTAGTATGGGATGGGCTGCTTGAAATAGCTTCAAGGGCAGAATTTACCGCCGGAAGTTTGTCCTAGCACAGGACCGGCCACCCAAAGTAGCTTTTACTAGATGACGTGCCACACAGAAGTAGGTTCTAGTATGGAATGAGCTCCAGAAAGGAGGTTCTCGTATGGGACCGACCACCGGAAGTAGCTAGTGCCCAGTTAAAATGAGCCAGTGGAGACGGCTCCCTTTCTGCTGGTGTTATGCGTGCTTTGGGAAGGCGGTTTGCACATTTCGAGTGGACGCCATGGCAGAATAGTTAAAGAGTGCTGGCTGGCTCCCCATGCGGGAGAGGTTAAACCCTGACTGAGTCAATACAGAGACTTACAAAATTATTATTTATCGCTGCCTAGCTTGGTGCTCGGCATTAATAGGATAGCACAAGGACTGGTTGGTTTAATATCAGGATAATGTAATTGAATGAGGGTATTGTGTTCTGGTGCCAGAAGCACTGTCTCCCAGTGGGGCAATGCATTAAAGTTGCCATCCGTAGTCAATCTTATGGCTTTAAATGGTAGTATAATGGAAAACCCCAATCAACCAAACCACACACAAATCAGGCCAACTGGGCAGGCAGACGGGGGTGTGGGGTACGAGAGGTGGAAAGTAGCTTCTGCCCATTTTGTTAGGATTGATACAACCAGCCTTGGCTATAAAGTCTGCTCGGTCAATGGCTAGCGAATAATTCTAATCAGCTTACAAGTTGGGAGTAGCAGCCACCTCTACAGGCAACATCCGCTTTGACCTGACAGGTGCCCAGACTTCCACCAGCCGTAACAGTGGAACAAGGTCCATACGAGGCCTCGAAAGTCTTGAAAAGAACTTAACCCCCTTGAAAAGCCTTGAATTTAACTTATTTTGTGTAATTAGTCTTGAAAAGCCTTGAATTACATTACAGTGTCCCCACTGATCTAAATTAGTCTCAAATCGCCATTCACCATTGGTTTTTTTTCCTGAAATCCAAATGAAAATAGTCTTGAATTCCTAGTAAAAAAAAGCTTTGAAAAGCCTTGAAGTTGAAATAGCCTTGAATTCCATATCTTCACATGTGTACGGACCCTGATACTACGTGTGTAATAACCATGTAAAAGTCTGTCTGTATGAACTTAGGCTGCCGTCTCATGCAATGTCTCCCCAGGCCCGTTGCTCCATCGACCGACCAACCTGGATTGTTTATCCTAATCTCCGGCTAGCATCATTAATCTGATTAGGGCTTGCGTCAGGCAGGGTTATATAGTGCTGCCATTTGAATAGCTGATACTTCGAGGCCTTTCGGGACATAAAAGTTTCAGCCTTCGGCTCACGAGCCTTCGGTCGTGAGCCGAAGGCTCGTTAATTGATCCGGTGTGGCGGTTTCAGCACCCGGTCAGTTTCAGCGCCCTGCCGTGGCTTCTGCGCATGCGCAGATTTTAAGAGATGGTCAAAACACCCGTGGCCTCGCCGGCTACAAGCTCAGCTGGTGCCCGGCAGTGTTAGGGACCGATTAGGCCGAAATCGATCATATTTAACAGAATTACATACTCAAATAATGAAATTTAATTAAATTAACCTTAAATTCCAAGCGATATTAACGTAGCAGCTAGATCGGCGTCGATCGCCGAGTGTAAACAAAACAAATAGCAGTGCTCGCCGCAACATGCGAAAATCCGCGCATGCACAGAAGCCACGGCAGGGCGCTGAAACTGACTGGGCGCTGAAACCGCCACACCTAAGGAGGTGTCGGTGCACTTTTGACGATGGTATTAAAGTAAAGCTGCATCGTCCGAAGAAGCATCAAATTTTCAAAATCAAAACAATTATCTAGATTTGATTTTACATATCTAACTTAGATACTACTGCACTTATTAAGCATTTGTTGCCACATAGAAGGGAATAGTGAGGCGATTTAATCAAACTTGTTACTGCTGAAGCCTACGGTGTCAGACTTTTGGCGCGCTTGCCAAAACTAATTTGACATGTTTGCACTTCAGATATCTCAAAAGTGAGACATTTAAATAAAAAATTACTTCAAACTAAAGTAAAGTAGATAATAATGATCAACCTAATATATTTATCTCAGAAAAATAACAGAAACTCAAAACCATACGACTATGCAAATTTAACTATGTTGCTCAGTGGATCGTCGCAGCACACCATCCGCGTCCCGTTGTGGGGGCCCCTAAGTCAGGTGGGTTCTCTGGGTCCTGTTCACACTGCACCTTTATTTTCTTTGGTGACTGGTGTGCTGAGTTGAGAAGGGCAGTTAAGGCGGGGCCTCCTGCAATGAACACCTTCCAGCAGCGCCGCCTGCATATGTCACTTCCGTGATCCCAAAGCTGGCGTCCTTCTCAACCTTCATCTGACCTCTGACCTCTGACCCTGGTATGGTTAGGGTGAAAGAACACTGCAGTATGCCCAGCACAGCAGTCTCAGAACATTAAACTTGCACAGTCCGATAAAAGCATAAATATTTCGAAAGCGAACACCTATCTAGATTTGAACTTACATTCAATTCAATTCGATGAAGTTTATTTCAACATCCTCATTATTTACAGTTACAATTTCCACGAAACAGTGGATTGAGAAAGGGATAAAATGTCCATCTTAGCTACTGGTACACGGAATGACATCGGCCAGTGCTATACATGTGCTGATTTCTTTTCTTTTTTTAAGCTATTTCCTGGTGATTTCAATTGGAACTAGTGCCATTCGACAACGCAGAAAGCACTCTGGTGTCAAAATAGTGGGTGTGCAATAAAGAAGACCTTCCCAGTCAGTACTCAACTATGTCACTATGATGACCTTGTAGGTTTTCAGTGGAACAGCCACGGTAAGACATGGGTAATTCTCATATGATGGGGACCAGATGGGGTAGCTGAATGAGTTGAGCGAACTCATGGGTTCGAATCCTGGTCGAGTGAAACCAATGACATTGAAATTGATACTTCTCGCTTCCTAGCCAGGCGCTCAGCATTATTAGGATAGGGCAAGGACTGGTTGGCTCAGTGTCAGGATAACATGACTGAGTGGGATATCAGGTCATGGTGCTGGTGGCCTGGTCTTACAGTGGGGCAGCACTATAAAGTCACCATCAGTGCACAGTCACAAGTCGGTACCCGTCCTGATATGACCTTAGATGTTGCCAGGACATAGAACCCAAACAACCAATCCTATGACGGGGGAGGTGGCGGGGGAGGTGAATTAGGAGTGTGTGTTTATGTTGACATGGTGACATCATTGATATACCGACTTTATCCACTGGCTAAATTGCAACTATTTGAACATGTCGACTACCAACCACAAAACCATGAATTCACACGATTCAATTTCTCAGAAAGTTATCCGCCAGTGCTTTATATAAACTAAAACAATCGATTTATTTTCGTTTACGAATAGAAGCAAATTTACTAAATAACCTGGCATGTCAGTTCCTGCCCTTACTACCCTGTGTTTGTATTGTAAATTGAATGAATGAAATCATAGCATTGCCCAGTTCCATGGATACACGAAGCAACATGTAGATACAGTCGTCCTTAACAGCACTATAATGATATATTTTAAATATTAAATTAGGGACACTCGCGGTGACCAACAAAATAAAGGTGAGCTCTTTGCCTTAGTTTGTAAGACAAAAAGTATGGCCGCAATGAAAAACAAATAACGTTTGACAACTGTCAATGTCGTCTGCATCTGCTACTTTATATGCCTGCCGCCAGACGGAGCGGCACAGAGACCGGAAATGACGTCAGCATCAGAGGTAGAGATTTCGAGCCTGGGCTTGGAGATGACATTACCTGGTGCTTTTATAAACCGGAAGTCATTATTATATATTACTTGGATACAGTGGTGCCTTCTGCCTGACCGACCGGACGTGGTGGCCGAATTAAATTCCAAGTCGAGTCAAACCAATAACTTACTAAATTGATACTTGTCACTTCCTAGCCAGGTGCTCGGCATTATTAAGATAGGGCAAGGACTGGTTGGCTCGATGTCAGGATAATGTGACTGAGTGGGATATCAGGTCCTGGTGCTGGCAGCCGGGTCTCCCAGAGGGGCAGCATTGTAAAGTTGCGTGAGCATGCACTGTCTCAAGTCGGTATCCATCCTGATATGACCTCAGATGTTGCCAGGATATAAAACAAGCAACCAACCTGTCTGACCGAAGGACACTAGTGCCATGTGAAGTAATGAAACAATAGTTTTTGCATAGGTAGAAAAATAGCTCTGTACATAAAAGAAGAAACCCATATTTTTTTTTAAGAACATGAATTTACGTATTTATCGATGTCATAATAATTCTCATGGGTGGAATGATTTCAAATTGGACCCCAGCCTTCGACTTTGTCGCATTTGAAATCACTGCACCCACCCACGTTGATGCACATATGCAAAATCATGTCTTTCGATTGTAATACCAGACAGTGTGACCGAATGAGTTGAGCGCCCGCCTCCCTTTTTGGTCATTCATGGAATTCTCACCTCTGGGTTCGAACATTGGTCGAGTCAAACCAATGACTTAACAATTTATACTTCTCGGTACCTAGCATTACTAGGATGAGCGAAGGAGCGGTGGAATGAAGAAGACCACAATTGAAAATTCCACCACTTAATCAACTATGTATATAATACTAGTTTACTACCAATCGCCACAAGCCTGATCACTCTACGAATAGGAAGAGTAAGTAAAGTGGGTGTGCGATAGGGGCAGAGGATTGAAATATGTGTGTCGAGTTCGTCACACTCACAGAGATTGATGGAAATAACGATTGGAGAATGTTTAGATACCTACGCCGTGCCAGTGTCTACAGTCTATGTCCACGCGGGCTCCATTAGCGTTTGGCGTTGATTAATTTCCCGCTGTAAATTGGTCGGTCGTGTTACAATCGATTGCAAGCAGTCCGGCCGTCACAATGGAGATCGGCTTGGGTTCTGTTCTTCATCCAGAGGGCGTGTCACTAACAATCCAACAGCGAATTTCATAAGTCACTCACATGGAGTTTGTGTACAGTGTTCCTGTTTCTTTGTTGGGGGGTTTAAGTCCTAGCAACATCTAAGGTCATATCGTCCGGATATGACCTTATATGTTGCCAGGACGTTAAACTCCAACAACTAATCTAAGGTCATATCAGAACGGATACCGACTTGTGACAGTGCCCACTCATGGTGACTTTATACTATAGTTATAGTGCTGCCTTACTGTGAGATCAGGCTGCCGACACCATGAACCGATATCCCACTCAGTCACATTATCCTGGTATGGAGCTAACCAGTTGTTGTCCTATCCTATCAATGCCGAGTTCCAGGCTAGGTAGTGATAAGTATCTATTTTGTAAGTCATTGGTTCGACGCGGCATGGTTTCGAACTCTAGTGATGCCTGGCATAACGGACTTTGAATGCCCCGTGTTCTTGTAGCATCTGTGTGCAGCTGGGTCTGCTGTGCAGCTTCTTTGTAGTATGGAGAATGTCACGTGACTTAGCGCGACACTCACCGTCCCGCCCTCACAAAGCACATGTCCGCCATTGTGTGCATGGCCAGCTTGCATGGTGACAGGAGACGCAGGCTGGAGGCAAATAAAATATCTGCGATAAACCCATCTGAGCCACTGCCAGAACTTCTACGCAATATGTGTATTGTGAGTTTGTTCTCTGCTGGTTCCTCAGAAGGGACTGAAGCTGTGACCTGGGCCGTGTTCATGGTCCGTCACGGAGGTGCCGCGGACACATCTCGGCGATGCTTTTTGGCCTATTTGCGTTCAGAGTGCATCTCGGAGACGCCTACCTTTTCAGACTGGAGATGAAAAGCGCCTCGAAAATGGCCGCCGTATTCAGTGGTTTCAGCCAATCACAACGCAGCTTTTCCATTGCAAATGGCCACCACCTATTGCCGTTCAAACTAGCGTGACGTCATGGCCATCTCCGAGGCGCCTCCGAGACGGATCCTGAACGCGGCCCTGGTGTGTTTGTGTACACTGCTGGAAGTGGCGTGTTTTCCCCTCTCTCAGCCCTATTTTTAACTATATTCAAAGCAATGACTTATAAAATTGATACTTGTCGCTACCTAGCCTGGCACCCAGCATTAGTAGGATAGGGCAAGGACTGGTTAGCTCAGTATCAGGATAATGTGACTGAGTGGAAAATTGGGTCATGGTGCTGGTGGCCTTGTCTCCGAGTGGGGCAGCACTATGAAGTTGTCATGCGTGTACACTGTCACAAGTTGTTACCCATCCTGATTTGACCTCAGATGCTGCCAGGATTTAAAACTCCAACAAACAAATCACTAGTGGGCCAACACTTTAACCTACAGATCCTTTTCTGGCTGACCTAGGCACTTTTGGGGTTGTAATGCCCGCTCGTTATGGTAATAAGAACTATTTTTGTGCACACAAATGGAGGAGGTGGACGGAGCCCTGAAGTCATATAATTGTTCTTATATCGAATTCATAAGCACATGGATCCTGATAATCAAACCTACTAGGATTATTGTCATCCAGTTGTTTCTAATGCAGACAGCAATGAAATTGTCCTAGAAAATATTTTACATTACAAAAATCACAATGTTCTGTATGTGTGTTCACCAGCTACTCCACCCTCTGATACTCCCCAATTACACTGTTGTTACTCTGGTCAACCACCCACACCCTGACCTAATTAGTACCCATAGCAACTCCTCCACCTAGTTGCTATGGCTACTGGCACCACACACTCTGACCACACTGTGTACGCTACTACTGTGTATGCCTCCTTTGTCCGTCCGGCATGTAAACTCCAACAGTTTTTTTTATTGATGCAGCGTGCTTCATTCCCACTCTCGCCTGGTCAGGAGCCTGATTATTGGCCCGCTGGATCTCAGCTTCGCTTGTTTGATTGGTTGTTTTACATCCTGGCAACATCTAAGATCATAGCAAGATGGGTACCAATTTGTGACAGTGTGCACTCATGGCAACTTTATTAGTGCTGCCCCACTGGGAAATCACCATGACCGAATATCCCACTCAGTCACATTATCCTGACACTGAGCTAACCAGTCCTTGCCATATCCTATCAATGGCAAGCACCAAGCTAAGAAGCGACAAGTATCAATTTTGTAAGTCATTGGTTTGACTCGCCGGGGAATTAAACTCCCAATCTTCCACACGGGATGCCTGCACTTTACCGATTCGGCCACCACATCCAGTGCCCAGCTTCGGTATTTTGGAAGACACATATTGGGCCGATATAGATAAATACTCTGGGGCGACAGAGGAGGTGGTCGGTTCATTGTGTGTGGAGATAGTAGGACTAGGAGTGGTGTGGTAGGCTGAAGAGCTGTTCATTCATGTAGGAGGTGGTGGGGTGGTGGGTGGTGGTGGTGGGGAGGGGGTGCTGCTCAGGGGTGGGGCGATGGAAACTGTTCTTAGTTCAGGAGGAAAGAAGCAATTAATCAGTGCACAGCTGCCTACCTGTGTGGAACAGTATCAACCTGACTAAAGACAATGGCGTACTTTCAGTAAGAAGAGACATTCGCTCTTGGAACAGTGCTATTGTTTTCTGTCCATTAATTGGAAGAATCATCTGCCTTGGAGATAATAGCATTGCGATTGGCTGCAGTTGTGGTGTCTCTGTGGGTTTTTTTTATTTGATATAGGATCACATTTTAAAATAAACTTCCAGGGAAGTAGTAATAGGTATTTCACCAGATTTAATTGCTTTAAATGTGTCCTATTGGCCTGTTCAATATTCATAATATTATCGTGAGAGATGATGAAAAGGGGAAATATTGCGCCTAGAGCTGGAATCGAACCCATATCTCTTGCATTCCGGGTAAGTGTGCTAACCAATACCCACATAGTCTCCCTGATACCACCACCCTACCCACCATGCATACCTGTCTATCTGGCTCCTTGCCTGAGAGGTCAGTGCAGACTACTACAATATCCTTAAAGGCCAAACCAGACTGTGTCAAGATCCCATGTGCTAACCATTACACCACATAGGCTCCCTGATACCACCACCCTACTCACCATGTATACCTGTCTATCTGGCTCCTTGCCGGTTAGTGCAGACTACTACAATATCCTTGAAGGACAAACCCAGACTGTACAGAGAGCCATGACAGCGGTTTGTCACAAGGCCCCCTCAATTTCAACATTTAACTTGGACGTAGCCAAATGCAAAACAGAAAACTGGAATAACAAAAGATGTTGAACTAAGGCCTGTCCAATATTAGTTTATTTGAACTGGGCAGGTTGCCGTGCATTGCAATGGATAACACCTTAGAGTTGACATACACCATGTCGGTGTTTAACAAAAGTTGTTCAGATGCATCTGTGAGTTTGTTTTTTTTTGTGTTTTTTTGTAAATATAGTTTATTCATTGAATAAAGTCTTTTGTCAGCGCCGTGGCACTGGTCTTCCAGCCATGTGACAATACAGTTATTTACAATATATGCAGTTATCCCAAATCAGCTGAACTAACAATATCAAACATTCAAAGGCTTACATATGGTATAGTTTGACAATTCACATACAAAAATAGCAGTTATATGTTGTATTCCTACACACTTGATACATACATGTGTATTGATTAGACCTTTACATTACGGAGTGGTTAGGTACATAGTTTTCCTTCATAGGTTTGTATGCCTACTATGTTGTGAATTGCAAAACTATCATGTTGTTGGAGTTAACATTTTGAGATGGAGTGAGTGTTAGTAGAATAGTTTGTTTATTCTGTTAGATAGAGTGTGGTTAGCTTATAGGGTTATGCTTAAAAGGTTAATACCTCAGGTGTGTTTTTTGACTACATGAAGTAGTTTGAGTAAGTAGGTTGTTAGTAATGATGGGATAAACAATGCTTGGAGGATTGTATGTTTCAGTCATTTAGTAGTCTAGTACAGACTTTATTAGTGTCTATGTTTGTACATAGTTAGCTAAATAAGCCTTGAACTTAATGCCTAGATAGTTGGTGGGGGATTTTATTTGAATGTACAGGCTTGAAGATCACATGCGAGAGACATCCCGACTGAAATTCACCGCACCATATTGAATGGTTAAATATAATTCAGTTTAATTCAAAATACAGTGTCCACCTGTAAATGACGCCCCTGGATAGTAGTGGCCGCCACTGTACAATGGACACAAAGTGAGGGGCGCTCGCTGGATTGTTCTTCATTGTTTGTTTGAGTTTTACATCCTGACAATATCAAAGATCATATCAGAATAGGTTCCGGCTTGTAGCAGTTCACACTCATGGTGACTTTATAGTGCTGCCCCACTGGGAGACCAGGCCACCAACACCATGACCCGTTTTCCCGCTTAGTCCCATTATCCTGATACCGAGCTAACCAGTCCTGGCTGATTCCCAGTAATGCCAAACACCAGACGACAAGTATAAATTTTGTAAGTCAGTGGTTTGAATCGACAAGGATTCAAACTCCCGATCTTGCGCATGGGAATCCGGCGCTCTACTGATTTGGTCACTGTGTCTGCTCACGCTCCCTGGAAGTATCAGTGCCATAAATACAGACAGCCTGGAGTGGATTTACCGCGGCCTTTGCAAGTAGTCACTCCTACAACAACAAAGGGGGTAAAAACACACAAGAAAGTAACAGTCCGCTATGGATATCAGAGTCTAAAGATGCATCAGCGTCGTTTGGAAAGGTGACAGAAAAAAATGTTTAGTCAAATAGGATAGACACTGCATGGATTTGTAATACAGTAGCAAAACCTTCAAATGGACATTGGAAGTCCATGGTTACTAGCCATCTGTGGTGTCATACAAGCGCCAAAAATATTAATATATATTGTGTTTATTTTAAATGTGTGTATATTGAAATACTATTATATATATAAATTAATGTTAATATATATCAATGTGTATTAATACATGTACACACATTAAAATATAATAATATAATAATATATAATGTATATCCCATCTAAAATGTTGTGACCCTTCAACCCTTGTTCATATGTTGACGTGGTTTTGGGCGATAATAGGGGGAAATGCCTTGACTTTCACATCTGCTGAGCAATATTTGAGGAGTAGGCAACAAGTCAAACTGATACTTTTATATTTAAAATAATTTAGTAAGTTGATGAAACAGCGTTGGTTTAGTAATACGGCTGAAGTCTGCTAATGAAACTCATTTGCAAGTATTCATTTAGTTATTTCTTACTCAGTAGTACCCGAGCAGACTATGCAACATTAAGCATTGAAATTTGTGCTGTGTTTATTTGATTGTTACTCAGTAGTACGCGAACAGACTATGCAACTTGAACCTTTGAAATGTGCAATGTGTTTAAATGTACCCGAGCAGACTGCAACTTGAACCTTTGACATGTGCACTGTGTTTAAATGTTTGCTACTCAGTAGTACCCGAGCAGACTATGGAACTTGAACCTTTGAAATGTGCGCTGTGTTTAAATGTTTGCTACTCAGTAGTACCCGAGCAGACTATGGAACTTGAACCTTTGAAATGTGCACTGTGTTTAAATGTTTGCTACTCAGTAGTACCCGAGCAGACTATGGAACTTGAACCTTTGAAATGTGCACTGTGTTTAAATGTTTGCTACTCAGTAGTACCCGAGCAGACTATGGAACTTGAACCTTTGAAATGTGCACTGTGTTTAAATGTTTGCTACTCAGTAGTACCCAAGCAGACTATGGAACTTGAACCTTTGAAATGTGCGCTGTGTTTAAATGTTTGCTACTCAGTAGTACCCGAGCAGACTATGGAACTTGAACCTTTGAAATGTGCACTGTGTTTAAATGTTTGCTACTCAGTAGTACCCGAGCAGACTATGGAACTTGAACCTTTGAAATGTGCACTGTGTTTAAATGTTTGCTACTCAGTAGTACCCGAGCAGACTATGGAACTTGAACCTTTGAAATGTGCGCTGTGTTTAAATGTTTGCTACTCAGTAGTACCCGAGCAGACTATGGAACTTGAACCTTTGAAATGTGCACTGTGTTTAAATGTTTGCTACTCAGTAGTACCCGAGCAGACTATGCTACTTGAACCTTTGAAATGTGCACTGTGTTTAAATGTTTGCTACTCAGTAGCGCCCGACTGACCCACTGTTTGTGTCATGTGACGACAGAGCCAGAGAGGCCCCACAACCAGTTCGATTATGAGGAATTCTTCGAGGCAAAGATCGAGTCGAAGAAGAAGGACCACTCCTATCGCATCTTCAAAAAGGTGTCGCGCCTGGGGCCAAGCTTCCCTGAGGCGGAGGAGCACACCAAGGGCCGGAAGGGCATCACCGTCTGGTGCTCCAACGACTACCTGGGCATGAGCTGGCACCCAAAGGTCCAGGACGCCGTCTGGTGAGTGTGCTTTGTATTTGCAGTTGCGCAGTGTAATGGTTTTTAAGTTTTTACATTTTTTTAAATAAATACATTAAATTGATCATTATAATCGACCTTACAGTAATTTAAAGGGATGAAAGATTTCCGCGATTCCGCGGAATTCCGCGATTCAATTTTTTTACCGATTAACATTAAACAAAATGTTATGGATTCGAAGGAATCAGGATGTATATGACAACAATTGGGTAATTTGAATACCGTTCTTAGATGATCTTAGATGTTGCTAGAACATGAAGCCCAAACAAGAATGAGTTAGGTATGGGTGATTATATAGACACAACAAGGACATTTGAAACCTGACTTCCAGCATTTTCCCCACTATTTCCTGATAGTGCTTAATCCTATGGGGGCAAATCCACGTTTTCGCGGAAATTCGCCGCCGGTGTAATAAACTCAGTTTAATTTCCATGTTTGTTGCTGTAGACCACTTTCATCCCTGAGCTTGAAGTAACTTTTATTTTAAATGGTTACCTTTGAAGATATTTGTAGTGAAAACAAACATGCCAAATTAAATTTGGCAAGCATCTTAAAAAGCTGACACTGTAGCCTTCAGAAGGAACAGTTTCTATTAAATTAGCCTTTGTATCCACCTTTTATGCAGTCATAAATGCTTAATAAGTGCATCAGTATCTAAGTTGTATATGGAGGATCAAATCTAGTTAAGTCATCGACTATGCAGCTTTAAAAGCTGGACTCTGAGTGGCAGGATGAACTGGTCAGTTGCCAATTAAGACGCTGACCCTCCTGCGCCCTTATTTAGAGGTATTCTGCCTCATGAGGTCACATGTTCCCGCTTCCGGTGGTGATGTTTGTAGCGCTGTGTCCTAGCATAGTGCACATTAGACTCTTGCCGAGTGAGACCATGTGGTTTCTAGTCATGTAGTGGCTATTTACAAACACTGAATCGCCAGTTGCTATGGTGACTGATCTGTCATTCACAAGGTCTAACGGTTTGTACTGTTCGGATTCAACTTCTATGAAACCATCATTTATGGCCATTTGGCTATGTTATATCCCATAGCATAGTATTTACAATTACATGTATGTATTGAATGTTTATAAACACCGTGGCCTAATAAAAAGATAAATACTCATCTAATTCTTTAGAAATTTCCCGTGTACATTGTGAGGAGTGGTAGAGACCAGTGGGGTGTGACTGTAGAGGAGGGAGTGACAGAACACTGACAGATGGGCTCTTTATATCGTCTAGGTCTTGCCTTTAAGCGGGAGAAAGTGCAGACAGTTGGTCTTCCTCAGGCGACTCACTACACCTTGCTGAGTGCCAGCCATGACTAGTATTCATTTTGGAAACATTGTGCCTAGAGCGGGAATCAACCCCTCGTTTCTTCCCATTCGGGGGCTAGCATGCTAACGATTACACTACCTAGGGTCCCTGCTGCAATCACCCCATCCACGCATACCTGTCTATGTGGTCCTTGCTCAGTACATACTAGTTACTCAAACTTGGAGCAGGGTCCGTACGGAGCCTGAAAAGTCTTGAACTTCATTTGCCCCATTTCCAGGCCTTGAAAAGCCTTGAATTTAACCTATTTTGGGTAATTAGTATTGAAAAAGCATTGAATCCCATTAAGCTGTCCCCACTGATCTAAATTAGTCTAAAATCACCTTTCGGCATTGTTTTCTCTCTCTCGTGAAATACAAATGCAAATTCCTATCAAAAACAGCCTTGAAAATCCTTGAAAAGACTTGAAATAGCCTGGAATTCCATATCGTCACATGTGTACGCACCCTGTCAGTCTATCTAGCTGTGACTCAGTGTGGTTTGGTTTGCTGTGCAGCACGGCACTGTACAAGCACGGGGTGGGGGCTGGTGGCACGAGGAACATCTCCGGTAACTCGCCCTATCATGAAGAGCTGGAGGCTGAGCTGGCCGAGCTGCATCAGAAAGAGGCTGCGCTGCTCTTCACATCCTGCTACGTGGCCAACGACTCGGCACTCTTCACGCTCGCCAAGATGATGCCAGGTACAGTGATCTGAAATCTCACATTTTCAGTGCGTTTCCCATTTTCAGCGCATTTCACAGTTTCAGCACGGTGACCAGACAGGATGGCCGAATGAGTTGAGCGTCCGTCTCCCGTTTTGGTAGATCGTGGGATTCGAACCCATGGGTTTCGAACCCTGGTCAAGTCAAACCAATGACTTAAAAATGTATACTTGTCCCTTCCTAGCTAGTCGCTCTCCATTATTAGGATAAGGCAGGACTGGTTGGCTCAGTGTCAGGATAATGTGACTGAGTGGGATATCATGTCGTGTAGCTGGCGATCATGCAAAAGAAATTAATTTGGCGTGCCTGTCAAAACTTCAGCAGCAACAGGTTCTATTAAAGTGACTTTGTATATTACCCTTATATGCAGCCTCAACTATTTAATAAGTGTTCCAGTATCTCTGTTGGATATGTAGGTTCAAATCTAGATAAGTGTTTTGCTTTTGAAAATGTTGTGCTTCCTAGATCAGACTATGCAGCCTTAACTTTAGCTGACATATGTGATATCTCTGCTCTGACTGAATGCTGCGTGCTCTTACAGTTGCATAGTCTGGTGGTTTTGAGTTTCTGCCTTTTTGTTGTTATATATTAGGTTGATTATTATAATATACCTTACTTTAGTTTGAAATAACCTCTATTAATGGCTAACTTTGGAGATATTTGAAATGAAGACATGCACAATTAATTTTGACACTCATGTACAAATTCTGACACACCAGGCTTAAACCGTAACAGTTCGTATTAAATTGCTCTTCTATGCAACAATAAATGCTTAATAAGTGCACGAAAATCTAAATTGAATACGTAGGATAAAATCTACCTAAATGTTTTGGCTTCGAAAATGTTATACTTTCATCAGACTATGCAGCTTTAAGTTTTTTTGTTTTTTTTCCAGTAATATATTCATTAATTGTTTTATATGTTGCGCTGTGTATATGTTACAGTAAAATAAGGTGGTCTGTGGGCAATATAATGTGTGCAATGTAACCTACTGTGGCATTAAACCGGGCGCAGTGGCCTAATCGGTAGAGCGCGGGCCTCGCGTCCGGAAGGTCGAGAGTTCGGTTCCCGGTCGAGTCAAACCAATGACTTAAAGATTTATACCTTTCACTTCCTAACCTGGCGATCGGCACTAATAGGATAGGGCAAGGACTGGTTAGCTCAGTGTCAGGATAATGTAACTGAGTGGGATATCGGGTCATGGTGCTGGCAGCCTTATTTCCAAGTGGGGCAGCACTACAAAATCGCCATGAGTGAACACTGTCTCAAGTCGGTACCCGTCCTGATATGCCCTTAGATGTTGCTAGGACGTAAAACAATAAACTGTGGCATTGGTGACAGCAGACGACAATTTAGTAGCAGGTGAAGCTATGCACCGATAGGTGTCAAATGAAACCCTACCCAGTGAAAACTCACACTTTCTTGTGCTTAACCTCCATTGTTTTTAGTGCTAGGTGTGTTAATTGTCAACTCATTTTGCTAATTACAAAGTTCACCCCTCAGCTAATGGGATTTAATTAAGTTAAAAGAGAGCTAAATGCACTGCTAGACTAATGACAACAACAAATAAAATTAATTAAAAAAGAAAAAGAAAGATAGATAAATAAATAAATAAATAAATAGAAAATACACTGATAATTCAAGCAAAGTTTTACATACAAAAGTTGAACTTTAAACTTAAAATCAAACCTAATGACCACTAATACAGCAGGGTGAAGACATTCAGAGAAATTAGCTATTGGTAACCAAACAATTATCCAATTGTAGAACGAACTAACTCACAGAGGTTTGGGGGATGTGGGAGAATGCTTACAAACAGAGAAAAATGCATGCAGTAGTTAGCTACACAACAACTGAAAGTGATAAAAAGAAGGGAGTCACCAGACTATTACTGTCTAGCAGCGAAAACAAGTCATTAGACTTAACCGTTATGGGCAGCATAAATACACCCATCACACACAAAAAATGAATTGCAACTACGTCGCCCTATTTTAAAAATTAACATATTTATTGCTAACCTGGGGGGCGGGGAACTGCACTTTATTAGATTACCAAATACGATTCAATACGTTCAGTAAGAACTGCCAATAGTCGTGACCGCGTTTGATGAAAGGCGATGGTGGCGCTACCCACTCCCCCCCCCCCCCCCCTCCCACTAGATCTGTAATACACTAGCTTGAAATGTTTTGATCAGTCTCTCATTTATTTATTTTTTTAGAATCTATGAAAGGTAATGCTAATAATTCTCAGATTTAATAACCATTTGTTTTAAATTATCTAGGCAATTTGTTTCACATTATTTATGCGATATTGTAATACAAATTTGAAAACATTCAAAATGCTGAACCACTTCATGAAGAATCTCAACAATAGATAGGTGGACTTAGCGATATGACATTAGATGATGCCAGGACTTAAAACTCCCAACAACCAACTGATATGACCCTAGATGTTTCCTAGGCGTAAACCTCCAACAACCAACCAACCTTTTCCCACCGCAGGCTGCGTCATCTTCTCTGACGAGGGCAACCACGCGTCCATGATACAGGGGATACGCAACTCCGGGGCTCCCAAGTACATCTTTGCTCACAACAGCCCGACCGACCTGGAACGACAACTGAAAAAGGTCGACCCCTCCATACCCAAGATCGTCGCATTTGAGACGGTGCATTCCATGACGGGTGAGTGGGTGACTGGCAGCTAAAGTGGACTGTTAATTAATTAATTGATTGTTTGGAGTGAGGTTGACAGGTTAGTTGTGGCAGCTAAAGAGGAATGTTAATTAATTAATTGCCTGGGATGGGGTTGATAGGTGAGTGGGTGGCTGTGGCAGCTAAAGTGGACTGTTAATTAATTAATTAATTAATTGCATGGGGCTTGGTTGATATGTGATTCGATGATGGGTAGCTAAGTGGAGTGTTAATTAAGTAATTAACTAACTGTGTGGGGTTGGGTTGATGGGTGACTGGCAGCTAAAGTAGAGTGTTAATTGAGTGACTGCTCCCCTAAGCACATTATTCACAAGTGACGCCTTTTGATTTAAATAGAATATAGATCTAGAACTATATCTTCCTTTGTGTTTTGATTTTAAATACAAAGTAACAATTATATGCTTACCTTAAAACTCTTCCTTACAAAATATAAATGCATAATGAATTCTAACTTATTTGGTATGCGTTGTGGCACCTTTTTTTTATGTGCTCGTAACCACTAACTGTATAACTTGGCTATGCCTAGTCATTTGTATGACGTCGGTATAGCATTTATATGACACTTGCGTAATGTCTGCATGATGTTTGTATGAAACTCATATGTCACATTAGTATGACGCCCATGTGATGTGTGTGTGATGTCAGGGCCGTGTTCAGGGTGCGTCTCGGAGGCGCCGCGGAGACGTCTCTGCGATGCTTTTTGGCCTATTTGCGTTCAGGGTGCGTCTCGGCGATGTCTCGGAGACGCCTCCCTTTTCAGACTGGAGATGGAAAGCACCTCGAAAATGGCGCCACATTCAGTGGTTTCAGCCAATCACAGCGTAGGTTTTGCATTGCAAAAGGCCGCCGCCTATGGGGGTGGCCATTTTCGAGACAACAAACTGCTTTTGCCGTTCAGACTAGCGTGTTCAGACTAGCGTGACGTCACGGCCATCTCCGAGGTGCCTCCGAGACGAACCCTGAACGCAGCCCTGGTATGACAGGTACGTGACGCCTGCATGATGCCTGTATGACTCATTTGTGATACCTGTGTGATGCCTGTATGACGCCTGTGTGATGCGTTTGTGACACTGTATGACGACCATGTCGGTGCCGCTGCAGGCGCCGTGTGTCCGCTGGAGGAGCTGTGTGACATAGCACACAAGTACGGCGCGCTCACGTTCGTGGACGAGGTGCACGCCGTCGGGCTGTACGGGAGGCACGGTGCCGGGATCGGCGAGCGGGACGGGCTCCTCAACAAGATGGACATGATCACCGGCACGCTGGGTGAGTTGGGCGCAAGGCAGGGCAGGCGTCGTGGAGATTGTCTGTGTCTTGGGGTTTGACGTCCTAGTAACAGCTAAGGTCATATTAGGACTGGTATCGGTGCGCACTCATGACTTTATAGTGCTGCCAAAGTGCACGCACTCTGTCATGTTACTCTGACACTGGGTGAAGTGGTCCTTACCCTGTCTCTGTAATGTCGATCTGGCCATTAGACCTTCCTACACACATAGACTGACCCTTAGACCTACTTACATTAATTTACATTTGACCTACTTAAAAACTTTAACTGACATGTGACCTACATACACATATTAGTTTCCCTCGGCTTGGCAGACCTTAACCTGTCTATGCAAATTACACACATTAGCTGACCCATAACCTATCTACACACATTAACTGATGAACCGACTTTAAAGTTGCATGGTCCAATGCAATATAACTTTGTCAAAATTAAAACAACAACAACTTACATTTGATCCTATATATCCAACTTAGATACTAGTTTGGGACAGCATATACAGAATAACCCGTGAATTTATAACCTCACCCCTTTGGACACTCACTTTGAAACACCCATTATGCAGGGAGGCCATTATCCAATTAGGCCAATCTCGTGACCTCATTGGCCTCCCCCCAACCAAGTAGGCCTACTGTGCAGGGCCATAGAGGGGAAGGGGAAATGAGGTGGATGTTGCCCCTCCCCTCCATGTTGGATATTCAATGCTGTTTGGTCAATTCTATAAATAATGAATCAATTTGGGTAATTTAAATGTTGAAATTTTTACATTTGTCAATTAGAATTGCATCTGCCATCAGGACTATGTATGGTATGAAGGAGGATGAGACATGGATGACATAACAGTACATAATAACAGAGCAATAATATGCAAGCAGTACGCATATCCTTGGAGGTCTAAATGTATGTGAGGATGCTCACGCATTTGTTTTGCGCGCATCCATTTAAAATTTGTCAGTTACACTGTATCAGAGAGCGTGTATATAAACAGATGAGAGGGACAACTCTCATACTAGACCATGTAACACCTGCCGACTGTGGCGCTCCAAGTGGTGGTTGTTGAACAAATGGGCTAACTCAAGGCATTGTCAATGGCAGTGAGCAATCTTCATACAGAAAACGTTAAATATCTCTAAAACTACAACACCTAGAAACAAACTGATTGGAATACACATAGAAAACATGTTTACCAACAAGATTATATTAAATTGATATGGTTAGGGTTCTGGATTTCTATTAATTTTGAATAAAACTGACGTTTTTCACTACGCGTACGGCAAACTCAAGGCATTGTCAATGGTCGTGTGCAATCATCCTACAGAAAACGTTAAATATCTCTAAAACTACAACACCTAGAAACAAACTGATTGGAATACACATAGAAAACATGTTTACCAACAAGATTATATTAAATTGATATGGTTAGGGTTCTGGATTTCTATTAATTTGGAATAAAACTGACGTTTTTCACTACGCGTATGGCAAACTCAAGGCATTGTCAATGGTCGTGTGCAATCTTCCTACAGAAAAAGTGAAATATCTCTAAAACTACACCAAATAGAAACAAGCCGCTTAGTACACATATAGAAAACATGTTTATCAACAAGATTATATTGAATTTATAAGGTTAGGGTTCTGGATTTCTATTAATCTTTTAAGAAAATTAATGTTTTGTACTGAGCGTACCGGCAAACTCAAGGCTTGTTCAACAATAACCGCCAGGATCGCCACTGTAGCCTATGTTACCGATTTTCGCGGGAGTTGTCCCTCTAATCTGTTTATATACACGCTCTCTGACTGTATATAAAAGGAAACCGTTTTTTTTTTTATTGAATGTAAAAAGGAGTGAACCATATGGAGTGAGATATGTGCATTTGAAAGTTTTTGACTTTCAGATCTTTTGTATTAACTAATGCAGCAGCCGTTCCATGCTGGTCACATCAGCCGGGCCTGAGCATTGATAGTTTGATGGGATCCGCCGCAAATACACAGGTTTCCGGTTTTAATGCTATGATGGCAGAAGCCGTTCTGGTTGTGCCTATGCATTATCATTTGGACGGGATCCATCGTAAATGTTCTGCACTTAATGCTATGATGGCAGCAGCCATATTCTATGATCCAACCGGACCTGAGCATTAATGGCTTGACGGGATCTGCCGCAAATGCATAGATCTCCAGGTTTAATGCTATGATGGCAGCAACTGTTCTGGTCATGCATTATCGTTTGGACGGGATCCATCGCAAATGCGCCGGGTTCTGGGCTTAACGCTATGACGGCAGCATCCGTTCCGCAGCATATGCACCAGCGGATGGCTCGGGATCGCAGAGCATGCAGTTCGTCATAGGTGAGTGTAGAAACTGATATGGTGCTATGACCCCCAGGCCGTCCTCCGACGCATGGCGCTGTGGAACGGCGCATTTGCGATGGATCCCGTCCAAACGATAACACATAGGCATAACCAGAACGGCTGCTGCAATCATAGCATTAAACCCAGAAACCTGCGCAATTACGATGGATCCCATCAAACCATTAATGCTCAGGGCCAGCTGTATCATAGAATGTGCAGTTTGGTGGGTGGTTGGATAGTTTGATGTTTTGAAATTTCTGCCATTGGGACGATGTCAATCATATACCAATGTATATATGATGTTGGATATTCAATGCTACTTGGTCAATTCGATAGATATAAATCAAATTAATCTTTCCACAAAATAATATTTGGTTAAAAACCCTAGTGCCGCGGGCCTATGGCACCAATCCGTTCCCAGAATGTTCAGACCCAAAACAGAAATACCTACCTACAGCCCTGTCAGGTTCCAGGATTAGCAGGTCATTTCACATCATGTGGTCACCGCGAGATGACCATCTGGGTCATAGCCAGAGGACTTTTGGCAAGCTTGTCAAAATTATTTTGGGTTCTTTCAGCTCAAATTGCTTCAAAACTAGTACTTTTTCATGAAAATGACTCTGGACTAATGATGAGTACCTCATAACGATCAATTTGATATATTTATCTAAAAAAAGAAGACAAAAATTCAAACGCTATCGGACCATGCAACTTTAACTACCATTATAAACCTCACAAACATACGCTCATTAACTGACCCCTGGCCTGACCGCACACATTTACTGACCTCTAACTTACCTGCACACATTAGCTTACTCCTGACCTAACTACACACATTAGCTGACCCCTGACTTACCCACACACATTACCTGGCCTCTGACCTACATACACAGTAGCTGACCCCTGACCTATCTGCACATATTAGCTGACATTTGACCTATGTTTTTGTAAATATAGTTTATTCATTGAATAAAGTCTTTTGCCAGCACCATGGCCCTGGTCTTCCAGCCATGTGACAATACAGTCATTTACAACATATGTATATGTATTCTGATATTGTCATCAGCAGCTAGCTCAAGTCAGCTGAAATAACAGTAGCAATCATTTCACCTACCTGCACACATTTGCTTACTCTTTGCCTACATGCATTAGCTGAATTGCGACCTACCTCCACATACAGGGAAGGCGTTTGGTAACATTGGGGGTTACATCGTGAGTACCTCGAACCTGATCGACGTGTTGAGGAGTTACGCCGCTGGCTTCATCTTCACCACCTCGCTGCCTCCCACTGTCCTCTATGGTGCGCTCGCTTCCATCAGGGTAAGCCTGCACCTCTTATATATATGTCATCTATAACATATTATGCAAGTATAAAGCCGCGGAAGGGAATTACATATGGTATATATTATAGGATATATATATAATATATAATACCGAATGATGGTTAAGTTTTAGGGTCGTTCTAATCACTACTCCTCTGTTAATCTGCCAACGTGCATCATTGTACTCCACTGATGCTTTGCCATGTATTGGGTTTTTAATAGCATGTTTTTGTGCCTAATGTACACATTTCATATTAAATATGACAAATAAATTAGAATTAATTTCATATTAATTTTTCTAACTTTGGTCACTTTGACAAGACTGTCATTGTAGCCGCCTTAACCATAGTATTGGTCCAGGGATTAATGCGGAGCCTAGCATTAACCGATGCACAGCATGGGTTAAAGCTGGCATGTATATGTATATATATTTTACCTCGGTACTACGCCTCTGGCTACTCGTAGCCTAGGGAGAAGGAAGCACATCCGACCCACCAATTAGCATAATCAGCTCACAGCAGGAGGCCGTTTGTGAGCAGCTCCGACAGTTTTTCTGCATTAACTACAAAACGAACCAGGTTAGCATCTTTCAAAATCGATACGTTGGTTCAGTTCATGTTAGCATTCATGTACAAAGTTTTATTAAACTTTTCGATAAGCTATTACTGTTTTACAGCTTAGTTTGATAATATTACATATGATCGTTAGAACAGTGCTTCCATTGTTCGGTTAATTTGAAGCCGCCCTTTGCAGAATGGAGAGATGTTTGGCAGGGGCCACTTACATCGCTAGGATTTATTCCTGCGTCTCGTTAAGATTCCCCAATTGTTTTTCTCTTTAAGGCTTAGTACCTCTGAGTCCTATAGTATTTTCTTCAACTTGTTGGCCAAGAAAGCCACAGGTGGGAGAAGTTTATAGGTACTTAGAGTGTGGGAGGCTACCACTACACTGGTCCCTACCCCTCATTTGGATCGGTTGGTTTACGATACTGTCATCCTGTGACAGTCTAATACCTACACCCCTGCGTTAAGAATTGTTTTAGTGCCATAATACACACCTAGAATAATTATACTCTAATTATCAGAATGATATTCAGCCCTAAATAATGCCTAACCATTGATTTTGGTTTTTACTCACAGTCTACGAGCCATGGCTACGAAGCAAAGTAAGGCAGAGGCATCTCATACGTTCAGTGAAGATGAAGACCGCTCACCGCCAGCACGGGTACAAAGGTCTTCCTCACCAGAACTAAGAGATTCCGTCGAGGTGCGGGGGTACGATACCGGCCCCGCCCCAGCTGACCTGGATGAGCAAGTAGCACGACTTGTTCAACAGAAGATGGAGGAGATGCTTCCCTTCTAGGGCGGCGGCTACAAAGAAAAAGAGATCCAAAGTCACACTCAATTTGGACGAGTCTTATTGGGAGGAAGAAGCCGCTCATGAAGAAGAGCAAGAAGAAGACTAAGAAAAGGAGGAAACACAAATCCTCTTCCTCTAACTCAGATACCAAGCACGCAGGGAAATACGCGAAGTCCTGTGGCAAGGAGACAAAAAAGTGCACGGTGCAAAAGTGGAAGAAAGTCCACATAACTATTTGTAAAGTCGACGGCTGGCATTTGTGGTTGTGTAGGCAGGCTATATTAAATCAATACAGGCAAGAAGAGAAAGGAAGAGTATAAAGAATGAAAGTAGAGTGAGAGCTTGCACCCTTAGGTTTATTATTATATAGTGGTACATGGATATGATATGGCATACCACCTGACCATTATCTCCAATCAGCAACAAGCATTTCTAGTTCCACCAATGAGCATTCTGGGGTCACCATGGCTACTGTGATCTACCCACCACCACCATGCGGTGTGGGGCTCCTTACACACTAACACTAGTGCCTCATTCACACTATCTACCTAATACGCAATGACTATTGACCACAAGTAAAGAATCACCAGCAACTACATAAATACATTCATGCACCTGGCCCTATATATCATTTAGATTAATAGACCATTTTTATTCCTTTATTGACCATTTGCATTCCCCACCAATGCATTTTATCGGAATATTTTACATAGGCTTTTGAGGAAGATGATCATGGGGCACTTCAACATGTTTAAGCTGGCCGAAGTGATTATCAAAATGGTCGAGAAGTTCATGGGGATCAAAGGGATCTCGGGATCGGTCATTAAGGAAATGGACTCAGAAGTCAAGCTCAGCAAGCAGCGTCAAAAGTTTGAGACGGTCCTGCATACAGTACACAAAAGGGGTACTCTCGGCCCTCACGGCCATCGCGCCTATAGCCAATAGGATGATAGCGGAGAACAAGTTCTCATTGCTGTGCGATAATATGAATGGGGGGATTGCTTTGCTGACGGCGCCAAGCAACTTCCTCTCATACAGACGTTTTGAGAACGTTTTCAAGTCTGTCTGCACCGATGCAGGCAAGGTCTAAGAAGGTCACTGACAATGACGGGAAGGAATATACATTATTACTTGCCCCCAAGCCCATTAAGGGGAAACCACTGGACAAGACGAAGATGTTTGGTGGGCAACTCCAGTACTTGTTTAAATAAGTGGAGACGAGTTCGAAGTGTGGCAAACATATGGAAACGGACTAGAAGAAGTCCACAGACGCGGGTCCTAACCGCTTCAAGAAGATGAGGCAGGATTTTCGAAACCGAGGAAATGCCCACCCTACCCTACCACGACTATCACCTTTCACTAGAACCAGAACAAAAACACAATAGTATCCATAAATAGTTAAGATAATTTTTTATCCTATAAAGTATGTAAAAGATTGCTGGACCCGGATGTGCTTCCTCCTCCCTGACCCATGACTATCCGAGGCTAGTACCTCGGGAAAACACCAGTTATCCATCATCTGTACCCAGGTAAGATTCGTATAACTATACTATATATATTTATATATATATGTATATATGTATATATACAGTATAACCCCGTTAAACCAAGCTCGGTTAATCCAAACTTTTTTCCGCTGCCCGGCAAAATACTACCCTTTATCATTTAAAAAAGTTGGTTAAACCAAAGTCAGTTAATCCAAATGATTGGTTAATCCAAACATAATTGTCGGTCCCAGGCCACTTCCGGTATGGTTAAACCAAACTTGCATGGGTCATCTGGTCATCTGAGACCCCCACCGCCTCTTTCACCACGGGTGGCGAGCCGGACGGGAAAAGTGAGTGTGTGTGGGCAGTAGTGTGTGTGTGGGGAGGGAGTCAAAGTTCGAAGCCAAAGCCAAAGCTTGGTTAAACCAATGATCGGTTAGCAATAGTGTGTGTGTGAGGGGGGCGGGGTGTGGGAGGGAGGGGAGAGTAGGGTGGTGAGCCGGATAGGGAATATGAGTGTGTGTGTGTGGGCAGTAGTGTGTGTTTGTGGGGGGGGAGTCAAAGTCAAAGTCGAAGCCACACCAACCAGTTTTTAAAAGCCTTATAGGCTGCTTTTTTGCTTCCCCCCTCCGCCCCCCCCCCCAATTTCTCTGACTACTACCCATCGGAAGCCAACTCCCGACCACATGGGACCGCTTTCAGCGGTGCCCATACAGTGCTACAGATTTGCAGCCTCCAGCAATGTCGAAGCCAAAGCTCGGTTAAACCAATGATCGGTTAATCCAAACAAATTTCTAGGGTCCCTTCAATTTTGGTTTAACGTGGTTATACTGTATTTGTATATGTATATAATGCAATAGTATATACAGTATAACCCCGTTAAACCAAACTTGAAGGGACCTTAGAAATGTGTTTGGATTAACCGATCATTGGTCCGAGCCTTGGCTTTGGCAAAAAATGCGGGTGCATTATGAATGTAAGATACGATCGTTTGGTTTAGCCGAGCTTGATTTAACGGGGTTGTACTATAGTAAGAGGCGACGTTATTTGAACAGGGGCCGAATAAAGCCCTATCATTTGTGAGGTTTATAATGGTAGTTTGCAATAAATGTACAATTGAAGCGGATGAAATGTGATGGCGAGAATAACGGTCCTATTTAAACTTGGTGTGTTTAAATGGTTGCTTTGTGTGGCAGGTTTTGAAGTCTGAGGAGGGTGTGGAGCTCCGTGCTCGACACCAGGAGAACGTGACATTCCTGAGACAGCAACTCGTGGAAGCCGGGTTGCCTGTCATCGACTGTCCGTCGCACATCATTCCTATACACGTGAGTGTTAAAGTCGGGTTTCAATAAGTTGCATAGGCCGGTGGTTTTGAGTTTCTGCCATTTTCTGAGATAAATATATTAGATTGATCATTATTATCTACTTTACTGTAGTTTGAAGTAACTTTTATTTTCAATGGTTCACTTTGGAGATGTTTGAAGTGAAAACATGCCAAATTAATGATGGCCACCACATTAAAACTCTGACAGCATATGTTTCAGCAATAACAGTTTCTATTAAATTGGTTTAGCACCCGCTGCTATGGTACCAACAAATACTTACTAAGTGCACCACTATCTAAGTTAGATAACTAAGATCAAATCTAAGTAAGTGTTTTGCTTTCGAAAATTTAATGTTGTTATCATATAACAACTTTAATAAGTGGACCAGTATCTACGGCTGTTAACTTTGAAGTGAAAGCATAAATCTTTTTTTATTTTGGTAATCACATCAAAATTCTGACAGCAGGCTTCTGTCGTAACAGGTTCTATTAAATTTCCCCAGCGTCTCTTTTAATTAGTTTATGCATGACTACATGTTTTGTTTTTTTTGTACATTAGTTGTTTAAGCAGAGGAAATTTCAATCGTGGACGATTGGTCTTCCTCATTCCACTGCTCCTTGCCCTATCCTAATAATGCCGAGCACCTGGCTAGGAAGCATTAAGTATCAATTTTTAAGTCATTGGTTTGACTCGACCACGGCCCCACGATCTACCAACACAGGAGATGGACGTTCTAACTCATAGTATAGTATCTTAGTTAGATATGTAAGATCAAATCTGTATAACTATTTTGATTTGAAAAAAATGTAATACCTGTGTATAAATAATACATGAGCAGTAGCTTCAGTTATCACTCCGCCGCAGAGATTATGGGCAGGTGGTGATTTTTGCGCTGTTGCTTTTCCCGTCAGGTGGGTGAACCGTCCATGTGTACGAAGCTGGCGAACGAGTTGATGGCGGAACACGGCATCTACCTGCAGCCAATCAACTACCCGACGGTGCCGCGCGGCAAGGAGCTGCTGAGGCTCGCGCCAACCCCGCACCACACGCTCGCCATGATGGAGGGCTTCGTGGACGCCGTGCGCTCCGTGTGGACGGCGAACGGCCTGCCTCTGCGTCAGCGCGTCGTCAGCACGTGTGTCCGCTGCCAGCAGAAGGTGCGCCTCGACACGGACGACGCCTTCTCCCGCAACGAGTGTGACGGGGCGTCGTGCGCCCGCTACCGCGTCGAGATCACCGCCTAGCGCCTAGTGCCTAGTTCAGGCACTTAGCGCATGGGGCGGGACCCAGGGGCAGTACGCCAGTAACCGCTAGATGGCGGCACCGGCACGAATGGACTGACGCGGGGATTTATGGGAAATGTAGGAATGTAAACAAAGCAGCACAACCAGACGTCGTCGGGGTGATCGACATTTATGGAATTGAACTTGTGTTTAATAGTGCTGTATTTTATCAATAAAAAGGCAGCCGAATAAATTGTTCCTTTGAGGCGGTTTGATTTTATATATATGTTTGATTTGAAGAGTGTATAAAGAATCGTATTTTCCTATAAAAAATATATAAAAAGACGTCCCATCCTGAGATTTTTACATTGACGATTGAGAGTATTCTTCTACTTTGACTTTCTTTGTGATATATTTGCGGACCATGGGCATGACCATGTTAAATTCCCGAATTTTCAAGGTACATAAGTTAATTAATTGATTCGGAATTGTAGAGCATAGGCCGTAGCAGGCTTCTGAAGGTTGATTGAATTCAATATCTGATCGAGATTTGTTCAAGACACGACACTCGACTCCCATTTTGAAGTAATATTTTGTTGGTTTTGTTAAAGAGTGTGAAGTCCCGCGTCTTTGAGAGCTCTGCTACCGCCATCTGGTGGCTGCCCTTGGTGCGCATGCCCGGGACTCTTGCTCAGTCTGCTCACTACCACCGAATATATAACAAGTTGTGCAACTTGGTTATACTACACCAGTCGACTAACCGACCCATAACTACTACTGTGATGTGTTCATATTTCTGTTTATCTCTGTAGACTTATTGTAGACTGGCATTGGATAGAATATGTAATTTCAGGAATGCAACCGATCCAATGGGTTTGTTGTGGGTTTGTCTTTCTTTCCAATTAATTAGTTGAATTTATTATTTTCCCGGAGAGGGAATGGAGGGCAGATACATAAGAAAAATATCCAGTTTGAAGTAACCTATGGTGTTTATAAATTGTTTTAAATGTGATTAATTTATTCTAGCTTTTGGTGCATTTCAAATTGTTATTCTTTAATAAGATGTTTGGGCAATTTGTATACCTGCAAATTAAACCAGTTCATATTTAGCCATGTCATTTTTTTTGTTAATGTTATAAATTGGATGCAGTTGTTACAGAGAACCGCGATTCTCGATGTCGGACATGCGGGCACTTTTTGCGCTCACAACCTGCGAAGGGTAAAACAAATGCCACTGTCATAGAGACAACGCTAAAACTATCCTACCTATCACAGTAATTTGTGCTTTTTGGTGCTTTGAAAGCAAATTTCTCGTATTTCTATTAAATAGTTCAGATCTTTCTCTACAATTTCACATTCAGCTTATTTTTTATCAGCCAATTGGAAGTTCTTGAATTTATTTTGCGAAAATAGTTTTTGAGGCCGCGATCCGGTACGGCTACCACTGGCACTGAAACTCAGAATATCCCAACTTTCACTATTATCTCTGTTTTTAATCCTTTCAGAGAAAATTGCTCTTAGGTTAAATTAAATACTTAATACTTAATCGCACATTAAGATATTTTTTTAAGATAGAGATGGCATTGCTGCAGCACAAATTACTGCATTGTTTTACACTTCGCGAGTAGTTGCCACGGCTGTTACGTCATGCCGACATAGAGAATCTGAGTATGTGAATCCTATTTGTTGATGGGTCAATTGTGGCTATAGACTACATCACGGTTCCAGCGGTGCGGTGCATTGTGGGATGCGCCAGAGCCAAACAACCCCCCCCCCCCCCCCAAAAGCACATGGCACATGCTAATACACTGGGTGCAGCTATGAAATGTGCTAGTTTCAGCTCATCTCAGCTCTTGTTTGAAACATAGAATACCAACTAACAAAATATATATAATAAATTAAGATATTAATCTTTTATCCATCAATATAATCAGCACATCTTATGCCATGTGCATTTAGATTTAGACACATCTAGGCACTCAGACTAGAGTTAGAGCCATAGCCAGAGTCAGTTTTACTTATTTTATTCATGTTTTTATTTATATCCTATGGTTAATGACATATGTAGAAATAGAAAATGAGTAGGGTTAATCAGATATTGGTTATATATTTCTTTGAAACAAGTTTTTGTTGACACATTTGACATTTTAATATTTAGAACAAGAATTACTTCTGGCTAATCAATGGTAGGATGTAAACATCAGCCTGTAAAGTGTACTATTTTCGTAAGTTTCTTAGCTCAAAATGCTTAATTATGGAGAGTGGTGTCTTAAACATATTCATTATATTGCATCCTTCTGACCATTTTGTGCCAAATTGCTATATATTTCTATTTATTTTGAATAAAATGCCAGTTTTGGCCTACGCGTAACGGTAAACTCAATGGGCGTACTCCTTTGCTTTGCTCCCAACGCCGTTTTCAGCGCATGCGCAGTCGGAACCGTGATGTAGTTTATTACGTTTGTCATATGAACGAGTTGAGTTTGTACAAAACAGGGTTTATTGAAAGGACACACCGCTCAAGCCTTTCAGATCCAGAACTTGTATCTGTAAAACAGATAGAGTCATTTGAGGGACCAGGTGCAGTTTGTTCTTATTCTACATTTTATGCAATCTTGGAGAACTAGCGAATCTATTTGGACTCATTGACAAGTATATGAAAACAATTTTACATCATTGTGAATCAATTCAATTGCCTTTCATGTGATTTAATGTTTATACAAGTATCAACTACTGTGCAATAACCATTTTGTGATTTAATACAATATAATTGCATCTGGATAGTTTGGTTATCCGAGCCCGAGTCTTAGTGAAATTATAAAATGAGTCAGCACAATCAGTAAAGTGTGGACTGCCGCTGTCGTTGACTTACAGGCGCCACTGCATAGACTATGAATTGATAATTCAAGTGAAACCCATATAAAGATTACATCATATTTAATGTACTCAGATAAGTGTAGATAATATCACATTTGAATACCTATTCGGACAAACTTCCAAGTAGATTCCTAACCATATTGAGATATGGGTATTTCAGATAATGATAATAAATGTTAGTAATTATGGTTATGTACATTTAATAGAGTTCCCTCACTGTCAGAAGCCATTATAATGTGCTGTACAGTAAAACCTTAACATTATAGATTTGTTTACAATAGTTTGAAGAGAAAGAAATTTCATTTACCATAAAATCGTCTTAAACAAGTGAATCTTGAGGGGAAATTTAAATTCACTAAGAGATGCTGGTTTTCTGTGATTTTCTTTGATTATCTATACACACAAACCGATAACGGTTCTCTTATCCCGATACCCTAGGAAGGCTTGAGCGGTAAATCTTATGCAAGATTAAATTGGTATTGGTAGTAAATTTGCCTTTTCTAGACGATGCTGACATGTTTTGGATATATAATGCACACAATAACTATACTACTTAATTTGCAATGCTTTATGTCATTTAACTTTATTACACCACCGACACAACATGGGGCCATTTCCTATCCAACAATAAGTCATTCAGTATTCTAATTTTGCCGGTGCTACATTTGACTTTGACTGTTTCTGATACTACATATTTGGGTTTGCTAACTAAACAATAACACGTGTGTCACTAGCACTCCTACTTGCCAGAGCTCAGTAGCATGACGCATTGGTGCCAAGTATATGTGATGTATAAGGATTGTGCGAGTATAAAGGAGTCCATACAGGTAAGCATGCTTAGCCTGAGAGGGTGGACATGATTATTTCAAATAGGCATCAGCTTGGAGAACTGGTTTCATATATCCCTCAGTTAAAGCCCATTTGAAAATCGCATTTACCCACTTGGACCACTGCATATGTCTCGACATAGAGAATCATCTTTCGATTATAATATAATTTGAGTGGCACTAATTCATTTGCTGACGAGTTCTAGCTGTATATAGCAGTGTTCACACGGGAAAAGTTTAAAGCGATTTAGACAAGGCGAATAATATGAATCGATTTAGTTTGAAAGTCTTTCACGTTCACACGGGCAGTGCTTGAGTCGGTTTAAGGCGGAAGTGGACATCAGCGCATGAGCAAGTTCATACTAACCAGTGCCAGTTTCGGTTAGTCGACGTCGGCACGAGAGAGTGTGGGTTCGACCTAGATATGTATAGACTGAATCATATTGTTTTGGAACCGTAAAAACTTCTGCTGCGCAGTGAAAACCTATAAATAAATGATGAAAAAAACATCTGTGCACCTCTATCTGGTTCATAGACCAAATTATATAATATGTGCTTTTGATCGACCGGAAAGTCAACAAACTAAGGTCTCGACTGCGCATGCGTGTGACGTCCTTAATCCGCCTCAAGTAAGTCGGTTGCGTTCACACGGGCGATATAAGTCGAATCATAAAATTCGGTTCATATAAACCACCTACAGAGGTGGTTTATAAAATCCGAATTATATGATTCGAATCAGCCCTAAACCGCCTCAGCCGCGCGTTCACATGCCAAATGTGAGCCGAACTAGGCAAGGCAATTTATATGAATCAAATTAACTGCCCCGTGTGAACACGGCTTTAGTCAGGTACTCTGCAATCTTTGGGTTCGCTAACGAGGCACCTATGTATACCAGCCACTGGCGCTGGTACTTGTGTCCAATCTCAATCTGATATCAGTGTAGTTGTGGTTGATTACTTGGTGAACTAAAGCGGGCATGGCATAGGCACTTGACATTGAGTAGAGTGCAAAGTGAAAATTGGCTGATTATTTTTCTTGCAAGGGAGGATTTTTCTTGCAAGTAGCAATAACAATGCACCAAGCCAACTTTGCCGTTATGCAGCGTTCTAGCATATAATTCAGAATAATAATTGTTTATTGACTTTTAACGTTATCAACGACAGCGATATATTTTTTGGACTGATATATTTTTCGAGTTACTCCAAAAGCCACTTTTTTTCCTGTTCTCTTTTGGGGGGTTTAGAAACATGCCAAGTAATGCCCATGCCCTGCTTCAAGTTAAATAACTGATTAAAAAGAATAACAAATTGAAAGGAACACCTAGATTCTCTGAGGAAATTATTACAGGTTTTGTTATGTTAGTTTCATGTCATATGGGATGCCTCGGTGGTGTAATAAATCGTTAATAAATCTTTTAAATTATTTCGCTTATAGGACCTACCAATGTTGGATTGACATGGAATTAGACTTATCCACTTCGCTATTTGGTCTAATTTGATATCGATCCCATATAAGTGTGTCCTATGACTTATGCATCGTGAGCGAAGTTGCAAACCGCCTGTTAAATACATGTATGAAGGCTTTAAGTCAGATTTGTTGTTGTGTGCCTATATAGTGCATAGTTTGTTGAGACAAGTGTATGCTTCAATTGTTAAAACCCCACCATGTTTTTGGCTAGGTTACAAAGTACCCGCTTTCTGGTTAAATTGGCTCTTATATTACTAGACAGTATAAAACACGATCGTTCAGTCCACATAATGTGATTGCGAAAAAAGCATGGTTGTGTTAAATTGGGGTTTCATTTGACTGAATTACCTTAGAATTAAAGAATTTGGGTCGAATAAATCATCGCATTATATCCGAATTTGTGTTAACTCAGGGAACGTTATAACGGGGCTTCAATCTATATAGAGAGGGAAACTAGTTCATAGATTCCAAATTATTAAGCTTGATTTTCATTTATCTTTATATATATATATATATAGAAATTATGCATATACCATACTATATAGAATATAGCATACTATATATAACATATAATATATATAGTATGTCATTACTAAATTTGAATGCGGTAAGAGTCAACATAAACAGAGGTGAGGTCCAGTAAGATTGACCTTTAGCACGTGGTGGAGGGGTTGCTATGGACGCACATCAGTGCATTGTGGACCAACTCCAGTGCCATTTGGAGAAATCTGGCTACACTAATTTAATTTCCAAATGCGCTAGTAGAGATTGGTACCACCTGATTATATTAACCAATTAAAGAGTACACTATAACCGTTGATTCATTTACAAAGAGGACTACTTCTATAAGTTAATAAGTGCACTGTTAACAATTAATGTTTAGTATTGAGGGGTGTATTTGTAAGGATATAAATTTAATTTGAAGACTTTCTTAGTAGTCCGCTTTAGAGTTGACATTTTTTATTTTGTTATTTTAGCCATTAATATGCATCTATTTATATTTATTGAGTTTATACAAACAAAAATAATAGTACATTTGTGATATAATTAAAGAAACTCATCATGACTGTTTGGCGAAACATAGTATTTTAATACAATGATAGCATCTTTCAAAATACAATTGAATGTCAGATCTACGCTATGTTATGATTAATCACACCCCAACCTTTACAAAAAGAAAAAAAAGAAAAGAAATGACCCCTCAAGCACACAAAACTTATCTTTTTCGCCCAATGGTTTTCAGGTGTAACTTGTACTACTAAATCTGCTTAATAATATGCGACTGAGTAAGAGTGCCCTAGCATGCCGAGCCTTCCTACCATCCGCTAAAATAGGCTAAAATAAGGCAAGGCCTTGTGGCGTTACAACATCCCTAAATGTCCGGAAAATATACTTAAATAGTTCATCTACGAAAGAAAAACATCTTCTAGTACTTTTGAAACATAACTATTTGTTATTCTCGTTTTTGTTCATTTTTAAATGTATGCAGTCTTTTTTATTTATTAAATTTCCACCCATGTCTACATTTGACTTTAAAAAAAAAATGCTGATGATGATGACGATAATGTTTAAATAGGTACCGGCCGCGCCATGAAAATATCCGTTAATGATGCTTTAAAAAAAAACATACAATATTCAAATGCTCATACCTATTCATGTATGATCCAACCATTGCTTTATGTTCGGTGAATATTCAAAGATTTATTTAAATCAATAGTTTCGGTTTCACACACTTTTAATTTGTATTTGCTATCAAACACAGCTTTTGAAGTTAAATTATTGGTATAGCTAATATACATTAGTTCCATCTGCTATGTGTGCACAATTTTAAGGTTATTGAATGAGCCACAGTAAGCTTGATTTGCATTTACATGAAAATATTAATATTGTTGATGTGTACAATGGAAATTGGTTAGCCGAACTCCCCTCACATGGTTCCACTTTGCATTATATTTGGTAAAAGTCCCATTTTTAATTCAATATTAATGCATTTTTATATAATGATTATCTCAAAAACACTAATAGACATGAACATCCTGTTTTTGGATTTAGGCTTGTAATTACAATGTTTACAAGATGGAATCAAAATATTAGCACACTGCATATTTTTTTTAATTTCACTGCCGGTATCTAGTTTTAAGCTCATGCCCACCATTACGCAATCTTGTGTAGACAAGACACATATCACTCATGTGTTTAGATAGCCGTCTACTGATAACGCGGTACCTCCAGGTGACGTCACGGTGACGCAGAATTGTATTGGCGTGTGTTGACCCGTCTTGGTGTACATAACTTGCATTGTTGTCAGGCAACATTTCATTAAATGACACGCTGCATTAAAACTGGACCAATGCGATTAATGTTACGTCACGCAACAGTGACACTTCTAAGGATGACCAATAAAGTGACCTTGACCTTGAAAAGAATTAAACCTGTTGTGTCCTAATTACCAGTTTGGTCTAGCTCTACTCAGGGCCGTGTTCAACGAGGTGCATCAAGCGAAATTCCAAATGCCTCCCTACTTTGAACGGCGTTTTGTTTTAGCATTTGTGTTCCTCGAAAATGGTGCCTTCCCCACCCCAATAGCATACACTTCCTCCAGCTTTCTTTGAATTATTTGTTAGTCTTGAAGTCTTAAAACAGTTTGAATTTCAAGGCCATAAATAGGTACCAGATTGCACCATTTCAATCGGAGGTTAAACATATTTCCAATAGGGGTGGGGGTGGGGGTGGAGAATGCACCCGGACCCCTAGTTTTCCAGTGATTTTTGTTGTTGCCTCTGTGACCCCTGATGATAGTATAAAGACAATAGACTGGATATCTGAATATGACAGCGCCGGAGCACTGGTCTTCCGGCCATTTTACTATTGTAGTTGACAGTCTAAGTAATCTAAGTTTGATCAGTGATGTATAATGTTAATCTAGAAGTCCATGTCGACCGAATGCGGTGGTCGAATCGGTAGAACGTAGACTTCATTTGCGGAAGGTCAGGAGTTCGAATTCCAGCCAAATAGAATCTTGTCGCTACCTAGCCTGGCGCTTGGCATTAATAGGTTAGCACAGTACCAGGGGGGGGAAAACTAGGTAGTCATCCTTAGTAAAAAATAATTTAATAAACTGCGATAGTCCGGCTGCCCTCAATGACCCTAATTATACAAATTTCACCACAAAGAATGTAATACAGATCCAATGGGGACCTTTCAGTTTGCATGACTCTCTCGTCAGATGGCGCACCATGCCGGTCTCTGTATGCTTTGGTGTGTATGGTGGGGTGGGTGTGTAGGTGTTATGAGGATTTTGGTGTGTGGATTTAGGGGTGTGGTGAGTGGGTATGGTATGGTGTGGGCGTATGTTTGTGTGATGGGCACAGGGGTGTGGAGAGGATTTTGGTGTGTGGTGGGGGGTGTATGATTAAGGATGTGGGGTGTAGGTATAGGGGTGTCTTGCAGAGCAGCCCTAAACCACTTCCACCCCAAAACCCCGACCTGCATCCTTCTATCCAAAAATGATGGCCGTCTTGGAACGGGAATGTGTGCTGTCATCAAGTGTATAGCGAGAGAAATGGCTCGTGAAAGGTCCCCACTAAATCGAATGTTACTGCAGAAGCCTAGAGGTTTTGGCGTGCTTGCCAAAATTACTTTATTTGCACTTCAAATCTCTCAAAAGTTAGCCATTTAAAATGAGTCACTTCAAACAAAAGGTAGATTGCTTTATGTCCTAGCAACATCTAGGGTCATATCAGGGCGGGTACTGACTTGTGACAGTAAGGACTCATGGTGACTTTACAGTGCCGCTCCACTGGGAAGTCAGGACAAACCCACTCAGTCACCTTATCCTGACAGTGAGCCAACCAATCCTTGCCATATCCTAATAACACCGAGAACCAGGCTAGGAAGCAACAAGCATCAATTTTAAAGTCATCGGATTGACTCGACCAGGATTCGAACCCACAAACTCATGTGTTCGGATCTCCACATCTCCCAAAACAGGAGACAGGCGCTATACTCATTCGGCCAGCCCGTCTGGTAAAGGTAGATTATAATGCTCAACCCACTATAATTATTTCAGAAAAATAATTAAAAACAACCCTGGACCGTGGAGGTGTACCAAGACGCACCGAGATGACGTACACAAAAAGACAATCTCACCAGTTTTTATAGTTTATTTACATGACAAATACATCTTGGCTGCTGACAATAATCTGTAAACATAACTTGCCAATCTTTAAACCCAGCGTTGTTATCCAAGGTCAACAAACACAAAAGCCTTTGAATTCCACCTTTAAATTATGCAAAAACGCATTGTGGGGAGTGTGCGGACGCCACGGAAGCCGAAATGTTAATAACACACAAACATTGCCATAAAAATAAACCAGGAAGTGTAGTGACTTAAAGCGAAAGAGGCGGAGTGCAATTTTCTTTTTAATATCTGGTGGTTTAGTCCGAGAAAAATAGTACGGCGAGTAATGTAAATTTCCTTAAATTAACAGGCTCGGCATCTTCTATTATGGCGGTTATTGGTAATCTTAGAATGCAGCGTCTAATAATAATAATAATAATAATAATCGAGGTATAACCGCCCCCCCCGGCTTTGGTCACATGACCCAAGGAAACAACCCAAGTGATATGACCCGTAGAATGGACGACAAACCCCGTATACTTTCCACCGTATCTGACACTCGGACTCACATTTAAACAAGTGTCGGACGCAAATCAATATCCTAGTTATTGACCCTTGTCGGTTAAGCCAGTTGAAGTGAACAGGGTTAAGAAGGGTCAGAAACTAGTGCATTAAAGAAGGCTATCATCTATATTTATATTATCACCACCACCGAAGGGCAGACACCGTCCTGCCGCCATCTGTACTCCACCCAACCATCTCACTATCTGCTCCCCCCCCCCCCGGCCCCCAGCCAGCTAGTTATATATAATCAACGCTGGGCGAACAGAGACCATGGGGGAGGGGGGGGGGGGGGGGGGGAGGGGAGGACGGGAAGGAGGGTGGTGTGTGGTGCCGGGCCGGGGTTGAGATGAATGTTGCAGTAATTAATATATATATATACACGGGTAGCAGCTACAATAAGTCCCTGTGTGCTACACACGCGGGTCAAACCCAGTCTAATATTAGTGACAGCCCCAACCAGCCAGCCACCCCCGTGCAGACAAAATGAACGCCAGCCCACGTGAGTGGAGGGAGGGAGGTGGGTGAAGGGTAAGAGGTGAGTGGTTGGGAGAGGTCCCAATGTCACTTGTCTGTAGGGGCCCCAACAGAGCCAGTCCCACTACGCGCACAGGTACTGATATACCTTAAGGTTCTAGAGAGGGAGGGGAAGAAGGATGGGGAGGAGGAGAGGATGGAAGTGGGATATATATTCTCACGGCTTTTAACTAAGTGTATTCTTTAAAATTAGTGTTCCTACTGCGTGCACATATGGACCGGCACGAGAAGTGTCTTATCTGGGTGGATTGAGGGGCAGTGTTTTGGGGTGGGGATGGAATTGGAGTGCGAAAATGCCTGCGTTAAAAAAAGAAAAAAACGTTGCCGACGTGAGGGCGATAGGGTGTGCAACTCGGTGCATACAGGAGTGTCAGAGGAGTGTAAGGCGGGCAGACGTCCAAGATGCAGTCGTTTAGCGATAGCCGCCAGAACGGGGACCGGGCGCCATGCAGCTGTCGACGAGTGTAATGTCAGAGACAACATGCATACAAAAAACTGCAGGTGAGAGAGCCCACCAGTAGTCCAAAAGTCCCGTCCACACAGCGTTCAGGCAGCATTTCAAGTAGTAGTGGCGTCCAACAAGCAAACAGCCCAATCGGCACGGTACCAGGTCCACGCCCACAGAACAGCATCATAAGGCTGTACTTAGTCAGCATCACCAACTGTGTGTATGTGTATGTGTATGTGTGTGTGTGTGTGTGTGTGTGTGTGCGCGCTCGCGCGCGACTGTGAAATGTCCGCTCTCTACGACAAAACCCACTCCCCACCCCCTACCTTAATTTTTTTTAATTTAATTTAATTTGTTTTTAAATTGTGTACACGTGGCGATTGATGCACATGATTGGAAGGAACTGGCCTGTTTACAACCAATAACACTCTGCCTGGAGGCATCAATTAAAACGGAAATAGGCAATGGTATCAAGAAAAAAAGCATACGGTGAGGTTGGGGAAACAATATGACGTGACAGGTGAAATAGTGAAATTATAAAATATAGTTCAAGTCCGTGCTCTAGTTGCAAGTCTTGCCGACTCTCCTAGTGACGGTAGCAGGGTAGGCGGAGCATCGGATGGCTGTCAATCAATATGCAAAGTCACGCCCCCAAAGCCTCCAGAGGTGCATTGGTTGGCCAAGGCGATTGACAGGTCGACAGGTGATCTCCGACGTGTCGCCAGCACGGGTGGTGTGACCGCTAATCATTTCTCAACGGCATACAGTTTTGTCCAGTTTCGTGCTGAAAGGAGAAGGAGATCTTGTTTTTAGTGCGTACCATTAGTTGTATGTTACCAGAGCCGGAAGAGCAAGTGACCTGAGACCGGCATGTGATTCAGAAGAAATAAAACAAACTTCACAACAAAAATAGCAATAAAAGCAACCTCAAAGCACGCTCACGTGGTCAAGGCGGTATTACAAAAGAGAAGGCCATTGCTACTCAACGCTAGGATAGCGTTAGGAGTGGATTAGATGAAAACTAACTTCTGGCATTTTCCTCGCTATTGCCTGATAGTGCTAAGCCCATGAGAGAATTTCCGCGTTTTCGCGGAAATTCATACCCATCCAATGTAGGGGAAGCCCAACACTGGTCGGTAGCCGACCAAACATCGGCCGCCACCCGCCTCAGTATGTTGGAGTTAAATACATCAAGTATTTTTTGGGTGGTGTGGAAATTTTGTGATGGAGAATCCCCCAATACAATGCTTCTTTATTTTGGTTTAACATATTAGATGTTAGAAAATAGAATCGACACGAATGACAGATTTCCAAAAATCGCGGAAACCTTTCACCCCTTAAGTTAGCAACTATTTTTTTTAAATTCCCCCCCCCCCAAAAAAAAAACCACCCACCAGTACCATCACGTGGGCGAGACGGTATGAAAGATAATGATTTTTGGCACTCATGTTCAAGAAACTTTAAAACTAAGCTGGAAGAATGGAGTCATTGAATCATCACCATGTCCATCAATAAAATTAAGGTGAACCACATGGAAATCCCTAAAGGGTTAGACGTGTAATTCAATTAGCATAGTGCAACATATCGCAGTAACTCACAGCAGCGACACCGACGAGCAGCCAGTTATACAAGTATAAACCAGCCTCCGTTTTATACAGAATAACCAATGTAAACTGTACACACAAGTTAGCAAAAACGAAATACAGTAAAACCTCTCTAAATCGACCAACCACGAGACTGACTTTAAATGGTCCAATTAGGGAGGTGGTCGGCTTAGGGAGTTTAAACAAAGATTCGTTACAATGGTATTGTATGGGCGATCATTTGGGACTCAAATAAAGTGATTGATATAGGGGAGTGGTCGATCTGTGGTAGATTTACTGTATATATAATATTTTTGTTTAAACACAACAGGAGTAATGGGTGTGGCATGTACGAGTGTCCTCGGCCTAGTTTCCCAAAGAAAGCCACCAGACGCAGGGGGACTGGGGGAAGAGAAAATCTCCAAAAACAGAATAAGCAAATACCAATGCAACTAGATTCACAAACGGTTAAAGGGAATTGTGGGAGGTGTTAGTCGAGCAGCAGTCAATGGAGGAGCACACGCGGCTATGCTAGGTCGGGGGCAGTCTTAAGTGTGTTGGGGCATCCATGCACACAAGTTACAATTCAGGCAGCTTCCTCTCCTACCTTGTTATTGGGGATAAATGTACAACCATCACAGATACAGGTGCCAAGTAAATAAGTGTGAGTAGGGAGACCTCCCTAATATACAAATTGTAAATAGGCGAGAAACAGCATGACCGAATGGGGAGTGGGGGTGGGCAGGTCACTGCCCTCCCAGAGAGAAATTTGTTTTAAAAAAGTGATACAAAATGGTGAATGGCCGCTTGCATCATGACATGATTTCCCACTCGGGTCACATTATCCTGAGACTGAGCTCACCAGCCATTGGCCTATCCTAGTAAAGCCAAGCACCAGGCTATATAGCAACAAGTATAAATTTGCGTGTTTTCATAGCACTGCTTTCTGGCGGCTATCGCTAAACGACTGCGTCTTGGACATCCGCCCGCCTTACACTCCTCTGACACTCCTGTATGCGCCGAGTTGCACACCCTATCGCCCTCACGTCGCCAACGTTTTTTCTTTTGTAACGCAGGCATTTTCACACTCCAGTGGGATTCGAATCCTGACCTTCAACACAGGATGCCAGCGCTCTTAGCGATTCAGCTACTGCATCCGGTAGATATTCACAAATACATGGTGGTATTATAAAGATGAGTGGACACTAATTCTTAGAGTAATAACATATCTATAATATATAAATAATCCAATTTATCTATACATATATACACACACAATTCTCACAATAATTATCGGATTACGCTGGAAAGTGGCATCATTGATAGATATTGATAGACTGTGGCTGTCAAAAACCCCAATATGCCAACAGCTTAATGAAATAAATGATTAAATGAATAAATAAATAAATAATTGATTGAATCAATAATAAATTTAAAAAAGAGGGAGTGGCACAGTGTCAGATACCCTCGACCTCGCAACAGACAGTTGTTATAAGGCGTGTGTGTTGGTGCACATATCTGTCCAAAGTCCATAGGGGCACTATCCGTAGCCAGCACTGATAGTATGCGCCCCCTCCCCTCCCCTCCAGCAAACCTATAGTGAAGGGGATGCCTCCGTCACACGACGGGCTGCGTTCGCTTACGATCGATCCGTGACCAAAAGTTTGCGATCTCCTTGCGACAAAATTGAAACAATTTGTTACAAACTATTTAATACGTCGCCATGTCGACCATTAAGCACGAGGCGACGAGCCACATTGCATCGGTCGGCGATTAGTCGTAAGGTTGTCGTAAGATGGTCGCAATTTAACTACAAAATGCATCGTGTGATGCTTGAGTACTGCTACTATGGGCGCAGATCAGTCGGCGATCGATCGGCGAACGATCGCCGACCGATCGGTGGAGACGCCAGAGGTCGTAAGGAGGATGTTGGTGCTGCAGCGACAATCTCCTTGCGACCAAAAAAGACGAAATGGTAGGCGATTAGTCGGCGATCGCTCGCAAAGCATTCGGCGATTAGTCGTAAGGTGGTCATAATTTAATTGCAAAATCCTCACGGATCGATCATAAGCGAACGCAGGCCTCGTGTGACTGGGCCTTACTACAGGAAAACATGGAAAATGAAGGAGACTGGTTAATAGTCGATCACATAGTATACAGTCTAGAAAGATGAGTGTCTTAATTCACACAGGTGTAGGCGCGTGGATGAGAATGACCTTACAAAAAAAGCAGTAAAATATTTTTTTATGAATTTTGGGGACTTCTAAAGTGATGGAAAACCTATCGACGGATGTGCAAAAGCAGGAATGGTCACACATTTTGACCATATCCAGTAAAAATCGGGCAGATAAAACATCCGCAAGATTCTCATCTATGGGTTGGTGGACATGTGCGGACTATTTACTAAACAGTGTGACAGTTGCTACGCTGATTAACTTAACCTGTCAACCACCTGGTCTAAATGTTCTGAAAATTTAATTGTTGGCTGGTTGTTGGAGTCCTGGCAACATCTAAGGTCATATCAGGACGGGGAAAATTAAATTAAATTATATACATATAACAGGATTAAGGTTCCGCACATTTTGTTGAATAGCTGATAAAATTTCAGCTGCAACCCCCCCCCCCCCCGCCCCCACAAAAAAACCCAAAACTTCTTTCTCTAATTAAAGACCTTTTTTTTTTTGTCCAAGTGGTTTTATTCCTCTGAATAACATTGTCAGTGCTGATGCGCTGGTCTTCCAGCCCGAATGACAAATGCCACTACACACTAAACAAAGTTAACCAAAATGGTCAAAGCTAAGTATCCAGGCTTGTACATCTCAACACCCAGATAGAAATCCGGCGGGTTGCATCTCTGGCTATGAAATGCTATTTCCAAGACGATAGTAAATTAAAGAATTAAAGGGAAACTGCATAGACGAGTGGGAGAACTTAACTCCAACAACTGCTCTCCCATGCATGACGTCTTTGTTTACATAACCAAATATGGGCATAGAGACATACAACCAAGCACCCTAATTACGAACAGGCATGTGATTTGGTGCAGGAAAAAAAACCTGAATTTCTTTTTAGATTATCGTGGGGACACACAGCATCCCACTGAGTCACGAAAGGGATGCAAATCGTGTATTTCTGAGGTGTTTCGCGGCCAGAAAAAACCCACGGAATTCCAATTTTGGCGGTCAGAACCCCCCCCCCCCCGAATTCCTGTTAAAACCGGAGAAATCACATGCCTGTATGAAATGCTATTTCCAAGACGATAGTAAATTTAGAGAAATAAAGGCAAACTGCATAGACAGGTGGGAAAACATTACTCCAACAACTGTTCTCCCATGCATGACGTCTTCGTTTACATAACCAAATATAGGCATAGAGACATACAACCAAGCGCCCGAGGTGGCTCCTACAGTGAGACCATTCGGTTAGTTGTTCTCCTCTGAGTCAAATCTTGCTCAATGGGGCAAGTGAGTCTGTGCCAATACAACATGCAATCAATTCTATGCTCTGCATTCTAATGATGTTCAAGCGGCGATGTAATCATTTCTGTAACAAAATCGGAACAATTAGAAATTTTTGTTGTTTGGGTGTTCAGTTTTACGTCCTGGAAACATCTGAGATCATATCAGGACAGATACCGACTTGTGACAGTGCGCACTCATGGTGAGTTTAGTGCTGCCCAACTGGGAAACCAAGCCACCAGCACCATGACCTGATGTCCCACTCAGTCACATCCTGATACTGAGCCGCCAATCAGTCATTGCCCTATCCTAATAATGCCGAGGGCCTTGCTAGGAAGCGACAATTATCAATTTTTATGTCATTGATTTGACTTGACCAGAGTTCGATCTACCAAATCGGGAAATGGACGCTCAAGTCATTCGGCCATCCCATCTGGTATAACCCCTAGATACTTCTTGGTGACCTCCATATCACCCATCTGCAAACCAGAGGCCTGCTTCAGACTGTCACCACCAGGGTAAGCCATCAATGGATGCACCTGGAACTTGACGTACAGAGCAATGGCTGATTTCTGCAGTACTGCATCGGTTGACACCAGGGGCCGTATTCATGATGCGGTGTTAGCGAGCCAAAACTGGTTTTGGCTGGGATTTCTGGGTTAGCGGCGAAAACTGAGTACGCAAGGAGTGCAAACACACCGAGTGTAAGCTAACACCGCATCGTGAATATGGGCCCAGGTCAAAGCACCCTCCCTGACAACAATATAGGGTTACCTTGAGACCTGTACAGGCCGGTAGTGTACCTTTCCATTTAAGCTGTTGTTTGTTCGAGTTTTACGTCCTGGCAACATCTAAGGTCATATCAGGACGAGTACCGACTTGTGACAGTGTGCACTCATGGCGACTTTATAGTGGTGCCCCACTGGGAAATCAGGTTGCTGGCACCATGACCCGATATCCCAACTCAGTCACATTATCACGACACTGAGCTAATCAGTCCTTGCCCTATCTTATTAATGCAGAGCGCCAGGCTAGGAAGTGACAAGTCATTGGTTTGACTCACCGTGCCCGGTCACTCTGACAATAACTGTCTGTGCAGTGTTTCCTGACATTTACACATTGGTAAAGATCTAATCAGTGTACTATTATGAGAAGTGTGACCCATTTCATTATTCGGAAATAGACCATGTCTGGCTTTCTAAGCTTACCACGCATTGCTGCTGTTGTGTGTATCAAAAACAATTAGAAAGTAAAATTTCAATTGGGAGTCACGTGAGGAAAAAAAAAAAACACCTCTCCTAGAGCGTACTGTAACAAAGCAAAATGGAAGATCACTGACAAATCCAGAACAATCCTTTAGCCAAGTGAACACACATCACAAGGCAATTCGGCTATTAACAAAAATTACCCTGAAAACCGCACATTCAAAATTAAATAACCTATTTCGAGCTCGAGCAAGCGACACGAAAGCAGTGCGGTCCAGTTGACTCCGAATAGTAACAAATATACCACAAATCAATATTTAAAAAGAAAAGTTTTCATCCCCATAATGATGTCTTGCAATCTCAACATAGCAACTACAGGCATCTGAGGCAGCATCCAAATCGGGTAAAGGGCCCTCTCCCCCCAAAAGAGGTGACTTTCTATATTTATTAGGGGTGTAACGCTTCAGGAATTGGGTGAGCGATGATTTTACGCAGTTGTGGCAGCAAAGGCCATCTTCATCTGCGCTCTACCCACTGCCCCCATTAGAAACCTACATGTATCAAAAGACGATGAAATTCAAAAGAGAAGTAATTGGGCAATGTGATACCTCTCACAATACGCACATTTTGGCACAATCACCAGGTCTTCATTAATTTTTTTAATTTATTTTCACCATACATTATTACAGGCACTATTTTGTTACACCCCTAGTAACTTCAGCAACAATAAAACAAAAATATGGTGCAGAGGTGGATGTACAGAACAAAGTGTGCACTGTTGTGGTAACATCAACTAACATAACAAACTGTTAGAGACATTGAATTGCAGCCATGTAGTATTTGTTAGCAGGATCCGTACACGTGTGAAGATATGGAATTCAAGGCTTTTCAATAGGAATTCAAGACTATTTTCATTTGGATTTAAAGAAAAACAAAAACAATGGCGATTTCGGACTAATTTAGATCAGTGGGGACAGTTTAATGGACATGAAGGCATTTCAAGACTAATTACCCAAAAATAGGTTAGATTCAAGGCTTTCCAAGGCCTTGAAATGGGGCAAATGAAGTTCCAGACTTTCCCGACATTCCAGGCCCCGTACGGACCCTGAGTTAGTAGCTTAGCATTCACTGATTCATCAGGCACAACAGCCTGCCATGCTTTAGTACCAAATTCAATCCACAAATAAAAGGCCAGGTCAATTACATGTCCCCATCCAAAGAGACTTTGTCCCCCAATAATTATGTAATGACATAACAGCAGCCAAACTGACACAATCAGGGATGATAGTGGTTTCAGGCACAAAAAAAGGCAGAAATCAAGCCGAGATTATCCTGCCAGCAAATTTCTGTTCACACCTATATCAAAAGTGCCGCCAGGCTGTGAAAAAAAACAGGAAATCTGCTTAAAAACGGAAAAAGATCATTCCTGCACAACCGAAAGGATTCAATCGAAGGACGAGAGCGTCTAACGTCAAAATATGTTACTATGCAACCCAGGATACTTGTGTTATCTAAAAGAGCATTTAATAGCAGTCATTTCTGACAAATTCATCTGGAATTGTGACTGAATAGGGTAATCAGCAACAAGGCTTTCAACACACACACAGGTGTCTGTATAATCAAGGGCCATAACAGTGGCAGTGCATGGGGAGGAGCACACAAAGTGGACACAGATAGCTTAATGCATTTATAATACGTACGGTGGTTTTTGTCGTTCAAGAGAACTGAATCAGCTTTAAAACAAAGTGAACAGGACATTCAGTTCCAATGATTGTAGAATGGCGTAAATATACAGGGTCCATACAAATTGGAAGGTATGGAATTCAAGGCGATTTCAAGGCAGTTTTTGATAGGCTTCCAGACTTTTCATTTGGGTTTCAGGGAAAAAAAAACCAGCAATACCGAATGGCGATTTCAGACTAATTTAGATCACTGGGTCAGTTTAATGGAATTCAAGGCTTTCAAGACTCCCTAAAATAGGATAAATTCAAGCTTTTCAAGGACTTGAAATGGGGAAAATGAGACTTTCCAGGCCCCATATGGACCTGAATATTAATAAACAAATCACCCCTCGCACAGCTGACGATAAGTGCGGCTTTACTGAGGTTCCAGGCCTTGACATGACATAGCCTGAAGGTCACCCTAGGGGAAGTAATTAATCTGTTATCTACTAAGGATGTGTTTGTAAGAAGCCCCGCCACCCCCTTCCCTCCAATCATGGACTCCACAAAATAGTCTGAATAATGTCAAAGAAAATTCAACTTGGATGATTATTACAATTTATCATATATGGGTTTGCTGAGTGTATATAGGCCAAGGCATGGCCTAGGTGAAACAATGATTATCTATCAACTGTACTCGGTATGATTAGCATAATTAAATTAGTTCGGTACTGATGGCCTTACTTCTGGAAATTTTCTCTGCGATTCTCTGACAATGTTAAGTCCGTGAGAGAATTTCAACATTTTAGTGGAAATTCACCCTCACTCAGTGCGACGGAAGTTCAACACAGTGTTGAAATTAAGTATTAGGAGAACAAAACCTGCAAAGTTTTTTCATTATTGGGGTTTTAAATCCAAAATAATTTAGAAACGACACGAATTGAAGATTTACAAAATATCGCTGAAATCTTTCACCCCTGATTATTAAAAACCCACTCAATAATGATGGAGAATAACCTGACAAGTATTCACAAATATGTCATAATATTGTAACCCCAATTTGGCCTCACATAGCTCACAACAAAACCATCATTAAAAAACACCAACTACCGTTAAACTATTAACCGCTGAGAATACTTTGCTAGTAATGATTCAGTGTGGACTTCAACCAAACACATACTCTTATTACAGCTGTATCAAGGACCACTAGTAGTGTTGATAGACATGCTCTAGATTAACTAAATAGGTTCTGAAAAACATAGCCTGTAACGCAACAGGGTCTCTCTGTCTCTCTCTATCACACACACACACACACACACAAAAAACAACTTCTTCAAACCAAGAAATATTTCAGATGTAAAGTAAAGAGAAAAATAATTCGTTATGTATTGCCCCGCCAATTGAAAATAAACCATTTATATTGCTTGCATCCAGTTAATTCATTAACTTTAAATATTAATAGCTAATCAATCTTCTTAATTATCTGTTAATAAAATCCAGTAAATTCATCGACGTAACTTTAACGCGCACGGCAAAGATTTAAACAATAAAATGCATACCCTGGGAAGTTCCTATATCAAAACATTAAAAAACCCAACAGGCCACACAGATGAGAATATTTACCTGTTGTTTTTTGCATGTTTAACTGTCATTTCCCGTGCTGTAAATGAAGGGCAAATAGATATGTACATGTGAACAGGTCCATGCTGCCGTTTACCACGTAAACAGTGGTCTCTGCAAACACCGCAAAACCATCCAAACATTTACACAGGGTTCATTCCCATTTTGACATATCAAATTCCAGGACCTTTCAGTGCAAAATTCCAGGATGTTTCAAACATTTAATAAAAGAAAGTGCCCCGAAACACAACTGTATTCAGTTGATTCACTGGGTCAGATGTGAATTGTGAATAAGTATGAGAAATAATGACTATATGTATGGTTTTAATATAAAAATCAAAAGGCAGGATAATGAACCCACATAAATCCCTTTTAATACAAAACGGCACTGATTGAAGTTTGGGCACATCAGCGAAAATAGGCTTAACAAAAAAAATCAGCATTTTCCATTTTCAAGGATAATTAAATTCCAGGACTTTCCAGGCCTGGAATCCTGGGTTATCAAATTCGAGGATTTTCCAGGTTTTCAAGGACCCAGACATATCCTGTTGCAGATTCCACTGCAGGAAGTAGTCACCGACAGCAATTCTCACTTTAATACAGACATCCAATACCATTCACCCAAAACGCATGTCCCAGACAGGCAGCTCTCATAAAGCAGTATTGAGTTTACTATTATTTTAAAAAAAAGAAAAAGATATAAAATAAATACTTATATATATATATATATATACACATATATATAAGACGGAAAAAAGAGAGCTAAAAACACAAATCTGGCAATAAGGATTAATTGAATATATATTGTACCACCACCGTTATATACACACAGGCTGCCATATTACCTTAGTAGCCATTTGTCACAATATATAGACATATGTGTGTATATATATATAAATATATATAATGGAGAAAGAAAAAGAGCCAAAAAACACAAATATGACAAGGGTTATTGATTACATATTGCACCACCACCATTATATCCAGACAGACTGCCATATTACCGTGATATCCATTTCCACAATGTGGCAAAGATTCCCACCTACCCGAATAAGCCTCACAGGCGACATAACATTGTATCGCATTAACTTATTCACCTCTTGACATTCACACCATGGAGAGACACTTGGGTGAGGGGAGATTACCTGCAGCACACTTCATATCGTCTATATATATATATATTAACAGGCTCAGCCCTGACTCAGATCACCCTAACAAGCACGTGGTCACATTAATTACCACAGTGAGATAGCGCCGCCAGTCAATCCAAGGGGTTGATTACAATATATATATAAGTTGTTGCTATTTCATTTTTACCTGGTTTCATTATATATATATAGCAACAACAAAAAAGACACCAATAAAATCCCACATTGAGAATATTCTAAAAAAATATAAACTCATTATGGAGAATATTCTTTAAAAAATAAACCACCACATGGTCAATATTCTTTTTTTTAAAGCCCCAAAGCCCACACGGAGAATATTCTAAAAAATTAAACTCTACATGGAGAATATTCGAAGGCCTCTAGTTCCTGGTTGACGTAAAAATAGATTTTAGTGTTAACAAATAAAAACGCGCACATACGTACCGATGCTAATGGCGTGAGCCTCGTCCACCTTCCACATGTCAGCGACATCATTAGCTAAGGGGTCGTCAGGGTTAGGGGCACTGAGGAGGGCTTGGATGGACAACAGAACTGTGCGGATCTGTAATGCAGGACTCCACTTATCTGGAATTGAAAGGAGGCGTGCAATTCGTTTATTATTTTAAAGAGGTAAAAAAAAGAAATGAGAAAACCATCTTCATGGTGAGAAACACGAAGCTTTTAAATTTGCCATTATGTGATTCATTTTTTAAAGTTAGCCACCCCCCCCCCCCACCAAAAAAACGAACATGTAGGCACCGGCAGCCAAAATTTAAACTATACTATTTCAATGTTAATTGGTTTGCTGGTAGGACAGCAAATACAAGCACACTTCAAACAGAATTATTCAGATGAACTTTAAAAAAAATAATATTATTAAAAAGAAATATATATTCAAGTTTTAATTTCTTCGATCCTGCTAACTGAAGGATGACATTTCATCAGGGATTTCCAAATAATAAGTTGACCGATTGGAGTTTTATGTCCTAGCAACACCAAGACAGCACTCATTGTAGCTTTATGGTTACAGCACCATGATACAATACAGGATTTATGCCACTTTGTCGATACATTGAGAAAACCAGACCTTACCCCATCTACTAAAAAGCTTGGTTTTATTTAATGACGCCTCTAGAGCACATTGATTTTTATCATTGGCTATTGGACGTCAAACATATGGTCATTTTGACATATTTCTTTGGAGGAATCCCACTGCCACCACATTGGCTCCTCTTTCCAATAAGCAGCAAGGGGTCTTTTATATGTACTTTCCCAGAGAGGACGGCACACACCACAGCCTTTGATGAACCAGTTGTGGACCACTGGTTGGTATGGAAAATAGACCAAACTGCAAATGGGTCCACTGTGCAGGATTGATAGGATGACAGACATGTGGACACTCTACCGCTTGAGCTAGGTCCCGCTCCTACCGCATCTACTAATGCAGAAATAAAATATGCTTAGATCTGTGCCCCTCTCATGTTAAAACAGAGTAACAAACAAAAAAATAATTCAACAAAATATCTTACATACCGAAATAGCATATTAAAACCATGCCTTTGTCAAAACTAAATGAAAATGAAATAAAGAACATATTTTTAAACCTTGATATTCATACGCTTACCCTTGAGAATATCTAGACATATTCTTCCTAGTTTGTCTATGTTTGGGTGGTAGATTTTCGTCATGAAGCGCACTTTGGGAGCGGACATAGGGTACTCCTCGGGCAGGAAAAGTTCCAGTTTAAACGTACCTCCCTCATAAGGCGACTGCAACCAAAAACACACCGCATCAAATTGACAGGGTTCATATAAACATTTGAAAATGAAATTCAAGGGTTTTATGGAGATACCCAGGTGATCTGTTTGGTCATTGTGTTATAAAGGTTGGTTTAATTTAAACTGATTTAATTTGTAATCTGTAACCCCCTACGACAACCTTTCCTTGTGGTTTCTGCACTCGTATATTGGTATATTATTGGGGATTATGGCATGAATATTATGTTACCTTTAACCTGCCCGACAAAATGGTCGGACTTGGCTGAGTAAGAATGTGCGCGTGTGCGAGGGTTGTGTTTTGTTTGTACCGGTTTACCTCATAACACCTTAGGTTTGTTGGAGTTGTACATCGTGGCAACACCTAAGGTCATATCAGGACGGGTACCGACTTGTGACTGCGCACTCAAGGCAACATCATAGTGCAGCCCCACTGGGAGACCAGGCTGCCAGGACTATTGACTTATTATCCCACTCAGTCACATTATCCTGACATTGAACTAACCAGTCCTTGTCCTATCCTAATAATGCCAAGCATCAGGCCAGGAAGTGACAAGTATCAATTTTGTAAGCCATTGGCTTGACTTGACAGGAGAATTGAACTCCTGATTTTCTGCATGGGAAGCATCACTCTACTGATTCGGCCACCGCGTTCGGTCAGCATCTAAGGACGGGTGAGGGTTGCATGCTGGGAGCATAACTGTTGGAGCCAATCAACAACAAAGATCGTGTCATGCAACAAATCCATTTACAGTCAGGCCATTAATGCATGGCAACATTCTTGCCACATCTAAGGCACACACATCTTTCATTTGAGAAGAGCAGTAGCGCACGGGTAACAATTGGGATTATATGCAAGACATTTACTCAGCACACATATACTTACTTCTTCTGGACCCGCCACTGTGACGTGAAAATACCTAGCATTATTTTCGTCTGGGAGTGCGACAATCCCAGGCACCGGTTCGGCCACGAGACGCTGCGTCTCCTGCAAAGACAACATTGGATTTTGACCAGAAGAATTCTTAAAGCTAAGATTCCATATACGCGGTATGCGGATTTGCTAAGATTCCATATATGCGGTATGCGGATTTGCCAAAGAACATAAACCTTCATATGAATATTGATTCTGCTATTATTTGGAAAGCTTTCACATTCGGTTTCCATGTCACAAAAGTGCTCCAGAACTTCTGAGAATTATCTATACAATAGTCATAGGTATAAAAGCCTAGAAAACACCCGTCACGCCCAGTAGATTTCACCCCACTAAAATGGTCAAAATAATTTTAAAGGATGCGGAGAATATAATAATTACCATGTTCACAAATAGGCCATTTATTGTAAGCTTAAAGCTACATATGACCCTCTACTATGCACAACATCGAGTGCAAACCCAAAACTTGTAATGAAGCAGAAACGTTGTTGTAGCATTGCATTATTATATCATGATACTGGAGAGATTGCAAACACTTACATTTCATTGTATGTTAGTTAGTACAGCTTTCACTGCATTGATATCATATATATATATATTTTGTCTAACATATAGTTCATTGATAGGAGACATAGCTCAGACAACTTGACAGTGTTTATTTAAAAACTGAAAATGTTATGGATATATATCTTCTAAAGACCCCACCAAAATGTTAACCAAAAACGTGACATTTCTGCACAGTAATATGGAGTGGACAATTTCTAGTAAATCAAATCCATTAAAGGAGTCATCGTGGGTTCAGGAGGCATCTATAAGAACCTAATAACCTGTACCCCCCAAAATGCAAAGGAAATTAATTTAATCTAACATTTCAGCGACTAAAAATGTTGTAACGTTCATTACCCATGGTGACAAATGTTTAAAGGTACACATGACAGCACAAATAAATAAAATCACCTTGTTTTCTTTCAGTTTCAGTGATAGTATCCATGGCAATAACAATCCAATAGATATTTTGAACATAGCTGGCCTTGGTATTGAAATAAAGCAATTAAAAAAAAGAGGAGTAGTTTGTGTCCGTTTTGCGACGAAAGTTACCACAACCAGTCAATTGGACGAACATAAATCCAATTTAGCTTCTTTAAACAAAACAAAAATCTCTGTTGGGGATATATGTCTATTATTTTAATGGGATGGGTGTGAATCATTGTGAGATTTTCCGTGGGTTTTGACATGTGGTGTCAATGTCATGAATGTCACTTTTGCTAACCAGTATCGTATTTTAACATATATAATAATTAATATGGATGTGACAGCTGTGATTGGAAGGTCCCTGTTATAGCAGTGGAAAGTTGGAACACAAGAATAGGTATGTCACATTCCGTTAGGGGCGTGTCGGTCACCATGTCATTGGTCAAATGTTCCTGCATTTTCACCATTCCGGCCTTGATTAAAGTACTTTTGCATTGGAATATTTTCATAAATGTTATATCACTGGAAAGAAGGTGACCTAGTGTCACCGAAAATACACATCAAAATACCAAAATCAAAATACTTAGAGCATACTTATTATAATGGTGAATCCAGACTAAATTTAACAATTAAGCCAACATTAGAAATGCAATAACTTTCTCCCTTTTAAGATATTTTCAAAATGACAACAGATTTGAATTTGTCTTAGCAAGATCTGTTGAAAGAGCTTAAATTCATATTGTTTGTGTTTTGAAATTTTAGCTGATCTAGCTAACAAGAACCTAAAGTTAAGATGTAGCTTAAGTTATATACAGGTATAGCATAGCATAGGTGATTATAAAAGGGTGGGTAAAAAAACACATGAATATTATACTCGCCCGACTTGTTCTGTACACAACACGCTAAAACAAGTAAAAGTAATTATTTACACTCTTTTTTTACTATTTTAATTTAAGGGATATATTTAACAGATATGCAAGGAACGATTGATCAACAGCCTATTTATTATTATTGTATATATTATATATCCAATATAATATCAAGAGTATTTTAAGTTCATTGTTAGTGCACACTTTTGGTCTCATTTCTAAAGATTATTGTAAAATCACAAGACACAACGATTGAACTTGACGGACAAACCCTAATTTATTGAATACTTTGAGGAGTCAAATGACTCTGAGTCAGAAGCCTGAGAAGGCGTTTCAACTACTATTGACATCGTCTAACTTACTGGATGCCAACGCTTTACATATATATGGATAACACTATGATATAAAACATACATTAATTTGTCAGACAATCATTTGTCAGTATCGCTAACGGGGAAACGAAAAGAACATCCGGCAACTTTGCAACTACCGGGGGTACCGCATCGCTTCCTTTGTCACTCACTTGTCGTACATTATTAGACGTTCCACAACTGCTTGGCATGGCCTAATAATACATCTTTATTAATTGTATCAACACGTAGATGTTTCAACAATAGATACCTTAATTATCCGCCTCGGTAGACCAGTAGACATGGTCAATTCGCCACGCCAAAATTCAGGAACGAAAAAAGTGACGTTCTTGTCACTGGAGCCACTCTTGGAACTTACAAGATGGCGGATCTAACAGAGTTAGCCGTTATGCTGTTTCCACTTTACTTTCGTCTATATTTAAACTTTGTGATAACCTAATTCACTGATATTCTAAATATACATATTTAGTTATTTGAAACGGGAAATTACATAACATAAAGGAAATATAAACAGAGAAACAAGACATCACTGTTGGAAATAACAGCTGCGCTTAGAATTAGTTCTGCATTTTGCCACCATGGTATTAGGTGGCACTGCAAAGGTCCCAACTTGTACTTGCGATTTAGGCTGACTTTTAGTTGAGACTGAGTGAGAGATAATTTTCCAAATAGAGCTACGGAATTTTCGACGGATTATTCCCATACAAAAAAATTATTAATCACCACCCACATTTGAGCAAATATCATATAGAGTTTCCTGTGGGAAAACATTTCAGTTAGAGTGTCAGAAAGAACCTCATTAAACTTATGGGCTGCGTTCAAGGTAGGCCTATGTGTTGGAGGCGCCTTGGAGAAATTCCTGACGTCACGCTGGTCTCAATGACTTTAGCTGGCGGGTGCCTCGAAAATAGCGGCCTCCATAGAGTGCAGCCATTTGAAATTGAAAAGAAGAGCTCTGATTGGCTGAAACCACTGAATTTGGCTGCCATTTTCTAGGCGCTTTTTGCCTCCCACCTGAAAAGGGAGTCGACTCTGAGGCATACATTGAACGCAAATAAGCCAAAAAGATGTTGCAGAGCCGTCTTCGAGTCGACTCCAAGGCGTACCCTGAACGTGGCCAAGGTATCAAGAATACCGCTTTGAACAATATAGGATTGTCTACTTTGTGATTGGGTTTAGCATCCTTCAAAGAGGCATTCCTCAACACAACATTAAAGCTGCATAGTCTGATGAAATCATCAAATTTTCAAAACCAAAACAATTATCTAGATTTCATTCTACATATCTAACTTAGATATCAGTGCACTTATTAGCCATTTGTCGCCACATCAAAGGGAATAGGCCTACTGACACAATTTCATAGAATCTGTTACTGCAGAAGCCTATGGTGTCAGAGTTTTGGCATGCTTGCCAAAACTATTTTGACATGTTTGTTAATTCAAACTAAAGTAAGGTAGATTATAACGATCAACTTAATATATTTATCTCAGAAAATGACAAACTTAAAACCATCGGACTATGCAGCTTCAAGGTTCTAATCCATATTCATAGCAAAAGATACAGAGGCTCCTCTCATGCAATGTCCCTTGTACTTAATAGCAATGCATACTAAGCTGTGCAATACAACATATTTCATATAACGATATTATATGCAGTAGGCTATGTGAATGCGACATAAAATGGAAAACATGTAAATGCAATAGCTTTGACTCCATGACCAACTGCGAATGCAATTTGCGTAGACGGTAAACTGAATCATTCTATGTAGCAATTGGTGCAAATGTGAACCAAGTGTGCCATTTCTAATTCAAAGAGCGAAAGGTTGCCACATACCTTGTAGCATTCACATTAGCATACATCATATATGGAATCCTAACTTTAGATGGTAAACAGTGCTGCGGAGTAAAATCTATTATACACAATCTCCTTTCTACGAAAATGGTCGTCAGGTATTCGCAAAGCATTTTCATTGGTTGGTGATGAGTCGGCGACGAATCGGTGATCATTTAGTCACGTAGTGATCACTGACTGATTGCAAAGTAAGTGGGGCTGGGGGTGGCATTTTGATCACTGACTGATTGCCGGCTGATTGCCGACCACTCGGCGACCCTAGCATGAGGTCCAAGAACCTCCATGTATATTAAATATAAAAAAGGTATTATTAATATATGAAAAGACCCATATAGGCATATTATTCATATGTGGAAACACCCAATATAGATCTATTATTAATACAGGCCTAGGAAAAGACACTATTAATATATGAAAAGGACCATCTAAAGCCGTGTTCACACATACAACTTTAGGCCGACTTAGATAAGGTGAATTAGATGAAGCGAATTAGTGGCGCGTTCACACACACCAAGTATTGGGGCGGTTTAAGCCAGAAATCGATATCTGCGCATGAGCAAGTCCATACTAACCAGCGCCACTTTCGGTTAGTCGACGTCACCACAAGAGAGTGTGGGTTCGACCTAGATATGTATAGACTGAGTCGTATTGTTTTGGAACGGTCAAAACTTCTGCTGGGCAGTGAAAACCTGCTGGTGCTTATATAAATCTCTTCTCTGATCACTGGTCCCGCTGTTCGTAAGATTCAGAAGAATCTAGTAACACAGAAAAATTACAGGTAAATCTCGTTTTTTTTGTTGTTGAAGATTTATACTGCCTATCATGGATAAGCCTGAATAGGCTTGTTTTCACCATTAGACAGTTTGTCGATAGAAAGCCCGAGCCTACACTTTTACCGACCCAAGGGATTTTTAACCTCCCACACCACATAGACATGGTATGAGAGCAACTGGCCTTTGATGACGCTGTAAGTTATACACAGCGGTGGAAATCCAAATTGGCAGAGATGGGGGCACGGGGAATCGAACCACCGACCTTCAGATTAGGAGTCCGACCTAGAAAAAAGTCAGACACTCTAACCACTCCGCCACAGAAAACACCACAGATGGGGTGACCAAATGAGTTGAGCGTCCGTCTCCCGTTTTGGTAGGTCGTGGGATTCGAAACCACGGGTTCGAACCTTGGTCGAGTAAAACCACTGACTTAAAAATTGATACCCGTCGCTTCCTAGCCAGGCACTTGGCATTATTAGGATAGGACAAGGAGCAGTAGAATAAGGAAGACCAATCGTTCGCGATTGAAATTTCCCTTGCTTATTCAACTGATGTAGGCCTACCCCAAAAAATAATTACACATCGACCACCCATCCGCTGCAACAACTGGCGTTGTATTCCACTAGGTGGCTCTTTCGGCAGAGCAAGGAATATTCAGACACCGATGAAATAACGACCTTCAACGTTTTCCTTGATGTCTACAACCACAGGTGGCAGCACCATGAATGTTAAAGAGCAGGTTTCAAACAGCCTCTTAAGGCAGTAATCGATTAACACGACCCGGGCGACTCGGGTCATCCGAGTCGTCAGAATTTCAAATAGAACATCGCGGGTGGAGTCGACAAATACACGTGCCATGTGCAAAACAACCCGACCCCAGTAACCCACCTCTTGGCTGGGGTTTGCAGGAGCGATGACGTCACATTTGTGCTGGTACCGTCCTGCAGGATAACAGCTACCAGTACCAGTCATTAAAAAAAAAAAAAAGAATAACTTAGATTAATGAAATGGAAATATAGCTAAACTAGGCCATCATAAAATACTTTAAATCCTATTTTACTGTAGTTTTATCTGTTATTAAAAAATTAAATAATTTTTTCCACCCAAGCACAGAGAAGCATATTTGATTATTCGACCCGAGTCTATAAAATGTGCGCATGCGCCAAAAAGTGGCTCGGGTGACCCGAGTTGATTAATCGATTACGCCCTTAGGCGCGAACCACGGCAACATTCCTGATGGCCGAACAAGATGGTGTTTCCAGCTGGTTATGTGGTTACCACAAAGGGACAACTGTAGCGAATTGGCAAATAGTCAAACTGGTTTTAGTTGAGTTTTTGTTGTTGCTTGGAACACACGGAGAACAGTTTTAAGCTTCAATATAGATTACATAGTGACCATTAAATGTTGGATTCTCATAAATATAAATAGTTAGTCCGTTTATTGACTATGAGAAGGCCTTCGACCGAGTCAATCATGAACTGTTAATCAAATGTTTACAAGATATTGGTGTCAATTGCAAAGACATTAAACTAATTGTGAACTTATACTGGACACAACGTGCATTTATAAAAATGGAGCAGGGCCTATCGGATGAAGTTATGATTAAACGAGGAGTTCGACAGGGGTGTGTATTGTCACCATGTCTATTTAACCTGTACACAGAGATGATTTTCAGACACATTGAAGATTGCAAGGGAGTGACAATAGGTGGCATGAACATCAACAATCTTAGATATGCCGATGACAGTGTAATACTAGCAGACAGTGAGAAAAACCTACAGATATAGTGAATAGAATCAATAAAGCTGGAATACTATTCAACATGAAGATGAATGCCAGGAAGACCAAAACAATGGTTATAAGTAAAAAGACAGATAAACCAAATGTCAATATAACCATAGATGGCACAAACATAGAACAAGTATCCGAATTCATATATCTCGGACAAAAGATTACAAATGATGGGAGATGTGAGGAAGAAATTAAAAGAAGGATAACAATAGCCCGAACAACATTCTCCAAAATGAATAGAGTGTTAACATCAAGTAAGATATTAATACAAACAAGGAAGCGTATTCTTCAGTGTTATGTGTGGTCTACTCTAATGTATGGGGCAGAGACATGGACAATCTCTAAGAAAATGTACAAACGTTTAGCAGCATTTGAGATGTGGACTTATCGAAGGATGATGAAAATATCATGGACAAAGAAGATCACCAACAAAGAAGTTCTCAGAAAAATTAAAAATAAGAAAAGCTTGTTTGCCACTATACAGACAAAGAAACTTATTTATTTTGGCCACATCATTCGTCAGAGTTCAATATACCGTACATTGTTGGAAGGGAAGGTGAATGGCAGCAGAGGGAGAGGGAGACCAAGAACATCATGGTTTACAAATATTTCACAGTGGACAGGCTTGAATTATTCACAGTCTATCAGAACAGCACAACATCGGGACAAGTGGAGAACCATTGCATCCAACCCTCGACTAGAGGATGGAACTATTGATTGATTGAGTCCGTCGAAGTACTTTGCTAGTAATAGCACAATCGGCAGAACTTTTTATATACAATGTTCATTTAGTTTTCTTAAATAAATACTCTAATTTATTGTTATATGAAACAAAACCCTTTTGGTCAAAACTAAGGCTCTCTCTCCTCTTCCCCTCTCTCTCACTCTCTCTCTATATATACATATATACATATTCATACAGGTATATGAGCATATATATATATATACTTATTTAACCTTTACTCGCTCCTGTAGGCTGAGATGAATACTAGAGGTTTGAGGGGCAAAGGAAATGTAAGTCTTGCATGTCAATTTAAATTGGACTTTATTCTGTTGTAAGTAGGGCATGCCCAAGGGAGTTAGTGAAATATATATGCGTATCACAAGGAAAGACAACCTAAGCAGTGATGAAATCGAGCAGGATTCATACGATTCCATCTCCACGGAGAAAAAACAACCAAGGTGGCAGTCCAACAACCTTCCGTGACACAGGCGTATCACTATGTATACAATAAGGTGCTGCCTCGTGTGGGGTTTTTGGGTGGGGGTGGTGGGGGTTGGGGGGTTGGAGGGGTGACTTAATGCTGCATAGTCTAATGGTTTTGGGGTTCTGTCATTTTCTGAGATGTATATACCAGGTTTATCATTATAATCTACATTACTTTTGGTTGAAGAAATTCTACTTTAGAATGAAGAGCAAACTTGCAAGCAAAATTAATTCTGGCATGCTTGTCAAACTCTGACCCCATAAACTTAAGCAGGAACATGTTCTACTAAATTGGCTTAGTATGCCTTTCTATACAGCAACAGATAATCAATAAGCACAGCAATATCTAAGTTGGATAAGTAGACTCGAATCTATGAGAGTTTTACTTGTTGAAATTTGATGCTTTTTTTTTCTCGGATTAGGCAATTTTAATTTCTGATAGATGAGTTCAGATAGTTGCGGCTGTGCAGTCCTGTACATCCATCAAATTGCCCACAGTTGTTCCCACTTCACATACATATATAATATATCCATATATGTGTATATGTATGCATATATGAATATATATATGGTATATATATGTGATATATAGCGCGTATACAGACCCTCTGTATACGGATGTAAGCCAGAAGGGCTCCGGCTATACTACTTCTCTGCTAATTACCACAAGTGTGGTTCCCGGGTTCGACGCCAGGGGAACTGGCGGCGCTGCTGTCTGCGCACGCTCCCACCGGGCCAAGGTGCACTGGACTTGCCACTTGCCTGCCAGCCGCACCCCGAGCAACACCTGTGCGATTTTTGTTGTGCGTAGGGGGGGCGTTCCCAGACATATGCTGCACATGTCTGATTATTGCGGTCCATGTGGCCAGAAACACACATTGCCCGTAAACGAACTGTGTTCGAAGCGTTTAGCGGCTATTCCGAAGCGGGCAACAAGAGCGCACCCATTAGTGGACGCAAATATGGCTACAGAAATTAAGGCAGAGGTGCGTGGTGCGACTAATGTGGCGACAGACGACAATTTGTCGGCAGAAGAAGCAACGTTGAAGAAAGAAGTGGACGCGTTGGAGCGGAAGCGACGGGTGGCTGTCTTGAGGAAGGAGCGTAAACTGGTAGAGGAGGAGCTGCGTGCGTTGGACGTTTCGGAGGACAGGGGGCGTAGCAAGTCGAGCCACGCACGCCGGCACCGGCGCAGACATTCGTCGTCGTCCAGTTCGGGGAGTCGAACACCCAGCTCGGAAAGGAGGCGGCAGCGTAAGTGGACGCTCAAGCACCATACAGTCGAGAGAAAGCAAGTAAAAAAATTGAATCCCCATGAACTAGTCGAAGCTACCTGTGCGTGGTTTCAGGACACTAATGCGTATTACGACTTAGAAGCTTGTCAAGCGATGCTAAATCATATAAGTTATATAAGTACTAAAGCAAAGCATAATAATTTCACGAATAATGCTCACATAGCTTACGACACGGGGGTTCGTAAATTGGCGCAAAAGCAAGGTTTTAAGGCGTTTGCGGTAGGGAATAGCGACTTGTCGCTAAGGCACTACGCGTATGAAAATATTAGAGATGTTAAGAAATCGACTGCAGCCACCACTGGCGCGACTAACGCGTCAAATCGTCTGTTCACGCGTGACGGGAAAAAGCCGTGTTTCGCACATAATGGTGAGCAGGGTTGTTCGCGGGACAATATGACGTGTGATTACGGCCATTGGTGTTCGCGGTGCGGTAGCCGTAGCCATAAACGTTCAAAATGCCGTAGAGATTGAAAGAATAAAATTAAAGGTATGAAGAGTAGTCAGTGCAATAATGATATTAAAAATAATTCTAATTGTTTACGTCCACGTATTAAGGCTACGGCTAGTAGTTGTTACTCTGTCAATGAGACTATAGTTAAGAAGGGTGAAGGGTGTGCTTCTCCTACTCTGCTAAATTTAACTGACCATTCGGTACCGGTGCGCTTCGCCTTACCTGTCAATTACACCAATGGTGGTCAGGTATGGCTGCCAGCTTGGAAGCCAATTAGTGTAGACTGGTTAAATGTTTCTAGTACAGGTAATAGCTATATAGTCACAGCTTATGATAAACATGCTAGAATGGCAGTTGAGTGCACTTTTGTTGTGACTTATGGCTGTTTTCAAGGCTGTTGTGGTTGTACTCATAGAATTGCTGGTGTTGCAGCTCAGATAAAGCCTTGTCGGGTGTTTGTTGAATCTTTTTTCCTGGGAGACACTGACCCTGATTGGGAGTTTATTTTACATGGAGCCATTTTTGGTTTTAAAGTTATTGATAAACAATTTAATAATTCTTATAATTGCACTTATACAAGCAAAGATAATAATACTCATAATTTATTCATAAAAAATAAACTGCAAGCTGAACTTGACAAAGGTTACATTTCTGCCACCAATGTTTTGCCTAGATGCTCCCATAACATGTTTTATGTGCCTAAACCTGGTAGTTCTGGCTTCAGGGTTATAATCGACTGTAGTAAGCCTTATGGTAAATCGGTTAATAATTTTGTCTCTGAGACTTGTTGTAAATTCCGTTACAAAAGTGTAGACACTTTATTGAACCTGCTTGTGCAGGATGATTATTTAGCTGTAATCGACATACAGGACGCTTACCGAGCCGTCAGCATTCATCCTTCAGACCGTTGTAGACAGGGGTTGATATGGGAAATTAATGGTAAGAAGAATTATTTTTTGGATAATAGGCTCTCTATGGGGCTTTCTTCCAGTCCATACATATTCACCAAATTGTCAGATTTTGTGTACCGGTGTGCAGCTAGGCATGGTAATAGTCGAATTGTGAATTATTTAGATGATTTTGCGGTATTAGGTAGTACTTATGAGAAGTGTGTTGAAAATCAGTTAGAATTAATTTCTATATTGAGGAAGTTGGGTTTTTACATTAATTTTTCGAAAGTAGTTAGTCCCTCCACCAATGCTAGATTTCTTGGCATTATAATAGATACGGTAGCTATGAAGGTTAGGTTACCAGCTGATAAATTAGAGAAACTGAAATTACATCTTGGTCATTTTGTTGGTAGGAAAAAGGCTACTCGGAAAGAGCTTGAACGTTTGGGAGGTCGTTTATCCCACTGTTCGGTGGTCGTTAAGGGAGGTCGGTCGTTTTCCGCTCGTATTCATGCAGCTGTCCGTGCTCTAAAACTCCCTTATCATAGATATAGAATAAATAAAGCTTTTCAGGAAGAAATACAGTGGTGGCTAAGTTACGTAGACCAGTTTAATGGTGAGCAAAAAATGCTGGTTAATCAAAAAGATAGTTTGTCAGTGTATACTGATGCGTCTCAGCAGGGCTATGCAGCGCTGCATGGTTCGGACTGGTGTATACGTTTTTTTAATGATGACCGACCAATCCTGAAACTTGCTCACCATAGGGTGGTAGCGCCTAGGGAGGTTGCTCAGGCGCACATAAATATTAAAGAAATGTGGGCGGTGGTGGCAGCCGTAGACCGTTGGTGTAAGTGTTGGAAAGACCGTAATATTGTATTCATAACAGATAATAATACTGTGCGTTCAGCTCTGGTGAAAGGTGTTGCTAAGAATCAAGTCATAATGGACTACATAAAACGGATATTTTGGTTATCCGTGCGTTATAATTTTAGTATAACTGCAGTTCACATAAAAACTGATTACAACATAGTTTGTGATGGTATTAGTAGGTGGGATAGTCCACATCAACTGAAAAGAGTAGCAGATGTTGATAAATTGAAAATTCTGTGTTGTTCTCATTTATTTCATTAATTGTAAGTCGTTATGTTATAGACCTGGAGGCGCTGCGGACTGAGGCGAAGACATTTGCGATGCAGTATTACGCACCTAATAGTCGTGCTACGCGCTCTATGCAGATAAGGAAGTATTTTACTTTCATCGACCAATTTCGCGGTTTATTGGCTCCTTTGCCTTGCCCCTCCAGTCAGGTGGCTATATATATAGCTTGGCTATCTCATAGCTTGAAATATAGTTCTATTACAAATTACTTGTCTGGGTAAAATTTTTTTTGCGATCTGAGGATTCAGAGCCCATAGATTATAGTAACCACACAGTGAAGACTACTTTGGGAGGTGTTAAGCGAGTTCTCGGGTGCGAGGTAAAGACTGCTAAGCCGATTTTGCCTTCCAATTTATTATTAATGTTTAGTTTTTTGTCGGACTCCCTGGGTCATATTGCTACTAAGGCTGCAATCTTAACAGGCTTCAGAGGATTGCTGCGTAAATGTCAGTTAACAGAGTCCGATTCGACCCTCCGGAGGGCAGATTTTGAATTTTTCCCTTGGGGGATGATTGTTTCTGTTAGACGTTCAAAAACTATTCAATTTAGTGAACGTGAGCTCTTAATTCCAATTTCTGCCTTAAAAAATAAGGCCCTGTGCGCCGTCCACTGGACGGAATTACATTTTAGGCAGGTACCTCTGTCACGTGACGCGTCAGCTTTTCAAGTTCCATCTCCTTTGGGGGGCTTTAAACCCTTGTCTTATGCTGTGCTTCAATCGACGATTAAATATTTGTGTTTATTGTCAGGGCTCGACCCTGTCGACTACTCTTGTCATTCGCTCAGGAGGGGTGGTTGCACCTTTTTGCACATGCAAGGTGCAACTATCGAGGAGATCAAGGCACGTGGTGATTGGAAATCTGATTGTGTTTATCGTTATATTGCTTTGCCTATTTCTGAACGTATTCTAAATGACATGCGAGTAGCAACCTCTATTGATCTATGTACTTAGTTGAACTTATTTTTTCTTTTTTTTCTTTTCTTTCTTTTCTTTTCTTCTTTTGGCTGGGTCGGGCTTTGGCCCTTGGCAGTTTGGCCCAGCCAGATGTCATTTTGATGTTATGATGCCAATATGTCTGGTGTACCATATTGCTTAATGCATTGTTCATTATTAATGCTATCGATGATGTTTTCATCCAAGACCATGTTATGCTATTGTCATACGTTACCAAGATTACTGAGAATAAATGATGTCGCCCTTATGTATAACATTGCATTCGACTTCTAGCCTCCTTCGTTACAGCGCGTATACAGACCCTCTGTATACGGATGTAAGCCAGAAGGGCTCCGGCTATACTACTTCTCTGCTAATTACCACAAGTGTGGTTCCCGGGTTCGACGCCAGGGGAACTGGCGGCGCTGCTGTCTGCGCACGCTCCCACCGGGCCAAGGTGCACTGGACTTGCCACTTGCCTGCCAGCCGCACCCCGAGCAACACCTGTGCGATTTCTTTTTTTTTTGATTTTTTTTTTTTGATTTTTTTTTTACGGTAGGGCAGTTTGGCCCAGCCAGATGTCATTTTGATGTTAAGATGCCAATATGTCTGGTGTACCATATTGCTTAATGCATTGTTCATTATTAATGCTATCGATGATGTTTTCATCCAAGACCATGTTATGCTATTGTCATACGTTACCAAGATTACTGAGAATAAATGATGTCGCCCTTATGTATAACATTGCATTCGACTTCTAGCCTCCTTCGTTACATATATATATATATATGCATACGCATGTGTATATATTTGTTTGTTGTTTTAAGTCCTAGCAACATTTAAAGTCATATCAGGATGAACACCGACTTAATGCAGTGTGCACTGATTGGGACTTTATAGTGCTGCCTCACTTGGAGACCAGGCCACCGGTAAGATCACCCAATATCCTACACAGTCACACTATCCTGCTACTGTGCAAACCAGTCCTCGTCTTATCCTATATATATATAATAACAATATCTATATATATCACTTTGGTGGATTGCTACCTTTTCTATCGCGCGCCTTCTTTATTGATCGCTCATCGACAGTATGCATATTTAATTGTTTTCACAGGTTGGCCAATTCTGCCGGTCTGTGCCACGATGAATTACCCATCAGCTAGCAGACCTGTGTGAGGTTGGGAACAGGCAGTCGGACCGTGCATGTGTTGGTTATAGAACCGTACAGGTTGCTTAAACTACGTCTTCAGCATCCCCATTAGCATTAGCAAATCCACGACCCATTCGACCAGATGGGAGGTGAGGTTCATCTCCCGTTTTGGTAGATCATGGGATTGGTTCGAACACTGGTCGAGTCAAACCAATGACTTAACAATTAATAGGGCAAGGACTGGTTTGCTCAGTGTCAGGATAATATGACTGAGTGGGATATCAGGTTATGGTACTGGTGGCCTGGTCTCCCAGTGAGGCAGCACTATAAAGTTGCCACGAGTGCGCACTGTCACAAGTTGATGTATGTCCTGATATGACCTTAGATGTTGTCAGTACGTAAAATAAAACTCCAACAACCAACCAATCAACGACCCATTCAGTGTACAATCTTTGCTGAGTATTATCAAATACCCTATAATACTAAAACGGCTCACTCAGCCTGTACTGTGTAATCAAAATGATCAAACCCACCACTTGGTGCGCTGGCTGTTCTCTTGGTTAAACAGTTGCTATATTAAATGTATAGATGTATATATGAATGTGAAAGATCTGTGATGATGGCAATGATGATGCTGATGCTGATGATGATGTGTATTTGTTCATAGCAATTTCATATTGATGTGTATTCATACTTACCTATCTCATGTATAATATAATTGTATGTGTTTACATGTGAAACACCAACCAGCAGCCAGGCTGATCAAACCCACCACAAGGTGGCACTGCGAAATTTACATTACCATGGGAGAGAAAGGGAGCGAACTGTCTTAGTATTATAATTTATAGGGTCTTTGGTATTATTCCGTGGAAGTTATAATAATTGTTGTAATTATTACAATAGAGTAGCATATGGTCAAACTGCAGTTGATAAATAAAAATATGAAGCGTTTTCTGTATAATAAACAGCATATTAGAAGACAACTTACTATGAAATGCAAAGGTGACTATACAAACACACCAACGTCTATGATTTGTAAACGTGTATTTAAACTTTTCTTTTATTGTACTATATTATTTTATTTCAGCAGAGCAGGCATAATCAACACATGACATAAATCTCAGCAGTTCAGAAACTCAAGGTGACAACAATGTGTAATCTGTTTACGTGAAAGCATTACGACATGTAGCCCTACTTATATATATGTTCTCAAAATATCACGAGTTCCTTAAAATACACGTGTGAACTTGCATCACTAGTTTCGATAGCAATTGTGTAAACAACATATATGTGCCTGTTGTATTTGCCAACTTAGACCTGCTATCTTGTAATACAAACCGATGATATGTTGTCTTTAAGCAGATATAACGCGTGTATATAATAAACTATATATTTGTATATAACACACATACATCTACATATCTAGATATATATTTATAAACTATCATTTCCATGACATATCTGTAAGCATCCCATGCAATTTCCTAACTTGTGGTTCACCTCGATGTTACTTGTAAACTGTCAAATTGATTAGATGCTTTGCTAGTTACATACCGTATATGTCCCAATAGAAGCATGCTACACAATAGAACCACGCTACGCAATAGAAGCACACACCCCATTTCAAGATTGAAAGCATGCACAGATTTCCGATCATATTCAGACTGAATGCACATAAAATAAGACAATCCCACTTTATTTCAGAGGCACAACAAAACAAATCCATGAAATTCTTTAACTTTGAATAGACACACATCCATTTGGCTGCACTCGCGCAGTGAGCATCTATTGGAACAGATACAGTATTGTTAGTTTTGAAAGATGCATTTGGATGTAAAAGCAAGATTATCTACCCCCTTTTTTTTCTCTTTAAAAAAAAAAATTGAGGCTGTATTTATTCTGTCCATAGCATGTAAGCCTGGGTACCCAGGCTTGTTTTCAATGCTGGCAAGCTGTAGTGTTGGTGTTGTCTTACCAAACAGTAGCTGCTGATAAGTTATTTGATTGTCTGCCTTTCAGTAGCAGATAGATAGTCTGTTGGTACGTTTAGTAGCCTATGTTAGTTTTTTTGGGCCCTCTTGGCATTGTATTTTTGTTCTATTCTTATTGGGGGATGCCAACCAAAAACACCTTACCATATTTTATGGCAAAATAAAATTCAATTCAATCTATATATGTACACATATATTATATCCATCTACATACATCTATATATATTATATTCTTTTCAGTCATAGTTAATGTCTCAATATCTTATATATATACCGGTATATATATATATATATCTATTTTATACATATTGGGTACTTGCTAGGACTACACATCCCAAATAAGTGAACTCATATATGAGTGCTCTATTGAACCAATGGGACCTGCTATTATAGTATGTGTCAGTTTTCATCAATCCATACCTATACAACCGTTACAAGTGTGACTAAGACGTGTGCATATAAACTAAAAAGAGAGAATATTATTAAATATCACTATCTATCCAGCATGCACAATTGAACAATCTTGATTCAGTGAACATTAAATTATGAAATCGGTGTATTACTTCGGTTGACAGTAGGACAGAGTTGGGGTAGGGGTACAGTTGGAGGTGATGGGTGGGAGTGTGGGAGTGTGGGTGGTGGGTGGGTTTGAGTTGAGAACAAGCACGTGTAACCGCCTGTGAGAATATCAAATATTGGCTCATATTCACAAAGGCTTGCGACCATCTAGTAGATATTCTCACAGAGAACCCAACCAATAGTCCCACCATCGTGGAAATAAAAGAATTGATCTATTTTTTTTTATAAACTAATAATGAAAATAAATAAAAATGGCACGCCCACAAAATATCACAGAGACCTCAGAATAACGACACATAAGTAAATCCACAATACCAACATTTTATTTATGTAGAATACACACTATGTCTTCATATTAAGAAGTGCCAATCTGTCAAGTTCCTATAAAATGCATAGTTTATATAAGAGAATACCACATAGAGTCTTTGAATACACTGTCATACACGGATACGTGAATGACAGTGTATATATATATACACTGTATATATATATATACTGTATATATATACATTATATATATATACACGTATATACATTATATATATTGTCTATATTATATATTATGTTATATATATTATATATATATATTACACATATTACTTATAGTAGGAATACATGTGTGTGTGTGTGTATATATATATATATATATATCTATGTATATATATAATTATATATATATATATATATATATATATATATATATATAATCTCATTATTTAGCAGTTCAGCAGACTATGTACAAAATAACAAGGACTCATTGCAATAACTCGCAAAGTGATTTATCCAAAGGAGATGTTCATAATCGGCAATGCTTCTACTGACAATAGTTCATGGACGGTTAGATGGATATATGCACACTTGGTAGTTAAGCAGTGTCTCACAGGCTTATCACATAGGCTTATCCCCCTGCATTTCTTGACTGGTAAAACCCTATATTATCAGCTGAATCTTGACCAGCATGAGTATAACCATGGTACCGGAAGTGACGTTGGCAAGCTACGAGAAGTCTCTTTTGTGGTATTTATATCGAGAGCAAAGAGTGCATGTATTCTAGAGATCCATCCATAATGGTTGAGGACGGTAACAGTGTTAACTTCGACCAGGGCATCTCGAACTAGGATTGCTTTGGCAGTTTAAAGACAAGGTCACGTGAGACAGCATACCCATAAATCAGACAGCAGTGTTGCTGTTTTCATAGCAGGTAATTAGATCGTCATTGGTTGCATACTTAAGCTGTAGGTTGTGGTACTCAGGTATGTGCCAACTGATATATTATGTGAATGTAAATAACAAATATACTCCAATTATATTTCATGAGTTCATTTGATATGACCGTTCATTTCCTCCATCTATTGAGTACGGTAGTGCACACTGTCATGGAATGTGATATATGTATGTGCATGTATATATATGTACATATAGCCATCTGACTAGAGATAAGTTACATCTACAGAACACACCAGCGAAATCATTAGACGCCATGCTCCAATCCAACCAACACACTGAAATACACAAACGTATAGTAAACTATTTCAGTAAATGACTTATTCAGTTCAATATGATAATGTAACATGTGATTGCGTAAGTGTGCAAATAAAAACCGATATTAAACATCTGCGCAATACGACACTGACAGATTAACGGTAGCCCAGCACTCAGTTTTCATTCATCAATGCAGACATTAAATAAATAAATAATTTAATGATGGCAGTAAGACACTGCTGTGTGCTGATGTGTATGAACTACGACAGAAATTAAAGGAGTAAAATTTGAAGATATTCACATTTTAAACTATCATATTCATTTTTGCATACACTTTTTTTTATTCTATTGGTCAATTTTCATGAAGATTGAGTGATGATCAGATGCATTTCAGTAGGTGATATCAACAAAGTCGCTCACCCTGGTTGCCAATCTTTTCTTAAATTCAAAATTGTATAACTTTCTTAATATATATATATTTAAAAAATATATTTTAACCCTTTTAAAGCTTTTATTAATTCGTAATTACTAAGACTAGTTGCTTAACTGTGTTACACAGATAACTACGCTGACAGTGCTGCATCACATGATGCCACCATAACTATGCAGACTTGAAGTTGACAGTCACATTGTAGTTAAAGAATGGGAAAATCACCATGCAAAGGTCACACAATCTTCATGAAAATTGGCCAATAGTTAGAAAACAGGGATGCAAAGATGAATATAGTAGTTTAAAAAATGAATACCCTCAAATTTGAGTGATTTTGAGAGGTATTGGTCGACGAAAACGTATTCACATTACTTTCCATACAGCGGCGCCTCGCAGATGCGAACGTGGCCTCGGTGTGGTTTCAACATGGCCGCGGCGTGAATAGCGTCAATTGCTACGTGTTTACACCTTCATCTGCACTATTGACAGCTTTATAGCTCTAGGCCAAATCAAAAGAAATAAAACACCCACACAAAACTCTCACCCTTAGTATATACAGTAAAACCTCTCTAACCGAACACCTCCACAGATCGACCACTCCCCTATATCAATCAATTTATTTGGGTCCCAACAATACCATTGTAACCATATTCTAACTTCCTAAATCGACTACCTCCCTAAATAGACCACTTAAAGTCGGTCCCAATGTCAGTAGATTTAGAGAGGTTTTACTGTACACCGAATGTAATTGATAACATTTAAGCCATTGGTGATGCCACCTGCGTCCCCACACTGCCTACACATATATATATATATACATATGAGCCTGTCTCAAAAGGTGCTAGCTCTTCGTTTTTTTGTCCATAGTAACGATTGACACAAAACAGCAAAAAAACGGTTACACTGAAAACACAAGGACATTTGCTTCAAATCAATATGTATTCTATTGGGATTATGAAACACCATGTAAAAAACAAATCAGTTTATCCTGAGCAAATGCATAAGTAGATAGTGTGTTGATCGTTACTATGGACAAAGTTTTGTCCCATATTTCTCAGCACCTTTTGAGACAGTCTCATATATATGTATTTTTTATACATGTGTGTATATATGCATATATGTATGTGTATATACAGATATGGGTATATTAACCTAACATATATATTTTTAAACTTCGCAGAAACTTAAAAGCATCGAACTATGCAATGGCCTTCACACACCTATATTGATTACCTTCAGTTGTATTTTAAAACATTTCACCACAATGCATTGCAATTACCTAAAACAAATACACATTTAATCTTAATATACATTAAGTTTTTTGTTTGTTTCATGCTTACCCCAAGGAATGAAAAAGAAAGGCGGTAGATAAACGTTTTAATGTTTGTTTGTTGTTGTTTTATGTTCTAGCAACATCTAAGGTCATATCAGGACAGGTACTGACTTGTGACAGTGCGCACTCATGGCAACTTTATAGTGCTGCCCCACTGGAAGACCAGGCCACCAGCACCATGACCTGATATCCCACTCAGTCACATTATCCTGACACTGAGCCAACCAGTCCTTGTCCTATCCTAATAATGCCGAGCGCCAGGCTAGGAAGCGACAAGTATAAATTTTTAAGTCATTGGTTTGACTCGACCAGGGTTCGAACCCACGACCTACCAACAAGGGAGCCAGACGCTCTAACTCATTCGGCCATCCCGTCTGGTCACTATATTGATGGTGTTTGATATAGGTGTTATTCATAAACTTAGTAAGTTAATTTAATTGTTTCTTTCGTCATTTTCATAGCTGAAATTCTAGGACTGTGACAAAATCGATGTACAAGCAGCGAGAGTGATCCTCAACTTTGCTGGTGGAAAGAAGGGAAGACATTAATTTACTGCTGACTAGGGATGACAAAGTAAATTTGAGCGACTTATTATTCAACACATAAAACTTCTATTTTGTAGGCATAGCCATCACTTTTTAATATACCTTAAAATGAAGGGATTGTATAAAATGGACATAGTAACATTGTACAACATTTGTGGCTTGGTATCTTTGGGCACAACCCAGCATTAAAATTGCATAATTCGATAAAAGCATAACATTTTCAAAATCAAAACACTCATCTAAATCTTGATACTACATATTCAACTTAGATGTCGATTTAGTTATTAGGCATTTGCTACTCCATAGAAGGGCATACAAAGTCAATTTAATATAAATCTGTTCCTGCTGAAGTCTATCTTGTCCGAATTTTAACAATCGCGCCAAAATTAACCTGGCATATTTTCACGACAAATATGTCCGTAGTTAACCATTTGTATAAGAAAAGTTACTTCAAACTGAAAGATCGTTGATGATGAGAACCACCCTAATATATTTATCTTTAAAAAATGCAAATTTAAAATGCAGTAGAGCGCGATGATGAAAAGAAAAAAGAATAAAGAATAAAAAGGTTGATGACGGATGCAGGGCTGGGTGACAGAAGATTCTATTATGTTGGCATTTGAGTGTGAGACAAACACATTGACAACGGAGGCAGGGCTGGGTGACAGAAGATTCTATTATGTTGGCGTTCGAGTGTGAGACAAACACATTGACGACAGAGGCAGAGCTGGGTGACAACGGATTCTATTATGTTGGTGTTCGAGTGTGAGCCAAACACATTGACGACAGAGGCAGGGTTGGGTGAAAGAAGATTCCATTATGTTGGTGTTCAAGTGTGAGACAAACACATTGACAATGGAGGCAGGGCTGGGTGACAGAAGATTCTATTATGTTGGCATTCGAGTGTGAGACAAACACATTGACAACGGAGGCAGGGCTGGGTGACAGAAGATTCTATTATGTTGGTGTTCGAGTGTGAGACAAACACATTGACGACGGAGGCAGGGTTGGGTGAAAGAAGATTCTATTATGTTGGTGTTCGAGTGTGAGACAAACATATTGACGACGGAGGTAGGGCTGGGTGACAGAAGATTCTATTGTGTTGGTGTTCGAGTGTGAGACAAACACATTGACGATGGAGGCAGAGATGGGTGACAACAGATTCTATTATGTTAGCATTCGAGTGTGAAACAAACACGTTGACGACAGAGGAAGGGCTGGGTGACAAAAGATTCTATTATTTTGGTGTTCGAGTGTGAGACAAACAAGTTGACGACGGAGGCAGGGCTGGGTGACAGAAGATTCTATTATGTTGGCATTTGAGTGTGAGACAAACACGTTTTTTTCTTTTTTTCTTTAAGATTTATACTGCCTATCATGGATAAGTCTGAATAGACTTGTTTTCACCATTAGACAGTTTGTCGATAGAAAGCCTGAGCCTACACATTTACCGACCCAAGGGATTTTTAACCTCACACACCACATAGACATGGTATGAGAGCAACTGGCCTTTGATGACACCGTATGTTATACACAGCGGTGGAAATCCAAATTGGCAGAGGTGGGGGCACATGGAATCGAACCACTAACCTTCAGATTAGGAGTCCGACCTAGAAAAAAGTCAGACACTCTAACCACTCTGCCACAGAGATCACCACAGGGCTGGGTGACAGAAGATTCTATTATGTTGGCGTTCGAGTGTGAGACAAAAAGGTTGACGACGGAGGCAGAAGATTCTATTATGTTGGCACTCACGCATGAGTTTGACCCGGCATTAAAAGGGTATGATCACACAAGAATATCAAAACGAGAAGTTCAAGACAAGAGGTGGCTGGCAGGATGAAGTGTACGTCCGACTAACATGTGCGTTAGAAATAACTCCCTCCTTTAGGCAAGCGACACTACTCGTACATGTTTAAGTTGATTTCCATCTTTCTGAGATGAAGCTGTATGCCGAGAGTATCAGACCAACAACACATTGCATCCAAATGAGATCAAGGTCACGAAATGTACAGCACGTATTCAGCAATCTCAGTAGAAGCAAGGACTTTATATATAAGGATTGCAAAGCGAGGTTCTTTAAAGCTCTCCCAGCATGCAATCCAAAAATATGGCCGCCATATTGGAAGCGTGATAATGAGCGATGATAGGGGCAACATACAATTCTTGCTAGTACTATCTGTGGTTGAACTGCCCATGCGATAAGACGGCACTGTTAACTGTATCCTTATTACGCATTGTTTCTTGTTACCATTACCGTTTCTGGTTACCTGTACCATTTACTATACTTGAGATTTGTTATTAATCAAACAGAATTGGACGGTTGTGGAATCAACCCACTCAGCAGTTTATAAGGAATAAGTGAGTAGACACACTTTCAAACGGCCAATTATCATGATTCCATGTAGTCACTTAACCATCTATTCCTCTACTATCTGCGGTAGAAGTACAGCATAAGCCCAGATGTAGCAGTTTACAAATAATATCACGCCTGTGCTCATCTCTTTGGTATAATGTCAGTTAATATTCTGTACATATTGTTATACATGTATACATGGCTTCATCTGATATCACATGTGTGTAAAGATTGACCTGCTCTGCTTTCCACCGATGGGCTATTAATCACCGATGTAATGACCCGGGTATGTACAAAGAACCATAATCAATTGCATCTTACATTAAAAGCCAACACTGACATATCCAATGATTCACCCCCACGGTTTGACTTGTTTATGATAAAATCCATGTTATCAAACAGCATCAATACATCCTCACAAATTATTCTGGTACTTAAAACCAATGCCTTTCGAACATACACTTGCGGTTGGATTTATGTTAAAAGGCCTTACCGTTTACATTCTAATCCGCCTTATTCACACCATATTAAAAACTAGGCTTGCAAGCCTTTGCTTATTTATTTCCAACACGATGAGACATTAGGTAGCATGCCAATTTAATTTTGACTAACTAAAGGGGTAACGAATGGTGAGAGAAGAAACAATTCTTATATAATAAAACAAAAATAAAATAGGTAAGAAATAAACATTAGTATTTACTATTTTAAATTCCGCGTGTTAAATAACAAATAGCTTTTCCAACATGGATCCCACCAAACTGAGTGATTTCTCAAGAATTACTGGCACAAATCCAATTGAAAAAGAACAAACAGCCAACAACTATGGCAATCTTATGTATGTCTAACTCCAGTGGTACTTGTCTTCAGTGAACCCTGTGGTCGGCGGACCCTTGCTATAAGCGAACAATTATCCAATGTGTAAAGTTTTGTTGTTGTTCTTGTTTGGGGGTGGGTGGATGGGGAGGGAGTATAAGGGAACAATTTTCCAATATGCAAAGTTAATCTTTTAAGGGTGGGGGGTCTCACTTGATTGTATCCATAATGATAGGACGCCTGCTATATCGAGACAACATTTGGTCTGGATGAAGCGTTGTCATTTGAAGACAGGTACAGGTAACATAACAAGGAGTCTAATGTCATGCGCAATAGTGCTACAACAGCGCCTTTTGAAATATCCTTTTTACCGCCCCTTATTCAATGGTTTCATGACTATCTCTTCCATAGTTTGTTCGCTGGAATCATATGTGCCTATCCAATGTGTAGCACAGCCTCCTAGCTTGTCACAACTGATGCATAAATTCAGTGTTGCCATTATGGAGGTATTAAGAATCCTTGAAGTTTTGCATTGTGGGTGTGGAACCTGAGTGGCAACATCAGCAAACTTGCTAGGGGCTATTTGAGGGAATTTCAAAGACATTATAGGCTGATATTTTAGCATATCAATTACATGATATTTACTTGTATTTAATTAAAAATACAGAAATTCGTGGGATTTTGTACAGAAGTACAGGGATTTTTGGGATTTTGGGGTCGATCTATGACTCATGAGGTGACTGATCAGAACCTTCAATTTCCATGACTCTCACTGGTTAGCAGCACTGCAAATTAGTAACATACCTATTGTATTGATGGCGTGAGGGAGGCAGCAGGAACACACATTTGGCGACTGTGGCCTACTTCCCCATCCAACGGCATATGGCAAGATTCTCAGATTCTAAAGCAACGTACAAGGAAGGGTTTTGGAGAATCACAGGAGCACAGCAGGCAGAGGGTTATGGGAACCATAGGGACACAGCGGGCAGAGGGTTAACACAGACATATAAGGATATCCTCAGCAAGCATACAGTCCATGGTATACAGGTGAGGTGGGTTCTGGGTGCTGTCTCTACCGCCACTGTATCAGCTGTCAATCAACCGCATGTAGAGCAATAGGAGGACAGCCAACCAAGGCATGCTCTACTGTACTCTCCAAGCAGATATTGGTGTACTCACCCATATTGCCAAACTTGTGATTTTTAAAGGATTATCTACCAAGATGCTGTCTTGTCAGGTATGTGTGGTGTGTTCGGATGGGGCCAAGCAAGGTGATCTGCCGCTGCAGCATTGCGATGAGGTTTACTAAAAGAAAATACATGAAAGGCAGTAAAGTAATATTACCGAACTTCATGGTATGACCTTATCACAGTGTCAGCCGATCACTTTTCACCTTCCGCCAGCAGTGCCTCGTAGCGTCGCTCGCACTGTTCGATCTGCTCAACAAAGTAGTTCCTGTTGCCAATGCTCTGTAGCAGGTCGGCCTGTACCAAGCACGCCCCTTCGTACCGGGGCCACTCCGCCATGCTCAGACTCCGCCCCTTTGCGTGGCTCGCGTCCGTAAACATCCGCACGTCCACGATCGAATCCGCGTCCTCAGACCGGATGTTGTCATCGAAGAATATGTGCTGCACCCGGTTGTCGGACTCGTCGATCCAGAACGGCTTGGCGGCGTCGTGCCTGAAGTCGTTGTCAGCCCAGTACTGGAAGTGGTCGACGTAGCCGACCACTCCCTCTGACGCTGATAGAAGTCTGTAGATGTCGCTTTCGGTGCAGACGACTTCCGGGCATGGTGGCGTTGCATCGGGTTGTTGGCGCGTCGTCTGCTCGAACTGTATCCGCCCGCCGGTATGACGGACGACCCGGCCGGGCTGTGTGTGGACTGACACCGGGGTCGGGTCCGGGAACGAAGGGTGGCAGCCCCGAGCCATCATCTGCACAGCCTGCAGCACCTGGAGCAGAGCGAAAACAAGTTGTAGTTTTTCTTAGAAAAACAGTTTATTCATCAGAACAGATATTTTTTTATCAGCGCCGAGGCACTGGTCTTCCAGCCGTTTACATTACATTGTAAATAGGTAGATCGATCAGGAGGTACTTAAAAAAGGTAGGGCATATTAGTAGATTATGGAGGTTAGTATGAAGGAGGATAGTTGGTTGTTTTACGTCCTGTCAACATCTAAGGTGATATCAGGACGGGGAGCGAAACCAAGTTGAGGTGACGCGAAATTATAAATAGGCCTAGTGAGAGTGTGATTTGTATGCTTTGTTTTGTTTGTTGGATGCTGGGGCTGGTGGCCTGATTTCCCAGTGGGGCAGAACTATAAAATAGCCATGAGTGTGCACTGTCACAAGTCGGTACGTCCTGATATGACCTTAGATGTTGCCAGGATGTAAAACTCCAACAACCAAACAACTAACCATATTTCCCACTTAGTCACATTATCCTGATAGTGATACTGAGCTAACCAGTCCTTGCCATATCCTAGTATTACTAGGATATGGCAAGTAATGCTTGAGTGCCAGGCTAGGAAGTGACACGTATTTTATAAGCCATTGGTTTGACTCGACAGAGAATCATACTACCAACCTTGCACACGGGAAGTCTGCATTCTACCAATCCGGTTTGTTTGTTTGTTGTTTTACGTCCTAGAAACATCTAAGGTCATATCAGGATGGGTACCGACTTGTGACAGTGCGCACTCATGGCGATGTTATAGTGCTGCCCCACTGGAAGACCAGGCTGCCAGCACCATGACCTGATATCCCACTCAGTCACATTATCCTGTCACTGAGCCAACCAGTCCTTGTGTTATCCTAATAATGCCAAGTGCCAGGCTAGGAAGTGACAAGAATCAATTTTTAAGTCATTGGTTTGACTCGACCAGGGTTCGAACCCAGGACCCCATGATCTACTATACCAATCCGGCCACAGCGTCCAGTCATGAGAGTGTGATCGACTGAACAGTGGATAATAACAGATCATGCGAATATTATTTAGGTTGGAGCCTAGTCCTGTCTTTCTACCTGTATTTGATTTAAGTCCTGCGCTAACCTGCTATGTCTGCTATATGTACTAGAGTCGATTAAAGGAGTGGGACGTAGCTCAGGCAGCAGAGTGTCCACCTGGGAAGGTCTGGGTCATCCTATCGATCCTGCTGAGTGGACACATTTGCAGTTTGGGCTATTTTCCATTCCAACCACTGGTCCACAACTGGTTCGTCAAAGGCTGTGGTATGTGCTGTCCTGTCTGTGGGAAAGTGCATATAAAAGACCCCTTGCTCCTTATTGGAAAGAGCAGGCTATGTGGCAGCAGCAGGTTTCCTATAAATAAATATGTCAGAATGACCATATGCTTGACGTCCAATAGCCAATGATAACAATAAATGTGCTCTAGAGGCATTGTAAAATAAAACAAACTTTGGAGTTGGTTAAAGTTGCATAGTCCGATGGTTTTGAGTTCCTCTCATTTTCTGAGATAAACCTATTAGGTTGTTCATTATAATATACCTTACTTTAGTTTGAAGTAACTTTTATTTTAAATCGCAAACTTTTGAGATATTTGAAATGGAAACATGCTAAATTCATTTTGGCAAGCTTGCCAAAACTCTATCACCATAGGCTTCTGCAGTAACATGTTCTATTAATTGACTCAGTAGTCCCTTCTATGTGACGGTAAATGTTTAATAAGTGCATTAGTATCTAAGGTAGATATGTAGAATCAAATCTAGATAATTGTTTTGGTTTTGAAAATTTGATGTCCGATGTGGTATGCCTTACATTCATGGGAACTTGAGTATGCTATGATTTGTACCACCCATGTATGGATTCTCTCATGTTAATCACATGGGTACTTTGGCTGGATTCCAACATTATCCAGAAGTTTGAACAATCTCTTGCCGTTCACATTATGTATTACATGATTACATGAATATTTGTAAATATACTTAGAGCTGCATTGTCCGATAAAAGCATAAACCTTTCGAAAGCAAAACCCTCATCTAAGTTTGAACCTAAATATCCAACTTAGATTCTGGTGCATGCTAAGTCTAATTAAATAATAGAAACTATTACTGCGGAAGTATATAATATAAAGTCAGAATGTTGGCAAACAATACACAATTAGCTTTGTATGTCTACACTTCAAATATATCCAAAGTTAGTCACATAAAATAAAAGGCAAAGTAAGATAATGTACGGTAGCTAATAATAATCGACCTAATATATTTATCTGAGGAAATGATAGGAACTCAAAACCATCAGAATATACAACTTTAATTATGCTTCCACCTTTAGTGTTTCAGGACACATACATTATGGATTGATATCAAACTAGCATCCAAGGGCCAGTTTGATATTAATCTACCCTATGTGTGTCGTGTAACCTTAGTGGTGGAAATATGGCTTTAATTATTTATTAGACCACCATGATATTAGGTTTATTGTTACTTAGACACACCAAATTTGCAATAACTAATGTTAAATTGAATATTAAATTGAAACAAGAAAAGAACTAATCTTTTCTCCATTTCTGTTATTGCCTCGTGTCCCAAAGTGGCTTACATTATATATATATTTTTTCACAGCAAGTGATCTATTTTCACAGCAAGTGATATATATTTTCACAGCAAGTGATCTATACAAAGGCTGAGGAATAAGTACAAAGAACTGCTGGTGGCGGCGCCACCGTAGGCGAATGTGCCGCAGCAAATCAATCTGAGTCCGTTAATGGATGATAACGTATCATAATAATAGGAAAATACCTCATACCGATGATTTATACACGTATATACATATACTAACTATATATAATTGCTTGTTGTTTTTCGTCAGAGCAACATTTAAGCTTATATCAGGACGGGTACTGACTTTTGACAGTGCGCACTCATGGCGACTTTATAGTGCTGTCCCACTAGGAAATAACGACACCAGGACCATGACCTGATATCCCACTTAGGGTCAATATTTGGCACTGAGCTAACCAGTTCTTGCCCTATCCTATTAATGCAGAGCACCAAGCTAGTAAGCGCCAAGCTTAAATTTGGTAAGTCATTGGTTTGACTTGACCGGGAATCGAACTCCCGATCTCCTGCACGGAGGCATGCGCTCTACCGATTTGGCCATCGCGTTCGGTCGCGACTTTATAGCGGTGCCCTACTGGGAGACCAATTCACCGGCACCATGACTCAATATCCCACCTAGTCACATTATCCTGATACTGTGCCAACCAGTCCTTGTCCTGTCCTAGTAACGCCAACATGCGTTCTACAGATTCGGCCATCGCATCCGATACATGTCTTTATTGATTATATATATATATATATATATATATATATATATATATATATACCACGGTTCGAGTAGGCGGGGACCAGAGAGTGACAGGGTCACAGTGGGCTACATCGTATCTGATGCCAGTTTGATGAGAGGTGTCCAGGGAAGGACATATATATGTATGTATATATTATACAATATGTATGTATTCCGATTGAATGGAGTGTGATGCCCCATGCTGGGAAATCCCCCCCCCCCCCCCCATCCAGGGGGGCTTATGTATTTATTTTAATGGCATTATGATTTGCGATGATGTGGATTTGATTCATTATAGACCTCATTCAGGATGAATCTATGTATATATTGTAATGGCATTATAATTTGCAATGATGTGCTTTTTTGTATTCTTTATCCCATTTTGGCCACTCAATTTGTACTCATGTTACTTATGGTGCTTTATTATTGTGTCTTACAGGTGCTTGCCGCCATAGACACAGCTCAGGGCATTCTGGGGGCTGCAGAGTCAGCCTGCGCTGAGCTGCAGATCGGGATGGACGAGCAGCTGGGCAGAGCCAGACCCCCAGCAGTGGCCCGAGGCAGAGCGAGGGAGGACAGCAGTCTGCTGACAACTCTCCAGCAGCATGTCGATCAGGTGGGGCAGCTGCTGGATAACCTGAAGCCTGTTGCAATAGGACTAGGAGCCATGACAGTGGGGGCGGCGTTTGGGAATTTCGTCAGGGGCATGATGGAGACTATATCGAAGGTCCAAGCAAAGAAGGCGCGGGCCGGAATTTGTCGTATCCTGATCGAGGTGCTGGATGAAGATGTTTTAGTTTTGTTTCTTGTTGTTTTAGTGGCGGCAGCATTTGGGAATTTCGTCAGGGACGCGATGGAGACTATGTCGAAGGTCCAAGCAAAGAAGGTGCGGGCTGGGATTTGTCGTGTCCTGACGGAGGTGCTGGATGAAGATATTTTTGTTTTGTTTGTTGTTGTTTTACATCCTAACAACATCTAAGGTCATATCAGGATGGGCTGGATGAAGAGGTAGAAGACGCATGCATGTGGAGCCAGCCAGGTCCACCACCATCTGCGATGTCATGGAAGTCGACGTCATCGCATGGTCCTCCTGTCCATCGCCAAGCGAAATGTACCAGCCACATCCCCACCAGTGGAGACACCAACCACCACCAGGATCCCCATGGGCATCACAGAGCCACGAATATATGCAGCAGTACATGGTTCAGCTGGTGCTGCCTGCGCCGGCGGTGGCAATGCACCAGCCAATGGGACCAGGTACTGCAACCGCTACTGTTTGCCCAGCAGCCCATGGGTCCGTCTCCACCGGTGGTGATGCCTTCACCACCGACAGCACGTCCAGCACCGACAGCATGTCCAGCACCGGCATCAAAGCCACAACCGAGTGGCAGCTCTGCCGTCGGGGCATGGGTTTCAGCCCAAGTGGTGCTGAACCAGTCCAGCACTCCGACAGCAGTGGACAGTTTGTTGAATCTGTCCGGGCTGTCGGGGATTTCCAGCATGTCCAACTTGAACATCGAGGCGCAGGAGCTGTTTGCTCCTGCGGGGGGAATGGAACAAGGAGGAGTGACTTGGTGCAGTATATATGTGTATATATTTATTGTTTGTAATTTGTAAATATTGTATATATGTATATTTATTAAAATGTAATTATCATGTGCCTCTACACTATTTATAAAATGTTTGTAAATAAAACAATGTGTATTTTAATCCAGATTTTGATCTCTGAGTCTTCTTTGTAAACATTATTTATCCTTATTATACAAATGCAATGTGGTAAAAATAAATGTTATGAAACTTATAATAATTTAGGCCTTTGCCCAGTTAGCCTTCTTTACAAAAAGTAATCTGACATGTAACTAAATAAGAACCCTGACCCCCTTTAAATAAGTGACATGTTAAATTTGGCCCTGCAAAGTGACATGTAAATTTGTCAGTGTAAAAGTAATCTTCCCCACCCAATTTAATAACTGACATTTAAATTTGTCAGTGTAAAAGTAATCCTCTCCACCCAATTTAAGAACTGACATGTAAATTTGTCAGTGTAAAAGTAATCCTCCCCATCCAATTTAGCGGCTAGGTCTGGCAGGTTTAGGGCCTCTCTCCATGCTCCGGGGATGATGTGGTGGCCATTCTCTTCACGGTCTAGCTGCTGATTCTGGAGCATGGGATATTGCATACTCATCATGTTGTGTAGGATCATGCATGTGGTGACGATCAGCTTCACGGTGGAGGGGAGGTGCATCGTGCTGAGCAGAACCTGGAATCGGTTTGCCAGGATGCCAAAAGCATTCTCCATGACTCTCCTAGCTTGGGAAATCCTGTGGTTGAAAATGTGTTCCTCATGTGTCATACCCCTCTGGCTGTACGGCTTCATCATTGTCGGGTGTAGGGCGAAGGCATCATCACCGATCAGGAAGTAGGGTACAGCATCCTGGCCGTTCACGATAGGCTCGCTGGCAGGGAGACCGAAAGTACCATCTTTGATGCCCGCCTTCAGCTCAGAGTCATTGAAAACCTGCACGTCTGATGCCGAACCCATTCCCCCGACATCCGCCCAGATGAACTTGTAGTCTGCAACAATGAGCGCCAGGAGAACTATGGAGTAGAATCCCTTATAGTTGTAGTAGAGGGATCCACTCTTTGGGGGACACCGGCAGGCAATATGCTTCCCATCTAGTGCTCCGCATGTGTGGGGGAAGTTTCACATCCCCATGAACTTTCCTGAGATGGCACGCCATCCATCAGGAGTCATGGGGCAGGTCATCATCTTGTCAATGTATTCGGCGATGACTGCTTTAGACACCTCTCTCATGATGATTGATTGCGTGTTGTGGGGGACCCTCCACCCAAACCTCATGGAGGCATACCTGCTCCCAGAGGCTAGGTGATGCAGAGTGAGGGCAAGCTTGATCGGCTCTGGGAAGGTTGGGTACTTTTTAGTTATCCGAGGAGCCACTCTGGCTAGCATCTCGTCAAACATCAGGGGCGGCATCTGCATGAAGTTGATGAAAGAAGCGGTGTCCTCATTACGGAGTTCCACCAGAAGCAGGTCGTACAAACCAAACTGTTGCTGCCTCCGGATCCATGCTCTCATCCACATTCTCTTCAGTGGACATCATCTCCTTCTTCTGAGATGGTAAAGTATTAATTGGTTAACATTATGGTGATGTTGGAGAATGGCTAGTTGGTATTCCTGCAGGACCCTTGCAGGGACATCCATCATCCCTGAAGAGCTGAGCTGTTCTGGTCAAACATGAAATCTGATCCCTTTATATACTCCAACCCAACACGCTCACTATGCATTCACTAAACGCTCACGGGTCGTTCGCAGAATGCCGGCCAATGTTAATTGACTGCCAGACGCGTGCCCTAGACTTCAAAAACATCGAGACATGGTGGAGAACCACAAACTGCGCATCGGCCATATGTTATGCATACGTTAGAACAATGTTGTCATACGTTGGTGTTACGTTGCCAATGTGCTGACTGAACGCTCTCCATCAGAGGAACAAAAGTCAACGTAGGACAACATAAGAACAACGTTCCTTCAACGCATCTCTAACGTATCTCGACGTCTGCCTAACATAGGCATAACGTAGGCACCCATGTGTTGTTGTACCTTCGATAGTTTTGTGTATGCACAAAACTTCACCAAGCCCCTGACGCGTGCCCCTGTAAGTCGACATACATTGGCGTATACCAATGCATGCCGGATGCATGCGTAACACATAATGATGTATCCCAACGTAGCGGCAAAAAATCACATATGTCGACATACATTTGCGCGATGCATCGTAATGTGACAGCACCATAAATCGACCGACCTTGGGACTGACCATAAATGGTCCAATCAGGGAGGTGGTCGGTTTAGAGAGCTAGAATATCCTTACAATGGTATTGTTGGGACCCATATAAAGTGATCGATATAGTGGAGTGGTCGATCTGTGGAGGCGGTCGCTTAGAGAGGTTTTACTGTACAAATAAATGTTAAAACAAAAGGAATAAAATTGTCAAAAGCTAATCAACCATGACACTCAGTTGGTCAGTGTGAAACAGGGGACTAGTTACACAACATTATGAATGGGGAACAAATCCACTTCTGTAATCTCACTAAGAACATGGTAACTGTCGACGTAGGGTAGGCGGCAGAAGTTAAATGAAAGACCCTATAATACTAAGACGGCTCACTCAGCCTGTATTGTGTAATCAAAATGATCAAACCCACCACTTGGTGCGCTGGCTGTTCTCTTGGTTAAACAGATGCTATATTATATGTACAAATGTATATATGAATGTGAAAGATGTGTGATGATGGTGATGATGATGATGATGCTGATGATGATGTGTATTTGTTCATAGCAATTTCATATTGATGTGCATTCATACTTACTTATCTCATGTATAATATAATTGTATGTGTTTACATGTGAAACACCAACCAGAGCCGGGCTGATCAAACCCACCACAAGGAGGCACTGCAAAATTTACATTACCATGGGAGAGATAGGGAGTGAGCCGTCTTAGTATTATAGGGTCTTTGGTTAAGTTTCGTCGGTAGCCCATGGTACAACTTGTACTTTCCTTTCTTTAGTACTAGCAACCGACATTAAGGTGAAGTGTCGGACCTGTGGTATGCATATATACATACGTATACATACACACATACATACACGCACATACATACAGGCATGCACACATTGTCTGTTGTTGTTTTACGTCCTAGCAACATCTAAGGTCATATCAGGACGGGTATCGGCTTCTGACAGTGCCCACTCATGGTGACTTTATAGTGCTGCCCCACTAGGAAGTCAGGCCGCCGGCACCATGACCTGATATCCAACTCAGTTACATTATTAAGCTAAATCAAGTTTAAGAGAATCTAGTCACCCACTGAAAACGACTAATAATGGCCATGATCGGAATGTAGGTAATAATTTCATTACAACTACAAAAGTATTGTCATGGGGGGTGTGGAGTGATGACAATGGGAAATATTATGCCTGGGTCAAGATTTGAACCCACATTTCTTGCCAGCCCCGGGGCTAGTGTGCTAACCATTATACTACATAGACTCCCTGATGTAATCACGCTATCCACACCAACCTATGTGACACCTTGCCTAGAGTTCGGTGTAGAGTTGGTTCAGTATACACAGACATATTATGTAAAATACTTTCAATTCAAATATCTACAAAGTTAGCCAATTATCATACTATTTACTGAGAACTAAAGCAGAAGTGTCTACCGGTTCTAAGTAGCAATTGCCTATCTATTATACTTGTGGGTGGTCATTTATTGTATAACTGGTGATGCGCATATAAAAAATTATGTACATGAACATATACAAATAACAGAGATGTGCCTGCATATATATATATATATATATATATATATTTAACCGTTCGGCTAATCTGCCCCCGCCTAAGGCGAGCCTAACGTGTTAATGTTATGTAATAATTTCCATGTGAAATTCCTGAGCCTGCCGCGGGCTGCTGCGGCTCCTCCTCCCGTCTGCAGTTAGTCCGTCGCCGTCGGTGTCCGCCCCGCGCTAAAGGCGGCCAGCCAGAGTTTCATCTACATACGCAATTCGCCGACGAGCGCGCCTATAGGCCTAAAGTTTCCCTACTTCTATAAGTTAGGTTATTTCAACTAGCTGGCTGTCCCCTTCGCATTTCGGTATATTAATTGTGTTACTAAATAATTCTAGAAGTACGCGTACGGCTAGGGATGCCGCCGCTGTCACTGATAATCAGTTCTAAGTTAATGTCGTTAATTTCCGCCTTGAAGTAACACTACGTTAAATTCTGTTATAGTCTGTCATTATATTCCCACAGATGGAGTAAGTAACTGCATAAGGCCTACTTAGGCTTAAGGCCCTTAATTACATATAAAGCAATCGAATATCAGGTTTTCTATAGCGGTTAATCCACAATAATACTGGAGGATAGTAAAGAATGCAAGGAACGTCTCAGTCCACCTTCACGAGAGCTCACGACTTTATTCTTACCATAACTAACAAGGATACCAGCGAAATATGCATACCTATTTAAGGCGCTACTAACTCCCTTTTCCTCCCGTGTGATTTGATTACCTTGGTTTTAGAATTTAGATAAGAAAAAGACCGAATATCGGCTGAAAATGACAGAGCGCGAATAAACACGTCTGCCGGGTCAGGCCCCGAACGCCCGACCTTCTTTCGTTGCTTAGCTAGTCGCTAAGCAACGCTTTACCCCCGCGAACCGTCGCGTGCACATGCGGAAGCAATTTGCGCTCCCGTTGGACGAGTGCGCAAATTGCTCAAGGCGAGTAGACACGCCCACTTCATATATATATATATATATATATATATATATATAGTATAGTTATACGAGTCTTACCTGGGTATAGATGATGGATAACTGTTGTTTTCCCGAGGTATAAGCCTCGGGTAGACATGGGCTAGGGAGAAGGAAGCACATCCGGGTCCAGCAATCTTTACCTACTTATTCAGGATAAAAATGATCTTTCAATACAATGGATACTATGATTTTCCCGTAATGGTACACCAACGGAATAGACATGGTAGGGTGTGGTGGGCGGGCCCTAGCCCACGTCTACCCGAGGCTTATACCTCGGGAAAACAACAGTTATCCATCATCTATACCCAGGTAAGACTCGTATAACTATACTATTTTACCTTGGTATACAGCCTCAGGCTAGCCTCAGGCTAGGGAGACTTTTACATAATTCATTTTTATCCTTAATATCATTCATTCTTATTATAACATGTTTATGTGTCATTGTATTAGTAATTGTATCATTCAAAGTTTTTGTTCTCACCTATTCTTGTTAGTTGGTGAGCAGGCGCTTTGCAATGCCAGTAGGCTTTTCTAGTCGTTTGTTGTAATGTTTTGCAAACGACTTAGCCGTCTTCCAGCCTGCGTGCGCTAGTATTCTTTTTACAGAAATACCGAGCAACCGTGCCTTGGAAACCATGGCACCTCTGGTTGAGTGGGAAAAGTATTTGCCCGTATCCACTCCAGACAATTTCAACACCCTTATTGTCCATCTGGCAAGGGTGTCTCTTGAAATTGCGTTATGTGGCTTTATGAAGCTCACTAATAGTTGTTGTGATGCACGTAAGTCCTTTGTCTTGGATATATAAGCCCGTATGGCTGACACAACACATAATTTACGATCATTTGGGAAGTAGTCTAAGTGAACCGTAGATAAAGGGTCACCCAGCGTGTTTGATTTGAGCAATTGTGCTAAATCAAACGTAGCTTGTTTCTTGTCTATTTCTAATCCCGTTAAGGATAAAGCAATAATCATCTGTCCTCTGTGTCCCGTTACTAATAGTAACAAGACCGCGACCTTAAAACCTAATTGTTTTATATCTAACCAAGAGTTGTGAGGCCAAGCCTGGAACAACTTAAATACTATAGAAACATCCCAAAAGCGACTATACTTTGGTTTTGGAGGATTCCTTTGATAAATTGACCGAAGTAAATAACGAAGGACATAATGTTTACCAACTGTTTCGCCGTCAATTCTAGGTAATATAATTGATAATGCGCATCTTGCCGCATTGACCGCCCCAAATCCTAGTCCCTCATCCTCTAGAGAACGAAGAAAACGAGCTACTTGTGCAATTGTTGGATTTGTTGGCTTAACTTTCATTAGCAAACAATGTACACCCCATTTCTTTAAATAAGTTGTGTACATTTTAACAGTTCCTGGCCTCCATGCATCACCTACTATCCTATCTTCCGTAATTTTGTCTAAACCAAATTGCTGCAGCTGTTTTCTTAGAAAAGGAATGCCAATAGGGGTGTCGCTGACACGTCGCCGTGAACCACTAGCGGTCCGTGGTGCGTTAGGTTCCCGGGTTTTCTTGGGAATCGTATATGCTCTTTTGCCAGTTGTGTAACTGCTGGCAGCCAAGGTTGCGTGTCCCAATCGGGCACAATCAGTATGGCGTGTGTCCCCTCCATGCTGATTTTTCTCACTACTCGGCTGATAACGCTAAACGGTGGGAAAATATAGAAAAAAATTATTTTCCCAGGTAATAGTAAATGCATCAACTTTCCAAGCATCCGGTTCGGGATGCCAAGAAACATAGCAGGGTAACTTGTTATTATTTCGTGATGCAAACAAGTCAACTTTAGGTGTCCCCCATTTTGCACAAATGAACTTAAACAAACGTGTTGACAGTGACCATTCTAAATGGTCGTGGAATTTTTCTACTCTTATGGTCTGCAAGTGTATTTTGTGACCCTGGAATATGCGCTACAGTCAGCCAGACTTGTTGAGCCTGTGCCCAGTTCCAAATCAGTTTAGATAACTGATTGCAAGGCTTTGATTTGGTTCCACCCATGTTACGGATATATGCCATAGCTGTAGTGTTATCAGTTAGTATTCTAACTTGTGATTTAGGTATCTTTACTAAGCTACGTAGACCCAAATAAATAGCACGCAACTCGAGCGCATTAATGTGATCTGACTCTTCATCATGTAGCCATCTACCTCCTGTTGCTACCCCATCACGATGGGCTCCCCACCCTTCTAACGAAGCATCAGTGGTAATCACTGTATTTGGTTCCGCCATGCGGATTGGATTGGGTGAATTTGCGATATGTTGCATCCACCCTTAATTTAATATCCTGTAATCCTTCTTCAGAAATAAACATCTTTCGTTCAAAATTACCTTTAGTGCGTGCTAATCCTAAATTTTTATCTATTTCTAGAGATTTAATATGGGCTTTCCCATATAGAATAGCGGGTGCATATGATATCATAATCCCGATAAGAACTGCGACCTGTCTAATCTTAGGTTTCGGTAACTTAAGAAGCTGGGTCGCTGTGGTCATAAACTTAGTTAATTTCTGTTCTGTTATCGACACTGTGAGGGACTGTGTATCAAGAATAAACCCTAAACATTTAAGTTGTTTTGTTGGTTGAAGCACTGACTTAAGCGGATGTACATAAAACCCCAATTTAGTGAGTAATGCACATAAATCCAAAACGGCGTTTACACAACCAATGTGTGTTGACGCCATTATAAAGGAATCATCTATGTAAGGAAACATTATGTGACCATTCCGTGCCATAAGTGAGAAGACAGGTTTAAGCAGTTTAGTGAAGAAACGAGAGGCACAAGCTAAACCATTTGGCATACAGGTAAACTCATAGAGTTGGTTATCCCAAAGAAAACGGAGAACTTTCCGATGTTGTTCCGCTATGGGAACTGTGTAATATGCATCTTGTAAGTCAACACTAGCCATCCACGCATTTGGTGTAATAAGGTCTCGTGCCGTATCTAGTGAAAACATTTTAAAATGTCGATATTCTATCATTTTATTAAGGGTTGTTAAATCCAGAATCATTCGAACGTCCCCATTAGGTTTGGGTCTCGAGAAGATGTTTGAAATAAACTCTCCAGGGCAGTGTGTAACCTTTTGGATAATGCCTTTGTCAAAATTTTTTTGTACCTGTTCAGTTAGCGCCTCTCGTTGAATTTGTTCAATTTGATAGGGAAACGGAACTCTCCCTTGTACAGGTATTTGTATAAAGGGAATTTGAACACCTTTAACTATTTGTAAAATATCTTGGTCACTGGTAATTTGGTCCCATTCAGAAATATGATTATGAATATTCCCAGCCACAAAGTTGCTTACAATTTGTGTGGTTTTAGAGGCGACGGGGACTTGTAAAGTCTGTGTTTGGGCCTCTACTTGGACCCGCCCCTTTGGAAGGGTCTCGGGGAGTTGAAGCCGCGGTCCAGTGACCGTGCGGTGTTGTCGGTCCAGCCTGGGCGGGCGCCCCGGCCCCGGAAAGACTGGCTGAAGTGTGAGCCCGGTCTGGAACCTCTGCCGAGCCGTCGTGGGCGAAAATCCCCTCGTGACCTTTTGAAGCGTGGGGCTTCCTGCTTCTTTTTGCCATCCATATTTTTGCCACTTTTCGCTGCGGTTTCTACCTCTTTATAAAGGTATTGTAGTTGGCCGCCAAACATTTTCGTTTTGTCCAAAGGCTTCCCTTTGATCGGCTCTGGGGCCAGAAAGAGCGTATACTCTTTCCCATCATTGTCCGTGACCTTCTTTGAGCGGGCCACCTCTTTGCCGGCGTCTGTGCAAACCGACTTAAAGACATTCTCATATCTCCGGTAGGACAAGTAATTACCTGCCGCTGTTAACAGTGCAATGCCTTTGTCCATGGTTTTTGCCAAAGATGAGAACTTATTTTCTCTTTGCATTCGATTTGCCACCGGAATGATGGCCGTTAACGTACCGAGCACCGCCTTATGCGCTATGTGTAACACGCTCTCAAATTTCTTACGGTCTTCCGTCATGTTAACATCTCGATCCATCTCTTTAATGATGGAGTTGGGGACACCTTTAATGCCCGTCAATTCATCTCCTAACTTGGAGATGATTTCCGCCGGTTTGAAGGTACGGAAATGACCATTTATGGTCTCGCGCATAAGCGTGGTAGTTTTAACCCGCTTAGCTTTCGGCTTCTCCACCTTCTTAGACACTTTGCCACCAATGGCAGCATAGACACCTTCATATTGTGTGTCTGAGTCTGATTCCGTGGAAGTAGAATATGTGGAGGAATCAGAAGAAGAAGAATCTTTCCTCTTCTTCTTCTTCTTGGACTTGGTCTTTCGCTTCTTGCGAAGCCCGGTCTTGTTACGTTCTTTGGTGAAGTCATCACCAGAAGAAGTAACGTGTTTCTTTTTCTTACTCCGTTTAGGAGGAGGAGGAGCCCTCGGCTCGATCGCCGAGTCTGTCTCTGAGAAGTCTTCCCAGTCCGACTCATCTTGGAACTCCGGCCTATGTCGTTTAAGAGACAGCGGTGGTTTGAGAGACAGAATATGACTCTCCATAGCCGTCCACCGAGCCTCCCAGTCAGGAACTGTGGGGCCATCAGGCACTGTCTCTTCCTCCGGCTCGGAGAGTATATGCGCCCCGGGCTGTGGTGAGGGCATTGCCGACAACACTGGCGAGGAGTCGTACTCCTCGTCCGATGCCCTGGGAGCACGTCCCTCGGCTGCTGCTGCCACGCGCTTACTCCGCTTCGTGGCCATCGGGATCTGGAACCAAACATGTTGGTCAGTCTCTGTATTTATAAACATCACAATTTTGTTGTTTAAAATGTAATTGGACATCTAGTGGTGTTAGAGAACGTGTTTAGACCGTTATAACACAGGCGTAATAAGCTAAATTTGTGCGTGGATTGTGGGTCAAGCCCAAATCTTACGCGGGGGTCGGGACCAGTGTATCGGCTCGCCCATCTCTCTGTTCCGCACACTTCTCCCCCCTGCGACTACCACGCCAGCAGGTTGGAGAAAATGCTATGAAACTCGGAGAAACGCCTGAAAATATTGTGGGGAGTCTATAAAAGAAACCCAGGAGCATCTCCAACATCACTCTCTATTAGAGTCCGAGAGAATTTCCACTGGAGATGAGGCAAAGCCCACACCTCTACCCATGTTCACACGGGTGTTGACAGAACCGCTAAGCATCGGTTTCGTTCCTACGGGAAGGAATCTAGAGCGTTCTATCCTTGGTTTTTTATAACCGACATAACTAGTCCAAAAAGGACCAAAGAAAGTTCTGAACTTTCTATAACGATGCTATAATGCATCATAATTAAGCTAACCACAGTTTTTATTATACTTACTGCGTATTTGCTTGTGTGTAGACTAAATTTGCGGGAGCAACCCAACGAAACGTAATTCCAATCGTGAGTTGTTTATGCTAATTGCTGGACCCGGATGTGCTTCCTTCTCCCTAGCCTGAGGCTAGCCTGAGGCTGTATACCGAGGTAAAATATATATATATATATATATATGTGTGTGTGCACATACATATATATACATATATGCCTTCCGGCAATGGATTTGTTAATTTGTTGCACTTTAAAATTTTGTCTAGATGTAATTTATTTTACAATCGTCATTTAAGCAGGGGATATTTCAATTAAGAATAATTAGGTCTTCCTAATTCCACTGCTCACTAATAGCCTTGTCGCACTATGACGTATCTCGCCGGCGTGCGCCAACGCGCAAAATCACTTTTAAGCTAGCATTCCTTACATGTGGTATGCGGCATGCGAATGCGGCAAAGAATGGAAAAGCATCTAAGTGAATAGGGGTGCTTCCATGCCTCCGAATGCGAATGCGAATGCGGCAACTGAATCGGCCCCTGTAGCCATCGGTGCGGCATGCGAATGCGAATGCTGCTGCATTTGCCATAGAAACCAATACTGTTCCTTCACAAATTTGGAAGAAAAATCCCAACAAATGTTGGGGGTTGGCATATATCTATGCCGCATATATGACATTCACATGCCGCATTCCGCATACAGCATATAAGGAATCTTAGCTTAAATCGTCGAGATTCGTCAAACTTTTCGGCGTCAGCGCAATGTATTGGTAGTGTGCGGCCGACGTTGTGCGAAAAAACCCAAAAAGGTTTGGTGCGCCGTCCTGATATGACCTTAGATGTAGCTAGGACGTAAAACAACAAAGCATCAGTTTGGCGCAACGAGCTTCACGCGTGCGCGGCGTGTGCCTAGCGTTCGCATAACGTTATTCCAGCGCATTTAACGTAGCTGACGCAGCCCTGCCGCATGCCTCATACCCCAGTCACACGAGAGACAGCGTTCGCCGCCAACCTCCCTACGCCCACAAGGACGCCAACCACCCAGCGTTCCATTGGATACATTGATTCAAACACGTTTTAGGCACCATGTCGGCGCCATGTCGGCGCCATGTCGGCGCCATGTCGGCGCCATGTCGGCGCCATGTCGGCAGCATCGCATGTGTTACCACCAACCCAAGGCGGCGCCAGGGCGGCGCCAGGGCGGTGCCAGGGCGGCGCCAGGGCGCCAACCATTTTGAATGGCGCCGCCGGAACAGGGCGTAAGGAGGTTGCACGTGCAGCAGCAGCAACCTCCTTGCGTCCAAAATTTCCGAAATGGACGCCGGGAGGTTGGCATCCTCGCGGCGACAGCACTCAATCAGGGCGTAGGGAGGGCGCAAGGAGGAAGTTTTGACGTCGCGAATCGATCGTTAGCGAACGCAGGCCTCGTGTGACTGGGGTATAACATCGGCGTAATGTGAGTGTAACGTCACCCGAATGTCAGAGCATCACGTCGAGCTACGTTGAAAGTTTTCAAGATGTCCATACCCTTGACGTGCGCTGACGTAACTCGACGTAAATCGACGTCAGTCTAACTTAAGCATGACGTAACTCAACGTACCTCAACGTAATGACGAAACGTCACCTACGTCGGCATACATTGGCTCGTTACGTCGTAGTGTGACAGGGGTATTAGTAATGCGAACACCAGAGTAGGTAGCGACAAGCTTCACTTTCAGAGTAAGTGTTTTGACCCAACCAGAGTTCGAATCCAGGGTTTAAATCCCACGTATGGGAAGCGAGCGATCAACATATTATAATATATCAAAGTCTATTGCTAATCTTAGTTCAGAAGACCGAGTCAAAGAAATGACTTACAAAATTGACACCTACCACTACCTAACTTGGTATTTAACATTAATAAGATTAGACAAGTATTTATTTGTCTGTCACTGTCACAAATTGCCACCCGTCCTGATATGACCTTAGATGTTGCTAGGACGTAAAGCCCCACGTTAACGCTGCATAGTCCAATGAAGCATCACATTTTCAAAACGATAACAATTATCTAGGTTTTATTCTACATATCTAACTTAGATACTAATGCACTTATTAAGCATTTATTGCCGCACAGAATGGACCGACTCAATTTAATAGAATCTGCTATAGCAGAAGCCTATGGTGTCAGAGTTTTAGCATACTTGCCAAAACCTATTTGACAGAATGGAATACGGAGTCAATTTAATAGAATATGTTACTGCAAAAGCCTATGGTGTCAGAGTTTTGGCATGCCTGCCAAAACCAATTTGACATGCCTACACTTTAAAATATCTCAAAAGTTAGCCATTTAAAATAAAAGTTACGTCAAGTAAAGTAAAGGTAGATTATAACAACCAAATTAATATATTAATCTCAGAAAAATGACAAACTCGAATCCATTGGACTATATAATAATAATATATCTATTTCCACATACTCATCGTACGTACAAAGCCGATGCTTACTTTTTTGTGCGAGGGGGGCGGTGGGGGGTCGTTAAACAAACAAACAAGTTGATATTTATGTCAGTAATGTTTTACATGAAAAATGAGAAAGCAGAAGTACAATACTTATGAGGCTCTTTCACAGTTAAAAATAACGCATCTACATTACTATGCAACTCATATACATTAATTTAAACTTTAAACAAACAAACAAGCAAACTAGCAAGCAAGCACACACATTAGGCAGAAAGGCTCACCTGTGACGCATCCCTGCCGTAGGTTCTGAGCACGATGCCGAACTGCCTGTTCCGCTGAACGAGCACCCTGATGAGGTAGAGGAAGGCTGGGATGAGGTAGTGGTAGCGCTTGCCGTCCTGCCCCTCCATCGTGAGCAGCTCGCTCAGCTCGGCGTGCGGCCACTCGAGCAGGTTCAGCAGGCGCCGGAAGTGCGGCAGGAAGCGCCTTCCGGCCGGCTCCTGCGTGAAGTCTCCGGTGAGCCTGCGTAGAGCGGCACGGTCGGACGCCGTGCTGCGCGTCTGCCGCTCCAGGTGTTTGTAGTAGGTGATGAGGCCGGGCGCCGGGGCTTTCTGACTCGGCTCCTCGGAGACCCACTGCCAGCCGCCGGTAGGGGTCTCCCGGCCCCACGTGACCCCGGACAGGTAGTTGTTGAGGGCCTGCTCCACGTTCACCGACCACACCGAGTCGGCCACCAGCACCGTGTTGCGCACGTCGAAGTGCAGTATGAGCTTCCGGCATTTGTTGTCTCCGTTGCAACCTGCCGCGCGCAGCAAGCGGCCTTCTGGGTTAGGCGTGGCGCCACCTTGCCGACAGTCCCGCTGCTTTTGCTGTTGTTGCTGTTGCAGCTGCAGTTGTTGTTGTTTCTGCTGCTGCAGTTGCCGTTGTTGCTGCAGCTGTTGCGGTTGCTGTTGTTGCTGTTGCAGTTGTTGCTGCTGCCACTGCTGGTGTTGTTGCTGCTGTCGTTGCTGCTGCAATTGTTGCTGCTGCAATTGTTGTTGCTGCAATTGTTGTTGCTGCCATTGTTGTTGCTGGTGTTGTTGTCGTCCCTCCACAGGCCCATTAACCCACGCCCTGCACAGCCCTGGCTCGTCAGCCCCGTTCAGAGTCGCCGTGCCCAGGTCCGACGACGACTCCTCCGGCCACGCCGCGTCCTCACAGCCGTGGCGGCTCTCGGACTCGGCCGGACCCCCGGCCACCGATGTCCGCCCACACTCTCCGCGTAAGAGCGGGTACCCATTGTCCATGCTCCCGGGCTAAACTAATCACAGTCGGGAGCACACAGTGCTCGCGATGCGAGAACCCAGTGTTCCGCAGCAGTTCGATGATCGGTCTCCAATTCTCCAAACCTCCCGCCCCCCTTCGAATCTACGCCGTTCAGACGGCGGTCAAGACCGATAGTGAGTGTCACAATTCAGGCTAGCTAGACAAGTATACTCACTCACAGTGACAGTGTGTGTAGTTAGCAGCACACGGGACATCCGCTGCTCGGGTTGAGTCGATGGATGTTCATTGGTAACGCCGGTTGCACTACGTTGTCCTGTGAGGAGTGCACCGGTCAGGTACACACTTATCCCAGCGAACCAGGCCCGGCCACTAAAGGATTATATCGGCGAGTGCATGCCGGCCTAACAGGTCCGGGCAAACAGGTACCCGAGCCTGCCGACACCAATTAACGGTTAGCCACACACCTAGAGCTAAGCTAGAGTTCGGGGTTACCTACACCTGGCGGTAAACATGGTAAATATTGCAGTGCCACACTGCGGCGTGTAAGCTTTGAGATGGGGTTTGTGGATTGAACACGCGAGTAGTAAATGGGCTTGAATGTAGATAGCTTGAATGCAACAATGATAACAACAACAGAAAGAAGAAAAGATCCACTAAGCTCCAGTAGTTCAGTCTTGTGATGAAAAGATCCACTAAGCTCCAGTAGTTCAGTCTTGTGAAGAAAAGATCTACTAAGCTCCAGTAGTTCAGTCTTGTGAAGAAAAGATCTACTAAGCTCCAGTAGTTCAGTCTTGTGAAGAAAAGATCCACTAAGCTCCAGTAGTTCAGTCTTGTGAAGAAAAGATCCACTAAGCTCCAGTAGTTCAGTCTTGTGATGAAAAGATCCACTAAGCTCCAGTAGTTCAGTCTTGTGAAGAAAAGTCCTACTAAGCTCCAGTAGTTGAGTCTTGTTTGGGATGTGTACATTTAAACCCACGAGTAAAGTCCATTGGGATCCAGATGTAGGGGCTGTGTCCAACGTGTAAATAACGGATCTTCTTGTCGGGAAGCAGGGTGGGATTTAGGGAGAGCTTGGAACTGGCGACTTTGCGAACTAACACACAGATATGAATCCCTAAAAAAAAGCAAATAAAACCACCATGGCGTGGTCTGGGCGTCCTGGAAATGATTGCGGGGCGTTGCCTTCCAACAGCTGAGTATTCTGTCAGTCCGATTCAGACTAACTGACTCCCGCCAGGTACAGACAGAGCCCGTATGCGAAACTAACCAATAAAATCAATACTCAATCCCAGACGCCTCCGTGCTACGTCACAACAATCACCCAGGCACCATCCCTCCTATTATAATTCCAAAACAAGGACTTGATGAAGCCTGGTGTTTTATTGTTATAGAATTTCCCATGGTGTTGGGATTTTCGTTGCGTTGTAATCATGGCATCATTTGATAGGACTGGAAATTCTTTTGAAGGGATTGGATTGGATACGGTTCACCGAGTAGTACTAGTAGCAATGTTTACGCCGACCAAGTGCCGACCGGTGACTCCTTGGCTGACTGCATTTGTTTAAAGTGGTGAACACACTTCCCGACACATTGGTCGCAGTTGTGTTTTTTTAATCGAATTGAGTGTGATTCGAGTGTGATTCGAACCGCTGGTGGAGTCAACCCAATGACGTACAAAATTGATACTTGTCACTTCCTAGCCAGGCGCTTGGCATTGTTCGGATAGGGTAAGGACTGGTTGGTTTGGTGTCTGGATAATGTGACTGAGGTCATGGCCTGATCTCCCAGTGGGACAGCACTAAAAAGTCACCATGAGTGCGCTCTGTCACAAGTTGGTACCCGTCCTGATATGACCTTAGATGTTGCCAGGACGTAAAACTTCAACAACCAATCAACTACCTTCCACTCTCAAACCCCGGGTCGCCTAGCCCGCCGCCTCCTGATTGGCTGTTGCATTTCCTGCCATTCCGGCTGCTGACACCCCACTCCCAAAACCCCCTCCCGCCAAGGTGGTCACTGTCTCATTTCGAAGCAAACTGGCGTCCTGTGTGAACTTTCCACCCACCCACCCACCCACCCGGCTATGCTTTACTTTATATTTTCTTTTCGCCTTAGGACTTGTCTTGGGGTCTCTTCCGTGTTGCCGTTAATGAGCTCTTCTTACCTGCGCCACCACCTTCTTGTCATGCTTTCCCCGAATCCCGTAAAGACCCACCTCAATTAAGGCAAAACCAATTTATATTTCGAAACATTGTATTTTTGCACAAATTCCACATCTGGAGAGGATGGCCGAATGAGTTGTGCGTCCGTCTCTCGTTTTGGTAGATCGTAGAATTGGAACCCACGGGTTTGAACCCTGGTCAAGTCAAACCAATGACTTAAGTTAATACTTGTCACTTCCTAGCCAGGTGCTTGACATTATTAGGATAGGGAAAGGACTGGTTTGCTCAGTGTTAGGATAATGTGACTGAGTGGGATATCAGGGTATGGTGCTGGTGGCCTGGTCTCCCAGTGGGGCATCAGTATAAAGTAGCCATGAGTGCGCAATGTCACAAGTTGATACCCATCCTGGTATGACCTTAGATGTTTCCAGGATGTAAACCTCCAACAACCAACCACAAATGCAACGACCTACTGATTTAGTGGATTCTCATATCAACCTGTACCAGGATGTCTAGGGCACCTCGTATTCCCAGGTGGTCACCCATGTACGTATTGACCAGGCTCAACGTTGTTTATCTTTGGTGGTTGGATTGCTTCTTTATTTGTTTGGGTTTTACATCCTGACAACATCTGAGGTCATATCAGGATGGAAACATTCGCCAAGAGTGCATACTATCACAAGTCAGTACCCAGAGTCAGTACTACCGTAGATGTTGCCAGGACATAAAAACCCCAACAAAGAAAACATTTCTTAGGTTGCTGGTCGCCAAGCGTGCGAACTGTCACAAGTCGGTAGCTGTCTTGATAAGACAGTAGATGTTGCCAGGACATTAAACCCCACCAAAACAAACACTTCTCAGGTTGCTGGTTGCCAAGAGTGTGAACTGTCAAAAGTCGGTAGCTGTCCTGATAAGAGTCCGTAAATGTTTCCAGGACATTAAACCCCACCAAAACAAACACTTCTTAGGTTGCTGGTTACCAAGAGTGCGAACTGTCACAAGTCTGTAGCTGTCCTGATAAGAGTCCGTAAATGTTGCCAGGATGTAAAACGCCACAAAAACAAACACTTCTTAGGTTGCTTGTCAGCCAATACTTAGTGTATGTCCCCCTTTACATTCTGTCCCGACCCGGGTTAAGCCCTGGTCACATACACGTGAGTGAACGTTTTGTTGTTGTTGTTGTTTTACGTCCTAGCAACATCTAAGGTCATATCAGGACGTGTACCGACTTGTGACAGTGCACACTCATGGCAACTTTATAGTGCTGTCCCACTGGGAAACCAGGCCGCCGGCACCATGACCTGGTATCCCACTCAGTCACATTATCCTGACACTGAGCACACCAGTCCTTGCCCTATCCTAATAATGCCAAGCGCCTGGCTAGGACGCGACAAGTATCAATTTTAAAGTCATTGGTTTGACTCGACTGGGACTCGAACCCACGACCCCACGATCTACCAGCACGGGAGACGGACGCTCTAACTCATTCGGCCATCCCGTCTGTGAGTGAACGTAGTCGAACGTAGTTGAAAGTAGTATAGATTAACGTGGGTCAAATGTGGTGTAAGTACGCTAAACTACGGTGAAAATTTCAGGTACGACAGGCTTTGGTACAAATAAATACGTTATGGCAGGGATGCTGGTACCTTCAACTATGTTCAACTACGTTCAACATACGTTAGCCTCCACTATGGTCAACTACATTCAACTATGTCAAAGTATGCTAAACTATGCTAGAGTATGCTAGAGTATGCTAGAGTACAATAATAGTATGGAGACTCCACCACAGTATGTTAGCCTCTAACGTAGCGCTCTTTTGAGATCCAAAGATTAAATCGGAACTCACAGCCCACCCACGTTATTACCAAGTTAGCATGATGGAGAAGTATGGATGCTGGTACGTTCAACTACGTTCAACTACGTCAACTAACGTGTATGTGACTGGGCCTTAAGGTTCTTGCACTAAACCAATTCCAATACGAGAATATTATAGTAAGTCGGGCGACGGGAACCATTAATCAATATGACCCCTACACAAGTGTGGCTATCGTTCCACGCCAAATCTAATTGTGTAACAAAGCGCGTGCGTCATTTAATCATTACGACTGTGCACTAAAAATGTAACAGCACACCTAGTGTCGCCGGTATGTGTGTATGTGTGTGTTTCTGTTTGCAACCGAAAGGAAGTATAACGCCGAGAGCGGCTGCCGAACCCATACTTCTGCCATTCGCGGGGCTAGTTTGCGACCCATTAGACTATGTAGGCTACCCGACGCAACCAATTTACCCATACCTACCTGTATATGTGAAAGTTCACCTGGGGAGGTCAGTGCACCTCACCACACTCATATATTAACAATCTAACTCTAACTGTAAACATTTCAGGACAGTTGTTTGTTTTTGTCAGATTCTACCACGAATTTAATTTATCTGTGTGTGAGGAGCAGTAGAATGAGGAAGACCAACTTTACACAATTGAAATTTCCCTCGCTTAAAGTTGCACAATCCGATGGCTTAGTGATTTTGCTATGCATGTATTATTATTATTTTTTTTAAATCTACTTTACCTTTGTTTGAAGCAATTATTATTTAGATGGCTAATTTCGGGGACGTTGGAAGTGAAAACGTGGGACATTAATTTTAGTGTGCACATCATAGTCGCCAGATTTGTTTGTTTATTGTTGTTTTACGTCCTAGCAACATCTAAGGCCATATCAGGATGGGTAGCGACTTGTGACAGTGCGCACTCCTGGCAACTTTATAGTGATGCCCCACTGGGATACCAGGCCACCAGCACCATGACCTGATATCCCATTCAGTCACATTATCCTGATACTGAGCCAACCAGTCCTTGCTTTATCCTAATAATGCCGAGTGCCTGGCTAGGAAGCGACAAGTATCAATTTTTAAGTCATCGGTTTGACTCGACCAGGGTTCAAACCCACGATCCCACCATCTGCCAACACGGGAGACGGACGCTCTAACTCATTTGGCCATCCCGTCTGGTTTAGTCGCCAGAAGTGACAGGACATTAACTTGACTTACCATTCCTTTCATGCAGCAAGAAAATGTTTAATGAGTATGTACAATACAATCAAGGTAAATGTCTTGGTTTGTAAAATTTGATTCTTTCATCGGATTATGCAGCTTTAATATAATTACATTAATATACAAAAATAAGAACTAATTACCAATAATGCATATTCCATGGCAAGCCTCCAGCCTCCTGTTGTTGGTCTTCTACTAGAGGTAAGCCAGTACTAATCAGCACTGTGCTATTCATTTCTGTCTGCCAACCACGAGTAACAATGCATACATTTTGCATGAGGGTATTCTTAGACGAGTCTGCTATGGGGTTATGACCATGCGCTATTACATAGATAACTTATTTACAGGAGATATCTATAGACACGCCTGTTGTGGGTGACTAGTATATGGCTAGACATATTATCTAAGGTATAAACTACTTATGCAAATATTATTAATGGATGTAATTATCCTGCTTAATATTATTATTATTATTATTTTGCTATCGCTATCATTATCATTATCATTATTATTATGTTATTGTCTTCGCCTACTGCTCCTGTAACCTCCCTTGATATGCTCCTTTGTAGTTTGGGTTACTGGAGGCTGGAGTGTGACCTGGAGAACTGGAGGTCTGCTACCAAGCAGCTTTCCTAATTCCCCTCCTGCTCTCCAGGTGGCTCCACACCCCCTTACTATCTGTCCATTCCGCCACTGATTTTGCCTTATAAAATGTAACGGTAGGTCTTAAGGGCCAGCCCGAGTCTTAGGCTCAATCCAAATACGTCTGTCTTGTCTCCTATTTTGTTATGGAAGGAAATAATAAGGACAGGCTTGTGGCAGTCCCGATGGTGGTCTGTTCCACCCCCTGCAATAGATGTTGTAGGCCACTCTGCTCAAGGACGTAGGTGGTAATAAACCATTGAATTCATTCTCAACTTTGCACCAATAGTAGATAAATACTGTGCATTGGAAGCACTACATCCGCAGTTTTTGCTTGTATTTAGACTAGGTTGTCATTCGCTCCTACTTTGGCCCATATAGCCTCCCTCAGCGTCCCTAACCCACCCCGGTACCACCCCGTCACCATGACAACCCTGAAAACACATCCCGGTACAATGCAGGGGCTTGCACCTTGCACATACTCCCGTCAATCATGACATGCTGCATCCACCCTCCCCTCCGCCGCCCTCCCTCGTCCTTCCCGCCCTCCCCGCCCTCCCTCGACCTCCCCGCCCTCCCTCATCATCCGCCGCCCTCCCCCACCCACCCAGCCCTCCTCCACCCTCCCTCGTTCTCCCCCGTCGTCCCCCGCCCCGCACTTACCCGCCCTTACCCGCCCTCCCAGCCCTCCCCTGCCCTCCCCCGCCCTCCCCCGCCCTCCCCAGTCCTCCCCACCTTTCACAGCGCTAACTGCCATGCCCCGCCTTCCCCCGCCCTTCTCCACCCTCCCTAGCCTTACCCGCCCTCTCCCGAACACCACATCCCTCCATGTCCTCCCCCGCACACTCCAACCCTCCCTCGCCCTCACTCGCCATCCACCGCCCTCCACACCCCCTCCCAGTTCTCCCCCGCCCTGCCCCGCCCTGCCCGCCCTCCCCAGTCCTCCCCACCTTCCCCAGCCCTCACTGCCGTCCCCCGCCTTCCCCCGTCCTTCCCCGCCCTCCCCAGCCCTACCAGCCCTCTCCCGAACGCCACAACCCTCCATGTCCTCCCTCGCACATCCCAACCCTCCTGCGCCCTCCCCCACCCTCCCCACCCTCCCCTCACTCATCCGCCCTCCCTCCCCCCGCTCGCGCTCACCCTCACCTGCTTCCCGTGCCCAGAATAGCGACATACCTACAGCACAAACAACTGACCACTACCACCAGCAAGCCCAGCACTCCGCGCCTATCACGCTACCACAATGGTCGTCCCAACAACCCAGATCCCCCCATTCTGTTCACAATCATATGCTGCCCACCCGGCGTTTTCTTTTCTGATCTTCTAGTGGGACCTTCACCGCCCGCCACTGTACACCCAGAATTCTTCCCACTAACCAGACTCCTGTCCGTCCACCTTGAAAACCGCAGCAGTGGACACATTGGTGCCTCATAGAACCCCCCCCCCCCCCACACACACACATACCCACACCCCCACCCCTTGCCCCAACAGACACACACTTCACACATACGCGCGCACCAACATTAACTGGCAAATAAAACCCTGCTGACTAGCATAGGAGGATAGTTGGTTGTTGGAGTTTTACGCCCTGGCAACATGTAAAGTCATATCAGGACGGTACCAATTTATGACGTGCACACTCATGGTGACTCTATAGTGTTGCCCCACTAGGAGACCAGGCTGCTAGCACCATGACCTGATATCCCTCTCAGTCACATTAGCCTGACACTGAGCCAGCCAGTCCTTGCCCTATCCTAATAATGCCGACCGCCTGGTTAGGAAGCGACACACATCAATTTAGTTTTCTGCTGGAGGTTTTCCGCTCGTCTAGGCTCGCCCACTCGGACAGTTGGGTTCAGGGAGCCTCTACAGACACTTACACAAAAAGTGCTACAAAATGATGCATTCTGGTGCATTTGGATGAAAGATTTGCGCAACAACAAAAATAATCCCAAAGCAAACAATATAAAATGATTCATTGACAGGAGATTTCAAATTAAAAGCGGGAAATTAGGAGATTGGGTTATTTTGCTATATATTAGGGAGATCTCCCGCCAAATCGGGTGACTTTGCAACTCTGCTATTAGCCAATTTCGTATTTAAGAACAAACTTGCCATTTCACTGTTTTTCAAGGTGGCTAGAAGTGCAAAGTTAGGTTAATGTATCGAGTCTATAGTGAAGGATATGGCTGGGAGGGGCACCACCAACCCGAGATAAAAGATTCACAGGGGTGAACGACAACGTAGTCTAAATACGGGCGAAAATAACTTTAGTATGGAAGAAGAAGTAGAATGCCTGGCACCAGTGTCAAATGGTTACTTATATCAGCACAGAGTTGTTGAAATGGGAGAGAATGCCAAAAGACAAGATGGCGGCCAGAGAACGCCATCGATTTCACTTTTAAATTGCATTAAAGTATATGTTTTATTATATTTTCCAACTCAAAAGTAGCGGGTAAATATGAAGACAAATACAAAGAATAAATATTGCTTCTTAGATTGTGAAATTAGGCTCTCATAAAGACTCATTTCACTAGTCCGATTTTTCGACCGTTTTTATATAAGGCTTGTCTTCACCTGTGTACTACAAGTACCGGGTGAATCTTTTATCTACACCAACCCCAACTTCTGGCATGTAAACATGCCAGGTCACAGCTTCAGTCCTTCCTCAAGCACTACCAGAGAGTAACTCGAAATACCAGTGTTGTCGGCTCAGGGGCTCCTACTTTGTTTACCTGTTGCTAAGCAACGTCAGACAGATGCCACCACCACAGAAGCTCTCCGGGCGTTTGTTTGATCAGTTCACTGGTTCGCTCTCACCACTGTGCGCTAAGTGTGCGATGGGGAATGCTTTCCGCTGTATGCCTATAGGGCTCGCACGCTGAACTAAAAGCAGAATTGAGTAAATATTTAACGTAAGCCGTGCGGTTAATTCTCTAGTTTAGACAGAGTGAGCGCAAACATGCTGCAGCCAATACTCAGGAGTTTGCACCGATGGTTGGTTGCTTTTTGGGTACCGGCTTAATTGTGACAGTGCACACTAATGGCAACTTTATAGTGATAGCCCACTGGCACCATGACCTGATTATAAAGTCGCAATGAGTGCATACTGTCACAAGTCGGTATGACCTTAGATGTTGCCAGGACGTCAAACTCAAACAACCAACCAACCCAGCCTGCAAAGTTCCCACACCCGGCGCATCCTTGTATATATATGTATATATACTCGACAAGTCGGTCCCTTCTCACTCGCCACCTGGTGTAGACTGCCTGCACTACTAACCTTCTCCCTCATCACACCGCCTTAGTCTGTCTCCCAACCAACAGGGTGCGCCACCTTACAGCTCCGCCACTCCACAACTGCCTCTTCTATGGTTTGCTTGTTTTGTTGGGGTTTTTACATCCTAGCAACATCTATGTCTATCAGGACAGACATAGGTCTGTGATAGTGCGCACTCATGGCGACTCCACTGTACTGAGAGATCAGGCCACCGGCACCATGACCCGATATCCTACTTAGTCACATTATACTGATTCTGAGCTCACCAGTACCTGCCATATCCTAGTGCCAGGCTAGGTAGTGACACATCTAAATTGTGTAAGTCATTGGTTTGACTCGGCCGGGATTCGCACTACCGACCTTCAAAACGGGAGGCCTGCGCTCTACCAATTGGGCCACCACGTCCAGTGACATTAACATTTAAATTAGATGATTAAAGTTGCATGGTCCGAGGGTTTTGAGATTCTGTCATTTTCTGAGATAAACATATTAGGTTGATTGTTATAATCTTGAAGTAACTTTGCTTGAAAATGGCTAACTTAAGAAATATTTGAAGTTTTGACATGCCAAAAGTCTGACCTCACGGCCTTCATCAGTAATAACATGTCTATTAAAATGGCTCAATGAGCACACTGGTATCTAAGTTCGATAGTTAGGTTCAAATGTAGGACTACATCAGTGTTTTGCTTTTGAAAATTTGATGCTCTTATATAACATTAGGATTAAGTAATAGATCCCGCAAACACTTGATTTTCGAATTCTTGACATAGAAGAGAAATTGACTAAGTCATGCAATTTTTAATTCAATCTTCATTTCCAGGAGTGCAATTCGACTCAAGCTGAATGAGATTTTGTTTCAAAAGCTATGTAATATATACTTTATACATGCATCAATATATATGTTTAAGATCCAAAGAAATCTATCCACCTACACAAGAAATCTATCAACTCTGTTTCAATGTAGATAAACACTGTATGCTGGAAACATGAGCTCTTAATCTTATTTACAGCTGGAATACCGACTGCGTTGCTTGTGGTGTTCTCTGTGGCAGAGTGGTTAGAGTGTCTGACTTTTTTCTAGGTCAGACTCTTAATCTGAGGGTCGGCGGTTCGATTCCCCGTGCCCCCAGCTCTGCCAATTTGGATTTCCACTGCTGTGTATAACTTACAGCATCATCAAAGGCCGTTGCTCTCATACCATGTCTATGTGGTGTGGGGGGTTAAAAATCCCTTGGGTCGGTAAAATTGTAGGCTCGGGCTTTCTATCGACCAGCAGTGGAGTGGGGAAGACCAGTCGTCTCTGACTGGGATTTCCCCTGCTTGGGACAACTAATGTACCAAAAAAAAAAAGAAAAAAGAGAGACAAATAAGTGTTCACACTTCCTGTCTACCATTCGCTATAATCAGGACAAAGTATAGTGTTAGTCTTAACCGCTAGGTGGACGGATGCTAACTCGCGGCGGATCCACTAGGTGGCACCACCGATTGTAACCGCAACCGTGCGCTCGATCAAGGCTCAGTGCAAAATGCTTGTTCCATTATATAAGGAACTATTAACTCCTGATGTTGGTGACCAGCCGGGATGGCCGAACGAGTTGAGCGTCCCTCTCCCGTTTTGGTAGATCGTGGGATTCGAAGGACTTAAGCATTGATACTTGTCGCTTCCTAGCCAGCTCCTCGGGATTACAGTATAACCATCTTAAACCAAACTTGAAGGGACCCTAGAAATTTGTTTGGATTAACCGTTCATTGGTTTAACCAAGCTTTAGCTTCGACTTTGACTTGGCTTTGGAAAAAACATGGGTGCATTATGAATGTAATAGACAATGTATGTGGACACTTTGTTTATTGTTTTTTTTATGTATATACAGTATAACTCTATTAAACCAAGCTCAGTTAAACCAAATGGTCGGTTAATCCAAACTTTTTTTGGCGGCCCAGCAAAATACTACCATTTATCATATAAAAAAGTCTCAGATGACCTTATAACCACATGAAAGTTTGGTTTAGCCGTACCGGAAATGGCCTGGGCCCGACAATTTTGTTTGGATTAACCGATACTTTGGTTTAACCGACTTTGGTTTAACCACATTTTTTATATGATAAATGGTAGTATTTTGACGGGCCGCCGAAAAAAGTTTGGATTAACCGATCGTTTGGTTTAACCGAGCTTGGTTTAACCGGGTTGTACTGTATTACGATAGTGCAAGAACTGTTATGGCTGGCGCACACCTCCCGTTTACGATTCGCGCACTAAAACTCGCGACCCGACCCGACCCGCTTAAAACTGAAAACGGGCCGATTCGTTTTTCGAATCGCGAATCGCAATCGTAAACGTCCGCTTTTAGCACTAAAAACTGAGTTTTATGCGCGAATCGCAATCGCTAGGTGTGCGCGGGGGGGCGCACACCTAGCGATTTTTGTGCGCGAAACGGGCAGTTTTACATCGTAAACGGTAGGTGGGTGCGCACAAACGGTAGGTGTGCGCCAGCCATTAGGCTCAGTGTCAGGATAATGACCTGAAACTCCAATAACCAACGAACATAACGTTAGCAGTGGACGATTTCCATCACAAACACACTCTCTGATGTCAGTTGAAGAATGACTACGTTGGGTAGCAGCTCATCGTGCAGCATGCTCTGTGGAAAGTGTCTAATATAAGATTTCCACTACAAGCCTACCCTCTGATGGCAGTATGGATAACCAGAGGGGATGGCCAAATGAGTTAGCGCGTCCGTCTCCTGTGTGGTAGATCGTGGGGTCGTGGGTTCGAATCCTGGTCGAGTCAAACCAATGACTTAAAAATTGATACTTGTCGCTTCCTAGCCAGGCTCTCGGCATTATTAGGATAGGTCAAGGAGCAGTGGAATGAGGAAGACCAATCGCCTGCGACTGAAATTTCCCCTGCTTAAACAACTAATGTACCAAAAGAAATGCTGTCAGAAGCAGTCATTGTGCATACTCTGCTTAAAAGGCATGCCATTTATTGTATGCTGCAGCTCATTATCAATAAAATTGGTCAAGGTGGTTGTAACAATATTAAAACAACTTTACTTATTCACAATATTTATTGTTATAACCAAATTTAACTAGTAATAATTTCCACAGCTCTAAATATACCTATTTTTTTTAGGAGTTATTTAGTGTCCAACAATGGTCCCGGGGGAGCCGAGTCTCACAAGTCGGCTCCCCCGGGCAGCTTGCTCCTGATTGGATGAGAGCCAGCGGCTCGGCGGAGCAGCAGCCGGGGAAGCACATGCGGCACAGCGCCCACACACCCGCCGGTGGTGGATAGAAGGAGGCCCTGCAGCCTAAATAAGATGTGCATAACTAGTTATACTGTACAAAATTAGTGTCCTCTAATAAACAATCAGGATCCTATTTCCACCATCCGACATGTAGCACTTGTCTCTTGTGTGGGTTGATGTCAAGCTAGACTTGGTTATGTAGCAGCCTCATCTAGTTTGATATCAATCGGCGATTAGTGTATCCTGTAACTCTACAGGTGGAAAGATGGCGCTAAATATAAAAACAACATGTCGGGCTCCAGCATGTATACAGATAAAAACATGTCCTCAAAGACAGGTGGACAGAAGTTACTGGTATTTACACATATACATCCCATCCCAGCCCGCCCTCCTCCACCCTCCCTGTTCTCCCCCGCCGTCCCCCCGCCCCGCTCTTACCCGCCCTCCCAGCCCTCCCCCCGCCCTCCCCCGCCCTCCCCAGTCCTCCCCACCTCCTGGAAGACAGATGGACAGTATTTATTAGTATTTAAACAGATAAAGCATGTCCTCAAAGACAGGTGGACAGTAGTTACTGGTATTTAAACAGATAAAACATGTCCGCAAAGACAGAAGGACAGAAGTTACTATGTGGAATGACTGTGGCTATTACTATTAGTGTCCCTCGGCCCGAATGGCTGTCCTCTGTGATATATAGGCTACAGCACATTTCAGACTTGGAAAGTAGTGCAAACAGCACTATCCTTTAAAGTAGATTCGAATGTTTTTGAGTTTGCCATACTTCCATTCTCTATGTGTGAAGTCATCATAGAACTAATAATAATAGTGTAGTGGTCTGCACTGACCTCTCAGGCAAGTAACCACATAGACAGGTAGGCGTGGGGAGTGTGTTGATATCAGGGAGCCTAGGTGGTGTAATGGTTAGCACACTGGCCCGGAATGCAAAGAGATGTGGGTTCGAGTCCCGCTCTAGGCGCAATATTTCCCATTTTCATCACCCCCACGACACTGGTTGCCGTGATCAGGATCCTGTACAAGCTTTGCGCTGTATGGTTGTTGAACCTACCCTGTGTATGTATGTGTTAGTGCATTGCCTGTATGTATGTAATTGTAAGCATTACAAGACTTACAATTCCAGGGGGACGAGTGTAGTGGTCTGCACTGACCTCTCAGGCAAGTAACCACATAGACAGGTAGGCGTGGGGAGTGTGTTGATATCACGGAGCCTAGGTGGTGTAATGGTTAGCACACTGGCCCGGAATGCAAAGAGATGTGGGTTCGAGTCCCGCTCTAGGCGCAATATTTCCCATTTTCATCACCCCCACGACAATAGTTATGAGAGTCCAATGGTATTGGGCAGACCAATCCCAACTTACCAGGTTTGAGCTCAAATAACACACTCTACGTCTCATCTACAAAATGGCCATGGGGGGTTCTAACAAACACGTGGTAACATCACGTGACTAGATCCTTAAAGTACTTGCAGTTTTCCTTAAAGTTGCATAGTCCGATGGATTTTAATTTCTGAATTTTTTTCTGAGATAAATATAGTAGATCGATGACTAATATCTACTATACATTGGTTCAAAGTTACTTTTATTTAAAATGGTAAACATTTGAGATATTTTGAGTGCAAACATGGAAAATTAGTTTTAGCAAGCTCTGACACCAATAGACTTCTGCAGTAACAGGTTCTGTTAAATTGACTCTGTATTGAGTTCTATGCAGAAACAAATGCTTAATAAGTGCATCGGTATCTAAGTTAGATATATAAAATCAAATCTAGATAATTGGTTTGGTTTTGAAAATTTGACATTTCATCGGACTATGCAGCTTTAATAATCATAGAGTTGGTGATGTGATATACCTTCCAACTGTCATGTTCTGGTTGTTTGGATGCTTTCTCGCAAAAAAGGTCATTTGGCACCATTTGTCATGTACTAAGAGATTCACTAAGCAGTTTAAGAAGTGAATATCCCACAGATGCATGAGTTTTCTTTAATTAACATTTCTTTTTGCTACATTAGTTGATTAATCAAGGGAAATTTCAAATGCGTTCTTCCTCAATCCACTGCTCCTTGCCCTGTCATAGTAATGCCGAACCCCAGGCTAGGTAGGTATCAGCAAGTATACATATTTTCAAGTCATTGATTTGACTCGGCCAGGGTTAGAGCTATTTCATATTGCGCTCTGATTGAGAGACAACAGTTGTTCATCACCCGGACGAATAAATCCATCATGCAATTTGCAAACATCTGCTACAGAGCATGCGCACAGCTAATAGGCTGACGGATGTCACACAGTGTGGCCTTCACATTGGATCCATGGTGGGAAGACACCCCTTTATTAGTGCAGTGTGCAAAGATGCAGTGCCCACCAATCTTCCTGCTTCCGGCTGACCGCCAACCTACTTCCGGTGCGTCTGCGCAGTGGCGCCGCCGCAGAAGGGCGGTCTGATAGGTCCCCGGGGAGGGCTGGACGTGCCGACAATACAGGGTCTAATGTAAGTGTCTTCTCGCTCCCGAACCCCAGCCCTACTCTGGCACCGGGGTTGACTACTCTCCAAATGTTAGCAACGCCGGCGGGCTGGCACATAATGCCTGGATTATCGCCCGTGTGGCTGGGTGTTTGTGCACCAAAGGAGGGCTGTCTTGAAAGATCGGCAAGCGCCTTTCCTTTTCCTTCAAAGATGGATGTCCTTTCCTGCCCCTCTCACCCCCATCCCCGCACACCCCTCATCCCACACGACGACAAGATGTCGGTTTCGTAACTGCTGCCCTTTTAGCGCTTGCTGGCAACCGGAAGAAGTGTGAGACTTCCGGTGGTAGAGGCGAAGGAGGAGGAGGAGGCTGCCCAGTCTTGTTTAAACCAATCCTTCCGCTCACGTCTCTCTTACCGTCTCCCACCTATACATTTATAATAAAATCCTCCGATGCGACTGGCAGTTGTCAACATCCGGTGGAGGTGAGGAGGGCCCGAGGTGGCACCACCAGTACAGTGTTGCGTCTTACGGAGTATAGCAATATAATAATAATTCCCTTACGTATATCTATGCTTGCATAATGAGTTATAAATCATATATATATATATATAATATTGTTCTACTTACAAAACCAATCGACAGATCCAAATGGATCTGAAACCAAGTCTGTCCCCAAACCCCCGCTGTCCACAGTGTGGAGAGTAAAGTTTAAGGGAACAGATAGCGGACGTGGATTAAGAGGACACGGCAACCACTCGGGAGCTGGTCTAAAGCCAGGAACGGCCCTGAGGGATCCCGGGGTGAGTGGGGGGTTTTGGTAGCAGACTGGAGGAGAGCTACCCGGAGGAAAGGAGGAGGCAGGAGGGAGAGGGGAGAAAGCAGGAGGCAGAAGGCAGAGGGCAGAAGGGAGAACGGAAAAGGGACGGGGCAAAAGGGAGAGGGGAGAAGGGAGAAGGGAGAAGGGAGAAGCGAGAAGGGAGAAGGGAGAAGGGACGGGGCAAAAGGGAGGGGGGAGAAGGGAGAGGGGAGAAGCGAGAAGGGAGAAGGGAGAAGGGACGGGGCAAAAAGGGAGAGGGGAGAAGGGAGAAGGGAGAGGGAGAAGGGAGATGTAGAAGGGAGAGAGAGAAGGGAGAGGGAGAAGGGAGAAGGGAAAAGGGACGGGGCAAAGGGTAGAGGGGAGAAGGGAGAAGGGAGAAGGGAGAGGGGAGAAGGGAGAAGGGAGAAGGGAGAAGGGAGAAGGGAGAAGGGAGAAGGGAGAAGGGAGAAGGGAGAAGGGAGAAGGGAAAAGGGAAAAAGGAAAAGGGAAAAGGGAAAAGGGAAAAGGGAGAAGGGAGAAGGGAGAAGGGAGAGGGAGAAGGGAAAAGGGAAAAAGGAAAAGGGAAAAGGGAGAAGGGAAAAGGGAAAAAGGGAGAAGGGAGAAGGGAGAAGGGAGAGGGAGAAGGGAGAAGGGAAAAGGGAAAAGGGAAAAGGGAGAAGGGAGAAGGGAGAAGGGAAAAGGGAGAAGGGAAAAGGGAAAAGGGAAAAGAGAGAAGGGAAAAGGGAAAAAGGGAGAAGGGAGAAGGGAGAAGGGAGAAGGGAAAGTGTCGGAGGAGGGGGATTCCCTTAAGGGCCTGTCACACTACGACGTATAGCCTTAGCGTATGCCAACGTATGTGATTTTCGACCAACACGTCGGAGTAAGTCGTCATACATTATGCATACGTTGGGCATGCGTCGGGTACATGCCGGATATGTCATTATACGTCGTGTTATGGCCCTGTCACATTACGATGCATCTCGCCAGCATGCCGCCAATGCGTAAAATCACTTTTTTACGTCGAGACGCGTCAAACTTTTTGGCGTGGGGGGGCAAAGTTGGACATATACATACCATATACACATCTATTATTATTAGCCCGCTACCTTTGAGTATTACAGTTCCAAGATTCGAACCGGTTACCCTCTGATCTTGAGACAAACACTCTGCCATCTGAGCTACAGAGGAAGTGCAGTGATATGCAGGTATAGCAATACCTCAGGGAGTTTGACGCCCCTGCCTTGCAGAGTTGTAAACCACTGCCTTGTGGTACAGGTCCTTGACAGAACCGAAGGCTAAGGGAGCAAACCCTAAACAGAAAACCATGTCACTGTGGCAGCATTAAGGGCGGTTGATGTATGGAACTCCCAACATCTCCCGACCAGCCACTGCAGGGACAAATAGTTTTGCGCCTGTCTTGACATGTTCTTGCCGGTGTGAAACCTCTATTTGCTCCCTGAGAGAGTGCTGCTGGTAACTTGCAAAAGCCAGCAGCACTTCAACACTTTTTCAGGCAGCTTTCATGAAATGTTCTCGAACGGATGGGGCTGCCCTCTATGGAAGATCTTCTATTCTCAACTGTCTTCTGGCTACAGAAAGAGAGGGCACCCCCGTCTCCGGTTCAGGGATACCATCAAGAGAAACCTGAAGCTGAGAGACATTAAGACCGACTCATGGACGCAACTCTCACAGCAGAGAGCTAAATGGAGAGCGGCAGTCAAGTAATGAAAGCAGTCTTTGTCGCATCGCGACCGACAGCATGATGATGATGATGATGATACACATCATATGGCTGGCGTATGACCAACTTATGGCTAACGTACCTCCCAGTGATAAATGCTCGAATTACGCTCACGGTATGTTTACAGAACGCCGGTGAACGTTACATACGTTATTCGATCGGCAGAACTATGCATCATACGTTACATACGTCAAGACACGCTGGAGAAATGCTAAACATACATTAGACGTATGTTAGGCATACGTTATCCATACATTGTCAGTACGTGGACTGTACGTTCCCACTGCCTTTAAAAGTAGGTCAACATAGTGCAACGTAGTGAACAACATTTGACTAAAGTATGTCTAATGTACATCGATGTACGCCTAATGCATACATAACATACGCCGGACGTAAAATCCACACGTTGTCGAACATTGTCGTGCTTCAAAAGTGTTGTGCATGCACACAACTTTGCCGACACCCCTGAGATGCGACGCTGTATCTCGACGAACGTCGACATACATTGATGTATACCAACTAGTGCCTAACGCATGCGTAACACATAATGACGTATCCCAATATAGCGGCAAAAAATCAAATACGTCGACGTACGTTTGCACGATGCATCGTAAAGTGACAGCACCATTAAGTCGCCGTGCGTGGAGGCTCCGAAATTTTGTTGTGCATGTGCAAAATTTCAAAGTGTGTCGACGTGTGCCTCGTACATTGAACGTATGCTGCGTGTACGTTCGGGATACGTCGGTATACATTGGGAGTATGTTATGGATACGTTGGTATACGTTGCTGCACGTTAGCCATACGTTCAGCCAGTGACAATGTGCAGTCTGCGTACAGTCCACATACAGTCCATGTACTGCCAACGGATGCATTATGTACTCCTAATGTACTTCGAACGTATGCCTGCCATATCTCCAGCATATTTAGCATATGCAAGCATTTTGCGAACGTTTTGCGAGGCACATGAATGCTCTCCTATGCTAGCAATACATCAAAGATACGTTCTGCATATGTTACGAACGTTGTGTGTATGTTGTGTATACGCCCATTTTCATCCCCCACCTCTGAAAAGTTTGACGAATGCCGACATACTGGCAATTTTTCGAACGTTGAGCACGCGCTGATGCTCTACGGCATAGTGTAACAGGGCCTTTAGGGAGAGCTACATCTGCATGGCTGACAGGAATTTATGCAAGGCCACAAAACAGGTCATCTAGACTAGTGAGGCCTGGAGGCACCGTCACCGCAAAAATAAAGCAGCCACTGATATTTCCGCTGGTATGCGCCTGTGAAATAAAAATACAATGGACCAGGTCCATTCCAACTCAGCGTAATCGAAGCTGAGTAGAACCTGAGTATTGAGCATATTATTTATTAGCTGAATCGCGGCTTTAAGTTTACCAAATAAGTAGACTTATTTATTTTTGAGGGTTGGTGGGCTAACTATTAGCAGGCTGTTAAAGTTGCATAGTCTGACGTTTTCGGGTTTCTGCGCTTATTTTAGATAAATATATATCAGGTTGATAGTTAAAGTCCCCATTACTTCAGATTGAAGTCCCCATTACTTCAGATTAATTATGGTTATAAATAGCTAAGTTTGAAGATATTTGAAGTGAAAACATGCCAAATTGATCGTTGTGTGCACATTGAAATTCTAACACCATAGGGTTCAGCAATAACATGTTTGATTGAATTGTCTTAGTATTCCCTTTTAGGCTGCAACAAAAGCTTAAAGTTACATAGTGCCATGGCTTTGGGTTTTTTTCATTTTCTGAGAAAAATATCAAAGGTTGATTGGTATAATCTACCTTATTTTAGCTTAAAGTAACTTAACTTTATAATGATTAACTTAGAAGATATTTGATTTACAAACATGCAAAATTAATTTGGGCATGCTTGCCAAAACTCTGACTCCACAGGCTTCAGCAGTAACATGTTCTATTAAATTGATTTAGTATGCCCTTCTATTTAGCAACAAATACTTAATAGTTGTGCCGGTATCTAGGTTAGATATGTGGGCTCAAATCTAAAATATTTTACTTGAGAAAATGTGATGCTTTTATCGGACTATGCAACTTTAATAAACGCACCATTATCTAAGTTGGAAATGTAGGTCAAAATCAAGGTAAGTGTTTTTGACTTCGAAAGTTTAACGCTTTCATCGGACTATGCAGCTTTAAGAAAAGACACCCCAGGTCGCCGCTAGGTCAAACTCGCGCCGCCGGAAGCAATTTGGAGGTGGAAAATGATTCAATCCACCGAGTATTACCCGGCATGCATATTTGAATGTTGTCTTCATGAGGAAGAGGCAGTTATTGCGCGATATGGGATTTGTGGTCAGAGGACCTTTTGGGGGTGAATATAGGGTGAGTGTGGTCTACTCTAATGTATGGGGCTGAGACATGGAAAATCTCTAAGAAAATGTACAAACGTTTAGCAGCATTTGAGATGTGGACGTATCGAAGGATGATGAAAATATCATGGACAAAGAAGATCACCAACAAAGAAGTTCTCAGAAAAATTAAAAATAAGAAAAGCTTGTTTGCCACTATACAGACAAAGAAACTGATTTATTTTGGCCACATCATTCGTCAGAGTTCAATATACCGTACATTGTTGGAAGGGAAGGTGAATGGCAGCAGAGAGGAGAGGGAGACCAAGAACATCATGGTTTACAAATATTTCACAGTGGACAGGCTTGAATTATTCACAGTCTATCAGAACAGCACACCATCGGGACAAGTGGAGAACCATTGCATCCAACCCTCGACTAGAGGACGGAACTATCGATTGATTGATTGTGAGGCTGAAATTAGTGCACATGACGCAACAACCTGATGGTCTTAAACACCAATATTTCGGATATGAGGACTAGATATTTATGCTTGAAGTTTCATAATCCAATATTGTTGAATTCATCCCACATTTTGAGATATATATTACGTTGATAGATATAATCAACTTTACTTTGGTTTGTAGTAACTTTTGTAGTAACTTTTTCAAAATTAATGTCGGTGTGCACAGAAAATTGCATGTCAGTGGACCAGGTCTGAGTTGGGTATGTTGGAACGAATCTCGGTAAGTTTGTTTGTAGAAAAGAAAATTCATGCCTTCATCGCATTTTGCAATGTGAATGATTTTAAATTTTCAAACATAGGCGAGGTCTAGGTTCTGTGTGATTAAAATTGGCATGTACTTTGAAAATATCGAAATTGGTGTGTTCTATAATGGCGAGGAAGCGGCGATGTTAGCATTCTGTATAAAGTAATGTATGTTCTGAGCATTTAAACATTTAATGCCGGCAATTGCATTTTGCATTCAGTTTTGTCAAGCTAGTTTCAGTCAGTCTGTGACTGCCTGAGTGATTGACTGACTCAATCGCTCACTGACTAACCGATTAATTTACTCAGCCACTGACTAACTGACCCCTAGATTTACTAACGTACTGACTGATTGGCTGACTGACTCACTGACTAACTTATTGACTGATGACTGACGAACTCACTTAGTGACTATCATACTGGTTCATTAACTGACTAATTGACTCACACACTGACCCAATTACTGATCGACTCACCGACTGCCTGACTGATTCATTCACTGATTGACTGCCTGACTCACCAACTTATACTGATTGGCTAACTGACTCACTGACTCGCTAATTAACTCACTAACTCTACCTCACTGACTCGCTGACTCACCACGTCATTTAGTCTCACTTGCTTACTCACTCACTGAGTCACTCACCGACTCACTCACCGACCCATTGACACACTCATTGACTCACTCACTGAGTCACTCATATGACTCATTTACTCATTTGCTGACTCTCCTCCTAATACTATTGTTGGAAAACTCTCCTATTATTTGTTCACAATTTATCCCCATACTCTTGAATCTCTCAGTCACATATATCACATAGTATGCTATGCATTGAATGTATTCACATTTATATTCATATAATATATTACATATATAAATATATATATATATATATTTAATAGCACAGTGCATACTGAAATACACCCATATACGCCTATGGTAAACACTGTGTGGTGTGGTCTCATTTAACACTCCCGCCTTGTCTAATGTTGACCAGAATGGACATTAATATTAAATAATAACACTCTCTCTGTTCCTGTCTGCTCTTCGCAGCCCCCACCCACACCCTCTACCACCCGGACACTCCCCGCTCCCACCCCCTCACCCACCCCCATCTCCCACCCACTGAGTGATTACTAGCATATCTGGTGTTATTTTCCTTTAGTGGCGCCAAACATGCACCTAGCGGGCGGCATGTGCATCACTCGCCCCCTCCCCCCCTAGCACTCCACCCAGGGCGGTGCGCATGCGTTAGTGCAACCCACCCACAATGCACCACCCCCACCCCACTCGCCCCACCCCACCACCCTCATACACAAGAGTCGCAGCCAACGGGGAAATCATGCCGTTTAATTGGAGAAGGTTAATATCACTGCCCACCCTCCCACCATATCATATTTTGGATTACTTCTCTTTAATTGCTCTATGCCATGATGATGCACATGCAAATCAAACAAACAAAGAACTGTGGTGTGGATCGTTCCCTCTCTCTCTACGTAATGACGTGCTTGGTTGTTTTATCTAGGAGTACAGTTCATTATTTATCCTGAGTTTGTGCATGTGTGTGTGTGTAAGTGGGGCGGGAGGTGGGTGTTTTAAAAGGAAATCATGCCTGCCGTTTCGCTGGTCACGCTTGACTTGTGGCGCTAACCCCTCTCTGGAGGCTGCGGCCGGTTCCTCTGCCCACTTATCCCACTTTGCCCACTTTGCCCACTTTGCCCGCTTTGAGGTGGGATAAAGCCACTTGACAAACGTGGCTCCAGGTCGGACGGGCCGGCCTTAAAACTATCTGAATGCAGATGGAGTAACTGACGGCCATTAGCTGCGCACGGCCTTGGGGGCCTCGTCCTGGTTGGTGGCTGGTGGTTGGTGGCTGGTGGTTGGTGGCTGGTGGTTGGTGGCTGGTGGTTGGTGGCTGGTGGTTGGTGGCTGGTGGTTGGTGGCTGGTGGTTGGTGGCTGGTGGTTGGTGGCTGGTGGTTGGTGGTTGGTGGTTGGTGGCTGGTGGTTGGTGGTTGGTGGCTGGTGGCTGGTGGTTGGTGGCTGGTAGTTGGTGGCTGGTGGTTGGTGGCTGGTGGTTGGTGGCTGGTAGTTGGTGGCTGGTGGTTGGTGGCTGGTGGCTGGTGGTTGGTGGCTGGTGGTTGGTGGCTGGTGGTTGGTGGCTGGTGGTTGGTGGCTGGTGGTTGGTGGCTGGTGGTTGGTGGCTGGTGGTTGGTGGCTGGTGGTTGGTGGCTGGTGGCTGGTGGCTGGTGGTTGGTGGCTGGTGGTTGGTGGCTGGTGGTTGGTTGGCAGCTGCAGGTTGGCGATTGCTGGTTGGCAGCTGCTGGTTGGTGGCTGGTGGTTGGTGGCTGGTGGTTGGTGGCTGCTGGTTGGCGGCTGCTGATTGGTGGCTGCTGGTTGGCGGTTGGTGGTTGGCAACTGGTGGTTGGTGGCTGCTAGTTGGCTGGTGGTGGTTGGCAACTGTTGGTTGGCGGCTGGTGGTTAGCAGCTGGTGGTTGGTGGCTGGTGGTTGTTGGCTGATGGTTGGTGGCTGGTGGTTGGTGGCTGGTGGTTGGTGGCTGGTGGTTGGTGGCTGGTGGTTGGTGGCTGGTGGTTGGTGGCTGGTGGTTGCCAGCTGGTGGTTGCCGGCACATACATGCACACATACACACATGCACAAACACACACACACTCATAGTCACAGTCCACACATACACACATACATACATACACACATACACACATGCACACATGCACACATACACTCATAGTCCACACATACACACATGTCTTTTACATCACAATCGGTGGCAACATACACACGTACACACATGCACACATACACACATACACTCATAGTCCACACATACACACATACACACATACATGCACATGTACACACATGCACACACACTCATAGTCATAGTTCACACATACACATATACATACATGCACACATACGCACATGCACACATGCACACATACACTAATAGTCACATTCGACACATACACACATACATACATGCACACATACACACATGCACACATGCACATATACACTCATATTCATAGTCCACACATACACACATACATACATGCACACATACACACATGCACCCTTGCACACATACACTCATAGTCCACACATACACACATATACACACATACACACATGCACACATGCACACATACACTCATAATCATAGTCCACACATACATACATGCACATGTACACATGTGCACACTTGCACACATACACTCATAGTTATAGTCCATACCCATACATACATACACACGTACACACGTGCACAGATGCACACATACATTCATAGTTATAGTCCACGCATACACACATACATACATGCACAGATACACAGGTGCATACATGCACACATACACTCATGCACAGATACACAGGTGCATACATGCACACATACACTCATAGTCATAGTCCATACACATACATACATACACACGTACACATGTGCACACATGCACACACACACTCATAGTCCACCCATACACACATGTCTTTTATCTCACGATCGCTGGCAACATACGACACAGTGCAAATCTTTATAGTGTTGTTCCACTGATATGCACCAGTGTGTTGACGTCATAGTTTAATCATCCCACTGAGTTACATTATCCTGACGCTGCGCTCACCAGTCTGTGCTATATCCTACAAATAATGCCCGGTAGCAGGACTAATGGCGACCGGTGTGGCAGTAAATCACAAACCCCTGGAAATTGCACATCCCGGGGTTTGCGATTTACTAGGAAATCACAAACCCCCCCCTGTAGCGGCGGCGTTAATATCACTTCGATTTTAGGGTTAATTTGATCAAATTTCACTTTTTGAGTATGTAATTCTGTTAAATATGATAGCATTGAATAGATTTGGGCCTAATCGGTACCTAACACCGCCCTTAAACCTGGTATGGAGTGGTGTATCATGAGCATGGGGGGTTTGAGATCTCCAGGAGGGGATATGTGATTTCCTAGGAAATCGCAAAGCCCCATGCCCATATATGGCATGGGGGTTTGCGATTTCCTAGGAAATCACAAGTGGGGGTTTGCGATTTACAGGGTTTGCGATTTCCTGCTACACCGGCTCCATCTTTTAAAGTTGGTTAGTGTGACTCGGGCCTGAGGTGGAAAGCATGACCTCCCGCACAGGAAGCAGACACTGTCCGCTAAGCCATCTCGTCCATTGATCGATAGCCCTTAAGCATAAATACACTACACTAGTTTAAAGTGACTGGAATAGTGAATCATTCTTGAACTAATGAGGGCCTTTTGTTGGGATCATGGCGCTAAATCCGCATCACTAATCTAATGCTTAATAGCCCATCTCGACAAAACATAATCAGCACAATAATTATAATCACATATTAGTGAGAAATCGCAATACTATTAATTCATTGCGTTAAGCTCACCATGACAACAACGGCTTAGTATAGTGGAGAAAATCACTGGTTGTCCTAATCAGCCAGTCGAATTTTATTATAAATTTACAGTTAAAAATTCAGGTAAATAGCAGCAGCCGGCGCCGAGTGAGAGGGATTCATGCTGTAATAGGCTGTAATGAAGCATTTCAGCTTAGTGCTCGAGTCCAGGTTGCTCAAGCTGCAGTACCCTTCACCGGACTCCTAAAACAACTCTGTCTTAAAGCTGCATAATCTTATGAAAGCATCACATGTTCGAAACCAAAACATTTATCTAGATTTGATTCTACATTATCTTAAAGTTGCATAGTCCGATGGTTTTGAGTTTATATCATTTCTCTGAGATAAATATATTAAATATATTAAATTGACCGTTATAATCTACCTTATTTTAGTTTGAAGTACCTGTTACTTTTAGATAGTTACGCTTTGAGATATTTGAAGTGGAAATATGTTCAATTAATTTTGGCAAGCATGCCTAAATTCCGACGGCATAGGCTTCACTGGTAACAGGTTCTGTTAAAATGACCCAGCATTCCCTTCTATGGGGCAACCAATGCTCAATAAGTGTATCAGTATCTAAGTCAGATATGCATACTACAATTTAGATAATTGCTTTGGTCTTGAAAATCTATTGCTTTCATTGGGCTTTAACCGACATAGTCGCGGGGGAAGGGTTACACAAGTGAAGCTTCTGCTGCAATCATTCACCATTTCTGTCTCTCACTACACGGGCTGTGGTAAAGTTGGTTTGTTGTTGGAGTTTTACATCCTGGCAACATCTAGGGTCATATCAGGACTGGTACTGACTTGTGCAAGTGCGGACTGATGGCAACTTTATAGTGCTGCCTCACTTGACGACCAGGCCACCAGCACCATGACCAGATATCCCACTCAGTCCCGTTATCCTCACACTGAGCCAACCACTCCTTGCCCTATCCTAATAGTGGCGAGCGCCAGGCTATGAAGCGACAAGTATCACATTTTAGGTCATTGGTTACTCTCGACCAAGGTTTGGATCTGTGGGTTCGAATCACACGATATACCAAAAGGCGAGATGGACGCTCAACACATTCGGTCATCTCGTCTGGCAAGGAGAGGGCCTATCGCTCCTTTGCATTGTTAATCGGCTCTCCTTCAGGCAGCCAATGTCAGCGTTTGCCATCCCTGGTGGCCGGCAGGACACTACTTCCTCTTAGACAGCTTGTTTGCTCACATGAATATTGGTGAAGTGCATTGCACGGATACTACACTGTCACCGACTAACAATGAGTCCCAAAGCGCCACTATTGGAAAGGTAGTGCTAATCAGCCCTTTGGGGCTGAAGTGGGGGTACTAAGTGCTGCATTATGCCTATTTTCATTTCATTTTACTGAAGAATAACCAATATTACTGTACTGCCCGACCACTCTACACACATCCACACACACACTCTCACAGACTCTCTGGCATACACTGTGACACACACTGTGACACACTGACAGACACACTCACCACTCACCACCCATCCACACACTCTCACATATTCTCTCACACAGGCTCAGACTCACACACTCTCACAAACTCTCTAACAAACTCTGACTCTCTCTCACACACACTCACACACACTCTTACACACTCTTACCACTCACCACACATCCACACACACCACACACACACCCTCATACACTCACACACTCTCTCACACACTCTCCCACTCTGACACGCAGACTCTCACCCACACTCTCTCATACACTCTCACAGGCTCACACACACTCTCATACACTCTCCCATACACTCGCCCACACTCTCTCCCACACTCTCCCACACACTTTCACACATTCTCACACACACACTCTCACACGCACTCTCAGACACTCCCCCACACTTTCTCACACTCTCTCCCACACTTTCACACACACTCTCTGACAGATACTCTCACACACTCTCGCAACACTCTCGCGCACTCACACACACTCTCTCCCACATTCTCTCCCACACTCTCCCACACACTCTCACACCCTCTCACATACACTCTCACATACACTCTCACATACACTCTCACACAGAACTACAGCTCCACAATCAGTGCTTGCAAGGTATGCATACCTCCAATCCCCATCCACCCTCTCACATCCCCACCCACACATCCCCACCCACCCCCACCACCGCCCATCTCCACACCCACCCACCTACCCCCACCCGCACCCACGTCCACCACTGTGCCCCATTCGTGTGTAACGCCGCTCCCCCTGGTGGCGGACCCTGGTCCAGGTGCGATCTTGTGCTCGGGGCGAGTGGATCCCGACAGACCTCGGGGACTCATCGTCCCACTGTCTGCCCGGCAAAGCGTGAGCAACTCCCGATTGAGAAGCTCGCGAGCAGCTCGGGGTAATGACTCATAGCCGCCCGCACAGCGGCCCGGGTCACCCCCCTACTCCACCCTCACTCCCCCCAAAACAGAGAAAGAAGGAACCTGATTCAGCGCCAATAACGCCAAGGTAGATTCAGTTATACTATATATACTAGATAATGAACGGAAAGAACAATTCAAAAGTGATGTCAGATGGTTGGTTGGTTGTTGGAGTTTTACGTCATGGCAACATCTAAGATCATACTAGGATGGGTACCGACCTGTGCCAGTGTGCGCTCATTGCAACTTTATAGTGTTGCCCACTGGGAAATCAGGCCACCAGCACCATGACCCGATATCTCACTCGGTCACATTATCCAGACACTGCGTCAAACATCCTTGCCCTATCATATTAATGCAGAGTGCCAGGCTAGGAAGCCACAAGTATGAATTTAAAAGTCATTAGTTTGACTCGACCAGGAACCGAACTCCCGACCTTCCGAACGTGAGCCCCGTGGTCTACCGAGTAGGCCACCGCGTTCTGTAGGAGCATCACGGTAAACACAATATTTTAGATTATATCTATATATATGAAGAGTTCAGACGTCAAGCCCTGTCAACGGCAATCCAAAAAAGTTATTAAAATAAAAGATGTTTACCTGAAGATAATTGTTCTTCTCACTAATTCCACTTTTCTTGTGATGAAACTATTATGGAGTAACCAACAACAAAATAGGAATGTATAAAAATGAACTTTTTGGAGGTTTAATTCCAATGTTTATCTGGATTGTACAGGGTCTTGCGACTGAACTCTTCATATATATATATATATATATATATATATATATATATATATATATATAACCAATCCGCAAGCACCGAAGTGATCACGGTGCGGGTCAAGCAGGCAGTGACGCTCAATACAGTGGCGACCCGACTGCAGCGCCCTCTGGCGGATCGAACCTGAATCTGCCGGGTTACTCCGACAGTGGCGCCGGCTGGTAGTCCTGAACCAACGCGTCCATCCTCGCTCACATGGCGGGTCAAGCCGGCGCCTACCTAGCACCACGACACAGAGCGCCAACCAGCCCCACCTACACCAGGATATATACGCAGACATATATACAAAGTATATATCCGAGCTTGCCCGTGTTATGTATATATGTATATATATTTACTTATCAATATCATACATAGTAAAATTAGGCCAATTTGCCATTCACTCGACACAAGGAGCTAATTAACAGGGCAGGGGGTGAACTGGTTAGTGCGACGTGCCCTTCCCCACTCCCCCTCCCACATTCCCACACGAGACCCCGGCCTTCCTTCACTGCTCCACTAAAGGCAGCCCGCAGAGGAAACAGTTATTTCGGCGGCCGTCCGGATCCCAAGCATGCCCAGTTTATTGGGCACTTTGCGGAGTTTGCTGCAAGTTGGGACCGGATATATGGCGGGCATCAAAGCACCGTAACGCGGCCACACTGCTCCCCGCATCCGCGCGCACTGCACCGACACACGCAGCCCTTTTTCCTATACACTGCACTCCCTTGCACCCTCCACCCAAACCCCCTCTCCCACCCCCACAACTCACACCAACATTTGTGTTTATTTTGGATTGTATTATATGTATGTTGGTATGCAGGTATTGCAGGTATAGCAATACCTCAGGGAGTTTGAGACCCCTGCCTTGCAGAGTTGTAAACCACTGCCTTGTGGTACAGGTTCTTGACAGAACCGAAGGCTAAGGGAGCAAACCCGAAACAGAAAACCATGTCACTGTGGCAGCATTAAGGGCGGTTGATGTATGGAACTCCCAACATCTCCCGACCAGCCACTGCAGGGACAAATAGTTTTGCGCCTGTCTTGACATGTTCTTGCCGGTGTGAAACCTCTATTTGCTCCCCGTGAGAGTGCCGCTGGTAACTTGCAAAAGCCAGCAGCACTTCAACACTTTTGCAGGCAGCTTTCATGAAATGTACAACCGCACAAAACACCATACCGGCTCGGTCCTCGCTCGGGTTACCAAGGACCGCACTGCTCGAGCTCATCTTCCGTCGACAGCGGAAAATCAGCTAGGAGGAACACAACGCAACACAACACAACTACTGAAAACCTGAAGCTGAGAGACATTAAGACCGACTCATGGATGTCACTCTCACAGCAGAGAGCTAAATGGAGAGCAGCAGTCAAGTAATGAAAGCAGTCTTTGTCGCATCGCGACCGACAGCATGATGATGATGATGATTATATGTATGTTATGTATAACGCAGTATGCGAGTATAAAAGCGTGGAAAGGAATTCTTCTTCTTATTGTTTCTATGTATTCCATGTGCTGCCTCTTCCAACCCAATGCATGTGAATAGTGTCGCTGCCAGCAGTTCACCGATTTCTACTGTAGCTGCTGTATATATATGTGATAGATACGTATTATGCGAGTATAAAGGTGCGGAAGGGAATTATATTATTATTATTACATTTGTTATTACTATCTGTTTGCTGGAATTCCCATTTGAAATATGCATCGCTTTCTATCTCTTTTGTTTTATGGTAGATTAGTTGATCAAGCAGGAGAAATTTAAATCACGGACAATTGGTCTTCCCCATTACACTGCTCCTTTCCCTATCCTAGTAATTATGAGTGACAGGTCAGGTAGTGATAAGTATTAATTTTCAAGTCATTAGTTTGACTCGGCCAGAGTTCGATCCCAGGTGTTTGAATCCCAGGTTGCATCTTTTACTCTGGCATTCCATACTGCGGAAATTCCCATTGTTTGGCACATTTTGAATCTGACTTCTGATGTAATCTGACCTACAGGTGCTACAGGTTTTTATATTTGGTTTTGGGCTTTATATTACATTAAAAACCTCTTTTAGAAGCATTAACGGTTTTATTACTTCCTATTTTAGACTTGGTTCTGTCTTTGAGAATACATCAATATATATATATGTAATCTGAACAATTCTGTAGTTCGGCATTTCTTTTGTCATTCGGCAATAGCCAGGTCCCAAGGTTGCCAGATGACGACCCACCCTCCTCCACACATGGACATATATGTCTTATTTAGACATCCACGGTAACTATATATATATATATATATATATATAATGTATAACGTGTTATGCGAGAATAGAGATACACAAGGGAATATTACTTATTATTATTATTGTTATCCTCCGTAAGATACAAAACTTTACCAGTGGCGCCATCTCGCCAGCCTCCCCATCCCCGGATGTTCACTAGTGTCAGTGGCACCGGAGGATTTAGCATTGCACATTCAAATAAGGAATCTTATTTGCATGTCCAAGTAATGCAACATGGTTCATTGGGGAAATAATATAATATAATATAAAAATATATATATGTATATATATATATATATATATATATATATTCTCACACACTCTCACAACATTCTCACGCACTCACACACACTCTCTCCCACATTCTCTCCCACACTCTCCCACACACTCTCACATCCTCTCACATCCTCTCACATACACTCTCACACACACTCTCACACAGAAGTACAGCTGCACAATCAGTGCTTGCAAGGTATGCATACCCCCAATCCCCATCCACCCCCTCACATCCCACCCACACATCCCCACCCACCCCCACCACCACCCATCTATATATATATATATATAGAATGCACCAATAAGGTATCATGCCTTATTGCGACGCCCAAATCTACATCAGAGTAATCATCACGGATCAGTTGGCCTGTCGTCCATGGCGCGTCAAAACAAGAGAAAGAAACACTTTGTGCTGCTAAATAATTCAGACAAATCGGAAAGCGCCAGGCTGGGCGGCCTCCCCTTCGAACTAACGGTGTCCTTGCCAGTCGCTGCACACACTGCTGCTACGTGCCCTGTGTCTGCAAGTCTTGCCTTCTGTGCCCCAGCCCTCAGCGCAAGCTTTCGCAATGGTTAGTGAACAGGGCAGCTGCCGCTAGAAGGCGCCACCAAAGGAAGATGGCGTAGCTCTACTGACTACTTGTAATTTTGCGTCCTGGCAACATCTACGGTCATATAAGGACGGGTACTGACTTGTGACAGTGTGGATTCATGGCAGCTTTATAGTGTTGCCCCATTGGGAAATCAGGCCACCAGCACCATGACCACATTATCCTGACACTGAGCTAATAGGTCCTTGCCCTATTCTATTAATGCCAAGCGCCAGGCTTGGTTTGATTACAAATTAAAAGCTGGAAATTCGGTGACTGTGGTTCTTTTTGCTATATATCTTTGGGAGATGTCCCGCCAAATCGGGAGGCATGGCACCTCTGCTGCCTGTACCCCAATCCTCACCCACCCTCCTCCAACCCTCTGAAAGAGGGTACCCCCAGCTCGGGCAGTCAAACAACGAAGGTTGAATGTGAGTTGGAGATGAGTTCGAGGCCACTGATTAGACCTGGGTTGCATTTCCCCCCCTCCCACCCCCCCCCCTCAAGTTGAAAACACACTTTCCGTTGAAAACACACTGTCTACGTCTGCATCCGCTCAATTCGCTACTGTTGTCACGGAATGGAAGAGGCCATAACCACCGTATCCGTTTTGTTGTTGCCGATTCGTATTTTCCTCACACATATCCACATTGATTACTTAGGAAGGGATTCTTTATTTGCTGAAGCGAAAGTAGGCACGGACAGGGATCCACATCTGGATGTTGAAACCTCCCCCCTCCCCTTCTCCCCCACAAAGTCCCGCACTACAACCCCCACAGCAATACACACACATACACACACACACACAGACACACAGACACACACACACACACAACCAGGGCACTGTGGAGCTCTAATTGGAAATTTACGTGGAGCTCTAAGTGAAGTCTTAAGTGGAATTTTAAGGGGAGATTTAAGTAGAGCTCTAAGTGGAGCTCTAAATGGAGCTTTAAATGGAGCTCTAAATGGAGCTTTAAATGGAGCTTTAATTGGATCTATAAGTGGAGATTTAAGTGAAGCTTCTAGTGGAACTTCATGGGAAGCTTAAGGGGAAGTTAATGTGGAGCTTTAGGTATACCTTAAATGGAACTTTAAGTGGACCTTTAAGTGGAGTTCCGAGTGGAGCTCCAAGTGGAGCCTTAAATGGAACTTTAAGTTGACCTTTAAGTGGAGTTCCGAGTGGAGCTCCAAGTGGAGCTTCAAATGAAGCTTCGAGTCGACCCTTTTAGATGGATGTTTGCATGGATCAGTACACAGGCCTTTACAAGGACCTTTAAGTGGACCTTTACATGACGGACCTTTACATGGAGCATCACTAAACATTCTTTTACGTGGACCTTTAATTAGACTTTTAAGTTGACCTCTAAATGGACACCCAAAGGGATCTATTAGTGGACCACTCCACGGACCTTTAGATGTGTCTTTAAATGAACCTTTACATGTGCCTTTACATGGGCCTTTAGCTTTTATGGCGACCATTATATGTACATCTAAGTGGACACATAGGTGGACCAATACCTGCACATATAAGTGGACCATTACATTGTGTTTCATGTGGACCTCTACGCAGGCCTTTGAATGGACCATTAAGTGAACCTTTGAATGAACCTTTAAGAGGACCTTTGAATGAACCTTTAAGAGGACCTTTGAATGAACCTCTAAGATGACTTTTAAATGGACTTTAAAGAGAACATTTGAATGTACCTCTAAGTTAACCTTTGAATGAACCTTTAAGAGAACCTTTAAATTGACACTAAAGTGGACCTGTAAATGAACCTTCAAGTGGAAATTTGAATGACCTTGAAGATGACCTTTGAAGTGGACCTTTCCGTTCGAGTAGCTCAGTAGGAGAGTCAGTTCCCCGTGGGTCGCTCACTCCCCCCGGGTGACCTGGCTCGGTGAGTTGCTCGGAGGTGGAGGGGTCGGGGGCTAGGGCTAGGGGCGGGCTGGTTTGGGGAGGGGGGCGGGCTGGTTGGGGAAGCTGGTTAGAGAGGCAATCAGTGCGAGTTTCCCCCCGCGTATTTGTTTCCACTCACATCATTAGTGTAATGAGTTGCTCCTCCGTTACCGCCACAGTGCACCAATCCGGGCCCGCGCAGCCAACCCCTAATTGCTTATATTTGTCCGCCGAGAGGGGCGATCCTCGCCCACCATTCACAGTCGGCCACTCCCAGTCATCGCCACTCAGAGTGACTGCCGTGCACCCTGCTTACACTCCACCAGATTGGTGGGTGGGTGGGTGTGCGGGTGCAGTTGGGTTGTTGCTGTTGTTGAACAGAGTTTTATGTCCTGGCAACATCTGGACCGGTACCGACTTGTGACAGTGGGCACTCATGGCAACTTTATAGGGCTGCTCCACTCGGAGACCAGGCCGCTGGCACCATGACTCGATATTCCACACAGTTAGATTATCCCGATACTGAGTTAACCAGTTGTTATCCTATCCTATTAATGCTGAGCGTCAGGCTCGGTAGCGACAAGAATACATTTTGTAAGTCATTAGTTTGACTCGATCGGGAACTGAAACTCCCGACCTTCTGCACGGGAAGCCTGCGCTCTACCGATTCGGCCACCGCGTCCGGTTAGGTGCAGTTTTATTATGTCATGGCGCCGAGTTATCCACAGCTGGAGCCATCTTTCAGCTGCAGGCATCTGTCTCTCTCTGTCGCTCTCTGTCTGTCTCTGTCTGTCTCTGTCTGTCTCTGTCTGTCTCTGTCTGTCTCTGTCTGTCTCTGTCTGTCTCTGTCTGTCTCTGTCTGTCTCTGTCTGTCTCTGTCTGTCTGTCTCTCTCTGTCTCTCTCTGTCTCTCTCTGTCTCTCTCTGTCTCTCTCTGTCTCTCTCTGTCTCTCTCTGTCTCTCTCTGTCTCTCTCTGTCTCTCTATGTCTCTCTCTGTCTCTCTCTGTCTCTCTGTCTCTCTCTGTCTCTGTCTGTCTCTGTCTGTCTCTCTCTGGCCGTCACTGTTGGTGCACATCCGTTGCTGTTTTCGTAATAATAATGGCATACCTGTCAACATTTGAAATTGGGAAAGAGTCATATTTTTCACGTGACTTGCGACATATTTCATCAATCGAGATATATTGCACATATAGCACATTTCTATTACAAAAACACATGAAACAATGTAAACCACACCCACAAGTTCATCTTTATCAGCACCAGAACAACAAGAAGATGTGCTCAACTGTTATAAGGTTTTGTCTATATTACGTTTTTATCCATAGCCAGAAACGCATTTGAATGTTTCTGCTGAAAGCACGTTGTGCCTATGGCATTCATTGGCACCTTGTGCACTAGGAATCTACTGAGAGTTTTGGTAGACATGCTCGGGCGAAACTCAGTCTTCGCATTAGTAACAATTGACAAAAATGCTTTCAGTCAGCAGTGCTGTGAAATAGCACCATAGTGTTTCAGAGTACGAGTGTAATGGTGAAATAAAATACAGAAAATCGTAATGATTTCACAGAAATCGTAACGGTAGTCAGCTCATTACCTGGTTCATATCCACTCTCCACCCATCATTACCTGGTCTATCTCCACTCTCCACCCATCATTACCTGGTTCATATCCACTCTCCACCCATCATTACCTGGTCTATCTCCACTCTCCACCCATCATTACCTGGTCCATTTCCACTCTCCACCCATCATTACCTGGTCCATCTCCACTCTCCACCCATCATTACCTGTTCCATCTCCACTCTCCACCCATCATTACCTGGTCCATTTCCACTCTCCACCCATCATTACCTGGTTCATATCCACTCTCCACCCATCATTACCTGGTCCATCTCCGCTCTCCACCCATCATTGCCTGGTCCATTTCCACTCTCCATCCATCATTACCTTCTCTATCTCCACTCTCCACCCATCATTACCTGGTCCATCTCCACTCTCCACCATCATTACCTGGTCCATCTCCACTCTCCACCCATCATTACCTGGTCCATTTCCACTCTCCACCCATCATTACCTTCTCTATCTCCACTCTCCACCCATCATTACCTGGTCCATTTCCACTCTCCACCCATCATTACCTGGTCCATCTCCACTTTCCACCCATCATTACCTGTTCCATCTCCACTCTCCACCCATCATTACCTGGTCCATTTCCACTCTCCACCCATCATTACCTGGTCCATCTCCACTCTCCACCATCATTACCTGGTCCATCTCCACTCTCCACCCATCATTACCTGGTACATTTCCACTCTCCACCCATCATTACCTTCTCTATCTCCACTCTCCACCCATCATTACCTGGTCCATCTCCACTCTCCACCATCATTACCTGGTCCATCTCCACTCTCCACCCATCATTACCTGGTCCATTTCCACTCTCCACCCATCATTACCTTCTCTATCTCCACTCTCCACCCATCATTACCTGGTCCATCTCCACTCTCCACCCATCGTTACCTGGTCCATCTCCACTCTCCACCCATCATTACCTGGTTCATATCCACTCTCCACCCATCATTACCTGGTTCATATCCACTCTCCACCCATCATTACCTGGCCTATCTCCACTCTCCACCCATCATTACCTGGTCCATCTCCACTCTCCACCATCATTAACTGGTCCATCTCCACTCTCCACCCATTATGACCTTCTCTATCTCCACTCTCCACCCATCATTACCTGGTCCATCTATACTCTCCACCATCATTAACTGGTCCATCTACACTCTCCACCCATTATTACCATCTCTATCTCCACTCTCCACCCATTATTACCTGGTCTATCTACACTCTCCTCCCATCATTGCGATGTTGAGTACACGTTGTCCTATCCTAGGAAACCATGAGTAATAATGCAATGTAGCAACAAGTATAAATTTTAGTAAGGGTTTGGTTAGTCTCAGTGAGGAATAGATCCTGCATCACAACCACCAGTGCAGGAAGCGGATCCTCTACCCACTTGGCAACCTGCAGGTATGGCACAACTATTCCCTTAATTTATTGCCGCCTGTAAATTATTAGCAACACATTTCACTTATCCGCAGCTCCCAATTTAAACTCCATGTACACATGCAATGCGTACAAAAACAACAAACCCCCTTCAAATCAGAAATAACAAAAACAAATAAATAAGCAAAAAGTGGATAAAAGTAAAACCTTCCACACTGTGAAATCATTTCATGGCAAATTATCCAAATTGCTACTAGTCGCGAAGGACGCCTCGTTTTGTCACCCTTTCTTTTTGTTGTTGGTAGTAGTTCACTTATCTAAGAGTGAGAGCACGATCCACCTGTCGCCGATAATAGGGGCAATTGAGTGGCCTTTAGCGAGGCAATGAAATTGGTAGTGCCTCATTGGCCTGAACAGTTTAATAGCGTTCTACTGCGGGTACCTGCTCAGTTAGCCTAACTCCCATTGGCTGACAGTACTGCACCCTCCCCCCAACCCCTCACCATATCTCTCCCCCCCCCTCTCTTCCACCCCATCCTCTGTCTGGACCAGACGTGCTGGCCGAATCGGTCTAGCGCAGGCTTCCCATGCGGAAGGTCAGGAGTTGAATTCCCAGTCGATTCAAGCCGATGACTTACGAAATTGATACCTGGCCTGGAGCTCTGGCATTAATTACTATGATAGGGCAAGGATGGGTTAGCTCAGTATCCAGATAATGTGACACAGTGAGAAATTGGGTCATGGTGCTGGCAGCCTGGTCTCCCAGTCGGGTAGCACTATACAAATAAAATCACCATGAGTGCGCACTGTCACAAGTCAGTGCCCATTCAGGGCCGCGTTCAGGGTCCGTCTCGGAGACGCCTCGGCGACGTCTCGGCGATGCTTTTTGGCCTATTACCGTTCAGGGTGCGTCTCGGAGACGTCTCGGAGACGCCTCCCTTTTCAGGTTGGAGACAAAACAGCGCCTCGAAAATGGCCGCCGCCTGCAGTGGTTTCATCCAATCAGAGCGCAGCATTTCGATTGCAAATGGCCGCCGCCTATGGAGGCCGCCATTTTCGAGGCGGCCAACAGCTAAATCCGTTCAGACTAGCCTGACGTCACGGGCGCCTCCGAGGCGCCTCCGAGACGGACCCTGAATGCGGCCCTGATATGACCATATATGTTGCAAGGATTTAAAACTCCAGCAAAAAAACCTCCCTCATCCGCCCCACTCGCACCACGCTCACACACACATCACACTGGGGCTGTCATTCCGACCTCACCAGTGTCCCCCTAGTGGCTGTCCCACGAACTATAGAATCTGGCTAAGTGGTGCCTTCCGGCCACTCGTCTGTAGATACACGGCAACTCGTGCTGTCCTCCTTGCTTGGTGTGTGCGTGTGTGTGTGTGTGGGGGGGGGGGGGGTGGGGGGGGGGTATTGTCGGTGTCACGTTTCATGCGATCCCTGTTAGATGGCGCCACTGAGACCGGCGCAGAGCGGAAGTGGCGCCATATGGCGTACATTGCCGCCTTGTCCCGAGGCCCCGCCAAGGTAAATGGCGGATTTTCACCACCAGCTTGCTCTCTAAAGGTAGCGGAATAAACTAGAGGGTGACCCCCAAAATATACCTCCCTCAAACATTTGAATAACATTTTGAATAATGAGCGATCGCTTTTATTTGTTTTCCAGGGTTTCCAAGGAGATTTAATGGATGGAGACTTAGACTAGTACTTTTCTGAAGTTGCTTAGGACAGTTTGAGAAAAAATCTTTTCCATGGAGAGTTACTTTGAGACTAGATAAAGGATTCACCCGGGACTCGCAGTACACGGGTGAATACCAACCCTATAATAGAAACGGTTGAAAAAGCGGGTTAATGAATTCAGAGCCTAATTTCACAATCTAAGAAGCAACAATTATTCTTTACATATGTCTTATTGATAGCCCGCTACCTTTGAGTTGAAAAATATAATATAATATTTAGTTTAATAAGATTTAAAAGTGAAATCGACGGCGTTCTGTGGTCGCCATCTTGTCTTTTTGCATTCTCTCCCATTTCACCAACTCTGTTCTGATATAAGTAACCATTTGACACTGGTACCAGGCAGTCTACTTCTTGTTCCATACTAATGCTATTTGCGCCCATATTTATATAAGGCTGGTCTTCACCCATGTACTACAAGTACCGGGTGAATCTTTTATCTACTTTGAGACCAAATCTTTCAAAGCAGTACAAGCTCGCTTTCGCAGACATTTTCAATGTTGTCATTATCCAGACAAAAGACTCATTCACAGATGTGTCCAGAAATTCAGGAATCACAGGACTGTGTTAAATTATTTGTGGAAGGGGCACACAATCTGGACAACCAGTAAGTGCAAGGTCACCGTAGAACCATGATACTGTTAGTGTTAGAAGTCAGGCATACAAGTCGGACTATTTGATCTACAAATGGAAAGCTTTCTTGAATGATCCTGCACAAACTGAAGTTAATGTACCCCAAATATGAAGTAATTCACCGTAAACATGTAGAACTTATTAATATCTTTGTATGTGGCATTTTATTTGGCTCACACTGTAATATGTTGCTGGTAGCGATTCACTGTACAGCATGCTTTGGGGAAAAAGTGTTAAATAGACCGTATTTCCACCGCCAACTCACTCTGATAGCAGTGGTAAGAAGGAATGTTGTGGGGAGTCGCTCACTGCACAATCTCAGCGTTAAAGGTCTATAGCAGGGCCAAAGGTGACATCCAGCACTGTGATGTGGGTTCTCGCACTGTGTGAACAACATCATGTACACAGAGGCAAGCTGTCATAATGCCATCAACTTGGAATAGTAAGTCACAATAATAAATAGTGGTAAGTTATAAAAGAAAGTACCACGTACTTGGTCTTTGTAATTGCATTCCAAATTATTTTGTATTATAGCACCATCAACGATAGGTGAGTAATTACTACGGATGTCTAATACATATCACTTGCATAAGAAAGCTGTTTTAGATATATTTGCACATTAACAATTGTAGCTTTCCATTCACTGGTTTCTAAATATATACAATTTTGGTTATCTGCTCCTAGCTGTCAATAACATGCATCTGATCCCTTCACCCTAGTTGTAAATGCAATGAATTCGGTTACTTCACCCTAGTTGTAATTCACACATATCTGATTACTTAATCCTAGTTGTAAATGACATAGATCGATTACTTAATCCTAGTTGTAAATGACTTCAATCTAATCCCTCCATACTAGTTGTAAATGACATACATTCGATTACATCATCCTTGTTAGAAATGACATCCATCTGATTCCTTTATCCTAGTCATAAATAACATAACATACTCCCTTTATCCTAGTTGTAAATTACATAATCTGATTATTCCCCCTTAGTTGTAAATGACATACATAATTACCTCCTCTTATTTCTAAATGACATACACTTTATTGATTCCTTTTTATTATATATTACAGATACTTAAGAAACTATTTATTGTAAATGGTATGTCCTAAATTAGCACTGCTAATTTCTAATGATATGCATTTATGGTGCAGTCACACTACGGCGTAATGGCCAATGTGACTCCGATGTGGGTGACTTTGCATCATTACGTCGGATCACGCTAAAGTCATGTTACAGTCACATTAAGTTCTCGTCACATCACATTCACTCTCATCGACTCTCGTCGACTCTTTGGAGGATGTCAAGGTTTTGGACATGTTGAAAAAACTTCGACATAGCTCGACAAGTTGATAAGACGTTTGCATCATGTTACATTCACGTTAGGCTCTCGTTATGACCACGTCATCTACGTCAGGTCAACGTCGCCTCATATCCACGCTGTCGTCGTCGACGTTATTGATGATCGTCTAGCATGGCCGTAACGTCATTGACGTCTTGCGAACGTTTTTGAGCATGGTCGGAATGTCGTCTGAACGTCGTCTGAACGTCGTCTGAATGTCATCTGAAAGTTTTTAGCATGGTCAGAACGTCGTATGAACGTCGTCTGAATGTTGTATGAACATCGTCTGAACATTTTTGAACGTCGTCTGAATGTCATCTGAACATCGTCTGAACGTCATCTGAACATCATCTGAGCATCGTCTGAATGTCGTTCCGACAACGTCCGAGTCTCGTCGGAGCCTCGTCGGAGCCTTGTCGAAGCCTCGTCGCGATATCGTCGACCACGTTAGCGCCATGTTAGTTTGTCATTATTCGCTCATTGCGCTAAACCGGTGAGTCGGACGTGTCAACGCTGGGACAGACATCATCACGCCCGCTTGCCGTTACGCCGCCGCTATGGTCATGTTCCCATGATGTCGAGCGCGCGAGGATGTCGCTAGGATCTCGTTCGCCAAATTAATTTCTTCTACATCCTCGCTCATTCCGACGACATTATACCATCATTACACCCAAGTCAACCACGCCGCGGTGTCGTCCATCTTGGCCCCGTATTTGCATATTACGTCGGGTTTTTCGAAAGTCGCCCACATCATACTCACGTTGGCTTTTTGGCCATTACATCATAGTGTGACTGCACCATAATTGCCTATAAAGTCGCCATGAGTGCGCACTGTCACAAGTCGGTACCCGTCCTGATATGACCTTAGATGTTGGTAGGACGTAAAACAACAACAAACAAACAATTTAATGCCTGCTTCTTGTTGGAAATGACATATTCTTAAATACATTATTTTACTTTTGAATGACATACATTTGATGGCTTTCTTTGATGACAAAAGGCGTGCGTTCCCATTTACAACCTACTACTTGGATACATACACCATAAGCCTTACTACACCCTCTTAATTGTAAATAGCATGCACTCACACAATTACAAATGACCTACTACTTGTAAATGGCATACATTTGATTACCTCATCCCAGGTATCAATGGAGAAATAATGTGTCCTTTTAATTTTAATCCATCAGGTTCTAGTAGTTCTTATGTAGATATAATATTCCGGAATAAAAATCATTGAATTGAATTGACTGGCAGACAATATCAGTGTGCAACATGTTATTTGACAACTTCGATGTTCTGTTGACGAGTCTATCTTCTCTCCCCCTACACACATACACACATCAGTCAGCCTGAATGAACACTGTAGGTGCCCTTAATGTCTCTCCCTGTGCCGCAGCACACACACACACACACACACACGGACGGACACCTCTACGCGTACACAGGCACACTCACGACAGTCAATCTGAAAGAACACTCACTGCAGGCCCACTTAAAGCTTCATAGTCTGGTGAAAAGCATCAGATTTTCTGAACCAAAACACCAACTCAGATTTAATCTTGGGTATATAATTGAGAGTAAAATACTGGTGTCAAACCAATGACTTAACAATTTATACTTGTCGCTTCCTAGGCAGGTCCTCGGCATTATTATCGAATATCATATGGCAAGGACTGGTTGCCTCAGTATCAGGATAATATGACTGAGTGGGATATCAGGTCAGGGTGCTAGTGGCCTGGTCTCCCAGTGGGGCAGCACTATAAAGTCAGTCTGAGTGTGCATTGTTATGAGTCGGTACCCATCCTGATATGACCTTAGATGTTGCCAGGATGTAAAACTCTAACAACCATCCAACCTATCCTCTTACACAAACGCTGAACCCAAGCTGAGTACTGCACTTCATCAGGAAGGCTGCCTCTTACATCAAAGCGAGGATCCTCTGAGGTAAGCAACTCCAGCTCACTGTGACTCTGCTGTGTTTGTCACTGAAGTCTCAGCGGAGGGGGCCTGAAGCCCGAGTAATTAAAGCCTGGCACTAAACTCAAAGCTGTGTGTTTCATTCCATCATCTGTCATCTTCTTTTCGGAGCTGTTGGACTGAATCACTTACTGAATTGAAATCTAAATGTGTCATGCCTGTCTGGAAATCTAGCTTCTGGCATGGGCACAGGAAATGAGAAAGCCTAGGTACTCAATTGATCACAGCCCGTGGGAAGAACAACACTTTTTCCCATGACTGGCAGGATTATCGGTGTGCAGGCCAGTGCTTATTCAGTGAGGAGGTGCTTTAGCTGAAAATGAAGTCTAGCATCAATACCAAGTTATGTGTGCATAGTATGTAGAAGAGAAGATTACAATATGACAATTTTAATGAACAATATTCCAAAATGTACAAGGACATACAAGATAACTTTTATTTCATTTATATATGAGCATAACCTGTTGTTAAATTAGTGGTGTTTTGATTGATCAGTGTTTGTTTTTGCACTTGAGCGTCCACAGTTTGGGCTATTTTCCGTCCCAACCGGTGGCCCACAACTTGTCCATCAAAGGCTGTGTGGTATGTGGTGTCCTGTCTGTGGGAAAGTGCATAGAAAAGACCCATTGCTGCTTATTGGAAAGAGTAGTCTATATGGCGGCAGCGAGCTCTCCTCAAAAGAAATGTCAGAATGACTATATGTTTGACATCCAATAGCTGATGATAAAAATCAAGGCGCTCTAGAGGCATAGTTAAATAAACCAAGTTTTGTTTTTTGTTTTTGCACCAAATCAAGAAGGTTGTGGGTGCGTGAAGAAGAGGTGTTACTCTGACAGTCATCAGTATTCAGTGGTAGAGTGGCGTGTGTTGGGACGCTGGGATATAAGAAGGTGTGGCAGGGAGAAGTGTTTTGATTGGCTGTTGCGGTCAGACGCTGGCCAATCAGGGGGGAGGTAATCTGGTTGTGATTGGCTGGCGTAATGTTGCCTGCTTTGTTGTTCTCCATGCTCCCAGTAATGACAACAAGTGAGCATTAAAGAGATTTCATTCTCCCATAAAAGTGGCGCAGATTTTCGAAATGACATTAAAGCCATCTGGTTGCAACATTAAATTCAAAACTTCAATGATGATATTATATCTGATGCAACTGTAGCTTCATTCATAGCCTTAGGTCCATTTTGCAAACACTTCAACAGAACTACAATTATAAGTATTATTCTTCCATGGGGAACCGGGGTAGAATAGTTTCCTTGCACCCCCTTGCAGATCGTAAAAGGCGACAAACGGGGCGGCTTGTTTGCCGTGAGTCGCGACTCGTGTCGGTGGAGGAAGGGATCCTGGTGCATGAGGACTGCAAGGGGCCAAGGCTCCTTGTGGACCAACACTTCACTTTGGCCTCGACTTCATCTAGGCGAGAGGTTGGAATGGCCCGTTCCAATCAATCGGCTGGTCATGCCAAGCCTTGGGTAGATTAATGGAGAATGGATATATATATAGTACACCAACTGTATTTATATTTATATTTACACAATTACCAAGTCATTCTTCACTTCCTAGAAGGCGGTGGCTAGGGTCAATCTAGTACTGGTTATGCTTTTTTGCCTCCATGCTAGCGTATATTATCCTCGTATCCCTGGTGTGTATCTGTCGGTTACCACAGTGCTGCACACCCCAATTTTGAGGGCTCCGTGGTGGGTGGGGAGCGAGGATGACGAACCAAAAACAATTCAATATGGATACTCAAAACCCCCCAAATAATAAGAAAAGATTACCAGACACGGAAATGAAATCGGACTCTGATTCAGACTCACGTCCGAACGCTGATGATTGGCCACGGTTCATTATGATTGAATCATTGAATAACGAGGCATCAGTTGCCAAACTTTCCCCTTTTGCCATTCACAAGGGCATTATGGGAATTGCTGGCACAGTCAAAGACGTGAAGAAACTACGAAGTGGACATATTCTGGTGGAGTGTGCTAAGAAAGCGCATGCTGACAATCTGCTACGTGCAAGCACGCTAGCAGGCGTCGGCATCAAGGCCTCTCCTCATCGAACTCTCAACTCTAGCAAAGGAGTAATCCGGACTAGAGATCTTGATGGTGTTGATGAGCATGAGATAGCACATGAGCTCAAGTCTCAAGGAGTGTTAAATGTACGAAGAATAGTTATAAAGAGGGATAACAAGTCCATAAAAACAGGGACATATATCCTCACGTTTGGCAAGCCTTTTCCGCCCAAGAATTTGAAAATTGGATACCTTAGTGTGAATGTGGATGTCTTCATCCCAAACCCACTTCGATGCTTCCAATGCCAGAAGTTTGGTCATGGCAAGGATAGATGCAAAAATGAAATCATCTGTTTTAAGTGTGGTCAAAAAGGTCATGACAACACCAGTTGTCAAAACCAGGCAAAATGTTCCAATTGCCTGGGTGACCATATGGCCATATCTAAAGACTGTCCTGTCTGGAAAAAAGAAAAGCTAATTCAGCAGATCAAGACTGAGAAGCGGCTAAGCTACCCAGAAGCTCGAAGGCTGGCTGAGGTGAATACTCCCTCGCCAATCACCAAGAGCTATGCTGCGGCAGCCAAAGCCTCCAACAGGACAATTGAATGCCAGACTGAACTGACGTGGTTGACTGGAGGGAAGCCCACTGCCTTCACCCCAGTCCCAAATCCGACGCCGGATTCGATCAAAAGTAATAATAGTAATACTAGTATTGCGGTGCAGACGCTGGCCGAGCCGGCAATGCCCAAAAAGAAGAAGAATTTGTCGGACCGAGTTCCGAAGGGATCTTTGACCCCTACGGACAAAACGTCCAGGGGGTCATCGATCTCCAAAAACTTAACATCAAATAGATATCGGGCGCTGGCCGATATTGAGATGCCTGAGACTGTGGAAACCCGCAGTCGAAGTCTCTCCCTCAAACCAAAGGCGAGGGGGAGAACACCTGTCACTGCTCCAAAATGACAGTGACAGGTGCATCTCTTATTCAATGGAACTGCCGAGGTTTTAGGAGCAACATCGAAGAGTTGTCTCTTCTTTGTTGCAACCTCAATCCACTCGCTGTTTGCCTACAAGAAACTTATATAAAAGCTTCTGAGAGTTGTAGTCTTAAAGGCTACACCATTCATAACAAGCACGCACCAGATGGAGACCGAGCCGCTGGCGGCTCCTCCATCCTGGTCAGACGTGATGTGGTGTGTACGCCAGTGGCGTTAGACACAACACTACAGGCTGTAGCTGTTCGTCTGACGCTGCATAAGACTGTAACTCTCTGTTCCATTTACATTCCTCCGAGCTCCGTTCTCACTTTACAAGAACTGGACGCCCTTGTGGACCAGTTACCGTCCCCATATTTACTTATGGGTGACTTTAACGGCCACAACCCATTATGGGGGGGGGGACAATAGGAACGCTAAAGGCAAGAGAATTGAGGACCTTGTGGCCGCTCATGCTCTGTGTGTATTGAACGATGGTTCATACACATATTTGCATCCCGGCTACGGAACATATTCCGCCATCGATCTCAGCATTGTAGAACCAGAACTGGCGCTGGACTTTTCTTGGAGGGTCTGGGATGACCTCTGCGGGAGCGACCACTTCCCAATTATTCTTAATTGTGGGGGGGCATCTCCCATAGAGCGAGAGAGGAGCTGGCGGCTTTGTAAAGCCGACTGGCCCACCTTCCAGACCCTATGTTGCGAGAAGTTCACTCCAGACATCAGTGACATCGATGCCTTCACTGAGATGCTGAGATGGATCGCGGAGAAAACTGTTCCGAAGACCTCGGCAACTCCCAAGCGTTTGACGCCTCCATGGTTAGATGACGGCTGTAGGAGGGCTATTAAGGAACGAAAGAAAGCTCAGCGTAAATTCTACAGGAGACCGACTGCTGAAAATCTGGCGCTCTTTAAAATTCTGCGCGCTCACGCTCGCAGAACAATCAAAGAAGCGCGGAGGCAGTGTTGGAGACAATTTGTTTCTAGCATCACCATGCACACGCCATTGGGCAAAGTATGGACAATGATCAGAAGAATCAAATGAAGGGGAGGTGATTCTTCTGTAGTCCAGCACTTGAAACACAATGGCACCATTCTCACATCACTCGACGAAATAAGTGAAGAATTGGCTCGCACCTTTGCTGGAAACTCGTCTTTGGCAAACTGCCTCCCGGGCTTTCGGGTGGTCAAGGAACGCCAAGAGCAAAAGCCCTTGGACTTTTCTTCCGATGGCGAGGAGCACTACAACTCCCTATTCAGTATGGATGAGTTGAGGTGTTCTTTGGAAAGCTCACATGACACAGCAGTTGGACCTGATGGAATTCATTATCAATTTTTGAAACATCTCCCTGAACATGGACTGAGACTGTTGCTTCAACTCTTCAACAACATCTGGGAGTCGGGTGTCGTCCCCGCCTCTTGGCGGGAGGCGACAGTAATACCGATTCCCAAACCTGGTAAAGACCAGAGTGAAGCCCACAACTATCGTCCCATAGCCCTTACAAGCTGCATCTGTAAAACCATGGAGCGCATGGTAAACAACCGCCTCGTCTGGCTACTGGAGTCAGGACACCACCTGTCCAACCTTCAATGTGGCTTCAGACCGGGCCGCAGCACCCTCGACCATTTGGTGTGCATGGAGACCTTCATAAGAGATGCTTTCCTTAAGAAGGAGCACGTTGTGGCTGTCTTTTTCGACCTCGAAAAAGCCTATGACACAACGTGGCAGCATGGCATCATGGAGGATCTTCATGCGATTGGCCTTCGTGGCCACTTGCCAATTTTCATCAGGAACTTTCTAGCCTTCAGGCATTTCCGCGTCCGTGTCAAGACTACCTATTCCCGCCTACACTCACAGAAACTAGGAGTACCTCAAGGCAGCATACTGGCCGTGACCCTTTTCGGGGTCAAGGTCAATGGTATTGCTGCTGCTGTAAAGCAGGGGGTCTCCTGTAGTCTTTTCGTGGACGACTTTGTTTTATATTACAGCGGTGCTAACATGAATGTCATAGAGAGACAGCTACAACCAAGCATAAATGGGATCCATCGATGGTCAGTTCTGAACGGTTTCAAATTTTCCAAGACCAAAACAGTCTGCATGCACTTCTGCCTGCTGCGTAGAATACATGCGGAACCGGAGCTGACCCTGGATGGGGATCCCATTAAAGTCGTTGAGAAAACCAAATTTCTGGGCCTCATTCTCGACGCAAAACTGTCTTTTGTGCCACATATAAAGTACCTGAAAACAAGATGCCTGAAAGCGCTGGATATTCTGAGGGTGCTGTCCAGCTCAGAGTGGGGAGCGGACAGAGATGTTCTGCTCTCCGTGTACAGAACCTTGGTTCGTTCACGAGTGGATTACGGCAGCATAGTATATGGTTCCGCAAGGAAAACATATATTGGGCTGCTAGACACGATCCACCACCAGGGACTGCGCTTGGCCCTTGGGGCCTTCCGCACCTCACCAGTTCAGAGCCTTTATGTCGAAGCCAATGAACCATCACTTAATAACAGGATATAATATTACTGGATGCCCGGCCACGTTTGGGACACCAGATAATACTACAGAAACTCTCCCCTTCATATCACTTATCTATCAACTCATTAACCAATGCTAAGGAAGAATGAAGACAAGTCACACAGATAAACAGTGGAGAAGTTGTGTTTTACTAACACCAACTCCTGTCCACCTACCAGTGACCTATCATCCACACCCCTTGCCTTCTAGCCACACAATATCTCATTACTACTTTAGCCTGTATAGAAAGCAGTGGCTACAGCCCATGGGACAGGAGTCCTATGGCTGTGTACACACTCAATTGGAATAGATGAATTTTGATAGCATCAGACAGAGTGTCTGGGGTTCCTGCTCAAGAGTAGCTGTGTCTCACTCAAGAGCCAGGAGTAGAGTCATCTCTCTCCAGGGGGTCTGAAGCAGAGTCTAGAATTAAGATCTTGGTTTGAGGCTAGTGTGGTCAGAGGGCCAATGGGATGCAGGTGACTGGGCAGTCCCCAGCCAGCCAATCAGGCACCTCCACAGTAAGGGTGGGTGGCACCCTCCCCCAGTAGGGGTAGCTGTCACTCAACCCAGCTGCAGGTGGTGCCCTGTGTGTATATGCAAATTAGGCTGGTGGACCTGCCCAGTGGTCAAGGCAGGGGCTGCAGGTAGCTATGCAGTTACAATAGATCTCCGTTAAAATGGTCTTTTCTCCAATTGCACTCTTTATGGATGCATAGAGAAACATTTCAACAATCATGTACTACCTCTTATATAGGAACATCTCTTCATTAATCTCAGGCATAATATATGAACATATATTTCACACAGCTTATATCATGTCATAATGGGAGTGGGATATTATTACTTTTTGTTTATATAACATCGTCCCCACTCCGTCGCCCAAGACTAATAATGCTCTCTGCCAATATATAATTCTTAACCGAAAATCCGTATATTTTTACAAGGAGAATCAAACTGGCCATGCAATATGTAGTCAAGATCAAAACTAATGCATTGAATCCTGCACACAATTGTCTATTCGAGCAACATGACGAATCCAGGTATGAAGCCAGGCCAAATTACATCTGGCCACTGAGGCTCTGAATGAAACCTCATTTGGAGGCCTTAGGCGTGGATTTGGATGTGTTGGAGGATGCCAAAGTCCCAGAACATCCCCCGTGGTCATTGAGAAAGCCATCGGTTATCCTCCGACTCACGGAACTGAGGAAATCTGGGACACATCCACTCGAGTACAAAGGACTGCATGCAGAGATTCAAGGCCAGTTTGCAGACCACCTCTCCATATACACTGATGGTTCGAAAGACCAAAGCCGGGTAGCTGCTGCGGCAGTCTGCTGACGGGAAAAATTTGGTGTACGTTTGCCCGATCAGAGCTCGATTTTCACTGCAGAGGCCCGAGCACTCCTCGCTTTGGAGTGTATCGAGGTATCCAACCACACTAACTATGTTATATACAGTGATTCCTTCTCTTGCCTCCTGGCTGTTGCTGGACTGAAAACGAATCACCCTATTCTAGCAACGGTCATTTATAAAATGAATCAACTGACAACAGATGGGTATGATATCCACCTTTGCTGGGTGCCTGGCCATGCTGGCATACAAGGAAATGAACGAGCTGATCGGGCTGCGAAGAAGGCCCTGAACTGTGATCTTGAACCATGTCTGATCCCTCACTCTGATCTGAAACCACTAATAGCCACCCACATAAAATCCAAATGGCAACATGAGTGGGATGAAAACATCAATAAACTTAAAGAAATTGAACCATCTGTGGGAAAGCCACCACAGACTCATGCGGGAGGTCGGCGGGACCAAGTGGTCCTTAGTCGCTGCCGTGTTGGCCACTCATGGCTTACACATGCTTTTCTGCTCAAAGGGGAACCTCTCCCTGAATGTATTGGGTGTCAGTCCCCACTGACACTCAAACACATTTTACTAAGTTGCGTTGATTTTTTGGCCCTGCGCCAACGGTTCTACACTGCAGGCAGTATGCATGACCTTTTTACTAAGGTAAAACAGGAAAACATTTTAGCCTTTTTGAGGGCAGCTGGACTGTACCACCTTATATAGTTTACTAAATGGATTCTATTAATTATTAATGAAACTTTTCGTTTTCTATGGGAATTTGTTTCCCTTGACCACAGATATATGATTGTGAGCTTTCTAATTTAATTAGTGTCTATTGGCACATAGTTGATTGTCTGCTTTTACATGTAAAAGCGATGGTTTGAACAAGAAACAAACATTTCTCGCCGTGAATATGGCCTATGCTGCCGACACGGCGTAAAGCAACCACCAATCAATCAATCAATCAATCAACAATTATAAGTATTATATTTAGAGCTAAATTAAATATGTTGTACAACCACAGAATTGTGTGCTTTCATTGCGCTCATAACCAAACCGAGTTCAAGCTTGTGATGGCTTGACATTCCTAACCAATTCATTTCATAGTTGATTTGCTTTGTTGCTCATTGGCCATTTAAATGTCCTTCTTCCGTGGAATAATTCCAGAAGGTGCCTCTTCGTAACAATACCCAGACGGGATGGCCAAATGAGTTGAGAATCCATCTTACGTTTTGGTAGATCGTGAGATTTGAATCCATGGGTTCGAACCCTGGTCCAGTCAAACCAATCACTTAAAAATTAATACACATCACTTCCTAGCCAGGCGCTCAGCATAATTAGGATAGGACAAGGACTGGTTGGTTCAATGTCAGGAAAATTTAACTGAGTGGGATATCAAGTCATGTTACTGGTGACCTAGTCTCCCAGTGGGGCAGCACTATAAAGCCACCATGAGTATGCACTGTCACAAGTCGGTACCTGTCCTGACATGACCCTATGATATGACGTAAAATTTCAACATCCAACCATCGTAGTGGTATAATAGTGCTTTTATTCATAGAGAGAAGTTGATGGAGGAATGGCGGGAAGGAATCTTTGAACGGGATACTTGGGCAATCAACCCTACTTATCGGTGTGTCTTTTCGTAGTTGAGAGGCGGGTGGCGGAAAAGAATGGCGATCGGCCTGACCTCATGGGTTTGTGTTCAAATAGCAATTGGACCAGGGACGCGGCTATCACATCAGAGCCTGGAGGAAGAAGTTAATGCTAGGTGGCAGCAGTAGTCACAGGTCTGGGTTCAATCCAGTTGTCAGCATCAATGTGTATGAATAGCGCTAGGTGGCACCAGCAGTAGGACAGCCCTACTGACCCCTTGCCGCACCAAGAATTACCCATGACATTTAAAACATTTTTTATTCACAATTTCTATATATTATTCCACAAACATATACTATTCTGTTGACCATAGAAATAGTAGGAACAGTGTCACCATTACTGGTTGTCTTCCCACTGCCCCACAATGATACCAATCATGTACAGTTCGCGACCCTGAGGCGATGGCGTTTCTTTTATAGAGTTGTTTTATTCAGGTGTGCATATATAAGTCATGTGAGAATCAGTTCACCATCTCAGCTGCCCCCAACTCAAACTGAGAGAAGTTTTACACTGGCGTCGTGTCATAGAGTCCATTGGCACTTAACCTTAATTGCACTTAACTCAATCGCAGGAGAGACCGCACACATGGGTGTCGGGCGGGTGGGTGGAAAAGTCGGCTTGTGGTCTTATCCCACAGCGTGTGCATTTGGGCTCAAGAACGCGGCTATGAGAGAGTAACACAGTCCAAGGGCGGTTGGTTGGTTGTTGTTGTTTTGCATCCTGGCAACATCTAAGGTCAAATCAGAACGGGAAGTGACTTGTGACAGTGCACACTCTTAGCAAATTTATAGTGCTGCCCTACTGGGAGACCAGGCTACTGGCACAACGACCCAATATCCCACACAGTCACATTATCCTGATACTATGCTAACCTGTTCTTGTCCTATCCTATTAAATGCAGAGTGCCATGATAGGTAGCGATAAGAGTCAATTTGATAAGTCATTGGTTTGACTCGGCTTGGATTCGAATGCCCGATCTTTTTTGCACAGGAAGTCTGCGCTCTACTGATTCGGCCACCACCGGGTCCGAGGGCGGAAGTGGACTGAATTACATGCTAGGCGGTATGGTGGGTAAGTAAGCCTGTTTCCGGCGCCTTTGTACAGCCTACAGGGGCGTAATCGATTAATCAACTCGGGTCACCCGAGCCACTTTTTGGCGCATGCGCACATCCTACAGACTCGGGTTGATTAAACGAATACACTTGGGGTGGAAAAAATGGTGCTTTAATCTAAAACCTTTTTTTTTTTTTCAATAACAGATATATGTACAGCAAAATAGGATTTAAAGTATTTTATGATTGTAGAAGCTGACAATCTGGGTTATTAAAAAAAAAAGCATTAAAACAACATGTAGGACCTGTACTGGTAGCTGTTATCCTACAGGTACCAGCACAGATGTGACATCATCGCTCCGAGCAAACCCCAGACAAGATGTGGGTTACTGGGGTCGGGTCATTTTGCACACGACACGTGTATTTCTCGACTCCACTCGTGGTGTTCGATTTGAAATTCTGACGACTCGGGTGACCCGAGTCGCTCGGGTCGTGTTAATCGATTACGGCCCAGGTGACATGGACAATGCGATTTCTGTGGCCAAACAATTGAATGATTCAAACCATGGCCAGTGAGAACACATTCTAATGCTATCAAATGGCATTCAGCACTAAGAGAGCAACTTTGATGAATAATAACAGGTTCCCCGCTAATAGTTTCGGCAACAAACCCTGTTCACGGTGCAAAAGAAGCTAGTTATTAATTTGTGTCCACCATTTGATGACGAACATAACACATAAAAGACACCTCACCTACAATGGATCACTGTTGTTTTCCGACATTGATAAATGCTAATTTAACCTCATCAATCAGTTTATTTGATTCAGGTACAAATATTCCATAATCAGATCAGCAAACCACCGGTTGTGACCGTTAGAAATAATGGATCAAGATGCCGGTTAATTAACTTGGGTTTCCCCACAATTGCTTGTGATTGGTACACCTCTATATCCGGCATTTAAGGATGATAGCAGCGCTTTCACATCATGGCAAATCTAGACCTCAAAAGCGATTAAGAATGCGAATCAAAATCGACGAATTTGAAGAGCATTTAATCATTGGTTAATTGACTAATCTAGAACATGGGCGTTGCAAAGTGAGCCTCGTTCCCGTATCTGTAACTAGGCAAGGACATAGAGATTCACTCAGAATGACTCAGCGATTTTCTGTCAATGGCTATTACCTGCAGCATTTCAGTAAAGTCAATGTGATTACCAGTTTTCCTTCATTATTTTATTCTACCTTGGTACACATTACCAGTCTAGTAGTAGTAGGCTACACATGTACCCTGGGCCAGAGTAACACACTCTCACTACTAGACTGCACTTGGACGCGGTGGCCGAATCGGTAGAATGCAGGCTTCCCATGTGGAAGGTCGGGACTTCGAATCCCAGCCGAGTGAAACCAATGACTTATACAATTGATACATGTCACTACCTAACCTGGTGCTCAACATTAATAGGATAGGACAAGGACTGGTTAGCATGGTATCAGGATAATGTGACTGTGTGGGATATCGGGTCGTGGTGCCGGTGACCTGGTTTCCGAGTGGGGCAGCATTATAAATTCACCATGAGTGAGCACTGTCACAAGTCAGTGCCCATCCTGATATGACCATAGATGTTGCTAGGACATAAAACAACAACTAACAAGCAACTGGGCTAGGATCAGCCTGCCTGCCTGTGGAGTCCTGGTTGAACGATTCCTGATTCCCGCCCTGTCTGCACCCACTCTGAACAGGATACTGTATGCACTGTGTTGTACACGGCCTGAAGTCAGTTCAGCACTCCAGGATCACAGGGCGACTAGAGACTAACAACCAACATCACGTAGCTTTAGTGTCCCAAAGCCCCGTCTATCAAGTGTACCAAATCAAATTGTTTACTTTCAAATTACTCGCTTCTTTAGCACACCAGACGCTCTGTCCTATCAGTAGCTTCCTGATCCCTGTACGTCCACCAATCTTAGCCCCTCCTGATACTCCTGCTCTTTCTCCCTCCCTTCCTTCCTCCCTTCCTTCCTTTCTTCCTTCCTTCTTTTGTTCCACCACTCCTACCACCCTTCCTTCCTGCCCCTCCTCTCTCCCCCGCCCCTCCCCCCGCTCTTCCTTCCTTCCTCTTTACCTCTCTCCCTTTCTCCCTTCCTGTTCCCCTTCCTTCTCCTGCTCCTTTCCTTTCTTCATACTCTCCTATCTTTCTCGCTTCTTCCCCTTTTCCTGTCTTCCTTCTTTCTTTCATCCTCTTTCTTTCTTTCTTTCTTCTTTCCTTCCTCCCTCCCTTCCCCTCTTCCTTCTTTGCCCCCTTTTCTTTCTTTCCTTGCTCCCTCCCTTGATCCATTCCTTCCACCTTTCCTCATATCCTTCTATCACTACTTCTCCTGCTGGTAGATCGTGGGGTCGTGGGTTCGAACCCTGGTCGAGTCAAACCAATGACTTAAAAATTGATACTTGTTGCTTCTTAGCCAGGTGCTCGGCATTATTAGGACAGGGCAAGGACTGGTGTGCTCAGTGTCAGGATAATGTGACTGAGTGGGATATCAGGTCATGGTGCCGACGGCCTGGTTTCCCAGTGGGACAGCACTATAAAGTCGCCATGAGTGCGCACTGTCACAAGTCGGTACCCGTCCTGATATGACCTTAGATATTGCTAGGATGTAAAAAAAACAACAAACAAAAATCCTATTCTGGTCTTCCTTCCCACATTTGCACCTTCTTCCTTTCCACCTCATACCTCCCCCCCCACACACCCTGCTCTGCCTGCCCTTCTTTCTCCTCGGGCATTAGCAACTGCACCTGTGTTCCATAAGCGTGCGCATCTTCATTAGACACACTAATCCCTCTCTGTGCCACTTTTCTCTACATCCAACCCTACCAAGGCCACGATACAAATAAACAAAAAAACACACCAAAACTCAATTAACTGCAGCCCCGACTGCCTAAGGCCGTCCGTAGTGTTCTGAACGCGGTGCACATGCACGCGTTAGCTGGTTGTTGGAGCTTTACGTCCTAGCAACATCTAAGGTGATATCAGGATGGTTGCCGACTTGCGACAGTGTGCACTCGTTATAGTGCTGCCCTACTGGGAAATCAGGCTGCAAGCACCATGTCCTGATATCCCACTCAGTCACATTATCCTGGCACTGAGCTAACCAGTCTTTGCCTTATCCTATTAATGCCGAGCGCCAGGCTAGGAAGCGACAAGTATAAATTTTATAAGTCATTGGTTTGACTCGACCGGTAACCAAACTCCCGATCTCCTGCACATGCGCAGTACACGCACTGAATGGAGGGGCAGCAGCGGAAAAGTGGATGGTGCTTCGTGATTAGGAACGCGAAGCCGAAGGTATGACACTGGACCATGATGAGCCAATGAGCTTTGATTGATTGATTGATTGGTGATTGTTTTACATCATGTTGGCAGCAAAGGTCATATTCACGGCAAGAAGTGTTCAACCTTTATTCTCTTGTGTTATTATTATTACTACTATTCAACCCTCAATTTTACATAGAATGTAAAGGAGTAATATCAATTATGTCTCGAATGACACTTATGAATGATTAAGGTAAAACAGCTCACAATCCTGAAGATTGTGAAAAAGGAAGAAATCTGAGGTAAAAATCAATGGCATCATTTTAATTAAAAACATATTTAATGATTTGTCGAAAAGGTTAAATCAGTTTTAAAACTAGATGTATTAATGGATTATTACTTCTAAATCATCTTATGTGTGCTGATGACTTGGTCATATTCTCACCATATAGTAGTGGACTGCAAATGCTACTTAATATATGCTCTGAATATGGTATTGAAGCTGATATCAAATACAATGCTATTAAAAGTATGGTAATGATCATTCGATCAAAATATGACAAGGATACTGTGTTTCCTGATTTTATGTTAACTTGTGCTTCCCTGTCAATCTCTACTGAAGTCAAGTACTTAGGACACTTTATGACCGATGACTTTAGAGATGACAGGGATATTAATAGACAGTGTCACAAGTTATATGCTCAGGGAAATATGCTCATCAGGAAAGTTCATATGTGTACAGCTGATGTGAAGGTAAATTTATTTAGAACTTTCTGTAGTCCCTTGAATACTGCCCAGATTTGGTGGAACTATAGAATGTATAGCATTAGAAAACTGAATGTAGTATATAATGACATTATGAGGTTATTACTCCGTCTACCTAGGTATCACAGTGCTAGTCAGCTGGTTGCCAATATTGATGTGCCAGCCTTCCAGGCTGTTATCAGGAATCTAATATTCAAATTTATTACTAGACTTGACAAGTCAGAAAATGTTATAATACAGGGACTTGTAAAAATAGAAGAGAGTGATCTTAGATTTACGTCTGCCATATGGAGGCATTGGTACAAACTACTGTATGTAGACCAATATTTTTATATTGGTTAGTATGGTAGTATTCATTCTATTACTTATATCCTATTCATATTAATTTTGATATTTACCTACTATGGACCAAATTATGTAACTACCATAGTCCTGAGTCTGAAATAAAGAATTGAATTGAATAATAAGTTATGTATGGTGGTGTAGTTCTGCTATCCTGAAGAAGGCTTACATAGGTTGTCTAGTATAAAGTGTCATAAATGGTCAATTCATAAGATGCCATGGACCAGAATGTGAGCGCCGTCAGAAAAAGACTGACTGACGATAATTTGAGAGAGGAAGATTGGTTTTTGAGTTTTCCGTCTTGGCAACATATGAGGTCATATCAGGACGGCAGAGAGGAAGGTTCCAATTTCTGTTGGTTGTTTTTGATCTTTATTTTTGTTGTTGGTTTTCGTTGTTGTTAGAAACAACCCCCACCCCAAATCCCCACCCACTCCCAAACCCCACCCACCCACATACCCTCCCAACTGACCAGTATGGCTGCAAAGGGCCGATTATACCCGGGCTCTTTCTGTTCCATAACGAGGCCACACGCCGGAAAGCACCACCAGCGCACAAGGGACCAGGTCGAAGGTCGAGTCCCACCGACCCGCGACCCCACCCTACCACCCCTCAACACAACTTATCCCTTTTGCCCATGTCTTTTGTTGTCATTGACAACTCAATCCTGCACCCATTTGGCGTTGCAAGGGCAACTCAATAGACTGCATTATAGTCTGGCGGTACTTGCTCATATCAGCAGCGCCTGGGACTTGGGCGGTCTGGTTCCCGGCTTCCAGACTCCCAGACCTCCCCCTCCCTCCCCCTCCATCCTCCCGCACACCTCGCCCCCACCCACTCCCCCTCTACCCTCACCCACCCATCGCCCCACCTCCCCTTCCATTCTCCCTCCACCCCTCGCCCCCATCTCCCCTTCCATCCCCCCACCCCTCGCCCCCTCCACATCCCTTCCATCCTCCCCCAACCCATCCCCCCTCCCCACTCCCCCGATATCCCCCCACCCCTCGCCCCCACGTCCCCTTCCATCCCCCCACCCCTCGCCCCCTCCACATCCTCTCCATCCTCCCCCACCCTCGCCCCTTCCCACCTCCCCTCCACACCTCCCCCCTCCACACTCCCCTCCATCCTCCACCCCCTCCCCACTCCCCCGCTATCCTCCCCCACCCTTCGCCCCCACCTCCCCTTCCATCCTCCCTCCACCTCTCGCCCCCTCCACCTTCCCTCCATCGTCCCTCCACACCTCGCCCCCTCCACACTCTCCCCCTCCATCCTCCCCCCACCCATCGCCCCCACTTCCCCTTCCATCCTCCCTCCACCTCTCGCCCCCTCCACCTCCCCTCCATCGTCCCTCCACACCTCGCCCCCTCCACACTCTCCCCCTCCATCCTCCCCACACCCCTCGTCCCCTCCTCACTTCCCTCCACCCTCCCCCACCCATCACCCCTCCCTACTCCCCATCCTTCCAACCAGTTCCTAGATGCATAATATTCTTATCAGCAATATCCCGATACGTTCTCCAGTAGACATTGAATGCAGATTGGGTAGGACAGTGCTGTTACCGGCGTGTAACGCTGGGTAATAATGTCATAGTCTACACTGACCTCCCAGACACTCGGAACCGCATAGACAGACGGGCGTGGATAGGGTGATTAAATTAGGGACCCTAGGTAGTGAAATGGTTAACATGCTCGTCCTTGACTGACAAGAAGTGTGGATTTGAATCCTGGTATAGGAATAATATTTGCCATTTGCATCACCCCAATGACATTGGTTGCGGCTACCAGGATCTACAAGCTACATGCGGTGTGTTTGTTTAATCTACCCTGTGTAAGCGTATTGTCTAAATTTGTGCTTGTTTGTTGTTGTTTTACGTCCTAGCAACATCTAAGGTAAGGACGGGTACCGGCTTGTGACGGTATGCACTAATGGTGACTTTATACTGCTGCCCCACTGGGAAACCAGGCCACTGGCACCATGACCTGATATCCCACTCAGTCACATTATCCTGACACTAATCCAACCAGTCCTTGCCCTATCCTAATAATGCCGAGCGCCAACTATCAATTTTTAAGTCATTAGTTTGACTCGACCAGGATTAGAACCCACAAACTCATGGGTTCAGGTCTCCCGATCTTCCAAAACAAGAGGCGGATGCTCTACTCATTCGGTCACACCGTCTGGTCTAAATTTGTGTAATTGTAAGCATTGGAATGACCTATGGGGTGTAAACCATTAAAAAGACATGATTCTAAGGGGGGGGGGGCAATGTAGTAAGTAGTCTGCAGTGTCCTCTCAGGCAAGGAGCCACACATACAGTTAGGTGTGCATAGTGTGATCACATTAGGGAGCTTAGATAGGCTAACGGTTATGATGCTAGCCCTGGAATGACAAGAAGTGTGGGTTCGAATCCTGCTCTATGCGTGCAATGTTCGCTGACATTCGAGGCATTTAACTATATTGCATTACATGATATAGATATTGATAATTGCTCGTTGAAATGTATTGAATTTGGGATGAAGATTTTTGAATTTGTATAAGGAATTTCTTATGTATCTGAACTTTCTGTGGCAAGGTTCCTCAACTGATCGCATGTAACATATATATTAATAGGGAAAGGAGAAGTTGTAAGAAAAACAACAATATATATATATATATATTTGTTGTCTGTGATGTTATGTATATATAAATTTATATAGAACGATGTAATTTAAGTAGGGCAACAGAAGGGTCATACAATACTGATGAGAGGTTGTGTGGGGGCTATTGAACAAACGTACAACGCAGCAATCATCCTCACACAAATAGAGGGAGTCAGTGGGACAAACTTGGTTCGTCCGGGGACTGCCATTGCGCATGACCAGAATGTGAGCGCCGTCAGCTCACTTCAGGTTGCGATGGGCAGTAAACCCCATAACGTAGCACATTTATAACTTGGTTACCATAGATGCCTGATAGAGAAATGTTATTTACTATAAAGATCTACATTTCTACAGCGCAAGGTAAGACAAATCCAGTGACAACTGCGACGCATTTAATTGAACTCGTCTATTATTTTATTGAGAACATAATTGCTATCTGGTTCATGTATTTCTTTTCTTAAATATTGAATTTCAGATACTTGAGAAAATATTGAGCTACAGATAGAATTTTGTGTGTAGGGCCTATTTCTCTCAATTTCCACCTGCAGAACAAGGAGAGGGGCACTTTCTATTAGCAGTCGATTGATTGGGGTATAACTCCTAGAAACATTTAAGATCATATCAGGACAGATAGCATGCAGTTGTGTGTACTCATGGAAGCTTTATAGTGTTGGCATACTGATATATCATATGGATATTCCTCATAATATCATTATCCTGACATCGACCTAATCAATCGTGTCGTATCCTATTAATGCCAACTGCCAACTGCCAGCCAAGGTAGAAAACACATATACCAATTTTGTAAGTCCTGAGTTTGACTTGGCCAATACCACATGCGAAGCGGACACTAGAGCCGTGTTCACACGGGCGATGTAAATCGATTCGTAGAAAGCGACTTGTATAGTTCGGGTTACATTTCGCGTGTGAACGGGCGTCTGAGGCGGATTAAGGCTGAATCGATTCGCATGATGCGGATACTGTAAACCACCTAGCGAGGTAGTTTACGTGAATCGATTTCTGTGATGCGGATTATTTTGCCCGTGTGGACGCACTGAGGCGGATTAAGGAAGTGACACGCATGTGCAGTCGAGACCTTAGTTTGTTGACTTTCCGGTCGATCAAAAGCGCATATTATATAATTTAGTCTATGAAGCCGCTAGCTGGGCACAGATATTTTTTTCATCATTTATTTTAATGTTTTCACTGCCCAGCAGAAGTTTTGACCATTCCAAACCAATACGATTCAGTACATACATATCTAGCTCGAACCCACTCTCTCGTGGTGACGTCGACTAACCGAAAAATGGCGCTGGTCACACTGGACTTGCTCATGCGCAGATATTGATTTCCGGCCCAAGTACTGCCCGTGTGAACGGGTGCCTAAATCGATTCATATGATTCGCCTTGTCTAAATCGCTTTACATTTTCCCCGTGTGAACACGGCTTATGACCACTAGGAAATCAGAATATACTACATCAGGCTGTGATATTAAAGGAATTGTATTGAAGTTGAGTTGGGTTGAATAAGAACTTAGCCCTCATTTGCTTTCATTGCTGGGACGGACGCGTGGCCGAATGGGTAAGAGCACTGGCTTTCAGTGTGGAAGGTCGGGTGTTTGAAAACCCAACCAAGTCAAACTGTAAAATATTCCGATTTACCGCATTGGGGGGGAGTGCAAATATTCTATTACTGATCGGGTATACGTGACCAGGTGCATGTATGTATATATGTAGGGGCTGGTGGTGCCTGAGTGAGATGTAAATAGACATAGTGGTGCTGGCAGGGTTGTGTGTAAGGGGCATTCAGGGCCTACCCCCTCCTCCCTCTGCCAGTTAGGATCACCACACTCAGGCTCAAGGCAGGTGGTGGCCAGGGGGGGGGGGGCACACAGCTTGGTGGTGGTGGGCAGACCACTGGTAAGCATGGGGACCAGGAATGCTGGATCCCTATTGGTAGAGCCAAGAATGCTTGTTTCCTATTGGGGGAAAAGGGTGGGGTGATACTCTACAATGAACCCATGTAAGCGTATAAATAATAAACCAGAGGGCTTGACTCTCTCTCTTCCTTCACACTTTATAGTCTTTCTTTCTCTTTGTCTGTATTAATTTCACTATAGACTGCCTACACAACCACAGATTCGAGCCGTAGACTTTACAAAACCAATGACTTACAAATCTGATACTTAGCATTACCTATCCTGGCACTCGGCATTGCTAGGATAGGGAAAGGACTGGCTAACTTGGAGATATTTGGAGTAAAAACATGATAAATTAATTCTGGCAAGCACATACAAATTCTGACACAAGGGGCTTCAGTACTAACCAGTTCTATTAAATTGCCTTAGAGAGGCCCTTTCTGCTGCATTATATGACCAATACGTGACCCATTATCTCAGGTGGATATGTAGGATCAACTATAGATAAGTGCTTTGGTTTTGAAAAATTGATGCTTTCATCGGACTATGCCATTTTAAGCATAAGCCTGTCCAAAAAATAAAGGGTAAGAAAAGGGTAAATCAATTCATCACCAAAAAACCACCAAAAACACAAAAAAAGATATCAAGGAAATCAATGATGGGTGATTGGATCTGGCGATTGTCTACCATACATTTATCCCACCCACACATCTGAATCGACACTGCACAGGTGCGTCTGTACTATGTATAACGGCTCGCTGTGGGGTACCTTGTACAGCAGTGTCTGTCTTCAGATAGTCCGGTGATCTGCGAACACAGATGAATTTGCAATACACACTCTGTCTTTGTTTCATTTCATTGTTCCTCCAATGACAGAACAACTGCTATGCCGAATCGGCAGAGCGCATGCCTCCCATGCGGAAGATCGGGAGTTCGATTTCCGTTTGAGTCAAACCGATGACTTACAAAATGGATACTTGTCGCTTCCTCGCCAGGCACTCAGCATTATTAGGATAGGGGAAAGGACTGGTTAGCTCAGTGTCAGGATAATATGACTGAGTTGGATATCAGGTCATGGTGCTGGTGGCCTGGTGCGCGCTGTGACAAGTTGGTACCTGTCCTGATATGGCCTTAGATGTTGCCAGGATGTAAAGCTCCAACAACCAACCAACACCTGCTATGTCAGGAGAACACTGGTCTGGCTGCAGAGTTGTCTGTTGAAGTCAGGTATTAGTGTATTTGGAACCCCACCCAACTGGCAATATATATTTTGTTGGTACCTTATGCCCGGTACACACCTAGCGTATACGATCGTTTTCCCCGCACCCACCTAGCGTATACGACCTAAAACTGCCCCAAAATCGTGAGGTGTGCACTCCCCTAGCACACCTACCGATTGCGATTCCCGATTTTTTGGGATAAAACGGTATGTGTGCGCTAGGATTACGATTGCGATTCCCGATTTGAAAAATGAATCGGCCCGATTTCAGTTTTAAGCTGATCGGGAGTCCTATGCGCGAATCCTATACGCTATGTGTGTACATGGCATAAGTTGTTTAAGCAGGGGAAATTTCAATCGTGGATGATTGGTCTTCCTCGTTCAACTGCTTCTTGCCCTATCCTAATAATGCCGAGCGCCTGGCTAGGAAGTGACAAGTATCAATTTTTAAGTCATTGGTTTGACTCGACCTGGATTCGAACCCATGATCCCATCATCTACCAACATGGGAGACGGACACTCTCACTCATTCTGCCATCCCGTCTAGTAAGCTAATAGCTAGTTAAACATTACTCTGCTGTCAATATTCCATTGGACGCAATGTTTGTCTTGCATTTTATTCAGCGGGAACGACACGCCACCTTCCTCACTTACCCGCTGTGCCTTGGACCCATAGTTGGGTGGACGGGCGATATTATCTCTTTATCCACTCGATTGGCCAGCAATCTTTCACACCTACCCTGCCGTCATCCACAGCCCGCTGGCTTCCCGTCACTCTCCGCCTAGCTGACAAGACGCACAATTTCCACCCACCCGCCCACCCTACTCATGAATTTGGTTTTACTTCAACGGACTGGACCTAGAAGTTACCTTGTTGTGAAGAAACAACTTTTGTTACCTGTCCTTACCTATCTGTGTCGTTCCTTTAATCGAATCTAGCTATTGCCACAATGATTGATAGCCAATAAAAAAATACAATACTATGCACCAATTTTTCATCTCAACCCATATGACATCTGTACTTAGATCTAGAAAATTCGAGATTTAGTCTCAGAGTAATAATTACTTTGATGGTCAATTCTTCCTATTCACCTTTTAATTATCTATGACGATTCATAGCAAAAATAGACAATGGATATGGCCCGAAAGTCATTGCATGCATTCCCCTGAAGCAAGTTCTTGTTGGTAAAATTGACATTTTTTGTACTTAAGTCTAGATAATTCTAAGAGAAAATAATTGTAGGCGTTAGATCAAGATATTTCTAGAGTTTAGCTACTAATCGCTACCTATGTTTATATTTATATTTTTGCTCAATAAGGCAGGGCAACATCACACATCGATAGTTATTTCCTTTACTTTACATTTTAACAAATTTATTTACCTATGCTTCGCGGAAAAGGTCTATTTGGCCATCCGGTGCAATTCATCGACAACATTAAGCCGAGTGCCCAGAGTAACGTGTGCAGTTGATTTTCAACTATTTCACTGCGATTTTATGCGATTTTCGATGCTTTATGGTTCCATAATGCATTCAGCCGCGTAGTCTGATGGGGACCCTTGAGAGACAAAATTAGGTGGGGAACAATATGCTGTGACACCCCCTCCCCTATTTACTAGTCCCGGCAGGCGGCGTATTTAAGACCAACGATACGGCGAAATATGAGACGCCACCGATAGAAGACGCAGGGGAATTTGTCAGGAACAGCTGTATTTAAAGTTGTATATTTCGATGGTTTTGAAGTTCTATCATTTTTCTGATATTAGGTTGATCGCTATAATTCGCAACACAACAATGACCTACAAGTATGGGACATTTGATTTATCTATAATTAATTCAGAATGTGTTCCGAATTTGTATAAGTCAATGAATCAGTTTTTTGGCAGGTTTGGGGTTCGAATCCTAGGACCCAGGCACTCAACCCTACCGATCAACAGTCGAGTGAGTGTAGGGCTGAATGGGCGACAAAGAACATGCGTTAGATGTCGATGGTTGGGCGTCGGAAGTGAAGGGCTGGAGGTGGGGGTAGAAGTACTAGAAGTGACGTCAGGAGTTCAATGAGTTCACACAGGGCGGCCCAGTGACTGGAGGTGGCACCACCTTGTGTCTCATGTAGAGACAGGCCGGACCATCGACCGGACGTTCCCACGGGTTCAGTGGGTACAGTATAGGGGGTGCACAAGTGGCTCACTGAACCACAGGTGGCAGCACGATCTGTCCTTTGTAGCATACACATTCCTCCTGTTGCCAAAGCAACGTGACAAATCTACCTTACTTTAGTTTGAAGTAACTTTGCTTTAAAATGAATAACTTCGGAGCCATCTAAGGTGTTTGCTAGACATACACAATTTATTTTTGCATGCTCATCAAAACTTCAACCCCCTTTATGCTTTAGTGGGAACAGGTTCTATTAAAATAACTCAGGATGCAGCACCAAGTGCTTAATGAGTGCACCAGTATCTAAATTGGGTATGTAGGTTCAAATCTGGATAAGTATTTTGTTTGCGAAGATTTAATGCTTTTAGGGGACTGTGCAACTTGAAATTCATGCTCTTAATAAAGTTATGCAGTGAATAACCATTGAAAGGCCACCACAATAATACATTTTATTAACCAAATGACGACGACCTCAAGAATATTACCAAGTCACCAAAAAATACACTGCTTCTTTAAATAAATCTGAAAAAAGATTTAAAAAGGAATCAATAGCATATTATTTTGGTAATCTTCACTCACACCAGAAAGTCACTACCAAAAGGATAACTGATCCAAGCCATTAAACTGACAAACGTCGTTAATGAACGCGACATATTAAGAATTAAAACAATGCATTGCAACCCGAGTTGAGGATTAATATTTTTTTAAACCACCGGAAAAAAATAAACAAAATTTACAGCAGTTTATTTGAGGGAAGGTTAGTTTGGAAAAGCTGTGGATAATTGGCGGATATTTCATTACAAACCTGCATCAAGACACCCGGTCGCACGGCTACCTTCCTATTATAATTGCCGTGTTCTGTCAAAAATAATTAAAGGCTGCTTTGTTGAGCAACACCGCTTCTTATTTCCCGAGGCACTGTGGTAAATATTACAAGGTTTAATTGAGGTTAGGTTACTCCAGCATCCCATGAAGTTACCCTGTATAAATCACGCAATACAGTCGGAAAATAAGAAAAAAAGGTATTTACAGCAGTTAATTTGAGGGAAGGTTAGTTTGGAAAAGCTGTGGATAATTGGCGGATATTTCATTACAAACCTGCATCACGACACCTGGTCGCACGGCTACCTTCCCAGTTATAATTGCCGTGTTCTGTCAATAATAATTAAAGGCTGCTTTGTTGAGCATCACTGCTTCTTATTTCCTGAGGCACTGTGGTCAATATTACAGGGTGTAACTGTACCTGGTGAGGCTAAGTTGTTCAGGTGTTCCATGAAGTAACCGCGTATAAATCACGCAATAGAGTTACATAATATTATGTTTATGATTTTTCAGCCATATTTCTTTTAGGTGGATAAAATATTTATTCAGCTGAATACAATTTTGTTTCAGCAACAAGGCATTGTTCCTCCGAGTATAGGTATATAAACAAATATAGTTTAGCTACCTAGTGGTAGCATATTCATATATTTACAATTGTAAGTGCTTATGCCTGGTACACACCTACTGTATACGATTCGCGCACTAAAACTCGTGACTCGACCCGTTTTAGCCCTAAAACTGAGTTTTTAGTCGCGAATCGCAATCGCTAGGTGTGCATGGGGAGCGCACACCTAGCGATTTTTGTGCGCGAAATGGGCAGTTTTAGATCGTATACGGTAGGTGGGTGCGCACAAACGGTAGGTGTGTACTAGGCATAACACAAAACAGCAATTGCATAGAAACAAAAACAGATATTCAATTATAAATTTTTCATTTAGAACTAGGATTAATTCAGAAATCATAATTTACAAATCAAACACATTATGCACCGCCACCTTCCACTCATTTTTCAATCAATTCGGAAATTAAACACATTTGCTATGCGCCGCTACATCCCCGTCCTCCCAACTCACTTTCGGCGGACCTAGGTTCTGTTCAAATTCAGGTCTGGCCACACATCGCGCCTGTCAGTTAGGTTGTATTCCACAGTAGTCAATTGGATTGCTATGAATAGAAGGGTCTGCTCTACCAACAAACACCACAAAGGAAGACTCAGTGTACATTATGGCGACTGGCTCCAAGCCCGGCTCACACTACACGGCACTGGTGACTTAATTACTATGACTAGAAGGGTCTGCTCTACCAACAACACACACAAACGAAGACCCAGCGTACACTATGTCAACTGACTCCAAGCCCGGCTCACACTACACGACATTGATGAGTTAATTACTATGACTAGAAGGGTCTCCTCTACCAACAACACACACAAACGAAGACCCAGCATACACTATGTCAACTAACTCCAGGCCCGACTCACACTACACGACACTGGTGACTAAATCTCAGTTGATCGGTGACCTATTCATTATTGTTAGAGACTGGGCGCCGTGGTCGAATCGGTAGAGCGCGGACCTCGTGTGCGGGATATCGGGAGTTCGGTTCCCGGTTGAGACAAACAAATGACTTATAAAATTGATACTGGTAGCTTCCTAGCTTGGCACTTATCATTACTAGGATAGGGCAAGGACTGGGTAGCTCAGTGTCAGGATAATGTGACTGAGTGGAATATCGAGTCCATGGTGCTGGTGGCCTGATTTCCCAGTGGAACATCACTATAAAGTCGTCATGAGTGTGCACTGTCACAAGTCGGTACCTTTCCTGATATAACCTTAGATGTTGCCAGGATGTAAAACTCCAACAACAAACCAACCATTATTTGTAAATCGGGTGACTAAGACGACAATGCAATTCTGACAGGTCTGCAAATATTATTGATGTGTATACAATAATCCTGTGCCTGCGCTGGACATATTGAGTTGGTCACAATATAGGAGTTGCTGAATTCCAATCGAAGCGTGTCTAATGCCGGGAGGAGGCATTTAGCTTCTTTATACAACTGTCTATTTTTACCATTTTTCTTCTCTTCCCCTTATCCCACAACATACTTTTTGTTTCTAAAAGAAAATCACGTTTGTTACTTCCACCGGTTTTCACTGGATATGATGCGCTTGTTGCTTGTTAGGGTTTCACGTCCTAGCACCAGCTAAGGTAATATCAGGACGGGCATCGACTTGCAATAGTGCTGCCCCACTGGTTGATCGAGCCTCCATAACCATGACCCGATATCCCACTCAATCATATTACCTGCTACTGAGCAAACTAGTCCTTGGCCCGTCCTAATATGACCTTAGATGTTGTCAGGACGTAACACTCCAACGGCCAACCAACCAGTCCTTGGCCAATTCCTCGTAATGCCGTGGACCAGTGTAAATTTTGTAAGTCGTTGGTTTGACTCGGTCGGGGTTTGAACCCACGATCTAATAGAAAAGGAAGCCAGTCCGCGTTCTTACCGATTGGGTGTTTTTGTCAAGACACCGAACCCCCCCTAATCATTTATTCACACCACCCTACCATGCCCACCCCCCACGATACCCCCCCCCCCCCCCCCCCCCCCCCACGATACCACGCCCTCCCATCAGCCACCCGCACTACCCCCCCCTACCACGCCACCCCACGATACCACCCCCTCCCATCAGCCAACTCCCCCCCCCCCCATTACCCACCCTATCACGCCTCCCCACCCCACCCCACCCCCTACCCCCCTGCCCCCACCCACACGATACCACTCCCTCCATCAGCCCCCCCCCCCACACTCCAAATACCGCCCTAACACCGCCCCCCCCCCCCCCCCCCACTCCCCCCTACCATACTATCCCACCCCTCCACACCTATCACCCCGCCACACCATCCCACCCTCACCATCGCACCCCACCTCCCACCACCCCACCCCACACCCACCACCCCACTCCTACCACGTGACTGCACCCACCACCCCATCACCCCACCCCCCACCCACCCCCCCCACCACAGCGCACCCACCACAGCGCCCCACCACATCGCCCCCACCACACTGCCCCCACCACACCGCCCCCACCACATTGCCCCCACCACACTGCCCCCACCACACTGCCCCCACCCACACCCCCCCACCCACCACCGCCCCCACCCCACACCGCCCCCACCACACTGCCCCCACCACACCGCCCCCACCACACTGCCCCCACCACACTGCCACCACCACACCGCCCCCACCACACTGCCCCCACCACACCGCCCCCACCACACTGCCCCCACCACATTGCCCCCACCACACTGCCCCCACCACCCCGCTTCTCTCGAGCCTCGAGCTGCACGTCTCTCTCTCCCTTGACAATGAATGTTCAGCTCGTGCTAGGCTTTAATGGCCACGGCGGGTGGACAAGGCGAGCCCACAGACGGAAAGACGGACGACCGGAAGTGGTTGGAAAACATGTGCACCGTGCACTGCAGATGAGCAGTTTGAGAATAGATCTGAAAGAAAACCATTAGTGAGTGCAGCTTATGTGTTTCGGTGTGAGTGTGGGGTGTGGGTGTGGGTGTGGGTGTGGGTGTGGGTGTGGGGGTGTGGGTGCGGGTGTGGGTGTGGGTGTGGGTGTGGGTGAGGGTGTGGGTGTGGGTGTGGTGTGGGTGTGGGTGTGGGTTGTGGGTGTGGGTGTGGGTGTGGGTGTGGGTGTGGGCGTGGGTGGGTGTGGGTGTGGGCGTAGGGGTGTGGGTGGAGGGGTGTGGGTGTCGGGGTGTGGGTGTGGGTGTGGGTGTCGGGGTGTGGGTGTGAGTGTGGGTGTATGGGTGTGGGTGTATGGGTGTGGGTATGGGTGTGGGTGTGGGTGTGGGGTGTGGGTGTGGGTGTGGCGTGTGGGTGTGGGTGTGGGTGTGGGTGTCGCGGTGTGGGTGCGCGTGTGCGGCGTGTTGGTGCGTGTGGGTGTGGGTGTGGGTGTGGGTGCGCCGTGCTGCGCCGTGCTTCGCCCTGCTTCGCCCTGCTTCGCCCTGCTTCGCCCTGCTTCGCCCTGCTTCGCCCTGCTTCGCCCTGCTTCGCCCTGCTTCGCCCTGCTTCGCCCTGCTTCGCCCTGCTTCGCCCTGCTTCGCCCTGCTTCGCCCTGCTTCGCCCTGCTTCGCCCTGCTTCGCCCTGCTTCGCCCTGTTTCGCCCTGGTTCGCCCTGCTTCGCCCTGCTTCGCCCTGCTTCGCCCTGCTTCGCCCTGCTTCGCCCTGCTTCGCCCTGCTTCGCCCTGCTGTGCCCTGCTGTGCCCTGCCTTGCTCTTCCCTGCCCCTGTTCTACTCTGCCCTACATTACCCTACCCTACCCTACCCTATCATTCCCTGCTCTGTGGGAGCAGGGAGAGGGTGAGTATGATGCAGGCCTCACTCACCACGTCGAGATGAGCGGACCTGCAGATGCGGAGCTGCTCGGTTACCTTCCCTCCACCCTCTGTTGCCCACCCTCCCCCACTGAATGCGCCCTCACTTTATGTGGTAAGGGTCTTTTTCTTTACAACCCAGGGTTACGACCTTGAATGTGGTCGGAATCAGCTGAGACAAAGTCTCGGCTTATGAAGAGATGACCATGCTTGTTCGTTGTATCGACTTGTGACAGTGGACACTCATGGCGTCTTTATAGTGCTGCCTGCCCAACTGGGAGAGTGTGCTGCTGGAATGATGACCCAACACCCCTACTAAGTAACATTATCCTGATACTGAGCAAACCAGTACTTGCTCTTAACAGGCTAACCAACAACAAGTACAAATTTGGTAAATCAGTCCTTGCCCTTACCTTATATATGTACCAGGCTGACTAACGAGAAGTATGAATTTGGTAAATCAGTCCTTGCCCTTACCTTATAAATGTACCAGGCTAGCTAACAACAAGTATGAATTTGGTAAATCAGTCCTTGCCCTTACCTTACGAATATACCAGGCTAGCTAACGACAAGTATGAATTTGATAAATCAGACCTTGCCCTTACCTTATGAATGTACCAAGCTAGCTAGCGACAAGTACAAATTTGGTAAATCAGTCCCTTCCCTTACCTTATAAATGTACCAGGTTAGCTAATGACAAGTATGAATTTGGTAAATCAGTCCTTGCCCTTACCTTATAAATGTACCAGGTTAGCTAATGACAAGTACAAATTTGGTAAATCAGCCCTTGCCCTCCTGACCTTATAAATAAATGCACGAGGCTAGCTAGTGACAAGTATGAATTTGGTTAATCATTGCTTTGACCCAGTAGTGGTTCGAACCCACGACCTCTGGCATGAGAAACCAGTCAGCGCAGTCAGTCTCAGCATCTCAGCTGTCCTGTCCGGTATTTTGACTATGTGGTGACTTAGTAGGTAACTTGGTAGGTACAGAGGCAGATTGGGTCCGGCAGTTTCTCCCTCCCTCTCTCTACTATAGTATTAGTACTAAGGTGATGTCGGGAACCAGCAACCAAGACCGGGGTTGCCGTTGACTTGGTCTGGTTCAGAGGTTACCCTCCGCTCGGCGCTTATCCTTTTAGCCCGTGTCCCCCACCCCCATCCCCCATCCCCCACCCCCACCCCTCTCCTTCCCTCCTCTCTTCACTTCCTCCTCCACCACCAAGTGCCACTTGACAACCCAACCATGTGGCCATATATGGTGAAGCCTCCTGCGCTTTGACTGGTTAGATTATAGTGTACTGACATTTTGTGTGTGCTTATATATTAGCTGCCTGAGTGAAAGCTCCCTCTACCGGGCTGGCCACAGTATTCCTATCTTCCTATATATGTGTACCTATTAATTATTATACTTATATGTACCTATATATACGTAAATAAACCTATATATACATATATATACCTATATACACCTATGTATACCTATATATGCCCTTTTATACCTAGATATACTTATATGTACCTATATATATACCCATGTATACCTATGTATACCTATGTATACCTATATATACCTATATATACCTATATTTACGCATATATATACGTACATAACATTTGTTTACCTATATGTACCTTCATAAACCTATATATACATATATATACCTATACATTCCCATACATACCTATATATACCTATATATACCTATATACCTATATATAACTATATAATCATATATACCTATATATACTTAAATATACCTGTAGCTATATGTAGGTATATACATATATACCTACACATGCATATATACATATATATATACATATATGTAGCTTTGCACATTCTTTCATAAATAAGACAAGTGCCTCGGTGCTGGAACATACTTTATTCAGAGCTTTCAATTTATGAAAAAAATTGATGAAAAATTGTTCAGAAGAATAAATCCCCCCCCACCAAAAACACTCACACCAACCATTTCTTTCTAATAGTTACCACACATAATTTGAATGAAGGCATTTAGTCAATATACATATATGAGCCTGTCTCAAAAGGTGATAACTCTTTTCTTTTGTGTCCATTGTAACGATTGAACAAAACAGCACAGAAACGGTTACACTGTAAACACAAGGGCATTTGCTTCAAATCAATATGTATTCTATTGGGACTATGAAACACCATGTAAAAAACAAATCAGTTTTTCCTGAGCAAATGCATATATGCAAATAGTAATAGTATGTTGATCGTTACAATGGACAAAGTTTTGTCCCATATTGCTTAGCACCTTTTGAGACAGTCTCATAGTCTGGAATGAGCGGGGACGCTCATTCGGGTTCATTGCTGGGCGCAGGGACCGCGAAGCTGACACGCCCCCCTCACCCCCTCCACCCCTTCCACTGCCGCCGGGGTGGGGGGGGGCGGCCTGGGGGGGAGGGGGCGGGGGTAGGGGGTAGGTGGGAGGGGGGTAGGGGGAGGGGCGTAGGGTGGGAGGGGGGTAGGGTGGGAGGGGTAGGGGGGTAGGGGGGTAGGGGGGAGGGGGGAGGAAGCCCCCACCCAACCCAACTGGCAGGGGAGGGGGCTTCCCCACAGACACTGAACTCCTGCCACTGGCTAACCAATCACACAGCCACAGAATAAAAGCACCTCCACACCAGAACACCAGTCAGATCACAAACTGGAGCCCATGTCTCCACCCCATCTAGTGGTCAGTCTGCAACAGCCTCTCTGACTGACCACAGCTACAAACCTCTTATTCACCCGCCCACCCACACCTGCGGACTGATTGGCCGAGCCAATCAAAACACAAAACAACAAACCAAACAACATTTATCAAATTACCATTCAAAGACATTTGACATTTGAGTTGTTATCTACCACACGATTGACACACGAGCAATTCAACTATCAAATTGGTATGATATTCAACAAATCATAACTATATTGTTTATTTACTTCCCTCATCACCAATTTTATTCGCTCTGCTTGTTAAATGTTATCTTCTCATATAATCACTTGTTATTGCTATGTTATATCATCATATGTGCTGCATGTTACATCTCATCCCATAAACTGATCATATAACATGACCTTAGGTCAGTCGTTGCTGCTCTCATACCAACATAATTGATGATGATGGGGCGGAGGCGCCCGAATAAAAGCCATGTCTTCCCAAACTCAGCTTCCACGTCTTCTGTGCCCGAGAGCAATGTATATATACATATATGGTGCATAATTTATTATGCGAATATAATAAGTACGAACCTTCCGCTATTGTGTATTGCTATTTGTGCGGGCCGCAGCACTCAAATCTCATGCAGTTTATTCCGACACCCAGCGCCACCTACGGCAGTTTGCCACACTACATACACCCCACTGCACAACGATATTACTCTCCGCTGAAAACTCTTATATCCGGCGCCCATTCAGTGGAGACCGGAACCCAGGCACGGCCATGACTTGCATCCTACCACATGATAGCATTCACCACTGAGATCTCACAACTTCCGCCAGAGGCCAACAGGGTTACAGTGACGTCACGGACGCGAGCGTCCTTGTCATTTGAGGGTATTCTGTGACCGGTGGTGCCAAGATGAGCTTGGATGATTGATGGTCCCCTCATGCAGTATCCCCGCCTCCCCTTTAGCAAACCCACACCTCTTTTTTATGAGTAAAAACAAAATAGGGATAGCTTCCTCTCCCTAAGGATATACCTCCAAAAATCAACGGTTTATTATGGAGTATAAAGCAATTATGCAAATATTATTATTATTCATTGTTATATTATATAATAATATTGTTCGAATCCATCGCACGGAATATATAATATAATAATGAATAATGATAATATTTGAATAAATGCTTTGTACTCAATATATATATCTAAATTAATTTGATATAGATATATATCTAAATTGTATATATCATCATCATCATCATCATGCTGTCGGTCGCGATGCGACAAAGACTGCTTTCATTACTTGACTGCCGCTCTCCATTTAGCTCTCTGCTGTGAGAGTTGCGTCCATGAGTCGGTCTTAATGTCTCACAGCTTCAGGTTTCTCTTGATGGTATCTTTGAACCGGAGACGGGGGCGCCATATATATATATATATATATATATATATATATATATATAAATTGCATATAATTTGGATACTAGTACACACGTTAAACAAACAAACAAGTAATCTTCTTAGAGAACAAAGGGTATTCAATTTAAAACTGCATAGTTCGATGAAAGCATCAAATCTTCAAAACCCAAACACTTATTTGGATTTGATTATACATATCAAACTTAGACACTGCTCCACTTACGAAGCATTTGCTGTTGCATAGAAGGGCATGCAAAGTCAATTGAATCAAACCTGCTGAAGTCTACGTGGTCAGAGTTTGATGCAAAAGCTAAAATTAATTTGCCTGGCACTCGGTACTATTTATATGCTTTAGTGATTGCTTGTTTATTCTACTCATAACGGTTAAAGTTGCATAGTCCGATGAAAACATCAAATTTTCAAAACCAAAACACTCATCTATATTAGATTCTACATGTCTAACTTAGATACTGATGCACTTATTAAGCCTTTGTGACCACATAGAAGGGCATGCTGAGTCAATTTAATAGAACCTTTTTCTGCATAAGTGTCAGAGTTATGGCATGATTGCCAAAATTAATCTTGCATGCTTGCGCCTCAAATATCTCTGATGTTAGCCATTTAAAATAAAAGTTACTGCAAACTAAAGTAAGATAGATTATAACAATAAATTTAATATATTTATCTCAGAAAAATGGTCGAAGCTCAAAAGCATCAGAGTATGCAACTTTAGGTGCATGCACTTGTTTTCACCGCTGTGCAGTACTACTAGGGTTGGGCAAGGAGCAGTGGAATGACCAAGACCAATATACCTTTACTGCGGGTCATAACAGTGAGTAGCCATCGACAACATTGTGTAAAGTCGTCGTCTGGCAGCTGTAGTTGTGTAGGCAGGCTAATAGGAAATCACTACAGGCAAGTATAAGAAAGGCAGAGTATAAAGTGTGCAGGAAGACAGAGAGCTTGCACCCTCAGGTTTATTATTATATAGTGGTTTCTGGACTTGATATGGCATATCACCTGACCATGCCCTCCAATGAACAGTAAGCATTTCTAGGTCCACCAATCAAGAGTAAGCATTCTAGTATCACCATGACAACTGTGATCTACCCACCACCACCATGCCTTGGCTGCTTTGGCCTCACCTGCCCTGTTGTGTCTGTGTGTGTGGTGATCCGTGACTAACAGTTGGGGGGGGGGGGGAGGGGGTTGTGAGTAGAGCTCTTGAGCTCCTTCCACACTAACAGTAGTGCCCCTCTCACACTATCTATAGAATACACAATGACTATTTAATATAAGTAAAGGATCACCAGCACCACATAATACATTAATGCCCCTGGCCCTATAGCTCATTTACCTTTATATACCATTTGTAATCCCTTATAGACCAGTTCACATTCCCCACCAATGTGTTTTATCAGAATATTTTACAATTGGTTCTTGATACCGCCATCGTAGGGTAGGGTGGTGGTGGAAATCCCCGAAAAAGGCCCTTTCCATAGAGTAGTTTGCACAGTGAGTTGCTATCTACAGCATTAGTTCTTACCACTTCTGTCAGAGGACGAGTTGGTGGTGGAAAACCTCTATAGTTGGAAATTGAAATTTCTCCCCTCTAAATAAAAAAAAAAAAAAATAAATAAATATATATAAAGACAAAACTGGTTCAGAATCAGTTGTTCAAGCTCCTTACATTCCTGTGCAAATGACTAAGTAAGTAGAGTGCCCACTTAGCATATGGTAGGTCGTGGCATTGAAATCCTGATCAAGTCAAACCATTAACTTGCAAATTTATGCAAGTCACCACCTAGTCTGGTTAGGCTAGGGAAAGGAGCAGTGGAATGAGAAAGACCAATTGTCTGGGATTGAAATTTCCGTTGCTTAATCATTAGATCTACCAAATAAAAGAAGAAAACTAAATCATTGATGGTTATATTTTCTGGCACCCCGGTATCCTGACAGACCAACTTGTTATGGATTTACGAATGGCACATTCCATTCCATAGCCACATCATAATTTGGAACAAACGTTGCCCAGTAATATTGCTTATACTACCATTGTTGCTGTCTCACTCCCCAGTCTGGAAATATCACTATATTGACACATTTATCTACATTTACTCCCACGCTCAGGAGAAATTGATTTTTCACTTCCACTTCCCCATATCTAACTGCACTCGTGTGTCCAATGTTGTAACTACATCGCTTTCTAACCATCTTAAATGTGAGTGTGTAAGAAGAAATAAGGTATTCTCATCAGTTACCTAATGTAATGGGGTATTCATCTTGATGCAAGTAATTAGTGGATCGTGCAACATTTAATAGAAATGAGGTTTTGACTTAGAGCTGAGCCAGGTTGACTCTTTCGTATTTGTCTTGATGCGCGAAAAGGAAGAAGGCAAGGTGGAGGTGGAAAAAAGAGGCATTTATTGGGACGCCTCTGGCAACAGAGGGCAACAGGGCGACAGTAAGGAGGCTCATGAGGAGCAGCAGTGGAACGATACAGGCAAGATAAGGCTCATGAGGAGCAACAAAACAATGAATAGGTAGATAAGGGGCTCATAAGGAGCAGAGTCAGAGTTAGATACGGTTAAGAGGCTCATGAGGAGCAGAGGTCAGAGTTATGTTTAAGAGTTCATGTGAGAGGGGGGGGGGCGCCGAGGAGCCCTCCACCAAAAATGGAGGAGAGGGCTCGAGGCGCGCCCGAGGCGGGGGCCCGAGGCGTAGGCCGCGTCTGAGGTCCAGGGCCTGGAAGCTTGGGCGGGGTTCTTGGCGGAGGCTGGGGAAGTTGAAGGTCTGGGTGTGGTGAGGAGTCCGGGGCCTACGAGGGCAGGGAGCGGGCGGCCAAAAGGTTGGGGAGGCCCTCTCCTTGGAGAGCTGCGGTAAGGAGGTCCAGCGAGGGTCGAGCAGGGGGGCAGCGAAGTCCTCAGGGCTGGGCGGGGTGGGGGTCGGGTCGGGTGGCTTGATGAAGGCGGTGTCGTGGAGGTCGTGATGGTCGGCGGCTGTGCTGTCTGGGGAGGGTTCGTCCTGAGGATGGGCGGCGTCTGGGGCCTGCGGTACGAGGTGATGGTCCCGGCTCTGTCTGGGCGGGTGTTTCGATCGGTGGTCGCTGGGGGGTTGTCGGTGGTCGTGATGGTCGGCGGCGGTGCTGTCTGGGGAGGGTTCGTCCTGAGGATGGGCGGCGTCTGGGGCCTGCGGTGCGAGGTGATGGTCCCCAGCTCTGTCTGGGCGGCGTTTCGATCGGTGGTCGCTGGGGGGTTGTCGGTGGTCGTGATGGTCGGCGGCGGTGCTGTCTGGGGAGGGTTCGTCCTGAGGATGGGCGGCGTCTGGGGCCTGCGGTGCGAGGTGATGGTCCCCGGCTCTGTCTGGGCGGTGTTTCGATCGGTGGTCGCTGGGGGGTTGTCGGTGGTCGTGATGGTCGGCGGCGGTGTTGTCATGGGAGGGTTTCGTCCTGAGGATGGGCGGTGTCTGGGGCCTGCGGTGCGAGGTGATGGTCCCCGGCTCTGTCTGGGCGGTGTTTCGATCGGTGGTCGCTGGGGGGTTGTCGGTGGTGGTCAGGGGGTTGTCAGCATGGGTGTGGGTGAGGTGCCGGGGATGGCCCCCCGGGCCGGCCGGGGGGGGGGGCCGGCGGATCAAAAATCCGCCGAGGCGGCCGGGGTCTGGCGTCTCCCGCTGTGCTGCACCTCGGCCGACGCCAGGGTCTCCCGGAGGGCGTCGGCCGCGGATGCCCGTGTGTGGTCGATGGGACCCTGGATGCAGGGCCGGGGGGGGTGCGCTCCCCCGGCGACGTGTGCCCGAGGTGCTGGGATGGGCGGTGTGCTGTACGCCATCCGCCGCCTCGGGGCGAGTGGTGGTGCTTGAGGTGGCGGGGGAGGGTGCGCCCCCCCCGGCGATGTGTGCCCGAGGTGCTGGGATGGGCGGTGTGCTGTACGCCGTCCGCCGCCCCGGGGTGGGCGGTTGCGTCCCCTCGCTTCTGGGCATGATGCTGGTTTTGGAGCGGTCCGAGGTGGAGAAACGGTCCGAGGTCCGAGGTGACGGCCAACGGTCCGAGGTGAAGGCGGCGGCACGCACCCGAGGTGCTGGGGCGGGCGGCGTGATGTAGGCGGCCTCAAATTGCTCCGGTGCTCCTCGGGCTCCCCCCGACTCGAGGGCGTCCATCCGCGTAGTCAGGCGGTGCAGGCCCTCGAGGATCGCGGCCGTCTCGGTGCCCGAGGGGCGGTCCGAGGGCGCTGAGGGGGACGCCGGGGCCGAAGATGGTGAGGCGCCTCCCGGCGAGCCCGAGGAGGGTCCCGGCATGGCCAGGGCGGTCGCCCGGGAGCTCTTGCGGCCCTTTCCCTTTCCCTGTCCGGGCATGCTGGAGGGGTCCGAGGTGAAGCAGCGGTGGTGGAGAGCCAAAGGAAAAAGGCAGAGCGCGGAGGAGGGCTGGAAGGCAAGTGACTGAGGGAGGCCGGCGGGCGGCCTTATAAGGGAGGGCAGGAGGGCGGTGTCAGGTGAGGTGTGAAGGCAGCAGGCCCGGGGGAGGGGGAGGGAGAAAGCTGAGAGGCGGTCGTCGCGCGAGGTGCGAATGCTGTGCGACGGCCGGGGAGGCGCGGGGAGGGTCTCTTCCTCTCCACGCATCAAACGCAATGCTCGCATTACGACCAATTGTGTCATCTCTTTTGTCAGATAATCTGAATGTATAGTGTCAGAAACAATTGAATTAATATAAGCTAATTAATATACCTCTACACATGTACAAATGATATCTTAGTCTCAGTGTATCCATTCTGCGGTACTCTACATTAATAGGATAGAGCAGCGACTGGTTTGCTAATAATCAAGATAATGTGACTCAGTCGGATATCAGGTATGGTGCAAGCCGCCCCATTTCACAGTTCGTTAGCACTATAAAGTGGCCATGAGTGTGCACTGTCACAAATGAGCACCCGTCCTGATATAAGCTTAGATCTTGTCAGGACGTGAAACTCGAACAAACAAACAGAAGGACAGACAGACATACTTAATTATGCCTCATTCTTTCAATTGGTGAACACTTCCACCCATGTCTCACTCAGGTGCGTGTTCTAACACAAACACGGGTCGACGACCCGTAACCACACACACTGCGAGTCGCCGATTCGTTTCTGTCAGCCGCCCTGATATGACCATTGACGTTGTTAGGACGTAAACCTCCAACAAACAACACCCACCTTTCTGTCCTACTCTTATGGTCCAGGGCACCTTAAATTACCACTGGGGGCAGCACTATAAAGTCACCATGAGTGCTCACTGTCACAAGTCGGTTACCGGTCCTGATATGACCTTAGATGTTGGCAGGACGGAAAACTCCCACAACAACTTACAGGACAGTAAGGTTGGCGATGACATCTACCCCCCCCCCCCCCCCGCACAACACAACACAAACATACACACATACACATATATATAAATCCGTCCTGCTGAGAGGGAGCGGTAGTGGTAGTGACCAGGCGCAGCTGGTATCATGCGGTCATGAGCTGCTGACAGGTGGCAGTGCAGTGGAGAATGAAGGAACTAACCTAGTCCTATGGTAGTAATAGCTCAGTGACATTAGGGTATAGAGTAAGTAAGGGAGAGAACTGCTAGGGGGTAGTGTCCTTGTTTATATTCCCATAATAGATTATAGAGCACATATCTTACCCCCCCGCCCACACACACACCACAACACAACACAACACAAACATAAACACATACCCATATATAGATATCTCCCCCCCCCCCCACAACACAACACAACACAACACAACACAAACATACACACATACACATATATAGATATCTTACCCCCCTAGACACACACGCCCTCCCCGACAGACACACGCACACGCACACGCACACGCACACGCACACGCACACGCACACGCACACGCACACGCACACGCACACGCACACGCATACACATACACAAAGTCTTTGATTGTACCAACCAGTGCCTATGTTTTTGGAACCGGTAGAATGCCCGACTAGAGACACACTGGATTGATGTCGGTTGATGTCCTTCGGCCATCAGGCAATTGGAGACTTCATTCATCAGCCCACCTGCAGCCTGCGGGCAATCACCGGCAGATAATGGGAATGGTTACAATCGTGCGTCCCCTGCAGCAGCTGGATGTAAGGTAGGTGAATGGCATGGCTCCATCAGAATTATCCCCCCTCCCATACCCAACCATCACCCCCGCCCCTATCCCCTTACTCTCCTATTCTCCCTCAACCTCCACACTGCCCCCTATCCCCTTACTCTCCTATTCTCCCTCAACCCCCACACTTCCCCCCTATCCCCTTACTCTCCTATTCTCTCCAACCCCCACCACCACCCTATCCCCTTACTCTCCTATTCTCCCCAACCCCCATCACCACCCTCTATCCACTTACTCTCCTATTCTCTGTCAACCCCCACCACCACCCTATCCCCTTACTCTCCTATTCTCCCTCAACCTGCACACTGCCCCATATCCCCTTACTCTCCTATTCTCCCTCAACCCCCACCCCTGCCCCCTATCCCCTTACTCTCCTATTCTTCCCCAACCCCACCGCCCCTTATCCCTTATCCCCTTGCTCTCCTATTCTCCCCAACCTCCACCCCGCCCCTATCCCCTTACTCTCCTATTCTCTCCAACCCCCACCCCCTCTATCCACTTACTCTCCTATTCTCCCCAACCCCCACCACCACCCTATCCCCTTACTCTCCTATCTCCCTCAACCCGCACACTGCCCATATCCCTTACTCTCCTATTCAACCCAACCTCCACCCGCCCCTATCCCCTTACTTTCCTATTCTCCCCCAACCACCACCACCACCCTATCCCCCCCTATTCTCCTATTCTCCCTCAACCCCCACCACCACCCTATCCCCCTACTCTCCTATTCTCCCTCAACCACCACACTGTCCCCTATCCACTTACTCTCCTGTTCTCCACCAACCCACACTGCCCCATATCCCCTTACTCTCCTATTCTCTCTAAGCACCCACCCTCCCCCTATCCCCTTACTCTCCTATTCTCCCTCAACACCAACCCCACCCCCTATCCCCTTACTCTCCTATTCTCCCCAACCCACACTGCCCTCTTTCCCCTTACTCTCCTATTCTCTGTCAACCCCCACACTGCCCCCTACCCCCTTATTCTCCTATTCTCCCTGAACCCCCACCCCACCCCCTATCCCCTTACTCTCATATTCTCCCTCGACCCCCACACAGCCCCTATCCCCTTACTCTCCTATTCTCCCTCAACCCCCACCCGTGGTCCCTATCCCCTTACTCTCCTATTCTCCCCCCATTGATTTGACATAGTCTGTGTTCAAACCCACGACCTGCTCCGAGCATTCTTATCGATTCGGCCATCCCATCTGGTCGCAAATCCTTGGGATCATATCTAATTAGCTCTATCAACTTATGGCAGCTTTATAGTACTTCCCAACTGAGAAACCATGCTACTGGCATGGCGATGTAATATTCTACTCAGACATTAACTAATCAGTCTTTGCCTTGCTTTAATTATGTCTATCACTAAGACGAGGTGGTCACATATGCCAATTCTTAAATTTCGTTAAAGTCTTTTGTTTGACGCGGTTCGAGATTGAACCCACGACCTCTACCGTGGGAACCAAAACACCACGCTCTTTAATCCATTGAGGCTTACCCAGGAAAAGTAAAGTTTAAAAAAGTGGTGGACGATAACTCACATCCATGTACACTTGTGGAAACCTCTCTCTCATTCTCTCCCTCACATTCTCTCTCACTCCCTCTCTCTCGTTCTCTCTGTCACACCCTCTTTCTCGCCCTTCCTTTCGCTTTCCCGCTCTCTCATGGCTATTTATTAAGACGTCTGCCGAGTCCAACCGGACAGCAATCCTCCAGGGCCAAGCGCCCAGCCTCACGCCCCTTTCCCCTCCGCCGTGCGCACTCAATTTACAAATCGCGGACACTTCCGGTCACAGGTGCCAGGCGCGCGGCGCGCCGTCCCGGTCTAATGGCCGGGCGATGACGTGGCGCGCCGGCCCTAATGGCGGACGTGTCACGTGGTGCGACTAGTACTTCCCCTGGTGTCGGCCAGCCGGGCGCGCGGGCATTGAGACGGCACGTGCCGGAAAGGCATGGGGGCTGGAGCGGGGGCTGGGGTGGGGGCGGAGGTGGGGGCCGGGATTGAGGCAGGGGGCGGAGGTGGGGGCCGGGGGTGGGGGCCGGTCGGGAGGAGCGGCGAGCAGGGAGGGAGGAGGGGGCGTGGAGGGTGAAGGGACGGTGCCAGGAGGGAGGAAGGTACGTGGAGGGTGAAGGGGCGGAGCCGGGAAGGAGGAGGGGACGGGGTTGGTGAATGGGCGAGGGCGGGAGCAAGAAGGGGGCGGGAAGGGTGAAGGGACGGTGCCAAGAGGGAGGAGCGGGCGGGGAGGGTGAAGGGGCGGTGCCGGGAGGAAGGAGGGGGAATGTCGAGGGCCATTATGGGGTGAAGAGATGGGGAGTGGGAAAGAATGTTATGAACCATATTATGATGAAGGGGTGAGGAGAAGGAGGATCTTAGAGAAAAGTAGATGGGGTGGACAGGATAGAGGAATATGTTGAGGATCATGTTGTGGTGAAGGAGTGGAGAGGAGAGGAGGGAATGTTGAGGATCATGTTACAGTGGAGGGGTGAAGAGGAACGAGGATGTAAATGTTGAGTTAGGGTGAATGAGTGAATGAGTGAATGAGTGAATGAGTGAATGAGTGAAGAGTGAAGCAGTGAATGAGTGAATGAGTGAATGAGTGAATGTGTGAATGAGTGAATGAGTGAATGAGTGAAGACTGAATGAGTGAATGAGTGAATGAGTGAGTGAGTGAATGAATGAATGAGTGAATGAGTGAATGAATGAATGAGTGAATGAGTGAATGAATGAGTGAATGTGTGAATGAGTGAAGAGTGAATGAGTGAATGAGTGAATGAGTGAATGAGTGAATGAGTGAATGAGTGAATGAGTGAATGAATGAATGAGTGAATGAGTGAATGAGTGAAGAGTGAATGAGTGAATGAGGGAAAGAGTGAATGTGTGAATGAGTGAATGAGTGAAGAGTGAAGCAGTGAATGAGTGAAAGAGTGAAAGAGTGAAAGAGTGAATGTGTGAATGAGTGGATGAGTGAATGAGTGAATGAGTGAATGAGTGAATGAGTGAATGAGTGAATGAGTGAATGAGTGAATGAGTGAATGATGATGAGTGAATGAGTGAATGAGTGAATGAAGTGAATGATGAATGAGTGAATGAGTGAATGAGTGAATGAGTGAATGAGTGAATGAGTGAATGAGTGAATGAGTGAATGAGTGAAGGAGTGAAGGAGTGAGTGAATGAGTGAATGAGTGAATGAGTGAATGAGTGAATGAGTGAATGAGTGAATGAGTGAATGAGTGAATGAGTGAATGAGTGAATGAGTGAGTGAATGAGTGAATGAGTGAATGAATTAGTGTGTGTATGAGTGAATGAGTGAATGAGTGAATGAGTGAATGAGTGAATGAGTGAATGAGTGAATGAGTGAATGAGTGAATGAGTGAATGAGTGAATGAGTGAATGAGTGAATGAGTGAATGAGTGAATGAGTGAATGAGTGAATGAGTGAATGAGTGAATGAGTGAATGAGTGAATGAGTGAATGAGTGAATGAGTGAATGAGTGAATGAGTGAAGGAGTGAATGAGTGAAGGAGTGAAGGAGTGAAGGAGTGAAGGAGTGAAGGAGTGAATGAGTGAAGGAGTGAAGGAGTGAAGGAGTGAAGGAGTGAAGGAGTGAATGAGTGAAGGAGTGAAGGAGTGAAGGAGTGAAGGAGTGAAGGAGTGAAGGAGTGAAGGAGTGAAGGAGTGAAGGAGTGAAGGAGTGAAGGAGTGAAGGAGTGAAGGAGTGAAGGAGTGATAGGAGTGAAGGAGTGAAGGAGTGAAGGAGTGAAGGAGTGAAGGTGTGGGGAGTGAAGGAGTGAAGGAGTGAAGGAGTGAAGGAGTGAAGGAGTGAAGGAGTGAAGGAGTGAAGGAGTGAAGGAGTGAAGGAGTGAAGGAGTGAAGGAGTGAAGGAGTGAAGGAGTGAAGGAGTGAAGGAGTGAAGGAGTGAAGGAGTGAGGTGAAAGAGAACGTTGGGTTAAGGGATGAGAGGTATTGAAGTAATATAGAACTAGATATGGCTGAAGTGATGAGAAGATTGTTTGTTTATTAGGCTGTTACGTCGTAGCAACAGATGTGGTCATGGGTGGACGGGGGGTGGGGGTTGGGGGGGGGGGGTGAGAGGAAGAACGTAGAAGAATGTGACCTTTATAAGATGGAGGTAGAATTTGGGGGAACACAAGCCGGATAGAGTTGCATATTTCATTTCAAACATAATAATTAACTTCCGTTATTTATTCTTTTTTTCTCATTAAACTATCGTCAATGTTTTGTTGTCACCTGTTATCAACTGCTTCACTAAATCATATTATCTTAAAGATCTGGTCGCCTGAGTTCAGCATGTAATACTTATTTGAACATTTTCTATGTCACAACAAAATCTTCAAAGGATGGAAATAATAACTGCAGTGCACTGGAAACAACTAAGGATTGCCACGGAATACTCAATGTAATTTGCCCTTCCTACTGGGTTTGTGGATGGAATATCCCACCCTGTGACGTCATGCAAGAAAAGGATAGAGGAAATTACATTTAAATATAGAGCATAGATAAAAAGGGATTCAAATTCACTTTTAGTCAAAGTACGCTTTGTGGTACATTGACACTCACATTTTATTTTTGTTGGGGTAAAGTATTTATTCATCTGAATATGACATTTGTCAGCGCCGGAGCACTGGTCTTCCAGCCATCTTACTATTGGAATTGACATTCTAAATAATCTAAGTTTGGTCAGTGCTGTATTAGTCACAGCACCGATCCTGTAGAATTGAGGGAGTGGCTCCTCCTGTATAATGTACAGCACCAGTCACTGCGGTTCATGCAAAAATGGGGAGCAGCACCGAGTAGAAGATGTATACTCGAGGCAACTCAAACAATCGTTGTGGGTTCCATTTTGTCTCTTATAAAACAAGCTAAGTTTATAGTTGACAAGACATTTTGTCTGTCTAATATAATGTTCAATTGGTTTAAACAGATTGATAGTTGTGTAGGATGTTTGGTGTGTTGATGGTTTGTTCATGATGGTTAAGGGTGGTGGCAGGGGAGGGGGGCCCATGGGGGTGGGTGGTAGGGGGGGAAAACCCCATTACATTGAACTGCTTCGATAGAATCTTTCTCTATAATTAATGACCCATGAGTTCAAACGTGTTTCAGTTCTAGATGAGGGAGGGAACCTATCCGACCATGCAAGCAATCTCTGGCTTATATCACTGTAACAGCTGAGGAGAGACATCATAGCCGAGTGACCCCAATAAACCCAGTTTGACCACAGAGACAGTCAGCCATGATTAGGCCATAAATAGCATATGAAGAATGTGTAGTTTCAAGATATACAAACCACGACCACGATGCTAAATAGTAGTACAGTAAAACCTATCGAAATCGACCGACCTTGGGACCGACATAAAAGTGGTCCATTTAGGGAGGTGGTCGGTTTAGGGAGTTAGAATATAGTTACAATGGTATTATTGGGACCCAAATAAAGCAATCGATGTAGAGGAGTGGTCGATCTGTGGAGGTGGTCGGTTAGAGAGGTTTGACTGTATTCTATAATAGGAGCTCCTTTGACGATGTAAATATAACTGTAAGTTACATTACCATCCCCTATTCTATTAATTCCCTTATCCCAACATATCTGTATGTTGATTTAGGAACTTAGCTGTAGGGGCTAAGATACACTTTCTTAGTGTTGGGGTTGGAACACTTCATCCAATTGGTCGTAATGCTTGCATTGCGTTTGATTCGCAGTGAAGGAGGAGTGCCCCCCCCCCCCCCCCTTTTCCCGCCCGCCGCCGACCGTTGGGTTACATAACCCCCCCCCCCCCCTCTCCTCTGCCTTATAAGCGGTTCCTTTCCCTCCTCCAGCCACTACGCCTCCACCCCCAGCCAGACGCACTCCCTGGTTATTTTCTCCACTCACCCACCCTTACTTTCTGCTCTTACCTTTAGGGCGGAGGGGTCTTCGGGGCCCCTCCCCTAACATGACACTGACATTTATCCTCATTTTATCATTCACTTTATTATATCATTTCCCTCTGTACATTGCTTATATCCTTATACCTTCATTGTACATTGCCCCCCCCCCCCCCCCCCACACACACACTTTATATATAATAAAGTGCTTTTTATTTCCACTTCCTGCCTTGACGTCCTCCTTCGCTGCACATCACTTGTTTGAAAGTAAGTGAACATCAACAAACCTTTTCACCAAAATAAATCAGGCACCAGACTAGACCAACTCCCCCCTCTCAGTTTTCGGTTAAGCACAGCTTACACAGAAACCCTCCGGCGTAGCACATAATTCCAAACTAATCCACTGACCTATATTCTTAGTTTACTCATCTATCCCATCTAGGTGCATAGAGGGACAGCCATCTGCAATGTAACGGCTATAAATGGAAATAGAAGGTGAATAAATCAGTGAATGCATCAAGGTGTATATTCTGCTGACAAATAAATTGTTTAAGGCCCTGTCACACTATGCCAGATTGTATTAGCGTATACCGACAAATGTGATTTTGCGCCAACACATTGGTGTATGCTGGTGTACGCTGAGACAAGTTATGGGTACATTATGGGTACGTTTTGCATAAGTAGTATTCGTTAAAGCCCACTGGTGTATGCTGAGATAAGTTATGGGTAAGTTTGGCATAAGTAATATTTTTGAGCATGTTAAAAATTCTGCCATATGACAGTGTATGTCGGCATACGCTGATGCAATATGGCATAGTGTGACAGGGCCTTTACCAACAAAAAAAAGAAAGAGGAGTAATAATGGAAGCGGGTTGTTGTGATTGATGTGGGGGGCTTAGTTAGAAAAGTGGACGCCAGGGGCAGGATGTAGCTAGCGCTATGTGCAGGTATGTGGGAGGGTGGAAAGGTATGGGCGGGAGGAGGGGGGGGGAGGAGGGATGGGCGGGATCGGGGGTGGAAAGGGACTGGCGGGAGGGAGGGGGGGGGTTGGGCGGGAGGAAGGGGGGAGAGGGATGGGCGGGAGGAGGGGGATAGGCGGGAGGGGGGATAGCGATGGGCGGGAGGAGGGGGGGGAGGGGGGAGAGATGGGCGGGAGGAGGGGGGAGGGGGAGAGATGGGCGGGAGGGGGAGAGGGATGGGCGAGAGGAGGGGGATGGGCGGGAGGGAGCAGAGGGATGGGCGGTAGTAGGGGGATGGGCGGGAGGGGGGAGAGGGATGGGCGGGAGGAGGGGGAGGGGGGAGAGATGGGCGGGAGGGGGAGAGGGATGGGCGGGAGGTGGGGGATGGGCGGGAGGGAGCAGAGGGATGGACGGTAGTAGGGCGATGGGCGGGAGGGGGTAGAGGGATGGGCGGGAGGAGGGGGAGGGGGAGGGGGGAGAGATGGGCGGGAGGGTGCCTGCTAATGTGAACAGCTCGTGACGAACCCGCGGTTCCCGCACTGACTGATTCCTTTAGCGCTGATTGGACAGGATTGAATTAGATGGCCCGGCGTCTCTAGGACCGGAAGTGCGTGAGTCCTGCTTTCATCAGCAGGGCTCGCCGGGCGGAATGAGGAGGGCCGGGCAGGTGGACAGGCCGGGGAGGGTCTTTAAGTGGTGACCGCTGGTAAGGAAAAGGGGGCGGGGGTTAAGGGAGGGAGGCGGGAGAGGGGGAGGGGCAGCGGAGATGGGGAGGAGGAGGGGAGGGGGGTGGGGAGGGGGAAGAGGAGGGAGAGGAAGAGTCATAGTGATGGTTTCTCACTCCTATTGCAATCAGTGTAAGTGAACTTCCACTTGCAAAGCATGCTGGATATGGTCAGCATCTCAGCGGACACTTCCGGGTCAGGGAACGGGGATAATTCAGGTCAGGGGGTTGCTCAGATCAAGGGATGACTCAAATCAGGTGATGACCCAGGTCAGGAAATGACCCAAATCAAGGGACGACCCAGATCAGGAAATGACCCAGATAAGGAGATGATTCAGCTTAGGAGATGACAAAGATCAGGGGATTTGTTGGTTGTTGGAACTTTATGCCCTGGCAACATCTCAGGTCATATCAGGACAGGTACCAACTTGAGACAGTGTGTGCTCATGGTGACATAATAGTGCTGCCCAACTGGGAAATCAGGCCACCAGCTGATATCCCACTCAGTAACATTATCCTGACACTGAGCTGACCAGTCCTTGCCCTAACCTCTTCATACTGAGCGCCAAGCTAGGAACCGACAAGTATCAATTTAGTAAGTTATTGGTTTGACTCGACCGGGAATTGAACTCCCGATCTCCCGCAGGAGAGGCCTGTGCTCTACCAATTAGCCCACCGCGTCCAGTCAGCTAGAAAATCTTTGTTTGTTGCGTTGGTAGATCATCCTAGCAGAATGGCCGAAAGAGTCCAGCATTCGCTTCCCATATGGTAGGCAGGTCATGAGTCTGTGTGGTGACAAATGTTTAATAAGTGCACCAGTATCTAAGTTAGATAGGTAGAATCAACATTTAGATAATTGTTTTGATTTTGAAAATTTGATATTTTCATCGGACTATGCAGCTTTAAGGTGCTCGTCTGTATGGCCACCCACAATGCTTAGCTGTAGCATTGTGGTAACCATCACTAAGGATGGGGAAGGTGAGTGTTTCTTTGGGTAACCAGCCTAGGCCAGACTGAGTATAAAATAGGGGGAAGCCAAAATGAAGCACACTGTAGTTCGAAACAGAGCTGTGAAGTGAAGACGATGCTGAATGCCTGCAGAACCAGAAATTGGAGCTCCTACTATAAAAGCTGAGGTGCGGGAATTATTGTTGCATAGGAGAAGAATATTGTGGGAATTATACATCGTTGTTATTGTATCTGTGTTGCGAGAGAAAAGAGACAAATAACTTTCCGACCAACAAGTATATATGTTCAAAGAGTTCATTTAGTTCTTTCACAATGATTTAAAAATTGAAACTTGTCGTTGCCTAGCCTAGCACTCGGCATACTTGGGCTAGCTACAAGGAGTAGTGGAACGAAGAAGACCTGTTCTCTACAGCGGAAATGTGTTCTGTTTACTTAACAAATACAATAAAAAGAAATCCCATCAAATACCTCACTATGGCTCTTGTTGTAAGAGTATTTGTGGGCATCACCAGAATCTCTGACTGTTGCAAGATGTAATTGCTTTTAAAAGAGCGCCTGACTTAAGCGATTAGATCACTCCCGGGTGTTCACTAGACCAGACAGCTGAATCTATCGAATCGCTGTAAATGAAATGGCGGATTTGAACAAGGAGATTAGCAATTTCTGAGAGCAGCATCATCAACACGAACTTTTTAAAACTTAAAAGAAATAATTTTTTAATATTTTTATAATCAAAGCCTTCTTCCCAGAATTCATGTTGTTTTATAGAAAGAATATTATATGATACTTCCTCAGAGTAAAGCTTACATTGAATATGATAGCCAGAAGGGAAAATTAAAGCTGCATATTGCGATGAAAGGATCACATTTTCGTAACTAAAACAATCATCTAGATTTGATTCCATATACGTAACTTAGATACTGATGCACTTATTAAACATATGTTACTGCATAGAAGGGAATATACTGAGTCACCTTAGAAAATAACCCTGCTACTGTAGAAGCCTATATTTTCCGAGTTTTCCCAAAAATTAGTTTAGAATGATTCCACTTAAAATATCTGAAAAGTTCGTTATTTAAAATAAAAGTCTCTTCAAAATAAAGTAGGGTAGATTATAACAATCAATCTAAGAAATTTACAGAAGCTCAACCCCATCGGACAATGCAACATAAGGTGTATTCTGTGTATAAACTGTATACTATTTAATTCATAATTTATTATACGAATATAAATAACATCGCCACATAGAAGGGAATACTGAGGCAATTTAATTTAATGCACCCTGTTACTGCAGAAGCCTATTCTGTCAGACTTTTTGGGTGCTTACCAAAATTAATTTGGCATGATTGCACTTCAAATATCTCAAAAGCTAGGCATTGAAAATAAAAGTTACTCCAAGGTAGATTATGACCATCAACCGAATATATTTATCTCAGAAAATGACTGGAACTCAAAACCATCGGACTACGCACCTATAATAATACTCCATGCGCATATTTCCTATGGTTTCCGTCCTTTCACTTTCCCTACACAGAAAATGGACAGTATGAGTAAGTACCTGGCAGGAGAGTCGATTAGTCAATATTATATTATACACATGAGCCACCTTATAGCTGCGAGCTGCCTCAGAAGTTGAGGGCTAACGAGAGGACACTCCGCGTCAATAGTGGGCACATTACCATCTGGCCCCTATGATGTCCGGTCTAAGATGCCGTCCGCTGCTCCTTACACCAGAGCCACATCGTGGCCAAGTGCTGCACTTCAGACGACGCCCACTTTGAAGTAACAGGCAGCTTTTTCAGCGAAGTGAGCAACCGTCGATCACCGCGCCCGGAGCCTATTTGTCAGTCGTTAGGTTACAAGCTGACACAAGACTTCAAGGAATCTCGGACAGGCAGGGACACGTCTACCGTGCAGTGAATCTTCTATTCAGTATCGGGCTGTGGATCATGGGCACATTCATGTAAGTATGATATACGTACCATATATAGTATATATAGTGTATAATATATATAATATATACAATATATATATATATAATATATAATAAATATATAATATATATGATATATATAATATATATTCTGTATTTTGTATTCTTTATTCTATATATTCTATATATACAATATATGTAACTATATCCTTCTCTCTCCAACACTAACAACCTGCAATATAACATATATATATATTACATGCCAAACAACACTAAAATAGACATACAATGAATGCATTTTGACAAACAACTTCTATACCGCCGCAGCATTTACATTGATATTGGTTTTATTAATATTATGCAAGCAAAACAGAGACGAATGTCATCTCCTCCAGTCATCCCCTCCTCATAACCCTGGCACACACCCCTAACAAGGCTTCATGGACGCCACTTTGACTCAACTGCCTTTTTCTCTTGTTCTTGTTGTTCTTGTTGTTCTTGTTGTTCTTGTTGTTCTTGTCGTTCTTGTTGTTCTTGTCGTTGTTCTTGTCGTTCTGTGTTCTTGTTGTTCTTGTCGTTCTTGTCGTTCTTGTCGTTCTTGTCGTTCTTGTTGTTCTTGGTGTTCTTGTTGTTCTTGTTGTTCTTGTTGTTCTTGTTGTTCTTGGTGTTCTTGTTGTTGTTCTTCTCTTCCTCTCTCTTGCTCTTGTTCTTGTTATTCTTCATCTTCTTCATCTTCATCATCTTCTTACATATTGCCAGGATATAAAGCCTAACTGTAACAAATGAACATCTTCTCCTTTTCCTTCTCCTCCTTTTCCTTCTCCTCCTTCTCCTTGTTCTTCTCATCATCAACGTGGTCAATTATATAAATATATGGTACTTCCAATTTGGTTCCCAAATCCACGAGCGTGGATCACATGATAATTCCCGCTGGGAGAAGTGTCTCGGCTTTAATATCCGCAGCTACAGCTTCCTCAGCCAATCAGCTGCAGCCACCGTCTTTAATCCGTAGGCAAGTATTGAACGCTGCCAGCGTCGGTCCTGTTACTCGCCATCTCTACTTCTACTACTACTACTACCTGCTTAGACACAGTGCTACTACTGCTAGGCCGTGCACTAGCCATTGTCAATAAGTGTGTTCCACAGTACTGTTCGCTGGTTGCTGAGGAAGGGCCGTAACTGTGTCTCGGCATGCTTACAAACTCGGAAGTGGAGGCAACGGGGCGGATGTCCATTCCGGCCCTAACCTGCGATATAGGATGGCAACTTTTAATTCAGTTTGAACCCATAGACACATGAATACCTAATTTAGTAGGGAACTTTCCCTGCTGATGTATATATATTATATATAAATATTATATATGTTATATATATATTGCATAACGTATTATTCAAGTATAAATTGTAGGGGAAGAATGTGTGTTAATATTATTATTCCTCCTCATGCGCTTTGGTGGAGTTCCCCCTGTGTTATTATTAATATTAATCCTCCTTATGCGCTTTGGTGGAATTCCTCCCATGTTATTACTATTATTCCCCCTTATGTGCTTTGGTGGAGTGCCCCCCGATGTTATTACTATTATTCCCCCTTATACGCTTTGGTGGAGTGCCCCCCGTTTTTATTATATTAATCCTCCCTATGCAATTCGGTGGAGTCCCCCCATTTTATTACTATGATCCCCTTGATGTGCTTTGGTGGAGTGCCCCCTGTGTTATTATTATCAGTAATCTTGTGCCCCCCCCCCCCGTATTATTACTATTATACCCCCTTATGCACTCTGGTGGAGAGCCCCCATGTTATTATTATTAATGCCCCTTATACGCTTTGGTGGAGTGCCCCCCATGTTATTACTATTATTCCCCCTTATGCGCTTTGGTGGAGTGCCCCCCCGCCCACCACCCCCCATGTCATTATTATTAATCCTCCTTATGTGCTTTGGAGGAGTACCCCATGTTATTACTATTATTCCTCCTTATGCGCTTTGGTGGAGTGCCCCCCCATGTCATTATTATTAATCCTCCTTATGCGCTTTGGTGGAGTGCCCCCCTGTCATTATTATTAATCCTCATTATGTGCTTTGGTGGAGTGTTCCCCCTGTGTTATTATTATTATTAATACTTCTTATGCACTTTGGTGGAGTGCTCCCCCACTCTGGTGGTTGAATGTACTCTGGCGGCCTCCTCGCGCCTCACACATATACAGGCCAAGTAGCTTGCATATATAGTGCCTTACTAATATATATACACATATATAAATATATATACATGTGCATATATAAACATATATTCATTGAAATTTCACTAATGTATATTCTAACATAAAAAGGGCAGTAACATGATCAACACAACTTCACTTATTCACAACTATTATAAACTAATATGACTAGTAATAGTTATATACAACAGAGGTATAATATGAATAAATAAAATTATGAAATCATGGAAATAAATAGAAACAATTGATGAAATAGTTCAATTTTAGACAAACATTAAAATAAGAAAATAAGAAAATAAGAAACGCTTGTTTGCCACTATACAGACAAAGAAACTTATTTATTTTGGCTACATCATTCGTCAGAGTTCAATATACCGTACATTGTTGGAAGGGAAGGTGAATGGCAGCAAAGGGAGAGGGAGACCAAGAACATCATGGTTTACAAATATTTCACAGTGGACAGGCTCGAATTATTCACAGTCTATCAGAACAGCACACCATCGGGACAAGTGGAGAACCATTGCATCCAACCCTCGACTAGAGGACGGAACTATTGATTGATTGATACAAAATAATGGAAATGAATAGAAAAAATGTACGAAATAGTTTCATTTTAGGCAAAAATGAGGAAATAATGGAAATAAATAGAAAAAAAAGAGTACAAAATAGTCTCATTTTAGACTTCTTCCTTCCTGGAACAACCTGAAACCTGCCATATCCCTGTTAAATCCAATATAGCTAAAACCTCAAAGGAATTAGTACAAAGGTCACATCGCCGACCCCTATCTCGGCCAAGGTCACCCGATGGTTGGAGGTCAAGGATGGGAGCTGGGTACGGTGGGAGGTGGGTTAATATGAGTAATGGGCCGGAAGAGCTGAGGAGTGGGACTGGGAGACTGTGGAGACTGGGGCAGCGTTGTGGACCAGCGCCTGTGTCAGGGCAGACTACCGGAGGAGGAGGAAGGGGAGGCCGACGGAGCAGAAGTTGACCTCCAAGGTTGATGGAGGTCACGCAGCAGGGTTGGAGATAGGTAAAGGATTCACCCGGTACTCGCCGTACATGGGTGAATACCAACCCTATATAAAAACGGTAGAAAAAGCAGGTTAATGAATTGAGAGCCTAATTTCACAATCTAAGAAGCAACAATTATTCTTTCAATCAATCAATAGTTCCGTCCTCTAGTCGAGGGTTGGATGCAATGGTTCTCCACTTGCCCCGATGGTGTGCTGTTCTGATAGACTGTGAATAATTCAAGCCTGTCCACTGTGAAATATTTGTAAACCATGATGTTCTTGGTCTCCCTCTCCCTCTTCTGCCATTCACCTTCCCTTCCAACAATGTATGGTATATTGAACTCTGATGAATGATGTGGCCAAAATAAATAAGTTTCTTTGTCTGTATAGTGGCAAACAAGCTTTTCTTATTTTTAATTTTTCGGAGAACTTCTTTGTTGGTGATTTTCTTTGTCCATGATATTTTCATCATCCTTCGATATGTCCACATCTCAAATGCTGCTAAACATTTGTACATTTTCTTAGAGATTGTCCATGTCTCAGCCCCATACATCAGAGTAGACCACACATAACACTGAAGAATACTCTTCCTTGTTTGTATTAATATCTTACTTGTTGTTAACACTCTATACATTTTGGAGAATGTTGTTTGGGCTATTGTTATCCTTCTTTTAATTTCTTCCTCACATCTCCCATCATTTGTAATCGTTTGTCCGAGATATATGAATTCAGATACTTGTTCTATGTTTGTGCCATCCATGGTTATATTGATATTTGGTTTATCTGTCTTTTTACTTATAACCATTGTTTTGGTCTTCCTGGCATTCATCTTCATGTTGAATAGTATTCCAGCTTTATTGATTCTATTCACTATATCTTGTAGGTTTTTCTCACTGTCTGCTAGTATTACACTGTCATCGGCATATCTAAGATTGTTGACATTCATGCCACCTATTGTCACTCCTTTGCAATCTTCAATGTGTCTGAAAATCATCTCTGTGTACAGGTTAAATAGACATGGTGACAATACACACCCCTGCCAAACTCCTTGTTTAATCATAACTTCATCTGATAGGCCCTGCTCCATTTTAATTCTTTACATATGTCTTATTGATAGCCCGCTACCTTTGAGTTGAAAAATATAATATAATATCTAGTTTAATAAGATTTAAAGGTGAAATCCACAGCGTTCTGCGGCCACCATCTTGTCTTTTTGCATCCTCTCCCATTTCACCAAGTCTGTGCCGATATAAGTAACCATTTGACACTGGTGCCAAGCATTCTACTTGTTGTTCCATACTAACGCTATTTTCGCCCGTATTTAGACTACATTGTCGTTCACCCGTGTACTACAAGTACCGGGTGAATCTTTTATCTAGGTTGGAGAGACCTCACTACTGGTCCACCTGTTGTATTCACCACTGGTTTAATACCAAAGTCCCAACTCCCCACCATCTCATACAGACACAGAGGCGCCACAGTTATATATACATACATACAGCTCCGTTGAATGTCGTCTGTTTGTAGTTACTCAGATACTGAGGCTATGGAATTATGATGACGTCATTGCTACACCGCAATTCGTTCCATCATGACAAGCCAATCCGATGAACATTTAGTAAAATCACCCCCTGGCATCCCATCCAGGTCATGACTCACCATTTGTTTCGGTTCATAAACCTTGATAGCGTTCTGTTTTCATCCTCGATGATATAACAGAACATCATTATCTTTGTAAGAACTGAGTTGAATCGAAATGAATAGACTCATTCAATAAAGGCAATGCCCAGTTTGCACCCGCCTTAAAATTAACCAACAAAAACATAGATCATTTTTAAGATGTCTTCCCCGTACATTATTTTTACACACACACACACACACACACACACACACACACACACACACACACACACACACGCACGCACACACACGCACGCACACATCATTCGGACATTAACTGCCTGAGGTCATTACGATAAAAGTGAGATTGGGTTTTATGGAAAGGGCGTCGCCGTGCGGCATCGGTGCTGAGATTTGAGCCGTGATATTGGGATGATAATAGATCCGGATAATGGCTACATCGGATAATGCAACGTGATGCCATGAGTGTGCACTTTCACAAGTCAGTACCCAATCTGATGTGACTTTATATGTTGTTGCCATGATGAAAAACCCCGACAAACAACAACGTCCACACGCCGGCTTCCGTCTCATCTGCTATGCGAATCACAGACGTCACTAGTCCATTTTGAAGACATCACTTGTGGGGGTGGAGGTAGGGACTACCTGGTCAATACAATCAGTTGGCATAGTTGGGGGTATTTAAGATGATCGGATGGTTGTTGGAGATTTACATCCTGGCAACATCTAAGGTCATATCAGGATGGGTACCGACTTGTGACAGTGGACACTCATGGCGACTTTATAGTGCTGCCCCACTGGGAAATCAGGCCACCAGCACCATGACCCGATATCCCACTCAGTCACATTATCCTGACAATGAGCTAACCAGTCCTTGCCTTATCCGATTAACAATGCCAAGCACCAGACTAGGAATCGACAAGTATCAATTTTATAAGTCATTGGTTTGACTTGATCCGCCTTGCAGCCGCGGTGAAGATGTAAATAGTGTGTTCACGCTTCTGTCCACCCTGTCATCGCGCCATGGTGTCGGCTAGAAATCAGCACCAAGACCAAGAATAACCCCGTTCGTCGATTCTATTTGCAGCCACTGCTGCCATCTTGGAATTCATTATCCGGTGCCGATATGGAAACATATACATAAAGTTGCATAATCCCGTGAATCAGGCTATTTTTGAAAGCAAAACTAGATGTGATCTTTGTTTGTTTGGGTTTTATGACCTAGCAACATCTAGGACGATATCAGGATAGTTACTCTCTTGTGATAGTGCACACCCAAGGCAACCTTTTAGTGTTGCCCCACTGGGAGACCAGCCACTGATATCCCACTCAATCATATTATCCCGATACTAAGCTAAGGTTAGCCATTCAAAATAAATACTTACTTTGTTGCTTCTTATACTATATTAGATGTGTAACTATTGGGATACAATTACCTTTCATCCTGATTGAATGTCTGATACACCAGTAGAGCATAAAAGGAAATCTATATCTAACACCCAATTTAAAATGTATTCCTAATCTACATATTTTTTATATTTGTGTGTGCAAAATATCCAATTTAGTGAAATTCCAAAATGTCATTTAGCTCAGCAAAAGGGGAGGACGGAGCGCTTCAGGCTGTGCATTCATTGGTAGGTAGGTACCTGTCTGCATAAGCAACACGAAGTAGACCAGTCTACCGGACCAGACAAGCTGCCTTATGTGTGGCAGGGTCAGAGGTCACTGTCTGCTTTCACTCATCTGTTCAGCCCATGTCCACCTGGTGTCAATATATGGCAACTTCATTGATTGTATTATAACGCGGTACTATTCGTTCATATCAGCAGCCTCACTAAAGGATCCAGGACCTTCACTACACAAACACACACATCTATATATATGTGCTATATAATGTATTATGTGTATATAAATCAAGAATAGTCCATAATGTTTTTCGGTGGCCTTGTCCGGACACCCTCTCCCTTCCCAACACCCTTTATTCTCTGCAGGCCCCCTCTCTAAGTTAACCAGGCGCTCTGCTCCCCCCCCTCACACACACTTGCTTGCTATCCAGACCACACTTCGTCCACACCTCTCTCTATCTCCTCTCCACTGGCCTTGCTCCTCCTTGATATGTCTGAAAAGAGTTCCAGGAGGGGGAGCCCACTGGCATTTCACCTTCTACTCTTACTCTGTCCATGTCTTTGGCTCGCCGGCTGGTCACAATAGAGCAAATAAACACGGTCCTTTGACTCAACTCAACTCATTTCTCTTTCATAGACTCTACCCTTTTTTTTTTCTCCCAGGCATACTCCTCACCCTGACCAGGGGAGTTGTGTGTTTCGGTGGGGCCCTGTACCTTTATGTTTTCTCTCGCTTTGTTCTCGTTGCTGGAACTACCGCTGCACCCATCTTTACCCGCCCTTCCTCGAAACCCATGCTGCTGTCGACTGGATACAAGTGCTCAACTACCGCTGGACTGAAGAGATTCGGGGCCGCCTCAACACTTCACCATTACAACACTGTAAAGATGTCCCCAGCTTCTACAACACTCCCTACTGAAGATTAATCTTCAACCAAAGATTGGGCCGATTTATTGGAGCCTCTCTATAAATGTTGCAGTTCTGCAACCAGTAACCGTCGTAAGGTTACAAACCACCCCAAAGCCAAGCAAGCAAGCTTCCCCCCTCCTGGGAACCATCTCCAACCATCTCTCGCCACTCACTTCAGACTTTATATAACTTCCCTCTGAATAAGAAGGAGACAAGCAGATTGGGTTGGTTCGTTTATGCGACTCCAGGCTGAGTGATAAATGCCCTACCTAATTAAATAAAAGCAAAAAAGCTGGCTGGAGGTGACGATTCAAAGTATTGTAGGCGCTGTCGAACACCACTAGGACCCGGTGTCGCCCCCACAGCAAACCAGACGGACGACAGTGATTGGTTAATAATATACCACCATTGAATCGCATACTAAATAAATAATTCTGTGAGCGTTATATATATATATATATATGTAGATATATGAATAAATATATATAATACATATCTTTTTCCACATCCCAGTTTCTTGGAATATGAGTGCATTAACACAATATGAGTGTTCCGAACATGAGTGTATCATCACAATGCGAGTGTTCCGAAATACTACCGCCAGGTCTCAGAGTGCAACTACCTAGGCTCCTGGCTCGACCCGGGTGGGGAGGAAGCACACTGCATCAATCCAGAAAACTGATGCAGTGTACATGCCAGACACAGGCGGCATACGTCATAGTGGTAGCACTCAGGGTGAACAGTGCGTGTGTGGTGCACTGGTGGTGAAACAACGGGCCCTGTTGCTTGTACAGGTGTGGGTGTGGAGGGGGTGGTTACCATGGTTACTCATAAGAACAGGCCTTAAAGCTGCATAGTTCTACTAAATATCAAATTTTCAAAACCAAACCAATTATCTAGATTTGATTTTACATATCTAACTTAGATACTGATGCACTTATTAAGCATTTGTTTCTGAATCAATTTAACAGAACCTGTTACTGCAGAAGTCTATGGTGTCAGAGTTTTGGCAAGCTTGCCAAAACTAATTTTCCATGTTTACACTCAAAATATCTCAAAAGTTTACCATTTAAAATAAAAGTAACTTTGAACTCATGTAAAGTAGATACTAGTGATCGATCTAATATATTTATCTCAGAAAAAAAACAGAAATTCAAAACCATCGGACTATGCAACTTTAAGTAGCCAGAGACGAACGACACTCTGTAGTTGGGGTGTCAGACGGTAGGGGAGGTGATGAACACACAAACAGGAAGTGGCATTTTATATAATGTCAAACATTTGCTCTCAAGAATCTCACTGTCATCTATATTAGAAAAAGGTGTCTGTCAAAAGCCCCAGTCACGTTTGGTTAGAGCTCAAATAGCGCATTCTATGACGTCATACAGGGAAGGGAAGGGAAGGGAGGAATCACATAGGTCATAGCCAATAGGCTTCAAATTCAATATCAGTCAAAGTAGGGTTTGTGGTACTTTCCTTGGGGGACCTGTATTGCTGTGAATTGCTTTAAAAAAAAGTTATAATCCTTCTATCTGACACCTGATCAGTGAGAATAAACTTTCTTTTCTATTTGATAAAGAAAGTCGATCCAATTCTGTAAGTATTCCCTCATTTAAATCACCCTAATAATATACAACAGTATTTAGGTCTGAATGACTATTGGCACTTGACCGATGCCCATAGCCTTAATTTGGCCCTGAATACCTCCCAGATAATAAGTAGTTTGAAGCAATACCAACCATGAATATTTAAATTGATAAATGTGAAAAAGTAAATTTGTGTTGGTGACGTAACAACCCCTTTAAATTATAGGGTCTACAGTGAAAGGACTGGATTCGGAGAGACACAAACCCCAAATTTCTAGAGTACAAGCTGAAGGTGCGACCCGGCAAGCTTGCACACTGGACTCATATCTCGGCAGTCCTTCCTGAGGAACCAGCGGACAGAATTTCGGTATATCCGATTTTCTAAACAGACGACACTCGCTCTAAAATTGTGTTTACGACATGGCAAATTTCGTCCTTTTGGCTATCACGACTTCGACTCCAGTCCCTGAGTCCCACCTGTCGCCGTGACGTCATCAGTGAAATCTGCCTTGTCACTGCCGGCCATTATGGGTCTGGCGGTGGCCAGATGAGCCTGAATGATTGATGCCCCCCCCCCCATCCCTTACCACCTCCTCCAGTACCCATGCCCTTCTATAAGTAACCAACCCTCTTCTTTCTTCCCAGGGCATCAAAGGCGCTGCTTGCCAAAGAATCAGCCTCAAAATATGACCATCTTTTGTCTTTCACTTTGCTTAAATCGGCGAGCATTAAAACACCACCCCCCCACTGTCATCACCCCCGGATTGTCTTTATAGAAGAAACCCGTTGAATTACCGACGTTATTCTGATCCAGTCTTTCTCCTCATACTACTAGAGTGGGCTCATGCATTTTGGAATTTGCACAGACGCTGCCATAAAATGCAGAACATGTACTGATGTAGTGCTCTAACTAACACAGTCAGCTTGTGAAACAATACCGTATCAACTCTAACTAACGGATCCAACTTGAACAAATGTACCGGTGAAGCAGCAAATCGCAAACCCTGTAAATCGCAAACCCCCACTTGTGATTTCCTAGGAAATCGCAAACCCCCATTCCATATATGGGCATGGGGGGTTTGCGATTTCCTAGGAAATCACATATCCCCCCTGGAAATCACAAACCCCCTATATTTGGCAGTCTTTATCCTAATGAAAACATCTTTGTGATAGTCCAGTTTGTAATTCCGACCGCACATGCACTGAAAACGGCCTTTATTCACAGATGTCGCGACTGTGGCCATTCTAAAGGCCAGATAAAGAGTAGTTGGGTTCCAGTACCCATGTTTTCCACTAGGTGGCGACATCTGTTGAAACAAAGGCCAGGGGCCCAGGCTAGGTAAAGAGGTTTGGCAATGTAAACAATGTTGTTAGCAAAATGGCCTTTTTAGTTCCAACTTCAGTCACTGCATACAGTAAATAGAACAATTTTAATATTCCAAATTCGTATTGTGCATGCACCAAATATCTCAATGAACGATTATTTACTAGTGTGTTAGCTGAATATTACATGGGGGGTTTGCAATTTCCTGGGGGGGTTTGTGATTTCCTAGGAAATCGCAAACCCCGGGGTGTGCAATTTCCAGGGGTTTACGATTTCCTGCCACACCGGATTTGCCGGGTGGCCTCAGAGAGCGTGTATATAAACAGATGAGAGGGACAACTCCCATACTAGAGCATGTAACAGCTGCCGACTGTGGCGCTCCAAGTGGTGGTTGTTGAACAGCTTAAGCATATGGGCAAACCTCAACGCATTTTCAATGGCAGTGAGCAATCTTCATACAGAAAACGTTAAATATCTCTAAAACTACAACACCTAGAAACAAACTGATTGGAATACACATAGAAAACATGTTCACCAACAAGATTATATTAAATTGATATGGTTAGGGTTCTGGATTTCTATTAATTTGGAATAAAACTGACGTTTTTCACTACGCGTACGGCAAACTCAAGGCATTGTCAATGGCCTTGAGCAGTCTTCGTACAGAAAAAGTGAAATATCTCTAAAACTACACGACATAGAAACAAACTGTTTGGAACACATATAGAAAACATGTTTACCAAAAGGATTATATTAAATTGATAAGGTTAGGCTTCTGGATTTCTATTAATTTTGAATAAAAACAAATGTTTTGCACTGAGCGTACCGGCAAACTCAAGGCTTGTTCAACACTAACCGCCAGGAACGCCACTGTAGCATGTGTTACCGTTTTTCGCGGGAGTTGTCCCTCTCATCTGTTTATATACACGCTCTCTGATGGCCTCTGTAGATATGTATTGTTAGTTCGCTAGGTGGCGGGCACATTCGAGTTTGACTGTAGTGCCGTGGTGGTCAGATAGGTGGCGCCACGAGCACTCGAAGGGTGCCGAGAAATCGCCTGAACTACAGATGTGCGAGAACCGAGAGATTTGAAAGTAAATAAAACGTCGTAAATAAAACGCGATGAAAGAGGAGCTCCATCGAGCTACTGGGTCAACTTACCAAGCCCTTCATTGAGCAGACATTTGCACAGTAATTCTCATATTATTTACACCACTGTTTTGCTGTAATTTAAACATAGGTGGAACTATAGTACATTTCAAATATATTTCAAACACTTTCATCTGTCCTATATATAAATACAATTTGCGATTATGTCTGAGTATGAAACTACTACTACATCTGATTTCAGTGGCAGTCAACCTGGGAGCAATCTATGTGTAAACAAAGGCTAGGGGACCAGACTAGTGGACCTACTCATCTTCATTAAGTGCATACTATGCTTATAGAACAAAGGCTAGGGGACCAGGCTAGTGGATCTACTGATCCTCATTAAGTGCATGGTATGCCTATAGGACAAAAGCCAGGGAACCAGGCTAGTGGACCTACCGATCCTCATCAAGTGCATGCTATGCTTATAGAACAAAGGCAAGGTGACCAGGTTAGTCAACCTACTGATCCTCATTAAGTGCACACTATGCTAATAGAATAAAGGCTAGAGGATCAGTCTAGTGATCCTCATTAAATGCATGGTATGTCTATAGAACAAAGGCCAGGGAACCAGGCTAGTGGATCTACTGATCCTCATTAAGTCCATACTACGCTTGTAAACAAAGGCTAGGGGACCAAACTAGTGGACCTACTAATCATTAAGTGCATACTATGCTTATCGAACAAAGGCTAAAGGACCAGGCTAGTAGATCTACTGATCCTCGCTAAGTGCATATTATGGCCAGGGGACCAGGCTAGATAAGGGGCTTACTGGGATGTTTCCAGAAGTTGCGCTCGTTAGGTTGACCTAACAGTCGCGCGGTGGTTGAGTCTTCCTCGTTGCTGCGCTTACTGCGTTTATGCTTGCCCATTTTACTTCCGGTTTACTGCACTGCTACACTCCCACGTTGATGAATGCGTGAGGACGCATGCGCCGGTGTAACGATTTCAACTTCCCCCCTTCTCAAGTTCCCCCCCGGGAATCTGAAAACGTTTTCAACTTCCCTCCGGGGAACTTAAAAACGTTTTCAGATTCCTGGGGGGGAACTTAAAAACTGTTTTCAGATTCCCCCCCCTGTTTTCAAATTCCCCCCTCTTTAAAATTGTTTAAAAAAAAAAAAAAAAATTATAATTCCCCAAAAATGTAAAAGTTTTAAAAAGATCGAAAATTAATTAATTTCACAGAAAAATTACATATTTTTTTAATTATTCAAAAAAGCACAACAAATTGAAAAGTTAAATAATTCGAAAATTTCACGGAAAATAAAAAATTTCCAGACCATTTCCAGGAAAATAATGAATTCAACGAAAAGATTTAAAGTTCACGAAAAATCTTATATTTCACGGAATTTAACAAACTAAGACATTTTTGTATGTCTGTGTGTGTATGTCAGTCTGTAGTTCATTTTTATTTTTATTTAAGATGGTGTGGATTCTAATGTGCTATTATTAACATGAGCATTTGAGATGTGGACTTATCGAAGGATGCTGAAAATATCATGGACAAAGAAGATCACCAACAAAGAAGTTCTCAGAAAAATTAAAAATGAGAAACACTTATTTGCCACTAGACAGACAAAGAAACTTATTTATTTTGGCCACATCATTGGTCAGAGTTCAAAATACCATACATTGTTGGAAGGGAAGGTGAATGGCAGCAGAGGGAGAGGGAGACCAAGAACATCATGGTTTACAAATGTTTGACATTGGACAGGCTTGAATTATTCAACAGCACACCATCGGGACAAGTGGAGAACCATTGCATCCAACCCTCGACTAGAGGACGGAACTATTGATTGATTGATTGATTGATTAACATTCTAGGAATCTCGCGGTCATGCACAATTACAGTACTTAGCGATTCCGAATTTGACCATAACAATATTACTATACCCGTTATAAACTAGACTTTGTTACTATAAACTGTACTATGTTACAATATACGATACATAAAATAGCATGTATCGACAAATAAAATAGCATGTTTGCTTTCAGGATGAGGATAACAAAATATGACAAGTGAAAATGTATCGTCCATTTATGTCCATTACAAATTATCCTTCATGATCCCTTTGTGGGATGGAGGATGGATAGATGGTTATCATTAAACCCCATCTACAACTTCGAAATGGCCACATGCGTTTCTGAGGAAGATAGCTTCGCCTTCGTTCTTTATATTCCAATATTTTGAGAGGGATATCTTGGTCAGCGGTTGGTATCTCAACCATTTACATTTTGAGGCATTCACTTGTGTGTAAACGTATATAGATGTCTGTAGAAAGGTGGCTGCAGCCATAATTTCGACATCCGTCCCCCAAACGCCCAGGTTTGACATCAGACTTTTGGTGACATAGACCTTTACGTCCTGTCCACAGTAATTGGAGAAGGTTATATTCATGTCCTCGCTTGTCATAAATGTGATCAAGGATTCTCTCAGGAGTGCATGATGATCTTGCGAATTTGTTAGTTCTGCCGACAATGCCCTGAAAAGACAATTACCATCTCCGTCAATTTTCCGTATCTTTTTCGGCTCTTCCAGTTGCTTCTTCTGGCATCGTACGAAGGATGGCATGCAGTCACTCACTATTTTCAAACGATTACTGTGGAAATCTCGCCAAGCAGATGTAGTTGGCTTATAAGAAAACTGTATAGGCCCATCGCCAGCGCCACTATCATCAGAGGCCATGAGACCGTCACCAGTGCCACCATCATTAGAAACCATGGGACCATCACCAGCGCCACCACCATCAGAGGCCATGGGACCATTGCCAGCACCACCATCATCAGAAGCCATGGGATAAGTGCCACCTTCATCAGAGGCAATGGGATCAGCCCCACCATCGTCAGAGGCAATAGGACTGCGGACCTCAGCATCGCTATATGCCGCCCTTCTATCACAGTCTTTTGTGCTATGACTGATATAGCGTTTGAGGTTCATGGAGTTAAATAGTTTCTTCAGAATTATGGAGTCCTTCGCTACTCTATATGTATTTTTGCCACATATACTGCTGATGGTGTATGGGCCATGCCAGCGGTCACTAAACTTCCCCCCCTTCCTGTCTTGGCGCACCAGGTTTTTGGTCAGCACCAATTCTCCAATGTCATACACAGTCATCTGTCTGCGTCTGTCATAGTTCCTTTTCTGCGTAAGCTGTGCCTGTTTTATGTTTTTCGCTGCTTTGGACTCCAACTTCTCCCGAATGGATGTCATAATGTTTACTATCTTGTCGAGAGTTTGATCGACATCTACGGGAGCCTTGGGGTTGGTAGCTACGGCGTGCTTCAGTTCAACGGGAAGGACTGCTTGTCGGCCATACAGCATTTCAAACGGAGTGATCTTCGTGGATGTATGTATGGATGTTCTGTACGCAAACAAGACACTCGGAAGACATTCCACCCAGTTGTTTTTGTCTCTCAACGTTTTCATGAGACAGTCCTTTATTGTCCTGTTTTGACGCTCTACAAGTCCATTAGCCTGTGGGTGGTAGGCACTTGTTATCTTTTGTTTGACACCCGTCAACCGGAACAGCTCCTTCGTTACACTGTTGACAAATTCACGACCCTGGTCGTTTATTTGCACAGCAACACAGCCATGTCGACATATGATGTCTTCAAAAAGAAATCTTGTGACACTCTCAGCTGTATGATCTTTTATTGGTCTTGCCTCCACCCATTTGGAGAAGTAATCGACAGCGACTACTGCAGCTACATATCCCGTCTCTGTTTTGGGCATGTTAGTAATGTCTACACCAATTTGATGCATTACTTTGTTCGGAACAGGCACTGGATGCAACTCCCCAACTTCATTCAGCTGCGGTGGGTTCACTTTCTGGCAACGATCGCATGATTTTACGAACGTGTCAACATCTTTTCCGATTGACTTCCAGAAGAAACGATGCAGTATTTTGTTTCTGGTACGTGAAATACCTACAAAAATAAAAACATAAACTTCAATTAGAATTCCTAGTAATATTGACACATTGCCATCACAACTTAATATATATCTAATGTACACTACTTGTTATGTATATAGTGTACATATACACTACATGTACTTATTGTGCCCCGTCCTGATATGGCCTTAGATGTTGCTAGGATGTAAAACAACAAGCAAACAAACAAACTTATTATGTACCTATTGTATACAACTTATTATATATCTAGTGTACACTACTTGTTATGTATTTAGTGTACATGTACACTACATGTACTTATTATGTACCTAGTGTACACAACTTATTATATATCTAGTGTACACGATTTATTATCTATCTAGAGTACACAACTTATTATCTAGTGTACACAACTTATTATTTACTGTACATGACTTGTTATTTAGTGTACACGATTTATTATCTATCTAGTGTACATGAAGAGTACATGTAGATGGGGAGTTAGAGATAGATGGGAGGGTAGCATTCATAGTCATATAATTAGGTACATGCACGTCCGCGCTCTACGCGACGGCCGTTTTCTGCCAAATATCTGTTCCCGGAAAAATCATTCTGGTAACAGATGGGTCCACCAAAATGCTTGCAGAGGGGTCCCCCAAAATGCTACCCTCATGAATTTCAGCCTATGATGTAGATAAAATGTCCATCTACAATCTCATGTTTACAATTTGCAAATCCGTTCACTTTTTCTGTGTCTGTGCACATTCAGAAGATTTGACTTGATTTCAACACTCAAACTCCACCTTCTATATATCTTGGGTAGCTTTAAAAGGTAGATGGACATTTAAATCTTTTATTAATTGACCATTGTGTGAAGTTTCATGATGCTGTAAGGTCGAAAAGGTACTTTGCTAGGTCCCCAAATTTTCAGTGTTATCAATCATATCAATGACAACCGAAAATCCACAAATATGTCACTAATGTGTTCATTTACTTTTATTCTAACGGGTGGAATTGACAGAGGAGTTAGGCATCTACTTATTATTATAATACATACCCACATGACTGCTCATAGATATAGATTCGTCCGATTCGTCTGATCCCATGTGCACCCGTCCTATGATGTCGAGTTGTTCCTGCCGAGAGAGTATCACAAGCAACTCCTTGACAGATGTTGGGTCCTTTCTCTCGGTTCTATGTAGGTAAAAAAGCCGCCCAGATCGTGCTACATAACTTTTGGACAGTCGGCGAATGTCAGCCTTGTTATTTTTACTTGTCCCGAGCGGATATTTTCGGTAGAGAACATAGTCCTGAATAATACACATCTTCTCATCCACATCGGCCATGATGCTGACTTTTGACTCTCCAACTTCAAATTGAGTACGTAAAGATTTCACGTCATAACGTCATAACGTCATAGATTGACTCTTATGGGGCTGTCACACTACGACCTATGGCGGCGGCGTATGCGTAACGTCATGAAATAATTTGAAATCAAGACATGCCGGAAGATGTTTGTTTGTTTGTTTGTTGTTGTTTTACGTCCTAGCAACATCTAAGGTCATATCAGGACGGGTACCGACTTGTGACAGTGCGCACTCATGGTGACTTTATAGTGCTGGGAAACCAGGCCGCTGGCACCATGACCTGATATCCCACTCAGTCACATTATCCTGACACTGAGCACACCAGTCCTTGCCCTATCCTAATAATGCCGAGCGCCTGGCTAGGAAGCGACAAGTATCAATTTTAAAGTCATTGGCTTGACTCGACCGGGACTCGAACCCACGACCCCATGATCTACCAGCATGGGAGACGGACGCTCCAACCCACTCGGCCACCCTGTCTGGTCCCACGCCGGAAGAAGAGAGGACGTAGAAGATATTAATTTGGCGAACGTGAAGGCAGCGAGATCCTCGCTCGCTCGACATCGTAGAAATGGGACCGTAGCGGCGGCATAACGTCGAGCGGGCGTGATGACGTCCGTCCCAGCGTGGAAACATCCAACTCAACGGTTTAGCGCGCCGAGAGAATAACGATGGACTAACGTCATCGCTCCGTTGCGCTAACGTGGTCGATGTGACGCGCCGTGACTTTAACGTGACCCTAACGTGATCTGACAATCTTCGACGTTATGACGAAACGTCACCCACGTCGAACTCACGTTGGCCATTACGTTGTAGTGTGACAGCACCATAATCTCATATGTGCGGAAAATTTAAATTGACGGAGGGAAAACATTTTCAAATTCCTGTGGGGGGAACTTGAAAACGTTTTCAAGTTCCCCGGAGGGAGGGAAAGTTAAAACGAGGGAGGGAACTTGAAAACGTTTTCAAATTCCCCTGGGAGGAATTTGAAAACGTTTTCAAGTTCCCGGGGGGGAACTTGAATATGGGGGGAATTTGAAATCTTTACACCGGGAACAAATGTAGATGAAATGGATGCATTAACAGAAGAGCATTTGTTAGTAATTCCGGAGAAGAGGAAGCCGAGAGCCGAATGCACCGAAAAACCCTCGACGCAGCCATAATTCCATTCCATCCACACTAAGTTAGAGAGAAAAGAAGAAATCAAAGAAATAACTAGCTTCTACTGATCCTGAACTTCAAATACGTTGTGCTTCTGTCTTTAGAGAAAAGAAACAAAAACAATCTCCCACCCTCAGTAAACAACAGAACTAATGCATTGGAATGGAGCATTTTCCAAGTGAACCATTTGGGTTCTCACTTCAGTCATCAAGTTTAAGCGGTGAATTTGTGCAATTCACATAAAACTTAATCCAGTGATGTGAGGCCTGAAATATGGGGTAGGGGTGGGGGCGGGAGGCGAGGAGGGTGGGGCGGAGGGAGGCGGGGGGGGGGCCTTTTCTTATTCAAGGCACTGGCCTTGGTCCGGGGCCTTGAGTTTAGAATCCGCTGGATCAAGTGTTTATTTGTCTAAGTTATCTTCAGCTCCCGGCAATCATCAGCTGGATTCTTCTCTTCGTATTATGTGGCGCCCCCGAGCGGAGATTATTACAGTCGGATTGTGACACCCGATGTATTATATCGAAGTTCTGAAGCGAATTAATTCCAGAGTTAAAAGAAAAAAGAAGAAAAATATTGGATTGATCGATTGATTGGGATTTTACGGTCTAACAACAGCTGGGGTCTTTTCAGAATGGAGGTTCGATGTGATATTGTCATATTCTTAATGCAGATCTTTATAGTGTTGCTCCACTGAGCTACCATGTCAACGGCCTCGTGATGTAATATTCCACTCATAATCCTGCATCCACATAATAATTCTGACACCACAGGTTTCGGCAGTAACAGGTTCACAGGTTCAATTAAATTGAGAAAGTGTTCCTTTCAATGACACAAAAAAAATGTTTAATGAGTGCAACGGCCGGAAGACCAGTGCTCTGGCGCTGACAAAGGACATTATTCGCTGAATAAAATACATTTATTTTAAAAACACACCATAATCTAACTTGGATATGTAAGATAAAATCATATCACCAAGTTTGATGTGTTAATTGGAATATGCAACTTTCAAGTTGCCTAGTCCGATGGTTTCGAGTTTCTGTCAATTTCTGAAATAAATATATTAGGTTGATCATAATAATCCAATCCATCTTCCTTTAGTTTGAAGTAACCTTGATTTAAAACGACTAACCTGGGATATATTCGAGGTTTAAAAATCCCCCCCCCCCAAAAAAAACGAAAAAAAGAAATAAGAATACAATTATTTAGGACCTTTATTTATTTTATTCTTTTTGGCTTCAGCAGTAACAGTAACAGGACAATCTCTAAGAAAATGTACACACGTTTAGCAGCATTTGAGATGTGGACTTATCGAAGGATGATGAAAATATCATGGACAAAGAAGATCACCAACAAAGAAGTTCTCAGAAAAATTAAAAATAAGAAACGCTTGTTTGCCACTATATAGACAAAGAAACTGATCTATTTTGGCCACATCATTCGTCAGAGTTCAATATACCGTACATTGTTGGAAGGGAAGCTGAATGGCAGCAGAGGGAGAGGGAGACCAAGAACATCATGGTTTACAAGTATTTCACAGTGGACAGGCTTGAATTATTCACAGTCTATCAGAACAGCACACCATCGGGACAAGTGGTGAATCCATTGCATCCAACCCTCGACTAGAGGACGGAACTATTGATTGATTGAATAACAGGTTTGATTAAATTGACTCAGTACACCCTTCTATAAACACTTCGTAAGTGCACCAGTATCTAAGTTAGATATGCAGGTTCAAATCTAGATAAGGCTTTTGCTTGTGAAAACTTGATGCTTTCGTTCGACTATATGCAGCTCTAAGAGAATTGTTGGTTTCATTTCCCGACGTGATGAATGGAGGTCGATATAGAAACAGGTAGCGCCACCTATGGCGGAGAACAGAGTGTCAGTGTCTGGGTGTGTGAGTGTGTGAGTGTGTGAGTGTGTGACTGGTTGGGTGAGGGGGTGAGCGATAAAAGGGTGTCGGGGTGATGAGATGTTGTCTATGGGTTAACGGGGGCGCGTGCACAATGCAGCAATCATCCACACACAAAGAGCGCAAGTCACTGGAGCAAACCGGATACTGGCACTGCGCATGACCAGAATCTAAACTGTCTGGCCACTTCCGGTTGCGCTGGTTTTACACTGAGCGCGGCTACATTTCAGATGCTGTCTAACCTATGAGCATACTCTCACCACGCCGGCTCCTGCATATTCACTGTGAATATCTACACTACTATGACTATTAGTATTCCCTTGTAGAAGTTGACTAATGGCCCTGTCACACTACGACGCTTCTCGCCGGCGACCCGTCAACGTGTGGTGTTTTTGGGCGATAATTAGTGAAATATCGAGACGCGCTGGGGGCACGTTATGCGCGCGTTGGTACACGTCGGTACACGTCGGTACATTATCGTTGACGTTGATGGTCGGTGCGAAGCGCCGGCGCGCGTTGCCGGTCGCCCAAGGTTTTGAACCTGTCCAAAACAACCCAACGACCGCCAGCGCGCGCAAATATATGGGTAAGGACGTTAGGCGCGCGTCGCGCTGCGTTGGACGCGCCGGCATAACGTTATGGGAACGCTAGGAAGACGGCGCGTGCGTGGGACGGTCGTTGCTCACGCGTTGCACAAACTGGGCCATTTTTGTTTTACGCCCTAGCAACATTTAAGGTTAAATGAAGACGTCGCGCCAAACCTTTTTTTTTTTTTCCCCCAGCGCGTCGACACACGTTTGCCGCGCGCGCATAACGCGCCGCCCTGACGCCGATCTTTTCCCCCAAACCCCCGAAAAGTTTGACGTTTCTCGACGCGCAAGATAGTCCTTTCAACGCTGACGGATCGCCGGGAGAAGCGTCGTAGTGTGACAGGGCCATGAGGTTGCATAATCCATTGGTTTTGATTCCCCCCCAAAAAAAAACTGTTAATAAAAATAGATTTATTAGTGAGAGTGTCATACCCTGGTCTACTTTTGCATGGATTAATGCTTTATGGTAATTGATTAAAGCTGCATAGTCCGATGAAAACAGGATTTTCAAAACCGAAAAGATTATATCTAGAATTGATTCTACCTATCTAACTCAGATACTTGCACACTTATCAAACATTTGTCATCATATAGAAGGGAATCAATACCATGGTAATTAAATAGAAACTGTTATTACAGAAGTCTATGGTGTCAGAGCTTTGGTATGCTTGCAAAACTAATGTAGCAAATTTGCACTTCAAATATCTTTAAAGTTAGCCATTTATAATAAAAGTTACTTCAATCTGAAGTCATGTAGATTGCAGCAATCAACCTAATATCTGTATCTATACAAATGGCAGAAACTCATAACTATCGGACTATACAACTTTAACTACTAGTTATATTTGAAGTGAAAGTTTGCAAAATAACTTGAAGAAGCCATTACTAACTTCAACTAGGTAAAATCACTGCCTGTCAGACCCACCGAGTTTCGATGTTCCTTATAAGGTAAATCCAGCAAATAAATAATTGAAGAGCCATTGGTATTTAACTCAGATTATATGAGAAACAATCTATGTAAGTGGCTTGGTTATGTAAATATTATACTTGCATCGCATTATGTACCTTTAATCTGTGTAATATGCAGACGTCGTATAATTATCCCAACGAATGTATTGTCTGTGGTAGTGAAATATTGATTAATATATATATATATATATATGCAAATATATATAATGAGATATTATCTACATAAAATAAGTGAGTATATGTTAAGGTGAGTGACATTATAGTTGTCACAATATAAATAGCATATTCAATGTGCTATTCGGGCTATATGGATAGTGAGTGATAAGATTATGTGATAATACCGGGTAGTCCCGGTTCCGCTGGTTCCTCATTAATGACTGAAGCTGAGACCCAACACGCCGGGTAGCAGCTACAGCTTAGATGGTGCGAGTAAGGGATGTATTGGTGACACTCCCAGCCATCTCTTTCACCACAGAACCTATATTTTAAATTCAATTTGCACCTACACATCCACATGCCTCCTGAATACCAAACATCCACATGCCTCCTGAATACCATTCCCCCACCTGTGCCACTTTGGATTTCCACCGCTGTGTATAACTTACAGCGTCATCAAAGGCCGGTTGCTCTCCTACCATGTCTAGGTGGTGTGGGAGGTTAAAAATCCCTTGGGTCAGTAAAAGTGTAGGCTCGGGCTTTCTATCGACAAACTGTCTAATGGTGAAAACAAGTCTATTCAGACTTATCCATGATATGCAGTATAAATCTTCTTAAAAAAACCTAAAAGAAACATGGTAGGATTATTGCAATACGCTTGTTTCTAACATAGAATGCAGAGCAATTGCCCTGGCAAATGTTTTACGTTCTGAGATAAACTACCATATCCTGTATCATGGTCTATGTCTATTCACTACCTGCCCGCCCTTCAGTAGTGCAAGTTGTAGATGCGACCCGGCGTACTGGGTCTCATCTTCAATCCACACCGAGGGACCAGCGGAACTCCGACTACCAGTATATGAGAGTGAGTGTGGCTTTTCCAGGATCCTCCCCCTAAATTTGGATCAATCGTTGTCGTGTCTCCTGACCGACTTGCTTGGATCCTTCGCATTGCCTAGTGGCTTTTCCAGCCTCCTCCCCCTAAATTTGGATCAATCGTTGTCATGTCTCCTGGCCGACTTGCTTAGGATCCTTCTCATTGCCTAGTGGCTTTTCCAGCCTCCTCCCCCTAAATGTGGATCAATGGTTCCCATGTCTCCCGACCGACTTGCTTGGATCCTTCTCATTGCCTAGTGGCTTTTCCAGCCTCCTCCCCCTAAATGTGGATCAATGGTTGCCATCTCTCTCGACCAACTTGCTTGGATCCTTCTTAATGCCTGAAGTGTGAATGATCAACATATGGTATCCCATTCGTTTAGCTGGACGATATAGTGGCTACATAGGGGTGGAAGGTTTCACTTCTAGCATATATCTGTCTCCACTTGAATAGTCTGTATTGATCTAAACAGCTTTAAATCAATAATATGTACATATATATATATAATTAGGAAATTACTGGAAATAAAATGGTAGTTAAATTGTTAATGATGGTCCTAAATAAACCCTTTCCTCACGTGTAGGACATATTCAACATATGGCTTAATTTTACTGGCTTAATTTATTTGAATTAATGACTGGCGCCAACCCCTCATGGTCAGCTGTCATGCGCACAGCTTAGATGACGGTGAAAGTTCCCCGGCTGCATTTAAGGCTCGTCTGAGCTCGGCTCCTTCTGTCCCCCCAAACCGCGCTTCTTCTAATGACTCTCTCCCTGCTTCAACTAACTAAACACACGACTACATCTCAAAGTTTTTCCTGACTCAAATCGACCAACTAACACGACCTGACCCACGTTGGCCAAATCGGTAAGATTAAGAGCGCTGGCTGCCTTCCCGTGTGGGAGGTCGTGGAGTCGGAACACCGAGTGAGTCAAACCAATGACTTACAAAATTGATACTTGTCGCTATCTAGTTTGGCGCTTGGAATTAATAGGATCGGGCGAACACCATTTTTCTGGATAATAGTACATTCCCGTAAAACCGGTAAATTCTACATCATGTCGCATGTGGAATCTGTTACGAGTATCTATCACCCCTTACTGCCTCTACGTGACTCTGTAACTCTGGGTATGTGGGGGTGGCGATGTGGGTGGGGTGGGGTTAGATGGGTGGGAGTGCCTCTGTGTTGAGTTCGCTAGAGCGAATTAAAGGTGACGCTCCAGGCGCCCGCTAGGTGGCGCCACGCCGCTGTATTGCAGTGCTCCAGGGTGGCCGGAGCAGCCCCTTTGTTCCCATTGCTGTGTAGCGCAGGGCTTGATGGGAAACGCCTCTGTGTGATGTGTATTAAAGCTGCATAGTCCGATGAAACAATCAAATTTTCAAAACCAAAACAATTATCTCAATTTGATTCTACATATCTGCACTTATTAAACATTTATCGCCACATAAAAGGGAATTATGAGGCAATTTAATAGAAGCTCTTACTGCAGAAACATACGTTGTCTGAGTTTTGGAATGCTTGCCAAAATTAATTCTGCATGGTTGCACTTCGAATATATTCAACATTTACCATTTAGAATACAAGTTATGTCAGACTAAAAAAAAGCAAGGTAGGTTATAAAAATGATCAACCAAATATAATTATCTCAGAAAATAACAGAAACTCAAAGCCATCGGACTATACAACTTTATTACCCCAAATAGAGGAAGAGGCTGCACATGCAACGTGACACGTGACTCGTTGCCCCGACAGAGGGATGGGGGTTGGCAATGAGAATCTCAAAGCATTAAAGACAATATTCTTAGCAAACCAAAGGATGAGAATATCAGCTTATAATCTTTATAGTAGTGTAGTAGTCCCTACATGAGTCTCACCACGAATCTTCAAGAAAAAGGAAAAGAACACATATATATGCTGCACACTGAACCATTGCTGGGAAGGCAGCTACTTGATAACACATGACCTTGACCTTTATGAATGCGGTGATGAATGGTAGCGGGAGGGTGACCTGCAGCTTAGTTTGTGCCGAGTGCTGCGATTGGATGCTTGCCATTTCTAGCGGCCTTTCTCACTTCTCACAGCCCGCCCATTAGTACCATGCACCCACACCGGGGGCGCTGCCGCAGATTAATGAGAACGGCGCTGTGGTTAATCAATAAGAACCCGGATGTGTTACTTGCTAGCATAACATATATCAGCAGTTAGTGTGGTTTCTAGCATGTACTCCTCCTCATTGTTGATCACTTTCTCATGGATATATATATATATATATATATATCTGTATATATATATACATACACATATATATAGTATATATATATATTGCTGTTTGTTTGCTTGTTGAGACTTTACATCCTGACAACATCTATAATCTCATGATGTGCACCGGATTGTGACTGTGTAGACTCATGGCGACTTCATAGTGCTGCTCCACTGGAAGACCAGGCCGCCAGCACCATGACCCAAATTCCCACTCAGTCACATTATCCTAATACTGAGCAAATCAGTCCTTGCCCTATCCTAGTAGTGCCAGGCGCCAGATTAGGTGGTGACGAGAATGCACTTTTGGAAGCCGTTGGTTTGACTCAGCCAGGTTTCAAACTCCCGACCTTCTGCACGGGAAGCCTGCAGAGTACCGATTCAGTCACCTCGTCTGGTATATATATATATCCGTATATATATGTGTGTATATACTAATATTGCTTTCCATACACAGGAGCCAACAGATGAATTGGGTCGAGCCTGTATATATATATATATATATATATATATACTCAGTCTGGCCCCCATAAAAGACCTACCACACAATTTATTAAAGCAACAACGGTGGTGGAGTGGGCAGGTGGTAGCAAGCTGAGGTGCCACCTGGAGGGACGAAGTAGGGAGCTGTTTGGAAGCAGACCTCCAGTCCTCCAGGTTGTCTTGGTTGTTGTTGTTTTACGTCCTATCAACATCTAATGTCATATCAGGACGGGTACCGACTTGTGACAGTGCGCACTCATGACGACTTTTTAGTGCTGCCCTACTGGGAAACCAGGCCACCAGCACCATGACCTGATATCCCACTCAGTCACATTATCCTGACACTTAACCAACCAACATTGCCCTATCCTAATAATGCCGAGCGGCAGGCTAGGAAGCGACAAGTGCCGATTTTGAAGTCATTGGTTTGACTCGACCAGGATTCAAACCCACAAAATCATGGGTTCGGATCTCCCGATCTCCAAAAATAGGAGACGGACGGCCAGGTTGCACAACAACCTCCAGTACCCAAATACAAACAAGTTCAGAGTAGAATGGTTCCATGAGGTTAGAGGAACCGGTAGCAAAACACAAACAAGATAATTATATTATCATAATATTCACATAACTACTTAGACATCATATATGTGCATAGTATTATAACCTGGCATATATGTGCATAGTATTATAACCCAGCATAGTTGTCGTTTACACAGTCTTCTCAAAGGTACTTATATATATATAACCCGGCATAGTTGTCGTTTAAGCAGTCTTCTCGAAGGTACTTATATATATATATAAGTACCTTCGAGAAGACTGCGTAAATATATATAAGTACCTTCGAGAAGACTGCGTAAAAGACAACTATGCTGGGTTTTAATACTATGCACAGACTGGCTCTATTTATTAACATGCTGAATCAGCAACTTTCCTTTTGGAATGTTCTTTGTACAAGCTAATATGAGCTATTAGTATTACTGAAACCATATAATGGACAGGGGGGTCGGATTTGTCTAATTGTTTGTTGGTAATTCAACATCTTAACCATTGCGGTGTCCTCTTGGATTTATTCGCAATAATTGCCAGTAATTCATTGTTAATTATACTCCTCATTTTATCGCTTAGCCAATAAGCTGTCGTCCCACAGTTGCTGACAAATATTCTGTATTAGATACGCCAGCTGCTCAGCATAGCTAAAGTGTGCATGTATATCACACACCCACACACTAATTCACGAAGGTGCGCTGTATGAAACAAGGCACTCCCTTATTGAGGACCCATTTCAGAAAAGAAACCAGACTAGCATATGTAAGAGGTTATATATATACATACAAGGAACAAGCAAAAGTGATCGGTAAAGGTGAATGTGCGTGGGATAGAGCCCCCGGAAAATGTTGTCGCTGCAACAGACAAATGGCTTTAACGGACAACTGCTCCCCCCTATTAGTCCGTTTGATCGAGGTTCATCTGTATGTTTAAACTACGCATATACAGCTTCAAAATAGATATCTATTCAATATTTTGTTATGTATGTGATTTGTTATATATGTGATGTATCACGAATTATGCAAGCATAAAGATGCGTAAGGGTTAATTATTACTATTATTTGTTATGCAGTAAACCCTCTCTAAATCGACCGATCATGGGACCAACTTTAATTGGTCCATTTAAGGAGATGGTCGGTTTACAGAGTTAGAATATGGTTACAATGGTATTGTTGGGACCCAAATGAAGCGATTGATATAGGGGAGTGGTCGATCTGTGGAGGTGGTCGGTTAGAGAGGTTTTACTGTATATACATATATATGACCAGCCACCAGTGACTGAATTATTAGAGCACAGGCTTCCGGTGCGGAAGGTCGGGAGTTCAAAACCCAGACGAGGGCAATCGATGACTTACAAAATTGATTTATGTTGGTTGGTTGCTGGGGTTTTACGTCCTGGCATCATCTAAGGTCATAATAGGACAGGTACCGACTTGTGACTGTGTGCACTCATGACGACGTTATAGTGCTGCCCCAGTGGGAAACCAGAATCCCAGCACCATGACCTGATATCCCACTCAGTCAGATAAATCCTAACACTGATCCAACCAGTCCTTGCCCTATCCTAATAATGCCGAACGCCCAGCTAGGAATCGGCAAGTATGAATTTTGAGCTCATGGGCTTGACTCGACCAGGGTTCGAAGACGTGAGTTCGAATCCTGCGATCTACCAAAATGGGAGACGGACGCTCACCTTACAAAATATGTATATATATATGCCACAAAAGCATTGTCTGACAAACATATATTGCAATTATTGGGGCGGCAGCTGCGCCGCATGGAGGCTAAGGTCCGTGGAGGGGATGCGATGCACACCAGGCACTGCCTATACTGGCCAATGCCTTCATGCTGACAAAAGGTGCTGTAGCCAGCATAGCCAACTCACATATTATCGCCCGTGATTCAATTTCCGGCTAATTAATGCGGATTTGCTACATGGCGTCTCCCATATTCCCGCCCATTGCTTCCCGCCCCCCCGCACCCCCCCCCCCCCCCGCCCACCAGCCACTTTCCTTACTAGAAGACTTGGAATGCACGTCGTCAACGCAGCCGTAGTAGTTCACGCTCTCCCCGCCAGGGGATGTGACATATGAAACACAGAGTTTTTTTTTCTTGGTAAATGAATGTTTTTCATATATAACTTTTTCAGTTCCGTAGCACTGGTCTTCCGACCGTAAGTGTTACTGGTATATGGGTATTTCCATTTTCCTCCACATGGTTTATCTAGTAAATTGAAGTCTGAAGTAAATTATGGAATTAAAGTGTACACAATGCAATAAGTAATGAGTATGAGGTACATTAAATCATCTTACATTTACATGCAAGGTTTTTGTTGTTGGTTTAGGATTTCCAATTCAATAGACACTAACACCTTTAATTACGTAGTCTGAGTTCAATATGACCAAATATATATATTTGTTTATGTTGTTTCGTATGCAGTAGGATTTTGGGTACTTTTGTGTTAATGAGTCAACATGGCTTGACTATTGAATTGTTCTGGAGTAAATAAATAAATGTATTCATTGTATTCATTGCTGCGAGGAATGAGGGATCCTGATGTTGCTGGGAAGGGACTATAGGGAGTGGGGAGGCCAGCAGGCAGGATGTCCGGGACCGTGGGACCACAGTGGGCACAGCTCGGGTTGTGCATTCAGTTGTTTCTTTATCTTATTGTCTTTATCTGGTAATCGGGCACACATGACAGTTTCCCAGTGTGCTCTGAGAATGCGCTGACGGGGTTGCAGAGGAATCGTTTCCCATTCCACTTAATGTCTCCAGCCTGGTGAATGCAAAGTGCTGAGCAGGACTTGAGACTGTGTTGAATCGGTTTTCTGTGTTCTTGTTTCAGTGATTAGTCATCCCAGAGGCCTTCGTGCCTAAAACTCCATATCCGGCAATAACTACCGATTCATGTGCGCAATATAATTTGTGTTTACATAATGGAATTGATTTACAGACAATAACATTAGAAGACAGCTTACATAAATGATCTATATGTGTGAGATTATAAATGCATAAAAGAAATATATATATATATAAATTTAAAAAAATGTATCCAACTATATCTAAGTATATATAGTCTATGCAAAAATAATATAATACGTGCTATATAATTTATTATGTGAATATAAATAAAGAATAGTCCCTAATATTGTTAGTGGTCCTTCTGGCCACCTCCCGCTTCCCGACACACCTTATTCTCAGCTGGCCCCTCCTGTAACCGGGCACTCTCTGCTTCCCCTTTCCTAGGAACCGACTCCAACGGTCTCCCAGCTCTCACTTCAAAATTTTATTTATGTAAATATATATAAATATATAAAAAGGTATGTAAGTTAATAACGTTATTTAACTATATTTATATATTCATCCGCGGTCTGTCCACCAAGTTGACTAGTGGGCTTTCATACCTGTCTTCCTGCCATCTCTAGCTCGTCAGCGAGCTAGCGAGGCGCACACATTCACCACTACACTACTACTATCTCTCTTTTCCACCCACGCACCTTTTTGCCACTGGTTATTTTTCTTCGGGGCTGGGACAGGGCGCTTCTGTCCACCTGAAATAAACACTCTTTACTTGCACTTCCTTGTCATATCATTCCTTCCAGACCCCCCGTAGTGAGTGATTTCACTTAACAGTGTTGCAGCCTTCCTGTAGGTGGCGCTGGCATCGGAAAACAAACTGCAAATCATGGAGTGCTAACGTGCAAAGTCTCAAAAATCCACAATGATAGAAGGGTCGTATTCTTTTATTTATATTTGCATAACAAGCAAATCATACAGCACATACAGTGAATGAAGGGAGCGGGACGTAGCTCAGGCGGTAGAGTGTCCACCTGTGAAGGTGTAGGTCATTCTATCGATCCTGCTCAGTGGACCCCTTTGCAGTGTGGGCTATTTTCCGTTCCAACCAGTGGTCCACAACTGGTTCATCAAAGGCTGTGGTATGTATGATCCTGTCTGTGGGAAAATGCATATAAAATACCCCTTGCTGCTTATTGGAAAAAGTAGCCTATGTGGCGGCAGTGGGTTACCTCCAAAGAAAGAATGACCATATGTTTGATGTCCAATAGCCGATGATACAAAAATCAATGTGCTCTCGAGGCGTCGTGAAATAAAACAAGCCTTACTTTGTTTATACAGTGAGTAATAACGCATATCCTTAGTGGCTTTCTACACAGAGTGTCAATATTTATTTTTCAACAACTAGAACCTTATCGGTAGCTGCATGCACACTGGTGTCCGCACTGACAACTCGCCGAGCTGTCAGGACAAGTTCTTCTAGAAAGAGCAGATGCTGATATAGTGTGCCATGGGTCCTGCTGACGTCATAGCTACTTTGGTCTGGCGTCACACCATGGGGCTCCCTTTACACCTGTGGCCCAGTGTGTTTCACAGCAGCATCTCACTACCGGAGAACCAACCTTGCCGTTCCCCTTTGTTTGTTTGCTGGTCCTCATTCATGAGCAATTAAAGCTGCATAGTCCGATGAAAACATCAATTAAAAAAAAACACAACCCAAAGCAATTATCTAAATTTGATTCTACCTATTTAACATAGATACTGATGCACTTATTAAACATTTGTCACCACACTGAAGGGAATACTAAGGCAATTGAATAGAACCTGTTAGGCTATAGTGTCAAGAGTTTTGGCATGCATGCCAAAATTAATTTAGCATGATTGTACTTAAAATATTTCAAAAGTTAGAAATTTAAGATAAAAGTTAATTCACGCTAATGGAAGGTACATTATAACGATCAATCTAATGTATTTATCTCAGAAAATATCCGAAGCTTAAAACTATCGGATTATTCAACTTTAACCTATTTGCATTTAATTTAGGCTGAATGTGGCTGACGGTTTTCATTGGCAGAAAACTTGCTCCTGGGTGTTATCTCATTCTATGGACGTTTTATAGCCTCATGGCACACACTGCTTGATTTAAAATATTCGCTGTCTATTTTGTGCAGGCCAAAGCATTCCTCATCACGAGAGAACACATTGCGTCAAAGGCATCAACTTCAGTGACTGACAAAATGACTGACAAAAAGTAGACATTTAATGTGTGGTTGCTGGGTAATTTAACAGGGGCAAACACAGAAAGAGATGGAACAAGACAGAAGCAAGAGAGAAGCGAATCATTTTAGCGCTTAGATAAAAAAAGATTGACCTCTACCCAGAGTAGAGATGAATGACAACCTAGTCTAATTTATTAATTCTGAACAAAAAACTAACTTGGTATGAATCAGTTGCTGGTTGCAATATGCAATGCTATGTATGTTGGCCTAGATTTCGAAATTGGAAAAGACTGCAACAAAAAAACACACACCCCAATCTGGCAGCAACACAGAATACTCTGGATTTTTAAGGTGTTTTAATCTACTAGATTGAATAAAGTAGTCATTTCAAAGGAACGGTTAATAAGTATTTGAACAATTATATTTAGCGCATTAGATTGCAAATTCATGTGGTTATTTCGACAACCCAGCCTGCCGACACCATTTCTAATTGGTCGTCAAGCAGCCCTGTCACAGAGACAGTGCTGCGGGGAGTGATTATAATTAGCACTCTATTTACATTTACTCTAGGCCGAGTTTAATAGCGAAATAGCAAATGGTAGACAGGAAGTGTGAACACTTATTTCTCTCTCATTTTTGCTTGAGTGCAAGTAAATATGCAACACAAGGAATAATTAGTAGCATGTGGTGAATAAGGGGTCAAATTTCCCTGGATCATCAGCCCATGCTTTTTCTAATCTGTTCTTGAATGAATTTATTGACTCGGCATCAATAACATTTTGTGGGAGACTGTTCCATATATTTATGATCCTGTTTGAGAAACTGTGTTGCCAATTTAGAGAGGCTTCGGGGGGAATTGGTAATATGGCTAAAAATAGGTCAACAATTATGTAATGGCGATTTTTCTTCTCCTTCGCTGTCATCTAATAACAACGGACAAATAGGGATGTTCAGATTATTCTGCAGAATGGTGCGAACTGTCGCATTATTCCGATGGTAACCCGAGCTTCCTGTGTGGCAGGCACCCTGAAGCCTCGTGGAAGTATCCCATCAGCCTCTTGCGGCCAGCAGCTGTGCGCAGTTGTGCGCAGTTGTGCGCAGCTGCTACGCTGCACCATCTGCGCCACACTCAGCGCATGCGCCGGCCCATTCGATTCGGTTTTGTTCGTTTGTTGTTGTTTTACGTCCTAGCAAGATATAAGGTCACATAAGGGCGGGTATCAGCTTGTGATGGTGCACACTCATATCGACTTTATAGTGGTGGCCCACTGGGAGACAAGGACGCCAGCACCATGACCTGATATCCCACTCAGTCACATTATCCTGACACTGGGTCAACCGGTCCTTGCCCTATCCTAATAATGCCGAGCACCAGACTAGGAAGGGACAAGTGTCAATTTTTAATTCATTGGTTTGACTCGCCACGGGTTGAAACGATGGGTTCGAATCCAACGATCTACAAAAACGGGAGATGGACACTCGACTCATTCGGCCATCCCGTCTGGTCCCCCATTCCATTCCGTGACATAAAGTAGAAATGGAAACATGATCATGAACAGAGAATACGCTCGAGGGCCATTAAACCTGTCTGTCCACATCCCAGGTTCGTGATTGCAAACGAAGGGCGCTGCAGGAGATGTACTAGTGTTCTCTTCTCAATTTTATTTTTGTCTAATAGTAAAAAGTGGTTTAGTTCACCGCACATTGAAGACACAGTCTTAAGGGCGGTTGATGTATGGAACTCCCAACATCTCCCGACCAGCCACTGGGAGGTTTTGCGCCTGTCTGGACATGTTCTTGCTGGTGTGAAACCTCTATTTGCTCACCGAGAGAGTGCGGCTGGTAACTTGCAAAAGCCAGCAGCACTTCAACACTTTTGCAGGCAGCTTTCATGAAATGTCCAACCACACAAAACACCATACCGGAGAGCGGCAGTCAAGTAATGAAAGCAGTCTTTGTCGCATGACATTGAAGACTCATGCAGCCTTTGGAGTTTCAATTCCCATCCTTCTCTGACGTCTGGCTGTGTGTATTTAGTACTTGACAAATTCAGAGTAATCTTCCATCTGAAGGATATTCTTAATTTTAGTATTTATAAATGCCTATTCCTAAATATGTTACGTTGTTTGGTTGTTGCTGTATTTTGAGGTGCTATCTGATTTACATTCTATCTTGTTAAATTGTTTTTCTCATTCCCTGCGAGGTGTCGACAGAGTAAATAAATGCATTGTCATTGTCACCGTCTTCATTGTCATTGTCAATGTAATACGTCCTAGTAAAATAAATGTAAAAACAGGATAACCGAATGAGTTGAGCACCCGCCTCCTGTTTAGGTAGGTAATGGGATTCAAAACCCGGGTTAGAACCATGACCGAGTGAAATCAATGACTTGAACATTGATACACTGTACTGACCTCTCAGGCAAGGAGCTGCATAGACAGGTATGCATGGGAAGGGTGGTGACATCAGGGAGCCTTGGTGGTGAATTACTCAAAGTCATCGGACTATGCAACTTTAACACACATACATACACGCATTTATATATATATATATAGCTTATAATGCCTATGTATATATATATATATATATATATATATACACACGTATATCTAGGATATGCTGGTGTAGGGAGGGCACAGACCCCCCCCACCCCCTGGTGTTGGAAGTTGGCGGTGTACTATTGACCGCTTGGGTTCGAATCCGGCAGGTCGCGCCCCTGCTCCACCTTCCCTCGCCCCTTCCCCGTAGGACTGGGGCCCATCCCCTCACTCACCTCGACCGGTCAACACCGGCTCCTGTCCTGTGCTCCTTTCTGTTTTTTGTTAGTTATTATTATTCGATTATTATTATTCAAATATGTTTTTTTATTGTTATTCTTGATGGTTGTGATGATTCAACTATTTTATTGATTAGCATTGATCGCTTATTATTATTATGGGTAGGGCGGGTTGCTCAGCTAAATATAGTTATGGTTGAGTTATGGTTGCAGTAACCTTACCTACGATGATATAAGCCAAATAAAAAATAACTGTATTCGCCTAATAGTCTCCGTGTTGGTCTGCCCCTCCTACATATATATACACATGCATTATAAGCTTCCATTTATCGCCCACTCCACTGATTCCCTGCCGGTTAGAAAAACGGTCTTTGTATGTAGGCATACATGTGTTGGAGAATGCTGACTATGCGGGGAGTCTGGAATATTAAAAAACAAAGGGGGCCTAATTGGAGGTGACAGTAGCGGAGGCAATCTTTCCGAAGGCGCGACTCAAATTAACATGTATTTCACACACCCTACGTGGAGTGTGATGAGCTGCGCCTCGGCCCGCTGGTATGGGGCATGTACTGATGGGGGCGGGGAGGGGTCTGGGGGGCAGGTGGCATGGAGCGCAGGGGGGGGGGGGGGCTTCCTTACAGCGTCCCTAGATTAACTGATTAAACCACACCGAATAGATCACGGTTGAGTTCGTCAAAGTTGCACTTCTCATCGAGCCGAGCTGTGTGGGTGGATAGTTAGTTAGTTACTTAAGCCGTCCTGATATGACATTAGATGTTGCTATGACGTAAAACAACAACAAACAAACAACAAACAAACTAGTTACTTAAAGGGCTGTCACACTACGACGTACGGCGTATGCGCGTGCTCCACGTTAGAAAATTTGCCAGTACGTCGGCATTCGTCAAACTTTTCAGCGGTGGGGGATAAAAATGGACGTACATACAATGTACACACAATGTACGTAAATATGCAGAACATATCTCTGACGTATTGCTAGCGTATGAGAGCATTCATGTGCCTCGCAAAACGTTTGCAAAACGTTTGCAAAACATTTTCAAAATGCTCGCATACGCTCACGGTACGCTGACCAACATTACGTACATTACTCCATCGCTAGAAGTACAGCATATATGTTAAGTACGCTGGAGATGCGGCAGGCATATGTTCAAAGTATGTTAGGAGTATGTTATGCATCCATTGGCAGTACGCGGACTGTACGCGGGCTGCATGTTCCCAACAGGCTGAACGTAGTCTTACGTGCAGCACCATATTCCAACATATCCCTATTGTACTCCCAACGTACGCCAACGTATCCCGAATGTAAACGCAGTATACGTTCAATGTATGAGGCACATGTCGACACATGTTCGAAATTTTGAGCATGCACAACATTTTTTCGTATAATGACGTACCCGGTACATACCCAATGTACGCCCAATGTATACATACTGTATGATGACGTATGCCAATGTGTTGGTAGAAAATCACATACGTCGCCATACGCTAAGGCTATTCATCGTAGTGTGACAGCCCCTTTAGTGCCAGCCATTCACAATTAATCTGCCAGACAAGCCGGGATGGCCGAATGAGTTGAGCATATGTTTTCCATATTGGTAGATCGTGGGATTCGAATCACAATGGTTCAAACCTTGGTTGAGCGAAACGAAGGACTTAAAAATTGATACGTGTCGCTTGCTAGCCAGGTGATCAGCATTATTAGGATAAGGCAAGGACTGGTTAGCTCAGTGTCAGGATAATGTGACTGAGTGGGACAACAGGTCATTGTGCTGGTGGCCTGGTCTCCCATTGGGGCAGCACTATAAAGTCGCCATGAGTGCGCACCGTAACAAGTCGGTACCCGTCCTGATATTACCTTAGATGTTGCAAGGACGTAAAACTCCAACAACCAACCGACCAACCAACCAATTAATCTGGCAGGATATTCTTCGCGAAGACAGGCTCCGAGAATCCTCTTCCCGGCTACAACTTACTGATTAAACCCGCATAAGTTGATGGGAGTGTGGTATATTTTTAAACCAAAGAACTTCGCGAAATATTAGGCCTGTTAGAGACTGGTGCACTCAGTAAGGATGTGCTGCAGCTTAGTGTTCGTGTAGCACGCTTATATATTTTTGATCTACACAAATGATATAGTCAACTGTACAAAACAAGATGTCAAAACAAGGTTATTTGCAGATGATACCAACGGCTTCATAACCTCAAATTCACCCAAACAACTAAAACATTCAATTAAAACATTCCTTTCAGACATATTTACATGGTGCAATGATAACAAATTAACAGTAAACCTGAACAAAACATGCTACACAATATTTAAAAGCAGAAGTACAACCATTCCTGATTACCTAAACAACATAAAGATAAACAATAACACAATAAAGAGAGTCCCTTCTGTGAAATACCTAGGTATAATTCAAGATGAGAACCTCAACTGGGATGAACATATTGATGACTTAAATAATTCAATAATTAAAACGGCTAACTCATTTAAAATAATCAAAACGACGGGTACATGAGGAAAATAAAAAATTACTATACTAGGCATACGTTTACTCCAAAATCCAGTATGGTATAGAGGTGTATGGGAGAGCCAAATCATCAACCCTAAAAAAGATACAGACACAACAAAACAGAGCCTTGAAAATACTGTATAGCAAAGACTATCTCACCCCAACTAAATCACTTCATAAAGACCTGGACTTACTTCTGGTAACTGACATTTATAAAATATACATTGCAAAATTTGTTTACAAGCAAACGAATGGCCTCCTCCCTGAAATATTTGATAATCTCTTCAAAGAAAACAATCAGGTCCATTCCCATAACACACGACAGATAAATAACATACATCACAAACACACTAGAAACAAATATGGCAAAATAACAACTGAAAACCAAGGAACCAATATCTGGAACTCAATACCAGTAGAGATTAGAAACCTTCAAACTTTGAAAAACTTCTGTAAAAAACTAAAGATAAGCTATCTCAATGCATACTAAATCGATTACCAGTAAAGAATATATATAATACCCCTATTAACATACATGCAAAATAACTACTGATACTGCATGTAAGTACATGAATCCATGACACAATATCCATATAATATTCCTATCATTACTTTGTTTTTTACTAACTGTGAAGAGACGCATCAGTAGCTCATCATAATCATTAGCTAAAAATGTAGCTTAAGTTTAATAATTTGTTATTGTCATCACTTGTTCATTCACATCATGGAGACCAGCTAGATAAGCATCGCTTTTCTGGGATCCTTTCTGTCTGTAAGGAATTTGTATGCATTTATTGTATCACCTCAATTTATTGTAAACATACCTTGCAGAGAGTTAAAATAAAAGAATTGAATTGAATAGGCTGGTAAGTGCGTAAGCAAGGCTCATGTTTACGATGTTTGTGTGTTCATCAGCATTATAAATTTAGGTGGTTTCAATTCAGATATCTCCCTTTAAAATATAACTTTAAAATATAAGTTACTTCAAATTTGATCGATTGAGTGGTGCTAATTTGATGCGCAGCAACGAGAAGAAGGAACAAACGACAAATTGGAGTTAAAAGTTAGTTTATTTAGGAGAAGAGAGCCGCGAAGAGCCCTCCACCATATGAAGAGTAAAAACATACACCAAAGACAAAACCCCAAAGAATACAGGAAAACAAAAAAAGAAAAAGCCTAGTCGCCGGTCGCCGGTTAAGTTAAAATAATATGGTTATTATGAGACTTTAAGGAGTAACGCGTAAATGACGTCCCCGGCCGAGTGGCCTAATGGATAAAGCCTGGTACACACCTCCCGTATGAAACCTAAAAACGCCCGTTTCGCGACTAAAGTTAGGATTTTCGTCGGTTCCAGTCTTTAGGTGTGTGACCCCATAACACCGATTCGCGTATAAAACTCAGTTTTAGGGCTTAAGACTGGAATCTTATGAGATTCGAAAAATGAATCGGGCGATTCGAGAAACGGTATATGTGAGCGGTCAGTCGTATCTTATACGGTATATGTGTGATACCAGCCGTACGTTTGCCGTCCAAGTCTTCCATTTTCTTACCCCTTTTTCCCTTCCTCACATTTCCCCCTCTTCCATTCCCCCCATTCCCCCTCTTCCATTCCCCCCCTCTTTCATTCCCCTCTTCAATTCTCCCCTCTTGCATTCTTCCCTCTTGCATTTACCCCTCTTGCATTGCCCCTCTTCTGTTCCCCCCGTCTTCCATTCCCCCTGTCTTCCGTTCCCCCCGTCTTCCGTTCCCCCCATCTTCCGTTCCCCCGTATTCCATTCCCCCCTCTTGCTTTCCCCCCTCTTGCTTGCCCCCTCTTCCATTCCCCCTCTTGCGTTCCCCCCTCTTGCGTTCCCCCTCTTGCGTTCCCCGTCTTCCGTTCCCCGTCTTCCATTCCCAGTCTTCCGTTTCCCCGTCTTCCATTCCCCGGTCTTCCGTTCCCCGGTCTTCCGTTCCCCCATCTTCCGTTCCCCCATCTTCCATTCCCCTGTCTTCCGTTCCCCTGTCTTCCATTCCCCCGTCCTCCGTTCATGCTTTCCCCCTCTTCCATTCCCCCTCTTGCATTTCCCCTCTTTCCATCAGCCGTTTGGCGTCAGCTTCGTCTGGCGGCCATTGCAACAGTTCGACACATTTCGGTCCATTTTGATACCGAACACCACCGGACTAGACAATTCTTTTGTCTGGTTTATGTCCGGTAAGGTGTGACATGCACTTCATGCATTATTTTGTAATCTCGACCATTCGACCGTACACATATGGAAAAAAAAAATGGCACACCATATGACCCCGACGTGATTTGAACACGCAACCTTCTGATCTGGAGTCAGACGCGCTACCGTTGCGCCACGGAGTCAACTAATGACTACTATAAAAACCCCTGTTCTAGTTGCTGTTCGCTACAACTGTACGTACCTATTGCTCACTGTTCCTGTTCCACACCGCTGCTAGCCTTGCATCCTCGTTGTTTGTTTAGCGACTCCCCCCCACCCCCACCCCCAGCACAAAAAGCAAACATAGGCTATTAGGGACCTTGTATCCTCACCCTCTTTGCATCCTCTCTCCTACACCAACTAGTTGCAGTTGTTATCTCTCTTCGCTGTTCGTCTTCGCTGTTCCCTGTTCAAATTGTTCACCTGTAAACTTGTTCACCTGTGCATTTGATACCCCCTGTTAAGTTGCTACACCGCTAAAACACTCCCCCCTCCATCACCACCCATCACATCTAACTATGTAAAACCTTTTTTGCTAAACGTACTCCTCCCCCATAACCGACCCGGCATACTCGACACCCCATACCCAAACCCCCATAAGCAACCCCAATGCCTAACCCCCCATACCCAACCCCCCATACCCAACACCTCATAACCAAACCCCCATAGCCAACCTCCCATATTCAACCTCCCCAAACCAACCTCCCATAGCGAACCCCCCATAACCAAACCCCATAACAGTCAATTCAATATATTTATCTAAGAAAAATGACAGAAACTTCAATGTCAGCTTAAATAAGAAATCAATCAAACTGGTGCCTACAATCATTCAAAAGGTAGCTTGACAAGGTGTTAACAACAATACCAGATGAACCATTAGATTTCAGGATACACCCAGCAAAACACCAGCAGATTCAAACTCATTACCGCCCTGATGGTGGAGTCTCTGACTTGGCCTGAGCATACAGCTCAAACACTCTCTAATTTTGTTAAACCCATCGGAATCGATAACTTTAAGCACCCAGTGAACAGCGGTTCCTACCGGGAAGCTAGGCAGCAGCTCTATCTAGCGGACAGCAGCTGCTGGGCGAGGCGACGGTGGCGCCACGGGGGAGTGCGCGGCCGCCCGCTTCTCGCGCCGCTGGTGCCGTGTCACTAATTGGGGATACACGGGGAGGTGGTGCGCTGGTGTCGGCGTGTATAATCCACTGGGGCGTGGCTCGTCCCGATGATGGATCACGCTGAGACTCCATCAATCAGGTGCCGATTTCTGCCGACCCTCATCCACCGCCACGCCACGCCACTAGGGGACGCCACCACGAGCATATCACCAGCAACCAGCGCCAAATTCACCCACCGTTCGCTATGTTCATATATATATATATATTTATATATATATGATGTATAAGTATTAATCAAGTATAAAAGCACGGAAGGGAATTCTACATTTATTGTTATTATTATATGTACCCATTTGCTACTCTGCGCAATCTGACCACCATAATCGGACTGCTGGCGCCGCCACCGGCCCTCCTCGTCCCTAATGGACGTCCGCAACTGTTCATTCACACAGAGGAATTCAATGATTGAAGGGTTCAGGTGCAAACACAGACCAAACACAGACACATCTATTTTAGTTGTTTTCTGTTAAATATAATTTATTGGTGTGCTTTCCAGCTAAAGTCTATCAATTTCATATTATATATGGGATGTGGCAGCTTCTGCGAATAAACAGATTTGACTATTGGAATGATGGCAGCTTCAACTCAAATATGGTAGTCATGGTTTCATTTTGGCCCAGATGGCATTCCTCGGTTTTTACGCCAGAACCCTTCATACATACATATATATATATATATGCTATATATGCTATATATGCTATATATGCTATATATGCTATATATGCTATATATGCTATATATGCTATATATGCTATATATGCTATATCTGCTATATATGCTATATATGCTATATGCGCTATATATGCTATATATGCTATATATGGTATATATGTTATATATGCTATATACGCTATATACGCTATATACGCTATATATGCTATATATGCTATATATGCTATATGCGCTATATATGCTATATATGCTATATATGCTATATATGGTATATATGTTATATATGCTATATACGCTATATACGCTATATATGCTATATATGCTATACATGCTATATATGCTGTATATGTTATATATGCTATATATGCTGTATATGCTGTATATGCTGTATATGCTGTATATGCTGTACATGCTGTATATGATACATATGATATATATGATATATATGATACGTATGCTATATATGCTATATATGCTATATATGCTATATATGCTATATATGCTATATATGCTATATATGCTATATATGCTATATATGCTATATATGATATATATATATATATATGATATATATATATGATATATATGAGATATATGATATATATGATGTATATGATATATATGATATATATATGATATATATGATATAGATCATATATATGATATATATAAATCATGATATATGATATATATGATATATATGACATTCACGCAGATATGGAGGTATTGCAGGTATAGCAATACCTCAGGGAGTTTGACGCCCCTGCCCTGCAGAGTTGTAAACCACTGCCTTGTGGTACAGGTTCTTGACAGAACCGAAAACAGAAAACCATGTCACTGTGGCAGCATTAAGGGTGGTTGATGTATGGAACTCCCAACATCTCGCAACCAGCCACTGCAGGGACAAATAGTTTTACGCCTGTCTTGACATGTTCTTGCCGGTGTGAAACCTCTATTTGCTCCCCGAGAGAGTGCTGCTGGTAACTTGCAAAAGCCCGCAGCACTTCAACACTTTTGCAGGCAGCTGTCATGAAATGTCTAAATGGAGAGCGTCAGTCAAGTAATGAAAGCAGTCTTTGTCGCATCGTGACCGACAGCATGATGATGATGATGACATTCACGCACAGTCTCCATTATTACCCATGCATAAATCTAGTTAATATCTCGAAAGCAATACCGGATGGGATGGCTGACCAGATAGAACACTCACAAATGAAGGCTTAGGAAATTGATAATTGTCGATACGTAGCCAGGTGCTCTGAATTGCTCAGTCGATAGGGATGGGCAAGCTTGGTTGGTTGTTGGCGCTTTACATCCTGGCAACATCTAAGGTCAGATCAGGACGGGTACTGACTTGTAACAGTGCGCACTCATGCGACTTTATAGTCCTGCCCCACTGGGAGACCAGGCCGCCAGCACCGTTTCCTGATGGGATGGGCAAGGGATGGTTGGCTGTTTGTCTGGATAATGTGACTGAGTGGGATACCGAGTCATGGTGGTCGTGGCATGATGTATTTAATGGGAAAGCACGATGAACTCACCCAAAATGTAAACTATTCCAAATAGATACCCATCACGATATGACCTTATTTGTTGCTAGAATGTAAAACACCAGTAATCAAACTTGACAAGGGATTCAATATGTAGGCTGATAATGTTTCTTCTCGACTAAAATGTGTATTTTGACAGGAAGTTATTGGGAAGCTGTCAGTAAAACACGTGACAGGGCATCTCTCCGTCTCATTACCTCTTCGTGAAGGATCGTCGAAATATAAACCTGCTCCGTGGCTCAATCTCCACTGCAGAGTCCGTCAAGAATCAATCAATCAAATAACTAATCAGCAGCTACTGTGTGATAAGATAACACCAACACTACAGGTGGCCAGCATTGAAAACAAGCCTGAATACCCAGGCTTATATGCTATGGACAGTATAAATACAGCCTCAATAAAAAAAAGAAAAAAAAGAATGTTTGCAAGCTTATTTATTACAGCCAAGCCAACTTGATCTTAGCTGGCTGGCACGCTGCAAGTTATGCACCGCTCGAAGCAGGAGCTATATATGGGTGGGTTGGTTGGATGTTGTTGTTTTACAGCCTAGCAACATCTAATGTCATATCAGGACGGGTACTGACCTGTGACAGTGCACACTCATGGCGACCTTATAGTGCTGCCCCACTGGGAAATCAGGCCTCTGGCACCATGACCTGATAGCCCACTCAGTCATATTATCCTGACACTGAGCTAACCAGTCCTTGCCCTAGCCTAATAATGTTGAGTGCCAGGCTGGGAGGCGACAAGTAAATTTGATAAGTAATTGGGTTGACTCGACCATGAACCAAACTCCCAACCTTCCACATGCGAGGCCCGCGCTCTACCAATTAGACCATGGCGCCCGCTGCCTCCTCGTGAAGGATCGGCGAAATATAAACCTGTTTCGTGGCTCCGTCTTCACTGCAGAGTCCGTCAAGAATGTTCGCAAGCTTATTTATTACAGCCAAGCCAACTTGAATTAAAACCTCTCTTAATCGACCGACCATGGGACCGACTTCAAATGGTCCATTTAGGGAGGTGTCTAGTTAGAGAGGTTTTTTATCGTTACAAATGTATTTTATGGATGATCATTTGGGACCCAAATAAAGTGATCGATATAGGTGAGTGGTCGATCTGTGGAGGTGGTTGGTTAGAGAGGTTTTACTGTAACTACTGATTGCCTAGGTTATTGCTTTGTATTTTTGTCTAGAATGTAAACCATGGGGCCACCTGGTTATCTTGTCCTGAAGCTCTTCCATATATCTCTGCTATGATTACAATGAGCTGTTTTTATCCGTGTCATTTTCTATATTTCTCGAATAAATAAAATAAATAAAAGAATCTTGAATCCGGCGCCATAGCTGTTACTGTTGTGTATCTTAATCAAGCCATATGTCATGAATGAGATACAATTTTGTATTTATGAAGCTTATTATGTATTCATATGTATGTGGTTGTAAATATGAACAGTCGTTACTGCTAGGAGGATATCACATGATGCTACTTGTAATTGCAACAATTTATTAAGTTAGTTAGACCGATCGATGATTACATACAGTAACACCTCTCTAAATCGACCGACCGTGGGACCGACTATAACTGGTCCATTTAGGGAGGTGGTCGGTTTAGAAAGTTATAATATCCTTACAATGGTATTGCTGGGACCCAAATAACGCGATCGATAGAGGGAAGTGGTCGGTCTGTGGAGGGGTCGGTATACAGAGGTTTTACTGTATATATATATATATATGTTAAGTTGAGTTTTATTTAACCACAATCATGGAGTAAGGCATGGCTTTCCCAGGGGGTGATGTTCCAGCAGAGCAATCAATGTCTATAAATAGACAACGGCAATAGTATGGTGGTGAGATTAACAATATTGCCTATCATGGTGTGGACTAGATAAAGGATTCACTCGGTACTCGCAGCACACGGGTGAATACCAGCCCTATATAAAACGGTAGAAAAAAGCGGGGAAATGAAATGAGAGCCTAATTTCACAATCTAAGAAGCAACATTTATTCTTTGTATATGTCTTCATATTTCCCCGCTACCTTTGAGTTGAAAAATATAATAAAATATCTAGTTTAATAAGATTTAAAAGTGAAATCGACAGTGTTCTATGGCCGCCATTTTGTCTTTTTGCATTCTCTCCCATTTCACCAACTCTGTGCCTATATAATTATCTATTTGATACTGGAGGCAGGCATTCTACTTCCTGTTCTATACTAAAGCTATTTTCGCCCGTATTTACACTACGTTGTCGTTCACCCGTGTACCAAAAAGTACCGGGTGAATTTTTTATCTAGGTGTGGACCAGACCTATATATGGGTATAGACAGACGGGGTGTCCTAGTGGTTAGATCGTCGGCTTATAGCGTGGAAAGTCGTGGTATTTAGTCCAGACTGCTTCAAATCAAAGAATTAGAAGTTTTGTTTGTGTCACTTCATTGCATGATTCTTAACATTACTTCAAAAGGACAATGCCCACTTCGCTGAGTGTCAGAGTCATTAATGTCACTGAGTCGGATAGCATAATATAACACCAACCACATGGCATACCGATAGGGCAGCACAATAAACCCACCATTGCACTGCACTGTCACAAATCTATATTATAGTCCTATGACCTGAGATGTTAAAATTCCCCTAATCAATCAGTCAATCAGTGGTATGTCAGTCAACTCGGTGGCGCAGCACTATAAAGACACCATGACTGTGTACTCCCGTAAGTCGGTACCAGTCGTGATATGCCCCTCCCACCCCCAGATATTTGTCCTTTGTTTGTTTGTTGTTGTTTTACGTCCTAGCAACATCTAAGGTCATATCAGGACGGGTACCGACTTGTGACAGTGCGCACTCATGGCGACTTTATAGTGCTGTCCCACTGGGAAACCAGGCCGCCGGCACCATGACCTGGTATCCCACTCAGTCACATTATCCTGACACTGAGCACACCAGTCCTTGCCCTATCCTAATAATGCCGAGCGCCTGGCTAGGAAGCGACAAGTATAAATTTTAAAGTCATTGGTTTGACTCGACCGGGACTCGAACCCACGACCCCACGATCTACCAGCACGGGAGACGGACGCTCTAACTCATTCGGCCATCCCGTCTGGTCTTGTTGCATTCGTTAATTTATCAGAGACAGAGAGAGAGGGGGAGGGAAGGAGAGGGGGGTTCACCTGCGAACAATTTGGTCCTGGGCTCATTCCACTGTTCCTTGCCCTGTCCTATCAATGCCGAGTCCCAGGCTGGGTAGGGGCAAGTAACCCTACTTCAGTCATTACTTTGACTGGTCCCGGGGTTCGAATCAAACACTCAATTCATTTAGCCATCTTGCCCGGTTACAGATTTAATACCATACTCAATTAATTAAACAGAATACAGGACGGCCGAATGATTTGGGCATCCGCTTTTCATATTGGCAGGTCTTGGGGTTGGACAACGTGGGGTTCACACCTTGGCCGAGTCAAACCAATGAATTAAAAACTGATAATTAGGCCTGTCGCTACCTTGCCTGGCATTCGACATTAGTAGGATATGTCAAGGAGTATTGGAATGAGGAAGACCAATTGTCAGTGATCAAAACTTTCCCCTGCTTAATCTATGAATATAATAATTTAATTTTTCTTTTTTTTATGACCCTTATCTGTTTGTAGCACAGCCGATCAATTTCATAGTAAACACCCCTGACCATTCACTTCTCCCTCTTCCACTGATGGCCATATTTTGTATGACCCTTTCCTGTTTGTAGCACTAATATCAACCAATCAATTTCACATGGACAGCCCAGGACGGGAAACCGGAAATATGAAAGCCAGATAACATGTCCAACAACAATATAAATCAAATCCAAACAAACACAACTCAACCACCTTTTACGTACAAGCCTAAGGACATGTAAATAAAAGAGGCTAGTATAGAATTAAGTAGAAAAAGTGGAAAACTCTTCCCAAGAAAACCAAAAAACACTAACATAGAACCATAAGAAAACAACTAACATAGTAATAAGAATAGAACAAAAATACAATGCCAAGAGGGCCCCAAAAAAACTAACATAGGCTACTAAGCATACCAACAAACTATCTATCTCCTACTGAAATGCAGGCAATCAAATAACTTATCAGCAGCTACTGTTTGGTAAGACAACACCAGCACTACAGCTGGCCAGCATTGGAAACAAGCCTGGGTACCCGGGCTTACATTCTATGGACAGTATAAATACAGCCTCAATAAATAAAATTTAAAAAATTTAAAAAATGGTAACAGCCCTGCTCCTCCCCTCTCTCTCTTCCCTTGATGGCATATTTTGTATGACTCTTTTCCTGTTTATAAAACTAATATGAACCAACCAATTCCATAGTAACCCCCCCCCCCCCCACACCCTCCTCTCTCCCTCTCCATCTCCTTCTTCCCGTGATGGTATACCTAATGAAGATCAAGAGTGAGGCCTGAGCGACATGGTCAACCCCACGGACGATCGGTCACTGCCGGCCGGCACCCTCATAATGCTACATCTCCTCTCGTTATCCCATCACTGAGAGAGTGGGGGTGTGTGTGTGTGGGGGGGGGGGGATGGGGGGATGACGCGACGTGTGAGACTAATCCATTGCGGGGAATTGTGCCCATAATGCACGGCGGCCGGAAGCCGGTGGTAGAGAGGAATGTTGCCGGCTGTATAATGGATGACGCACGGCGTGACGGCGGCCCCGGCTGCCCGCTTGTCTCATCACCGTCCCGCTGTCCATTCAGTCCGACACAAGGCTCCTGACAGATTACACGGCGCGGCAATGCCATCTTCCTTCCTATACCATAATTGTCCTGCTACGCCCCCCCCCCCCTCCCCCGGGCCCAACCCCCCACCCCACATTCTACAACGCCACGGTATCTTAAGGCCCTGTCACATTACGACACATCTCGCAAGTGCGCGGCCAACACGTAAAAACACTTTTTACTTCGAGAAGCGTCAAACTATTCGGCGTGGGGGGGGGAGGGGAAGTTGGACGTATACATACTGTATACATAGCGTATGGCCAACGTATGACCAACGTATGGCTAACGTACTTCCCAGTGAAAAAAATGCTTGAATTACGCTCACGGTACGTTCACAGAACGTCGGTGAACGTTGTATATGTTATTCGATCGCCAGAACTACGGGTCATACATTACATACGTCAAGCCATGCTGGAGAAACGCTAAACATACGTCAGATATATGTTAGGCGTACATTATCCATTCATTGTCAGTATGTGGTCTGTATGTTCCCACTGCCTTTAAAGTAGGTCAATGTCGTGCAACATAGTGAACAACATTTGTCTAACATACGTCTAACATATATCGACATACGCCTAACGCATACATAATATACGGCGGACATAAAATCCACATGTTGTCGAAAGTTGTCCTACATCGAAAGTTTTGCGCATGCACAAAACTTTGCCGACCCCCTGACGTGCGACGCTGTATCTCGATGAATGTTGACGTACATTGACGTATTCCAAGGAGCACCTAATGCATGCGTAACGCATAACGCCGTATCCTGACATAGCTGGCAAAAATCACATACGTCGCGTACATTGGCGCGATGCAGGGTAATGTGACAGCCCCTTTAGGAACACAACGTCATTACATAGAGTGCCCGCACGGTTCCTTCTATCCACGCTTACCGAGGCTGGACTCGTTTGTATAGGCCCGGTTGCGCTTGATTGAGCACACATGGGCGCGCGCACCCGCTTTGTGCGCTAAAGACGCGTGCTTTGACAAACGAAAGCATCGGCTTTTGAAAACCAACCCAGATTAGAATAAATATTCGCCTATGGCAGGGATGGACGACGAGCATGTCTAAATCAGTAAATGGGAGCGAAAACTGCTATCGTATGAATCAACTATTAAGAAATGGTAGCAGAATCGGTAGAGCGCAGCCTTCCCGTGCGGAAGGTCGGGAGTTCGAATCCCAGCAGATTCAAACCAATAACTTATAACATCGATACTTGTCGCTACCTTCTCATGGTTCCAGTGTGCAGTGTTTTATCTATATTGGCATAGGGTTGATGAACTGTGAGAGAATGCCACCATACTAAGATAGCGGGCCACTCGATTCTCTCCATTCAATTTTCAAAGTTGATTATTCTACATACCGTATATGTCCCAATAGATCCGGACTGCGCGAGTGCAGACACATGGATGCGTGTCTCTTCAAAGTTAAAGAATTTCCTGGATTTGTTTTTGTTGTGCCTCTGAAATAAAGTGGGATTGTCTTATTTTATGTGCATTCAGTCTGAATATGATCGTAACTGTGTGCCCCCCACCCCACCCCCACACACACATTGACACCAGCTTCTAGCCTCCCTACCCTGCACACACCCCTCGACCTGGACATCTGAATTTCACCCCATGCAGCCACCCCCCCACACATGTGCCTACTCAGTCAGTGGGTAGGGGATGCATGTGGCTGTGGGGGGGGGGGGGGGCAGATGACTCTTACCAGCTGGATGAACCTGATTGCATCTGAGAGTGTGACAGGAATTGAAATATGTTGCACCAATTAAATGACTATCAGCCACATTTGGTGTTTCATTTAAGAGTGATTATGGATTGAGTTTACATTAAACCTGAAGGACGTCTATGTATTGCACCATATATCATAGTGGTATTTATGTGCATTCAGTCTGAATATGAACGTAAATGTGTGCGTGCTTTCAATCTTGAAATGTGGGGTGTGCTTCTATTGGGTAGCGTGCTTCTATTGGGAATAATATTTATCTTATTAAAGAAAATATTTGCAGATTTTATATTTATGTAATCAGGGAAATGATCTGGTGTTTGTGTTCTAGCAAAGTACCCCTTAATGACGGTAACTACTGCCTTCGTGACATTGGGTGATGATGAGTGTGTTCACACTGTGTGTAGGTGTCTCACTGACTGAATGCCTGGTCAGGCCTCCCGCACCGACAACATGTCCCCCCCCCCACACACACAGTGGACAGTGTGCTATGGGCTGGTGAGCAACAGAGGGAGCCCTGTTGCTTACTTGCAAACAGGGGTGTGTGGGGGTTACCAGGGTTACTAATTATGTCAGGGTGTGAGTGATCAAAGATAGCACAGGATAGGAGTCAGTGAAGAACACATATTGTTGGAAGTGGTATTATATTTAATTACAATATTTGTTAGGACATACACCCATACAATTATGCATACACATACATATATATATATGCATGCAATCATACATACATATGTACACACATGCATACATATGTACATACATGCATACATACATACATAGGTACATACATACACACATATATATATACACAATACATACATACATACATCTATATTTATGTATATGTAAATATTTTCGCGCTTAGCTTATGTTTACATGTAGCTTCTCGGCCTACAACTACCCAACACCCTCTCTGGTAGGAGGGTGTGTGTGTGTGGAGGGCCAAAGCACTATGGCAGAGCACAGGGAACTCATGTGGTGGCCATCCCTGACACACAATCAGTAGGGAAAGTGTCTGCGTGGGAGCGGGGTGTAGAGGGGAGGGGGGTTGAGGGATGGTGGGGGTGTATTTCTTCCACAGCCCGCAAAAGTGGACGATTTGTAAGGGGAGGCGGATAATGGGTGAGGCATGGGTGTGAGAAGGGGTATGTCTGTAGGGGTGTGTGTGGGTGTGTGTGTGGGTGAGATGCTGGTGTCAGTCTGTGGGGATTGAGGGGCAGGGGTGAGGGGTGGAGCAGTAGAGCACTGGAGGAAGTACCAAGGTCCGCTTCACACACACTGCTCCTATGAGGAGGGGGGGGGGGGGAAGGGCGCCAGACTTGTTCCAGGTGCTGTGTCGCAGTGCTTTGGCCATACACACACACCCTTCTACCAGGGTGTGTGTTGGTTAGTTGCAGGCTTGCAGGCTGAGATGTATGTATGCATGCATGCATGTATGGATGGATGGATGTGGATGTATGGATGTGTAGTGATGTATGTATGGCTGTTTATGCATACATGCATGCATGTGTATGCATGTGCACCCCACGGCCATCATTCACAGCCAAATTGTCCTAACAAATTGAGTAAATAAATAAAATAATCACTTCCTACATATGTGTTCTTCAACCCCCTCATCTGTGCTAACTTCAGTCACCCACACCCTGTATTAATTAGTAACCATGGTAGCCCCCTCAAGCAGAGGAGGGGGGGGGGGTCCTCTGTTGCTCACCAGTGCACTGTGCGTGTGTTGTGGGAGAGGCTGTGGTGAGGGTGGGGATGGAGCATGCTCTCTGGTCCGGTCCAGTCTGGGATTCAGTGAGTGACACCCAGCACACAATGCGCAAACACTCATTCTCAGCAATATCCTGAGGCCACAGTTGCCACATATAAGGGGTATTTTGCTTGAACACAATCACTAGATCTTCTCACTGATCACATAAATATATAACCAGTAAATGCTTTCTTTAATGATATAAATATTATTTGCAAGTTGAACAAAATGACCATGATATAAGATGTAATCCATAAAAAATCCTTCTGTTTTAATGTATATTCAATCCTTAATTACTCTTAAATGAAACACCAAATGTGGCTGATAGTCACTTACTTGATGCAGCAGGTTTGCCTCTTTCTAGTGATATAAATATTTATTGCCAGTTGAAACAGGTTCACTGGATATACGCGATAAAACATTTTCCTATAGCAAAGCCTACCAATTAACATACTGAAATACATTTATTTTTTGTTGTTGGTCCTTTAGTTGTTTAAGCAGGGGAAATTTCAGTCATAGACGACTGGTCTTCCTCATTCCACTGCTGGTCGATAGAAAGCCTGAGCCTACACTTTTACCGACCCAAGGGATTTTTAACCTCCCACACCACATAGACATGGTATGAGAGCAACCGGCCTTTGATGATGCAGTAAGTTATACACAGCGGTGGAAATCCAAATTGGCAGAGCTGGGGGCATGGGGAATCGAACCGCCGACCCTCAGATTAGAAGTCTGACCTAGAAAAAAGTCAGACACTCTAACCACTCCACCACAGAGAACACCAATGGGGCCAACCATTAACGATACAGATTGCATCAACAGACACTCATTCCAGGTGTTTCCCCAACCTGATGATCTGTCACAGTGCTCTGCACTTGTGATGTCGTTGTTCAATATTGTCAATATCCTTTATCTGCATACTTACATGTTGGTGCCATGTTGAACTGGGTGTTCAACATTTTCAATTGTTTTTCATCTGCATATGAAGATTTCAGGCGCAAAACCATGTAAACGCCAATCCAAAAATTGGGATAAACATTGGAATCAAACCTTCAACAATTTTATTTTTAAATTCCTACTTTTTTGGTCATTCTTCCATAATCATGTCATCACAACAAAAGTGGAACTAGTCAAAATTTAAATTATTTTCAGGTAAAAATCTGTTATTTTAATTACATTTTTGGATTGGCGTTTACCGGGTTTTGCGCCTGAACTCTTCATATTTACACATTGGTGCCAGGTTGAACTGGGTGTTCAATATTCTCAATGGTTTTTATCTGTATATTTACACGTTGGTGTCATGTTGAACTGTGTCCTTCATAGTTTCAATGGTTTTTATCTGCATATTTACACATTGGTGCCATGTTGAACTGGGTGTTCAATATTTTCAATGGTTTTTATCTGTATATTTACACTTTGGTGTCATGTTGAACTGTGGGTTCAATATTTTCAATGGTTTTTATCTGCATACTTACACGTTGGTGCCATGTTGAACTGGGTGTTCAATATTTTCAATGGCTTTTATCTGCAAACTTACACTTTCTGGTTATTTCCAATGGATATCAGATAAGAAGTTGTAATATTTAATGGAATAAGGCAGTTTGTGTATATATACGTTATGTATATATATATATATATATATATATATATATATATATATATATATATACATAACGCAAAACCTCTTTAGCCAACAACCTCCACAGATCGACCACTCCACTATATCCATCGCTTTATTTGGGTCCCAAACGAATCGCACATACAATACCATTGTAACTATAACAATCTCCCTAAGCCGACCACCTCCCTAAATGGACCATCTAATGTCGGTCCCATGGTCAGTGAATATATATATATATATATATATATATATATATATATACAGTAAACCTCTCTAAATCGACCGACCATGGGACCGACTTTAAATGGTCCATTTAGGGAGGTAGTCAGTTTAGGGAGTTTTTCATTTCGTTACAATGGTATTGCATGGGCAATTGTTTTGGACCCAAATAAAGCGATCGATATAGGGGAGTGGTCGATCTCTGGAGGTGGTCGGTAAGAGAGGTTTTGCTGTACATATACACAGAGTGGTCTGCATATTACATGGGCGCCTGCAGACACCACTACCTCAGCCTTGTCACATGCAGTATACAGTGTCAGGTATGACTGCATAATTGAATCTCTCACAATAGCATTATATGCTAATCACATTGGCCACCTCCTGCTGTGCGGAATTACATTGTTGCCGAGATTGACGAACACCTCCACGTCAGAAACAATTAACATAGACAATCCAGTATTTCGCCAGCAATTATATTTTCACACACAAATCCAGCAAAATGGCGAGCTATAAACTAGGCGGAGGCGGGACTTGCAGCCTGCCAGCCAGCTTAAATAAATTAGCCTTCAGTATCTTGATGGACGCTGAAATAGAGATTGTGCAACAAACGCGTTAATAATTGGGTCATTCTCCGAAACTGTGAACCACACTTTTTGGTTTCCATGTTACATTGTTAATGATTTTGCCTTCTTTTTTTGGGGGCAGTAAGTCAAATAGGTATTGTTGGTTCTGTGTATTAAGTATGTTAGCAATACTACATGTACTTAATCTATCACATAAAATATATCCAATATATGCTTATATGATTTTGTGTTAAAGTGAAAATATGAAAATTTGCATATCGACATCATACATCTACCGAAACGTTTTTAAATATTTTGTTTTCTTGTAAGAAGCAATTCTTTTGCCATAACTTTTTTATTTATTTTTTATTGAGGCTGCATTTATACTGTCCATAGCATGTAAGCCCGGGTACCCAGGCTTGTTTTCAATGCTGGCCAGCTGTAGTTTTGGTGTTGTCTTACCAAGCAGTAGCTGCTGATAAGTTATTTCATTGTCTGCATTTCAGTAGCAGATAGATAGTCTGTTGGTATATTTAGTAGTCTATGTGAGTTTTTGTGGGGCCCTCTTGGCATTGTATCTTTGTTCTATTCTTATTACTATGTTAGTTGTTTTCTTAAGGTTCTATGTTAGTGTTTTTTGGTTTTCTTGGGAAGAGTTTTCCACTTTTTTCTACTTAATTCTATACTAGCCTATTTTATTTACATGTCCATAGGCTTGTACATAATAGGTGGTTGAGTTATGTTTGTTTGAATTTGATTTGACTTATATTGTTGTTAGATATGTTATCTGGCTTTTATATTTCTGGTTGTCCCGCCCTGGGCTGTCCAGTTGGGGGCCATGACATATCACCTGCCCCTTTGTGGTGCATTTCAGTTGGGGTTTCCAGTTTTTATTTTGCACAGATATTTTTTGTATGTTTTTAGGTCAGGGATTTGTCTTTCTTTCAGCGTTTGGGCATTCCATGCCTTGGCGGCCATTTCCAGCGTGCTCCTTTCATGGGCTTTGATTCAGCTTCTGGTCTGCCTTAGTAGTGGTGCCTTGCTTGCTCTGGTGTCCCTTAGTGGTTGGGTTAGACGCTTAATGCCTTGGCTATATCCATATGCTAATGTTTTTAGGTGGATTATTCTTCTGTTTTCTAGTAGCTTTACTTTAGTTCTTTTGTGTAGGTCATAAGTGGGGTGTAGTTTGTCTACTTTCCGGCAGATTTTTAGGGCCCTATTTTGTAATATCTGCAATTTTTTTAGTAGCTCTTTTTTAGCACCCATGTAAATTACATGCCCATAGTCAAAGTAGGGGAGTACCATGCCCTTGAAGCTTTTTATTGACATATCTTGTGTCATATAGTTTCTTAGTTTAGCAAATAGCCATAGTTTGTGGTTTACTTTTTGCATGATTTTTGTTACACACAGATTGTAGTTTAGCTGGCTATCTAGTTCTAGGCCTAGGTATTTGTAGTGATTTACACTTTCCAGTGTTTGGTTTCCTAGTGTACATTGTAGGTTTTTTCCTGTGATTGCTGTATGTGAGAAGAGTACAGTTTTAGATTTATTTGCATTGATGGTTATTTTATTGGATTCACACCAGCCGTCCAGCTTTAGCAGGAGGTTGTTCAGTTTGGTTGCTATCCCCTCTACTGTGCTTCCTTCTGCATATATGACAGTGTCATCCGCATATAGCTGGAGACATTCTGTCTCCAGCCATTTTTCTAGGTCGTTTATGTATAGTATAAATAGTAGTGGTCCCAGGACTGATCCTTGGGGTACACCACAGGTGACAGTTTGTTGGTCTGAGAGTGTACCATTTACTTTAGTTTTTTGCTGTCTGTTGATTAGGTAGCTTTTTATCCAGTTTATTGATTTGGATTTAATGCCCATGTTGTTTAATTTTCTTATTAATATGCTGTGGTCTAAAGTGTCAAAGGCTTTGCTGAAGTCGATGAAGGCTGCTCCAACTAATTTCTTCTGGTTCAATGATGCCAGCACATTACTTGTTAGGTTTGTTATTGTTTTTGATGTGGAGTGTAGTTTTCTGAAACCTCCTTGCCTCTTGTTTAGTATATTGTTTTTTTCCAGGTGCTCATTTATGTGCCTGTAGAATTTTTTTCAATTAGCTTGCCTGGTGTTTGCAAGATTGATATTGGTCTGTAGTTCCCCATGTTTTGTTTGTCACCGCTATTGTAGATGGGGGTGATGGTTGCCATCTTCCATGCTGTGATGAAGTGTCCCTGTTCAAATGATATGTTGAACAGGTTGACCATGATATCTGGGATGGCTTGGAGCACCTCTTTCAGTATTTTCGTGGGGATTCCATCTATTCCACTTGGTTTGTTTTCATCTATGTCATTTATTAGTTGTGTTAGTTCTTTTAGGTCAGTTTTGCAGGTGGGGATTTCATCCTGGATATTTTCTGACTTGTTTTCCCAGATTCTTGTGAATAACCTTTGTCCTACCATGGCAAAGTGGGTATTTAGTTTATTTGCTGCGTCACTATCTGTGTGCGTATTTCCATCCTTATCCTGGAAGCCTATGCATTCTTCTATCTTGTTTTGGGGGAATAGTAAGCTTACGTTTGTCCAGAACTTATTTGTGTTGCTTCCCCAGTCCTTGTCTTGTTTTACTATATATATTTTTTTTGCTGTCCTTACTGCTTTGAGGGAGTTGTTTCTGGCAGTATTATAGGCCCTTTTATCCTCTGGGTCTTTAGTAGATTTCACTTTGTCACCTAGCTTTCGTTTTGTGGCAATATGCGTTAACAGTTCCCTGTCTACCCACGGGTCTTGGTTTCTCTGTATTTTTAGTTTCTTTATGGGACACATCTCATCTAATGATTGTTTTATTTCTGTGACAATGTTATTCCAGTAGATATCAGTGTCATCTCTGTCTGTAATTAATAAAACTTTGTTTCAATTTTGTGTGTGTGTTAAATCGAAGTTAGAGATGTTTGTTAAAATAATGTTAAGGGTGGATGTTACACACTTAATTTAAACAGCTTTCTCAATTTGTATAAGATCAAAATCAAAACGTGAAAAAATAATGTCACCGCTGACATATGCATATAACATATACCTTCATATGAATCTAGATTCTGCAATTATTTTGAATGTTTTTCGGCTATTATTTGGAATGTTTCCATTTTTGGTTTCCACGTCACAAAAGTGGTACAATGACCCATTTCCATGGTCCCTCACATTGAGGTGATTAGACAAGTAGCTATCTAGTCATTTGTTTTAGTGTTAGCTTCTTGGTAATTTCCTCTTAAACTACATGGGCACCGAGGTGCATTTGGTCGAACAACTACTACTGGCCTGGCGATTATTTTCAAGAGTTTATTGTTTATTGGCGTAGTTTACAGACTACGGTATTATCAGCATGGTTACTGACTTGTGAGAGCACACAGTCATATACATTTTATTGTGCATTCCCACTGACATGCCTTGCTGCAAACACCATGGCCCAATATCCGGCTCAGTTGGAATATCCTGATACTAAACCCACCAGTTCTTGCACCATCCTGGCCGTTTTTAAGGTTTCGGTTTAACTCAGTCATTAATAGATCCCAGGAAGTCTAGGTGGTGTAATGGTTAGCACACTGGCTCAGAATGGAAAGAGATGTGGGTTTGAGTCCCGCTCTAGGCGCAATATTACCCATTTTCATCACCCCCACGACACTGGTTGCCATGACCATGATCCTGTACAAGCTATGCGCTGTATAGTTGTTGAACCTACCCTGTCTATGTGTCAGTGCACTGCCTGTATGTATGTAATTGTAAGCATTAAAAGACTTACAATTCCAGGGGGACGAGTGTATTGGTCTGCACTGACCTATCAGGCAAGGGGCTGCATAGGCATGGGTAGTGTGGTGACATCAGGGAGCCTAGGTGGTGTAATGGTTAGTACACTGACCTGGAATGCAAAAAGATGTGTGTTCGATAAATGATGAAGCGTACATTTCTCCTACCTGTCGTCTCTTCATGTTGCATCTGATACAGACTAGGGGGAACTGGCCATACAATACAACATGGCCTGCCATATATATGTCATTACAGTCCATAGCACACACAACAGGGAAGCATGAGTTGCAGGACATGGCTTTATTCCGGGCAGCCCCCGGGGGGCTTTACATTTGCAGGTGTTGCATCCAAATGCTGCAGGGAAAACGTCATGTGATGATCGGAGTGGTGAGGGACGTTAGTGAGGTGAGGGGAGATGAGACAAGTGAACAATTGAGCCGAGTTGAATAATGACAGAGCAACTAGCGGGTAGCAACAGTTACTTAATTATTAACAGTAATAATCATGTATATGGTTTTTAAGGTTAAATGTCATTAATTAAGATGTTATTAACATTATATAATCTAATGTCTTATGACCTTGGCAAAGTGGGGGGTTGGGGAAAAAGGAGGTTAGTGGTCAGTCCGGTGGAGATGAGCGGAGTGACCAGGTGAAGTGAGAAGCTGAGGGGGGCTCAGTTTTGGAGGATTGTGATTGGGTGTTGAGAGAGAGTGTGTCAGAGGTGCTGACTAATGCGAGGGGTGTAATGAGAAGGCGTGGCATGAGTGGCATATGGTATTGGTTGCGGTCCCCTTCCTGGAGAGACCCCCCCCCCCCCCCCCAATGCCACAGCCCCACCCGGAGGGTGGTGGCCGGCGGATGGGGGAGGGAGGGGGGGGGGGGTGGCAGGGGAAGACAGAGGGGGGGAGGGGACGGGGGCCCAACGGCTTCGCTGTCTAATGTGCCCTTTAATGACCCCGAATGAGCCCAAGCTCATTCAACACGATGTATAACGCATTGTACAAGTATAAATGCAAGGGTAACATGTACATTCTATATTTCCTCTATGCGCATTGGTGGAGTGCCCCCCCCCCTCCCAGAAGTCGGATAAATTGCCGGGCGGGCACCCCCCCTCGCGTCACACACTGGAGGAAATTTATATATATATATTTTGTTTCTATCCTTCCAGCGTTTGGCTTGGTTTCTCCAATGCGATAACCGACTAATGAGACCCAGATTTGATAAACAACCAGCACATGGCCAGAAATCATATGGCACCATGCAGTAAGCATCCTGATTGGTGGGCGCAGGCGGAGGGCCATAAACATTGGCGGCAACACCACGTGACCTCCTGGAATAGGACACCTGCCGCAAATAATGCCTGCGGACGGCTAGGATCTTAATTGGCAACCGACCGGTTCGTCGTGCGGCTGAAAGTCTGGCCTTTTAGTTGGAGCATACGGTACAACCTCGTTAAACCAAGCTCGGTTAAACCAAACGATCGGTTAATCCAAACTTTTTTCGGCGGCCCAGCAAAATACTAACATTTATCATATAAAAAAGTTGGTTAAACCAAAGTCGGTTAATCCAAAGTATCTGTTAATCCAAAGAAAATTGTCGGCCTCAGCCCATTTCCAGTACAGATAAGCCAAACTCTCATGTGCTTTTAAGGTCATCTGCAACCTTTTTTTATATGATAAATGGTAGTATTTTGCCAGGTCGCCGAAAAAAGTGTTGATTAACCGATCGTTTGATTTAACCGAGGTTGGTTTAATGGGGTTAAACTGTATATACATAAAAAACAATAATCATAGTGTCCACATACATTGTACATTTATAATGCACCCCCGTTTTTGCCAAAGCCAAGTCAAAGTCAAACCTCAGTTAAACCAATGATCGGTTAATCCAAACAAATTTCTAGGGTCCCTTTAAGTTAGGTTTAACGGGGTTATACTGTATCCTGTTTTGGTGAGCTAAGAGCGGATGGAGGCCTACAAACCCCCCCCCCCCCCCACCTCCCCCCCCATGGTTAGCTTTGTTCTACGACAACACCAGGATGTGGCTGCCTGAGCCTAATTCACGTGGGGACCACAACTCTATTACTCAGACCTATGGCCACTTAATCAGATCGCCTCATCAGCTAGTCGCCAGCCCCAAGGTCCTCTATCTCCATCAATATCTAACGCAGCTTCCCCAAATCTGAATTACTCGCTAACGACCAGCTATTCGGGGCTTTGGCTGCCTGTCGTCTTTTTTTTGGGTAGTCTCCAGTGACTTTGTGCAGTTGATTCGTCTGTGCATTAAAGGGGCATAATCCGTTAGCATAAAATTGATCTATTTTTGGTTCAAATATATTAGATTGGCAATTATAATATACTATATTTGTTGTTGTTCGGAATAACTTCCGTGATAATAGGCCACACTTGGAGATATTTGAAGTGTAAATAACCATCAATTGAAAAATGGCTGGAAGACCAGTGTTTCGGCACTGTCAAAAGGCTTATTCGGCAGAATAAACATATTTATGTGGGTTGATTTCCCCCCACCCCCCTAAAATGTCAGAAATAATTAGTGTTTGCACACCAGTTGTCAATTCACCATTGCTATGCTAACTAGGTCATGTGCGACACCTGTGACGCCAGGGAATAAGAGCCACTATGCATCTTGGTTGGTTGTTGGAGTTTTACGTCCTGACAACATCTAAGGCCATATCAGGATGGGTACAGATTTGTGACAGTGCACACTCACAGCGACTGTATAGTGCTGTATAGTGCTGCCCCACTGGGAAAGCAGGCTGCCAGCACCATGACCCAATCCACCCCCCTGCCAGTCAGGTGCCCGGTAACTATGCATCTAGACCACCTCATAGTGATGGGCATCATCGACACCAACATACCAGTTTGGGTGCTGCGGGAGGTCAGAGATGTAAAAGTCACATTCCGGCACACAACTAGAGTCGATAATAGACCAGCTGGTGCCAAAATACCAACCGGAAGTTGAATCACACGGAGATCTAATGATCATAAACTTGGGCGTGAGGGTCGTTATTGCACCACAGATGACTTTGCAGCCAGTTTCCTCCAGTTTTCCCCCGTTCTTCACTGTCCTCTGGGACTTGCCGAACTCCTGGCGTGTCCATTCCCTGATGTTGTCTTCCCACCTCTTCCTTTTGTCTGCCTTGTTTAGTTCCCTATTTCACTGTGCACTGTGCAACATGGTTTTGGTCGGACCTACTGAATGGGAAATATGGCCATACCAGTCTGCGTCTATTTGCGATTGTCAGGAGATCTCAGCAAGTATAAGTGTTCACCTTGGGTGGTTGCGAGCCCAACGTCCGTGCCTTCGGCGGCTGGGCTCTCACAAGCCCATCCTATATCTGTCAACACAGTTGACCTCAACAAAATCAAATAGACAGCCACAGATAGTCTAAAATCAACACACATAACACTTACTTTCGGACTTCTCTCCTTGATTTATTGAAGCAAAGCATCATTCAAATATTTAAAAAAAAGAATTTAAAAAAAGAGAAGAAAATGCACTGGCCATGATCAACAAAAAACCTATAATATTGTATAACATTCTATTAGGCTATAGCAGTAGTCTGCACTGACTTCTCAGGCAAGATGCTACATAAACAGGTGAGCATGGATTGGGTGATTGCACAAGTGAACCTAGATGGTGTAATGGTTAGCACGCTAGCCGTGGAATGGCAAGAAGTGTGGATTCGAAACCTGCTCTAGGCGCAATATTTCCCATCTTTATCACCCCTACGGCGGAATTATTCATTTGTACCCACTACTATTACAGAACATTGCAGATCTTCATTAATAGTATAAGTTAATAGTATAAGCATGCATAACTTTATTCCTGTGTCAGACTTCCTCCTGGGAAAAACGCGTCATAATCGATTGTTGAAAAGCCTGCGCTCCCATGTCCTGGGAATAAAGTTACGTTTTCCCCACACATAACTCCTGCTTTCTCATTCTCTCTCCCTTTGCCCGCAATGAAGTGCCAATTATTCTATTAAAAAAGAGAAGAAATCTCCACATCAAAGGATTTTCATAGTTACTTTAAATTCCGCAATGACTTGACAATTCGCCCCATGTATTTTGATGTCTTCCAAGATGGAGACCTGTCCGGGACGCCACACGTGACCTGAGAAGCAGAATTAAGCGCGCAATTGGCTGTCTCTTGACTAATCAGCGTGTGCAGGCACGTCGTGCACACAGTCACGCGTGCACCCGGTGTCACGTGACTGCGGAGACGAGCGGGCGCAATCATTTGCCGAATCATTTTCCTAATCCATTTTACATTGCCAGGCGGGAGCTTTTTTTCAAGCTGGCAATCAGCCATAAGAGGATGATCTGAGTTTTTGGTGTGTGTGTGTGTCTTTTCCATCTTTTAAGAAGAAAAGCACAACTGCTCCTGTAAATTGTATTTCGGTGCTTGATCGGTAAGAGTTGGAACGAATAAGCACGGGAAGAGTGCAGTGTTTAAAAAAAAAGAGACAAAATAGGAAATCTAACATGGCAATGCTTTCACAATGTTACCTATGCTTTCACAATGTTATATATATATATATATATATATATATATATATATATATAATGTTGTGGGGTGATAAAACTTTGGAAATATTGCGTCTAGAGCGGGAATCTAACCCACATCTCTTAGATTCTGGACCAACGTGCTAACCATTACACTACCTAGGCTCCCTGTTGTTATCACCCTACCCACACCTACCTGTCTATGCGGCTCCTTGCCTGAGAGGTTAGTGCAGACTACTACACTCATACCCTTGGAATTGTCAGTCATTTAAATGGTCATTTAATGATGATTACAATTACATATATACAAGCAATGCACTTAAATACACAGGATAGGTTGAACAACCATACAGCACTTAGCTTGTAAAGGATCCTGGTCATGGCGCCAGTGTGGTGGGTGTAATGAAAATGGGAGATATTGTGCATAGAGTTGGAATCAAACTCACATCTCTTGTATTCCAGGCCAACGTGCTAACCATTACACCACTTAGGCTCCCTGATGTCACCACTCTACCCACGCCTAACTGTCTATGCGGCTCCTTAACTGAGGGGGCATTGCTAGCTACTACATATATATATATATATAATTCTTGGGCGCGAATGACAATGGGAGTGCCCGTAGTTAGGGTCATGGCCAATGGTGGCACCACCAGTACCAGGATGTAGGATAAGGAGTGAATACATCGAGAATAGTTATTGGTAGATAATGAATAGAACAATTAATAATAATAATTCCCTTCCGCTCTTGTATACTCGCATAATGCTTATACATCATATATATATATATATATATATATAGATGACAACGGGAGCTTCCGGTCACCAGCGCAATTGAAAGGACCTCAAAACGAGGCTTGGCGGCGTTTCTTCACGGTTCCCTCTCCACAGGTGAAATAGCGCCAACCCAGCGAGACGACGCTGCGTTTCATTTAGACGGATCTGCCGTGTGGTAATTAGGTTTAAAATAAACATGCCGGGCATGGCCGCACTCACTGCTCAGCTCGTTAATGAGCCCATCACACACTGCTCATTGAGAAGCGAACAGAAAGCTTGTTTTATTTAACAATGCATCTAGAGCACATTGATTTTTATCATCGGCTATTGGATGTCTTTGGAGGAAAGCCGCTGCCGCCACATGGGCTACTCATTCCAATAAGCAGCAAGGGGTCTTTTATATGCACTTTCCCACAGACAGGACAGCACATACCACAGCCTTTGATGAACTAGTTGTGGACCACCGGTTGGTTTGAGGATAGAGAATGAGATATTAGGAAGAAACATTACACTATTCCTATGCATAATCAAGGTCATCGATGCACAAGCCGCTCATGTTACATGTGAAGATGAAATACCGAAGCGGGTGACCAGCATCTGGAGGAAGTAACGCATAAGATAGAATGAATAACATAATTTTACTTTTTTTTTGTTTAACGACCCCCCAGCACAAAAAGTAAACATCGGCTATTGTGGGTTTGAATAACACAAACTACGACATGAGACAAAGACAGATGAACGGTAGAACTATGCTGACATATGCACATTTTAAACAGCAGTTTTATGTAATATGAGTTCCGCGATCAATCAATCAATCAATAGTTCCATCCTCTAGTCGAGGGTTGGATGCAATGGTCCTCCACTTGTCCCGATGTTGTGCTGTTCTGATAGACTGTGAATAATTCAAGCCTGTCCACTGTGAAATATTTGTAAACCATGATGTTCTTGGTCTCCCTCTCCCTCTGCTGCCATTCACCTTCCCTTCCAACAATGTACGGTATATTGAACTCTGACGAATGATGTGGCCAAAATAAATAAGTTTCTTTGTCTGTATAGTGGCAAACAAGCTTTTCTTATTTTTAATTTTTCTGAGAACTTCTTTGTTGGTGATCTTCTTTGTCCATGATATTTTCATCATCCTTCGATAAGTCCACATATACTTTGCAATTACTTGTCTGATTTGCGGTGTTTTTGTTTCACGGAATCAGGCGGGAAAAGAAGTAGTGTAGTCAGGTCGGTTGTGAAGCGCAGACTGATGTAACGGGATGGGGTCAGTTTGTGTTGGAGGAAGAATGTTACGTGGCTTGTGATTGGCTTATGAGTTGAGGGATCAGCCAATGAGAGTAAGGGTGTGGGAAGGTGTGATTGGCTAGCACCCCTAATGGGGTGGGGTGTTGAGGATGTGCTGTGTACCGCCAGCAATGACAGCAACTCTAGCAATGACAGTGAATGAGCACTGTTACACCCATTCAACCCAATTGTTAAACACAATAGAGTCTCAGTTGCGAGCATATTCTTGCATTCGCTGATGCTACACACACAAGTATGGGCCAACATACGATGTCTAAAAGTTGCAGTATGAAGAAGAACTTGGAATATTTTACACTGCGTCTGCATAAATATAATGCAAATAACTCTCTACTACATACAGTAAATAATGGGATGCGAGAGGTGCCTAGAAGGAGCACCGAAAAACATTAGGGACTATTCTTTATTTATATTCACATATTAAAGTATATATCACATATATAAAAGAGCACATTTCTAAAAGAGCACATATTTAAAGTAAGTTGTGCGAATAATCTTGCCAGGGATTCGAACGCTCCCATTGTGTTAGACACGGGTACCCGTCTAAATGCAGAACCTTTGTTTTTAAGTGTTTAAATCATGATGGATTAAATTAATTGCGACACCGACACCGCTTACTGTGGATGAATGCTCCATTCCCTTCTCCCACCCACCCACCCACCCACCCACACCCACTCACCCACCCATCCGCACCCACGCACCCACACCCACTGTTGGTGTTACCCGGATGAGCGGAGATTACCCAGCAATGCACGCCCCTACCCCACCGACGTCCCACCCCCACATTGGATTGAATGAGTGTGTGGCGCTCTTTTACCACTCATTTTCTGTCATTCCTGCGGGTGTAGAGAACAACGAAGCAGCCCCTCCCGCCACTCAGCCCCTACCACCTACCACTCACCATACCCTTCAGTGATTGGTCCGCCCTCAACTCTCAATGGCCAATCACCTCTCCTCCACCCTCAGCATCTTCTTTTCGCCCCGCGCCCTCCGTTTAGCCACTCACCCACTGACCACGTCAGAACAACACCTTTTCTCACTTCTAGTCCTAATTTCATATTATTGCCTCGATGTATGATTAAACATGTATTATGTTGATATAACCTGTAATTGCATCCCTGAATTGTATTGTTATATATTTGATTTGTTTGTTTGTTGTTGCTTTACACCCTGGTTACATCTAAGGTCATATCAGGACGGTACCGAATTGTGACAGTGCGCATACATGGTGACTTTATAGTGCTGCCCCACTGGGAGACCGAACCACCAGCACAATGACCTGATATCCCACTCAGTCACATTATCCTGACAGTGAGCTAACCAGTCCTTGCCCTATCCTAATAATGCCAAGTGCCTGGCTAGGAAGCGACAAGTATCAATTTTTAAGTCATTGATTTGACTCGACCAGTGTTCGAACCCACAGATCCTATGGTCTACCAACATGGGAGACGGACACTCTAACTCATTCGACCATCCCGTCTGGTTTATATCTTTCATGTACCTTATGCTGTACTGCATAACTTCTATTTCATTCCAGACATTTGCTTCTAGTTATGACCAGCTGCATTGAATAGGCCGCGGCCTACCTGTCATGGGAATAAAGTTATGTTCTTCCCACTCCTCCTTCCTCGTTCTCAATGCCCCAGGAAGCCCTGTGGCTGTCAATGCCCCGGGTAGCATTGAAAGAGACATTAGCATATATTTCCGGTTTGGATTCAAAAACATTTAAATCTCTGTTTCTCTCTCTATATATATATATGCGTAATATAAACCATCTTACTAGTTCAAGGTACTTAGGTATGCATCTGCGTTCATTGGCTATTTGGACTTCCGGTCGCGATTGTGTGGCTTAATGTATCAACATTTGACGACCTCACTGATTCCTCGATGTAAATTAACTAATCCCAAATAACCCAAGATGTGTATAATAAGCTAGATATGTTAGGAAGGTATGAATTTGGTATCAATAATTCATAGCTCGGTTAAACCAAACGATCGGTTGATCCACACTTTTTTCGGCGGCTCGGCAAAATACTTCCATTTATCATATAAAAAAGTTTATTAAACCAAAGTCGGTTAATCCAAAGTATCGGTTAATCCAAACAAAATTGTCGGGCTAAAGGCCACTTCCGGTACGGTTAAACAGTACAACCCCGTTAAACCAAGCTCGGTTAAACCAAACGATCGGTTAATCCAAACTTTTTTCGGCGGCTCGGCAAAATACTACCATTTATCATATAAAAAAGTTTGTTAAACCAAAGTCAGTTAATCAAAAGTATCGGTTAATCCAAACAAAATTGTCGGGCTAGAGGCCACTCCCGGTACTGTTAAACCAAACTTGCATAGGGTTATAAGGTCATCTGAGACTTTTTTTATCTGATAAATGGTAGTATTTTTCAGGGCCGGAAAATGTTTGGATTAACCGATCGTTTGGTTTAACCAAGCTTAGTTTAAGAGAGTTATACTGTATATACATAAAAAAACAATAATCAAAGTGTATATTACATTCATAATGCACCCACGTTTTTGCCAAAGCTAAGTCAAAGTCAAAGCCAGAGCTCGGTTAAACCAATGATCGGTTGATCCAAACACATTTCTGGGGTCCCTTTAAGTTTGGTTTAACGGGGTTATACTGTAATAGCCATGGCGCGCTCAGTTTATCCCGATTACTGGATTAAAGCTCAAATAACTCACACTAAATGTGATCTTGTATTAAGAGACATGAAATATTCATGCAAGGTTGACAAGGCCAAATCACATGCCCAGATCTTTAAGTCAGCCTTTACAGGATCTCTCTGCGGTCTCCCTTTTCTGCCTTCAACCTTTTGTAATATGTCGGGACTTGGCCGTCTGAATCCCAAACATTACTATGCTCCACAGGTGTGTTCTGACAACTGTTTGCCCCACCTGTAATTACTCTCAACAACTCATAAGGAAGAAAGGAAGACAAGTTGCGCAAGTGAAGACGTTGTGCTTTATTGGCATCAACTCCTGTTCACCTACTGGCAAACTATCACTCTCACTTCTTACCAACTGCCCACACAGATCCTCATGACTCTTCCTGGTGTATATCAGAATCAGTGCATACAGCCCATTTAAATGGAGTCCAAGGGTAGTTGCACACAGCTCAGTGTCTTTGGAATGGATGTTGCTAGTTCGAGTGTAGAAAGTGGAGTCCTCTCAAAGAGTGCTTCTCGAAGAGTGCTTCATGTGGGGTCTGTGTGTCAGGTATAAGGAATGCAGGTGACTGGGGTCACACAGCCAGCCAATCAGACACCCTCTACAACCTGGGTGGGCGACACCCTAATAGGGGGCAGCTGTCACTCAACCCCAACTGCAGGTGGTGTCCCTAATATATGCAGAAGGGCTGGGTGTGCTTGTCCAGTGGTCCCGTGGTAACAGCTAGTTGCAGACAGTTACAACAAACATATATCAATGCTTCTCTCCTTCAATCACACTAATCCTGGTGCATGAAGGGAACATTTAAATAATTATTAACTGTCTTTTAAGTATGAACATCACATCCCAATATCGGTCGCTATCTGTTATCCCATTTCCACATAATCGCTTATGTCACAAAGCGAGTGGGGCACCCATTGCTTCTCTGTTACATAATCATGGTCCCCACTCTGTCGCCCGAGAATAATAATGTTCTTTGCCAATATATAAATCTGAACCGAAAATCCATACATTTTTACACTTTGACTAAAAGTTGTGAAGCAAGATGGTCATGGATCGGGGTCACAGGGTTTGCTGAAAACAAACACTGCTGTTATCAATTTTGATACAAAATATCAATATTTCCTATAGATTACCATTTTACATTCGGACTAGTGAAGCGCATCTCTATTAGAAAATCAGAACCTCACCAATTTGAAGAAGAAACATGGATCATGTGACGAGTGGCTATGCAGTCCTAAATCCCGTGGAGGTATATTAGGCGGCCTTTAAGAAGCCTACTGGACGCAGCCTCAGTGTTATTAGCACCAATCCCTGCTTCTCTGATCACCTTAATCCATTTCTCACCGGCTGCGAGACTCCAGGTATAACTAACCAAATTACACTCCACGCAGTGTACATCTGTCTCAGACTATGGTCCGCGTTTGCTTTCTAATTAGATTCCTTATGGAGTAGCCTAATTGGTAGAGCGCGGGCCTCACGTTTGGAAGGGCAGGAGTTTGGTTCCCGGTCGAGTCAAACCAATGACTTTAAAATTGATACTTGTCGCTTCCTAGCCTGGCATTCAGCATTAATAGGATGGGGTAAGGACTGGTTACCTCAGTGTCAGGATAATGTGACTGAGTGGGATATTGGCTCATGGTGCCAGCAGCCTGATTTACCAGTGGGGCATCACTATAAAGTCGCCATGAGTGCACACTTTCACAAGTCGGTACCCATCCTGATATGAATGTAAGATGTTGCTAGGACGTAACGCAACAACAAACAAACAAACTACTCATCAAGTCGCATAGCCAAACAGTACACCTGCCGATAATTCATCGCCAATCCCACAATGCAGTGCTGATAATCGTGGACTGTTCACAGCAAAGAAGCACAGTTGGGAATAATGCAAATTTTTATATGTTAGATTTAGATTAAATATACGATTTTCTCATGGTGGAGTTCAGCTGATGATATTTTACATAATGTTTTTTCCTTGTTGAATTCTTCCCCTGCACACTTCCAGTGCAGTTCAAATGATGATATTTTAAATATAAGTTTGTGCTTGTTGAATTCCCCCCACCCCCCTACAACAGTCACCAGGGAGTTCCAATAATAATATTTTGAATCTAATATGATTTGTGTTTGATGAATTGAGCAGCTCTCTCTGTGTTAAGTGTTAGCATCGGGACACTCTCCTACCTCCCCGCCTCCCACTACTCATTTGTTCCTATCGTTGCATAGCTTTGAGTTTCACTAATTCTTTTAGATAAATCTATTAGGTTGACAGAAACCTTTCTAAGAACGGGTTAATTTTTTTTAGATATTTAAAGTGCAAAATATGCCAAGTTAAGTGTGGCATGTCCACTGAAATGCTGGATGTGATCTTTAAAAAAATATATTTCTTTGTTAAATGAATTTGATTCATTTACTCATTACCAAGTATATCAGTATATAACAGGGTCACCAAAGCTGTACTGACTGTTTAGTGAGTGCACTGATATCTAAGCTAGACATGTATGGTCAAATCTAGATAAGACTCATGGTTTCGAAAACTTTGAAGCTTTGATCTGAATGCTTCCAAATGTTTAATTATAGGTGATTTGGCAGGAACAACAGCACGACCTCCTTCTCAGCTTCGCCGTGAATATGGCCTATGCTGCCGACACGGCGTAAAGTAACCACCAATCAATCAATCAATCAATCAATCAATCAAACCTTCTCTGCCCATTGTGTCCTCGAGTCATCTTCAGGTGGATGGGTGAGTTCATCTCCAAATCCACTCGATTGGCCAATGGGCTTTCACACCCCCTCCACCATCACCTGCAGCACACCACCTCACTACCACTTCTTAACTAGCTGGCAATGCACACATTTATCTCCACCCACCCTCCCTACTACTTTTGTACTTAGGTAAAGGCTTGGCCTCGACGCTCCAATTACCTGATTACTAACTATACTGTGTTAACTGCACTCCTCCATTCTGTCGTCCTTCAGCTGAATCATGCACCTTTAAGTCTTGACTACTCTAAAGGCAGATTGCTAACTCAGGGTCTCGATAATGTAGGTCACAGCAGCGAGCAACAGCAGTGCTAATGTGATCTGCTAGTGCCGGGCTGCCAGGTTGCAAGGAGTATCAACACTGAGATCAACTACTATTGAATGCATGAATGAATCTGGTTACCATAGGATCTACTTAGGGGAGTCAATCACAATTATTGACATTTTCATTCTTATTTCAAACATATGATGTTTGTTTGTTTGCGTTTTACATTCTGGCAACATCTGAGGTCTGGCTACTGAAATGTGACCGTGAACACTCATGACGACTTTAATAGTTGGTTGGTTGTTGGAGTTTACGTCCTGGCAACATCTAAGGTGATATGCGGATGGCTACCGACTTGTGACAGTGTGCAGTGATGGATACTTTCATAGTGCTTCTCCCACTGTGAGACCAGGCCATCAGCACCATAACCAGATTTATGATTTCCCACTCAGTCCTATCCTACTGATCTATCCTACTGATGCCGAGTGCCAAGCTCGGTAGCGAAAAGTATACATTTGATAAGTCATTGATTTGACTCAACTGGGATTCAAACTCCTGACCTTCCGTCCGGATACTAACATGACAGAAATACGATTTGAGCACTTCTTGCCGTGATTACGGCCGCTGCTGCCGACAGGGTGTTATATAATCACCACTAACTAACTAAACTGACACTGCCTATGTGTATGACTAATAGACTACATCACGGTTCCGACTGCGCATGCGCTGAAAACGGCCGTGGGAGCAAAGCAAAGGCGTACGGCCATTGAGTTTGCCTATACGCGCATTGAAAAATGTCAGTTTTATTCAAAATTAATAGAAATCAAAAACCCTAACCTTATAAATCTTTTTGTTAAACATGTTTTCTATATGTGTTCCAAGCGGTTTGTGCCTAGGTGGTGTCATTTTATCAATATTTTACTTTTTCTGTATGGAGATTGCTCACTGCCATTGACAATGCATTGAGTACTCTGGCTATGGCTCTAACACTAGTCTGAGTGCCTAGATCTTTCTAAATTTAAATGCACATGGCATAAGATGTGCTGATTATATTGATGTAAATGCAATGCTGGATAAAAGATTAATATCTTAATTTATTATATATATTTTTTAATTAGTATTCTATGTTTCAAACAAGAGCTGAGATGAGCTGAAACTAGCACATTTCATAGCTACACCTAGTGTATTAGCATGTGCCATGTGCTTTTGGGGGGATTGTTTTGCTCTGATGCATCCCACAATGCACTGCGCCACTGGAACCGTGATGTAGTCTATTAACTCCGTCCTTATGTGCATCACTAATTAATCAGTGTTTATGTGTATGACTCATTACCTCAATGCTTATGTGAGTGTTATCCTGTTCATTTATGACCCATACTCATGTGCAGAACAGCACGTATGTGTGGGTGGGTAAGCAGGTGAAGAGGTTGGTTGGTTGGTTGAGCTTTACGTCATGGCAAGATCTAAGGTCATATCATGACAGCTACCGACTTGTGACAGTGCACACTCATGGCAACGTTATAGTGCTGCCCCACTGGGGAATAAGGCTGCCAGCACCATGACCCAATATCCCACCGAGTCACATTATCCTGACACTGAGCTAACCAGTCTTTTCCCTATCATATTAATGCCGAATCCCAGGCTAGGAAGTGATAAGTATCAATTTTATAAGTAATTGGTTTGACTCGATCAGGAACTAATTCTGCCACCCGGGGTTTGGTGAAGAGGACAGGGACAAAAAGAAGTTTGTTATATTTAACAACGCCTCTAGAGCGCATTGATTTTTATCATCGGCTATTGGATGTCTAACATTGTCTAACATTTCTTTGGATGTCTAACATTTCTTTTGGAGGAAAGCCGCTGCCGCCACATAAGCGACTCATTCCGATAAGCAGCAAGGGGTCTTTTATATGCACTTTCCCATAGACAGGATAGCATATACCACATCCTTCAATGAACCAGTTGTGGACCACTGGTTGCGCTGAAGAGGAGAGAAGCCACATTGTTTACAAACTGCGTGCTGGAGACAGGAAGCAGTTGGAAGGTTAAAGCAGCCCGTGATGGGCAGAGAGACCAGGGGTTGCCAGGAAGGAGAGAGCTCGTCCTTGATTGGCTGAGGATCCTGCAGAACCAATGCAATGGGTCAAAAGGTCGCAGAGAGTGTGATTGGGGCCCAGCCAAGGTGGCACTTGTGTTTCTCAGGCAATCAGCAATGACAGCGAATCAGCGTCCAGATACTGGCTCACCCCAATAGACCTTTTTCCACGGAGCATTCGCAGTGAGCTGTCTACTACCCACCGCATTAGTTCTTGCCACTGTCGTCAGAGGGCTGGTTTGTGGTACAGAGCCTGCTACACAGTGAGGCGCTATCTACAATGACGTCAGATGGCGGGCTGGTTCTGGAAATAATGTATTACCATTCCTATTTCCACTCTATCTCCTGGAGCTTTTGAGAGAGCTAAATGTGTATGTGTTATTGTAATAGTCTGCACCAGCCTCTCAGTTAAGGAACCACACAGACAGTTAGGCGTGGATAGGGTGAATGCATCAGGGAACCGAAGTAGTGTAATGGGGAGCACGCTAGTCCCAGAGTGGCAAGAAGTGTGGGTTCGAATCCTGCTTTAGTTTCAGTATTTCCTATTTTCATCATCCCAAGGACAGTGGTTGCAGTGACCTGAATCCTGTAAACTTATGTGCCATGTAGTTGTTGAATCTAGCTGGTGTATGTATGGAATTGTAAGTATTAAATGACTAATGGACGTAAACCATTTAAAAGACTTACAATTCCATGGGTACAAGGGTAATAGTCTGTACTGACCTCCTCGGGCAAAGAGCCAAATAGACCGGTAAGCGTGGATAGGATGATTGCATCAGGGGCACTAGGTAGTGTAATGGTTAGCATGTTAGCACCGGAATGGCAGGATGTGTACCTTCGAAACCCGCGCTAGGTGAAATATTTCACGTTTTCATCAGACGCATGACATTATTAAACCGTTAGAATGATGTTGTTAAGCAAACATATATATTAAAGTAAAATCATCCAAAATAGCTCGAGCGAACACACGTTGCTGGTGCTTTGCGGGCTCGTGGATGAAATAAATGCATACTGCATGAATAAGCCAGAGACCAGCCAATGTTTGACCTACTTTTGGACCTCAAGTGGAGGATGGTAGTGTAGGGGGATTTCCGGCCTCATTTTCCGTGTATTTTATCCTCTAACAGGAACAAAATTGGTGTAATTACCTATATACCTATATACCTATGTACATATATATGTACATACCTATGTACCTACACACGTATATACCTATATACCTATATACCTATATACCTATATACCTATATAACTATATTTCTACATACATATATACCTATATACCTATATACCTACATACCTATATACCTATATACCTATATACCTATATACATATATACCTATATTTCTACATACATATATACCTATATACCTATATACCTATATACCTACATACATATATACCTATGTACCTATATTCCTATATACCTATATTCCTATTACATATATACCTATATACCTATATACCTATAAACCTACATACCTATATACAAAATTGATGTAATTACCTATCTACCTATATACCTTTATTCCTATATACATATATACCTATTTACCCAGATACATATATACCTATATTCCTATATACATATATACCTATATACATATATACCTATATTCCTATATACCTCTCTACATATATACCTATATACCTGTTCACTTTTATAACTGTATACATGTATACATATATACATATACCTACACACCTATATACCTATATACCTATATCCCTCTATACCTGTACATAATACAGCATGAGCCACTCCCTTAATTCTACACGCTTGGTGGTGTAACTAATACAGCACTGATCAAACTGATTATTTAGACTGTCAATTACAATAGTAAGAAGGCTGGAAGACCAGTGCTCCGGCACTGACAAATGTCATATTCAGATGAATAAATACTTTACCAAAAAAAAAAAAAAAGTATTACTCAGATATGGCACAGTTTAGTGTAAACATCAAATTAGGATTCGAGTCGGCCTGGTTCTCTTTTAACAAGGAGACAAGGTCGTAATAGGACTTGGCCAAGATCGCGTTTTGATGAATGTGCTTTTATTATTGGTAGGAATGAGGAGGAGATATAATGAAAACACCAATGGACTGGTATTTTATTTCAATGAGAATTTCATGTGAACTGTTTTCCCGCATTTAAATGTGACTTCTTTTCTTAGCATTACTAAAATGACGCTTATGTAAGGGTCATTAAATTGTAAGACACGGCTTTGATTATTAATGCAGGGAATAAGGCGTGGATGGCTAATAGCTGCTGTTCAAAGCACCCCACCCACACCACCACTGCAACTCCACACATTGTGTGCGTGTGTGGGTGTGGATGTGTGTGCGCGGGTGTGCGCGGGTGTGTGTGGGTGTGTATGACCGTGTCTGTGTTTGTGTATTTGTGTGTGTGTGTGGGTGTGGATGTGTGTGCGGGTGTGTGTATGGGTGTGTATGACCGTGTCTGTGGGTGTGTGTGTGTGGGTGTGTGTATGTGTGTGTGGGCGTGGGTGTTGGTGTTGGTGTAGGTGTGTGTGTGGGTGTGGGTGTCATGTCAATTGGACGATAACCATAATACACATAGAGTACATGTCTTAAACATTATCATCATCGTTATCGTCATTGTAATCGGTATCACCAACCCCACCACCACCACCTCCTTAACTGCCTCTGCCACTGCTGCTGCAGCAACCACCATCACCATTCGCCGTCACCATCACTAACACCGCCATCATCACTACTAGCACCACCTCCACCACCACTACCACCCCCACCATCACCACCACCACCGTCACCACTGCCACCACCTCCACTACTGCCACTACTAACATCACCATCACCACCATCACCACCACCACCACCACCACAACCACCACCACCATCGTCACTACCACCATCATCACTATCGCCATTACCACCACCATCACCACCGCTACCACCACCACCACCACAACTAGAATCACCACCACCACCGCCACCACCATCACCAACACCACCACCACTGCCAACATCACCACCACCACCATCACCACCACCACCATCGCCACCACCACCACTAACAGATGACCTCAATATACAGGATCAACAAGTCTACTGCAAATGCAATTAACCGACAATGGTGTGGATAGGGAGTCTGCACATAGGGCTTGTTTTATTTTCAATTCATATTTTCACTGCAAGATTTTGAAGGAGCGCATTTTCTTAGCATACGATTCAATAAAGTCGCTTTAGTCGCCCATCAAATCAGTTCAGGAGCCTCGAGCACCAAACTGCATTGCGGGCTTCAAGATTTGCCAGAAGCCGAGGGTGGCTATGCTTCAAATCCGTTCTGATCTCTTAGCTTCCGGTTTGAAGGAAAGCGGAAGTGCTGAGTATGTTATCTTCAACCTCTCTCTCCTTAGACCTCCACCCCATCGCACCACACCGCAACCCCACGCCACCCCACCCCGCCGCACCCCACCGCACCTCACAGCACACCACAGCACCCCACAGCACTTCACCCCACCCCACCCCACCGCACCCCATCGCGTCCTACCACACCGCACCACACCCCACCTCACGCCCAGAATTCCCTGATCAGCACACACATCCATCTAACCGGACACGTACAGTCCACTCCATTATCGCCCACTTGCTAGACTGCTGAACAGGCAAGATTCAATTTATTTTGTTATGTTTATATATGTTTCGGCTTGTTTTCTTTACTGTTGTTAGTTTTTAGATGGAATAAAAAGAACAACCGAACACAGATTTGTTCTTTATAAACCAAGACGGCAAACAATCGTGCGACTAACCTTAGCCAGCCAGGTGTTTTCGCTCATGGAACATCTGCGGCAGTTTTGATAAAACCAGGACACATTGTCTCCATCAAGTAGTTTCCAGAATAAGGCATCGACTCAGACCTGTCAGGTGCCTGGAGGAGCTAAAAGGTGTAATATAACCAAAGCAAATTTAGTTGTTAAGAATGTTGATGATCACATATGACTAATCATATTTTGGAAAGCTAGAAACACTTTCTTCTCTAATAGTTATTTAGGGCCCAACCATGTAATATGACCAAAATCAAATTCAGTTGTTGAGAATGTTGATGCTCATATATGACTAATCATATTTTGTATAGCTAGAAACAATCTCTTCTTTATGATTTGCTTCGGGCTGTGTGGGTAAGGACTCACTTAATCTTACACACATAAACAAGAATGGGGGCAGTAAGGTTGGATGGGGATATAGTACCATAATAACAACAGCCTCTGGTTACAGAAAGCGAGGGCGTCCTCATCTCCGGTTCAAGGATACCATCAAGAGAAACCTGAAGTTGAGAGACATTAAGAGCGACTCATTGACATCACTCTCACAGCAGAGAGGTAAATGGAGAGCGACAGTCAAGTAATGAAAGCAGTCTTTGTCGCATCGCGAACGACAGCGTGATGATGATGAACAACAGCTACTACCCCACATCTCTACCATGCATGAGTAGCTTTTCCCTGGTATCTACGTCCTCACAACATTCTAACTCACCTGACGCGGTGGCTGAATGCGTAGAGCGCAGTCTTCCCGTGCAGAAGGTCGGGATTTCAATTCCCGCTCAAGTCAAACCAATGACTTTCAAAATACTTGTTGCTACCTAGCCTGGCGCTTGACATTACTAGGAAAGGACTTTTTAGCTCAGTGTCAGGATAATGCGACTCAGTGGGATATCGGATCATGATGCTGGTGGTTTGGTTTCCCAGTAGGGCCAGCACTGTAAAGCCACCATGATTCTTACAATATTTTATATAATGACACCTCTAGAGCAGATTGATTTTTATCATCGGCTATTGGACGAGTAAAGTCACCATGAATGCACACTGTCACAAGTCGGTACGCGTCCCGATATGACCTTAGAAGTTGCTAAGAAGTAAAATTCCAACAAACAAACAGACAAACATCCCCACTCATGCGTCCTTTCCAAAGTAAGAAACCATGCACATATTTCTGTATATAAACTGAAACAAATATACAATATTGCACTGGAGAGCTTTTGTCACAGGCTAGTAAGTAAACATAGAAGAGAAGCTGTTTCATTTAGTATTGGGCAACACAATACCGGACTAAGATTGCCTCTCGGGGACAGCTTTATTCTAATATGTTATTATTCGGAATGTCATTAGGTAGATGAACACTGACTCCGGCAATAGGATGTCGGATATGCGTATCGCATATCGTGTTTTGTGTATGGGCGGCTGCTTCATTCCGGTATATATTCTGGTGTATTGGTGCCAGCACTAACTTATGACATTATGCGCTGGTGGCGACTTCATAGTGCTGCCCCACTTGGAATCCAAGCCACTGGCACCATGACCCGATATCCCACTCAGTCCCATAATCCTAATGCTAAGCAAAACCAGTCCTTGCCATATCCTATTAGTGCCAAGCAGCAGGCTAGGTAGGTAGCGACAAATAAAAATCTTTGTAAGTCATTTGGTTTGACTTGGCCTGGGTTCGAACCCACGACCTTCAGCGGCCCGTCCTTTACTGATTCGGCCAATCCGCTCGGTGAAAACTCCATGCATCCTCCCGCCGGTTTCTCCGTCTGTTCCAGGAGACGCTGGTGGTGCGGACGCTGGTGGTGGGGACGCTGGTGGGAACGCTGGGGAGCAGGAGGTGAGAGACAGCTGATGGCTGGCGTGTCGGCGATTCATTTTACTGTCGGTGACAGACAGGCTGTGCGTGCACTGAGAGCAGCACTGTCAGCGTTGCGATAGTCATGTCACAGCGGAGGTGTGCTGTAGACAGCTGTAAGCGAGCTGTGAAGCGTAGATGTCATCTGTTGCCTATCTTCACTGATATGAGCTGCATCCGCGCATCGCTTCCTGTTGCCATCGCTTCCTGTTGCCATCGCTTCCTGTTGCCATCGCTTCCTGTTGCCATCGCTTCCTGTTGCCATCGCTTCCTGTTGCCATCGCTTCCTGTTGCCATCGCTTCCTGTTGCCAAGTATATGTCTCTCTAAGGCAGTACGATTTTTAGTTTGTTGTTTTCCCCTCTACCCCCCCCCCCAGTTTCCCCATCCCCCTGTTCCACCGCACTCGAGTTTTAGTGTTTCCTTTTGTCATATTTTATTGTGTGTTTCTTTGTGTTGTTTTGATGTTTTTTTAATGTCTTTTTAATTGTTTTTCGTGTAGGTCTTTGCCTTTTAACAACAAATCTTGTAGGATTTCTGTTGTAGTTGGTTTTTGTTGTTATTTTCACTTGTCTTTTGGGAGGGTGGGGGATGGGAGGTTAGTAAATAACATCCACCCTTTGAATAAGCTTCCTTTCTTGTGCCGATGCATTGGTCTTAGAGGCATGTAAAAGTGTGGATAATTGCATAAATTTAGATTACAGAAGTTGATGTTAGCTCACAATTTTGGCATTGCATTCGATTCAAAGGGAATGACTGCCCGCCGCCCTGATCGACTCACAGGTGGATGGATCGCTTCCTCCCCATCCACCCGAGTTGCGGTGGTGGGATTTCAGACCCTGGCGCTGCCATACATATAAGCCAGCCAGCTGCTGACCATCAGCACTTCTTGGCGAGATGGTCCCTTGTTCACCCTGCACCACTGTTTCTTTGCTGCCCACTCACCCATACTACCCACCGTACGGTGGTGTTCTCTGTGGTGAAGTGGTTAGAGTGTGTGACTTTCTTCTAGGTCGGAATCCTAATTTTAGGGTTGGTGGTTCAATTCCCCATGCCTCCACCTCTGCCAATTTGGATTTCCACCGCTGTGTATAACGTACATCATCAAAGGCCAGTTGCTCTCATACCATGCCTATGTGGTGTGGGAGGTTAAAAATCCCTTGGGTCGATAACAGTGTAGGCTTGGGCTTTCTATCGACAAACTGTCTAATGGTGAAAACAGGTCTATTCAGACTTATCCATGATAGGCAGTATAAATCTTCATGAAAACATACTTGTACTTGTAGGGTGGCTGCAGACTTGTTAAAATGCCAAATGACATAGTCTTCAACAGTGATAGGATCGATTAAATTGATTGTCATTCTTTCTAAGCAGCATTGGTCGTAATGCGAAGCATTTCGTTTGATGCGAGGGAAGGGAGAGCGACTCACCCCCCCCCCCCATTACCCACTTTCACCCAGCATTCGCGCCTCGCGCGACGCCCGCTGCTCCCCCTCGCCCTCCCCCGGCCCTGAGCGACTCACCCCTCTCCTGCCACTGCTCACTTCCCCCTTATAAGGCCGCCCGGCCGCCTCCCTCAGGCACTCAGCCTCCAGCCGCCTTCCAGCTCTCTGCCCTTTTCTTCTTTTTTGGCTCTACTCCACCTCGGACTCCACCTCGGACCGCTGCTCCTCTGCCGACCCTGCACCATGCCCGGCCGCGGCAAAGGGAAGAGTCGGAGGAACTCCAAGACCTCCGGGATGGCCACACCAGGACCCTCCTCGGGCTCCCCGGGTAGCCCCGTCCCCTCTGCGGCCCCGACCTCCCCGGCAGCACCCTCGGGCCAGCCCAGCAGCGAGACGGCCCTCCTCATCGAGGCCATCACCACCCTCACCACACGCATGGACAGAGACCTGGACGACAGGGGGGAGGCCCGAGGGGCCTCGCGGAGCCCCCCGCCCACGCCGAGGCGGGAGCCCGCCTGCAGCCGGCACCACCTCCCGGCGCCTCGGGCGTATGCCGCAGCCGGGAGCCGGCCGCCGCCTCCATCTCAAGCGACTCAGCCCGGGGGCCCGCACCTACAGTACCAGGGCTACACTCGCGCCCACGCCAGCTCAGCACCACCGCCCACCTACCGCCCGGATCCCGAGGAGTACAGCCCGGCATCCGCGGCCGACGCGGTCCGCGAGCTCCTCGCATCCGCCGAGGCGCATTGCACCGTGCGCCGCCGAGGGATCCCAGCCGATTACCTCTTCCCTTGCGACCTCGTGGAGAGGGGTGCGGGGCGCAAGGCAGTCAAGCTCGGAGAAGCAACCAAGGACGAGTACAGCCTCGCCCTCCTCTCCATGGTCAACCACCCATCCTTCCCGGATCACTCCCTCCAGGGCCTACACCAACACCACCTCACCCTCATGAGAGACGTCCTCATCCACCCCTGGCCGACCGTCCGCCGGTACTCGGAGACCATCTTTTCCTGGATCGCGGACGGAAGGCTCCCCCAGGGGTGGCATGACCCTGTGGCCCTCAACGCGCTCAGGGTCGACTCCCTCACCACGCCCACCACCCCGGCAACACCAGCTCCCCGAGGCGACGATGGGGCCCGAGGCGCACACCTGCCACGGCAGCAACCCGACACACGCACCGCCTACGATAGGCACGCTCACGGGGCTCCCTGCTCCGCTTGGAATCGCGATCCCGCCTCGTGCGATCGGGCACCCCTCGGAGAGGCTCACGGCGAGGTGGGAGACAGGCGCCGGCACGTCTGTGCCTATTGCGCCAACGTCCGGCGCATATTAACAATGCACAGCGAGGCCGGATGCCGCACCAAGCAAGCCCGTGAGCGCCAGACCCCGGCCGCCTCGGTGGATTTTTGATCCGCCGGCCTCCCCCCGGCTGGCCCGGGGGGCCTAGCCCGGCGCCTCACCCCAACCATTCCCGACAGCCCCGCGATTCCCACCGACGGCCTCCCAGCGAACACCGATCGAAACGCCGCCCAGAAGAAGCCGAGGATCATCACCTCGCACCTCACACCTCAGATGACTCAGCCCAGCCTCACGAGACCCACCCAGCCCAGCCCTGAGGAGTTCGCTGCCCCCCTGCTCGACCCTCACCGGACCTCCTCCCCCCGGGCCTCAGGAGCGGGCCTCCCTTTTTTGGCCGCCCGCTCCCCTTCCACGTAGGCCCCGGACCCTCCTCTCAACCAGGCCTGCCTCTCCGGGCCCCGCCTCGGGCGCCCCGCGCCCCCTCCTCGGGCGCGCCTCGAGCCCTCTCCTTACTCTTTGGCGGAGGGCTCCTCGGCCCCCCCTCTACCAACTCTGACACTGCTCCTTCTGAGCCCCTCCTCTATTTATCCTCTGCTCCTCATGAGCCCCTTACTGTATTGCTCCTCATGAGCCTGTTGCTCCTCATGAGCCCCTCTTATTGCTCTCTGCCTCCTCAGCCTGTGTTACCTCCTCTGTTGCCCTGCTTGTACCGTTTACCTTACATTTTTCTCATATGTGTGTTCTTCTCACTGTTCTCTGTATTTGCCCGAGGCGTCACAATAAACGCCTCAGTTTTCCCACATCCGCCTCTGTTCTTCCTTCTCGCGCATCAAATGCTTAATGAGTGTGCCAGCATTTAAGTTGGATATGTAAGAGCAAATCCAGGTAAGTGATTTTCGCTCAGAAAGTTTGATGTTTTCTTGCAGCTTTAAGATTTGATGAAACTATCTAAACGCTGGGTCAGGTGGACAAATATCAAGTGGAATTTCTGTGAAGGTCGGCGAGCGGTGTGCATTTGAGTGCTAACCAACTAGTTGCTGTAACCGAGATTAGCTGGAAGTGTAAGACATCTGTTGAGAAGTTGTATTCATCCTTGAATTAGGTCTGTTTGTTTGAAATTTACATCCTAGCAACATGTAAGGTCATTTCAGGATAGGTATTGATTCGCCACAGGGCCCAACTGGAAGACCACGCCACTGGCACTATGACCCGATATCCCACCCAGTCATATTATCCTGATAGTAAACAAGCCAGTCCATATCCCATCCTATTAATGCTGAGCAATCAATCAATAGTTCCATCCTCTAGTCGAGGGTTGGATGCAATGGTTCTCCACTTGTCCCGATGTTGTGCTGTTCTGATAGACTGTGAATAATTCAAGCCTGTCCACTGTGAAATATTTGTAAACCATGATGTTCTTGGTCTCCCGGTTTCAAGGTTATTATTGCCGGAAGTGATAGTGAGGATAAGCTCTCACTACCTATAAAGTACTTTCTCATGGCATGCGTATCAAACAGCCTCTGATAACCAAGTCCAACTCCCGGCCTTCACGAGGCGAAACTGTTTCTACTGACGGGAGAAGGGGCAAAGGCGGATCTCTGGCGCCTCAAAACCAGATGCTTCTGGCAGGTGGGGCTCGTCAATCTTGGCTGACTGCTCATCTAGGAGAAGGTAAACTCTGATTTAAAACCCCCGCTGCCGTGCGGCTAGTCCCATTTATGGGAAGACCAGAAGTTGGTAGTGCACACCAGCGGCCATACCGACTCAATTGTCGGCCTAAACTAAGTGCGGTGCACATCAACTTTGTTGGTGTGGTCAGGGGATGTCACCCCTTCAAGTGCATGAAGACTGGAGCAGCAGATGAGTTAGAAGATCAATAGCTTTGAAGGTGTAACAGCAAGATGATGTGGCTCATCAGGGCACACTCTGACAAAGATGAGTAAGTGGCCAGTCACCTTGGAAAGGAAGGGGAACCTACCAAGTATTTACCCATAGTAAGCAATGGTAATTAATGGAAACAAATTTAGAGATGGAGACAACTCTGGTCCCTCTGCAGGGAAGCCTTCTAATAGCTTCAGTGGAGGCACCTTTCCTTCAACTATTAAGAAACCTAGTAATGACAATGTAAACCCAAAGCCTAAAAAAATGCTGAGCATCAGGCTAGAAAACGATAAATATCAACTTTGAAAGTCTTCGGTTTTGATTCGGTCCATGTTCAAACGCACAGAGGCCCACATGGGAAACACTCCAGTGATTTTACCGAATCAGTCATCCCATCCGGTAGTTGCATTAGACACATGTAAATTTCACCAGAAAAATACATGTCAATTTCACCGGCAACACAGACATGTAAATTTCACTAGCAACAGAGACATGTAAACTTCATCAGCAACACATGCATGTATATTTCAGCAGCAAGAGCCTGCCAGCCTGATGCACATCCACTGCCTGCTACAGCAATTTAGCAGTGATTCACATTTAAATTTGATGAATTTCAAATTCAAAGTGCCATTTTAGCTGAGCGCTTACAATTCAGAGAACAATTAACGCAGATTAATACTTGCTCAACTTGATTGATTCAAATCGATAGTTTCCTGCATTGTATAACTATAAGCCATTGCTTTATTGATGCTGGTTTTATGTCGAATCCACAACAAGGGCGAAATTTGCATGCGCCATGCGAGATAAATAAACATTATATGCAAATCCAACACTTTGTCAATTCAAACACGACGAATATATTATACATGATTGGTATATTGTATGGAATGTGATATTATTGTGCCTGTGATATAGTTTGAGTGTCAATAGAACGGGCGTAGCATTCTAGTACTCTGGGGAACATTGCGAAACGTGTAGTAATAATAGTGGCGCGCTAACCGACTGTATTTATCTCTTGTTTTACGTCCTAGCAACATCTAAGGTCATATCAGGACGTCCACGGACTTGTGAAAGTGCACACTAATGGCAACTTTATAGTTCTGCCCCACTGGGAGACCAGACCGCCGGTACCATGATCCAACATCCCACACTTTCACATTATCCTGATACTGTACTAACCAGTCCTTGTCCTATCCTAGGCATGCCAAGCTCAATACTAGATAGTGACAAGTATCAATTTCATATAAGTCATTGGTTTGACTCGGCCGGGATCCGAACTCCCGACCTTTCACACGCGCTGCCTGCGCTCTACCGACTGTGCTCACTGCTTCTTACCTGAGTGTGGTAGAGTGTATAGAGCCGTGCTACCTGCTGTGCTGACAATTACTCACACGCACCCTGTCACATATCACCAGTGGATACCTGTCTCATTACCTTGGAAACCTAGCTAGTTTCATCAATAACCACTGAATATCAATCAATACAGCAGAGCGGTACAATGAGAGGGCGCAATGGTCGCTGATGTGTGGGTAGGTAGGTGGCGCCACATGCAGAGCAGAGATTGTAGCGGTAGATGCCTTAATATATAATATAGGCTCCAGCAGTCCCGATGACTGATGAAGGAGGAGAGGCTGGGAAGATGGAATCTTCCGGCCTTGTTATACTCATATAATGGCTTATGATCATATATATACATATATATGCAATTGCGACTGGAACAATTAACAGCTCACATGCCCGCATGTTTTCTTGTAGTTTAATAAAGTAGTCGCTAATTTTTAATATATATATTATATGTATATTTACGCTCCACAATGCACTTATGGGAATACAAAAACGACATGTTATTCCCTCAGTTATATCCAGCACTACTTATATATACATTTATATGTATATGCATATAACTACATTGTATGTTAACCATGGTTTAGTTCCCTCTTCTCTCACATGGAGCCACCTGCGAGTGGGCAATCACTAATTCTTCTGCGACAGTTGGCTGGTTTATATATATTATATATATTATATATATATGTAGATAAATAGATATATATGTCATATACTTATGCAGATTGCGGACATGCACACTACTTAGAGTTAAATATGTTATTTTCTCAAATTGATATGCGTAGTATTACAGGAATCGATTTAGTTCTATATTAAGCTTGAAGTTAGCATTCCATATGAACAGGATGGATGGGTGGGGTGGGTGGGCGGGTGGGTTAGGTAGTTGGGGGGGGGGGCGACACAATACAGGATATGCGATACGCACATCCGGCATCCGCTTGTTGCAGTCGGCGTTCATCCAGCTAATGACATCCAGAGTAACCTAATGTAGTGTATTAGCTGCTGCTTACCCTGATATGACTAGATGTTTACAGGATGTAACATTCCAAATGAACAAAAAAAAGGGCTTACATGAAGTCATGCACTCAGCAACGAATCATTCTCTGCATGTGCAAGTGATTCTATTTTTATATATACCCTGCATGGCAGTAGCTAGGAGGGATGCGCTGGATCGAGGTTAGTTATCCCCCCCCAACAAAAAAAAGTTAAACAACTAAAAAATAAAACAAACAAAAAACCCACCATGTACCCTCCATGTACCCTCCATGAAATGGTTCGAAATGGCATGCCAGAGCCTCAAAATTTCCGAATGCCCTGGGGTGGGGTGGGAGGGGTGGGTGGGGGAGGGGAAGGTCCCTAATGCCTCCTAGTTCACCCTTGTGCCTCGCGCCTTAAACTGTCGTTTGTTCCAAGACTTTATCTGCAGCCCCCAACTGAACCAATCTGTGCACCACACAAACATTCCTAAAGCCCAGTCACACATACCCGGATCAGGGGCAGGACGAGCCCTGGACCGCCATCCGGGGTGGTCCGGGGCGATCCGGGGTGATCCGTGGCTCGTCCGTGCTGACACCGCCCGATCCGGCCTGATCCGTGGGTCGTCTGGCGCCGTCTGGGCTCGGCCCCGGATGTTTTAAAATGTTTAAAACATCCGGGGTGGTCCGGGGGATTTTACGATCCGGGCTCAATCCGGCCTGGTCCGGCCTGATCCGGGGGTGGTCCGGGGGTGATCCGGCTATTCCGGGGGTGGTCCGGAGTGGACTGGGCCTGTCCGGGGGTGGTCCGGAGTCAATTTGAGCCACGGTATGACCCGGACCATCCCCGGACCATCCCCGGACTGTCCCGGACTACCCCCGGCCTAGCCACGGACCACTCCCGGACAGCCGAGGGTGATCCGGGGGAGGTCCAGGATAGTCTGGGGGTGGTCTGGGATAGTCCTGGGGGTGGTCCAGGGCAGTCCGGCGGGTGGTCTGGCCTCGTCCGGGTTAGTCAGGGGCCGGTCCGGCCCAGTCCAGGCTCATCCGGGGCCGTTCAGGGGGCAGTCCTGGGGTGGTACGGGGCGGTCCGGGGCAGTCCGGCCTTTGGTCCGGGGCTCGTCTGGGGCTCGTCTGGGAAAGTGTGACTGCGAGGCAAAAATCGACGAAAACAGTGATTTTATCCTTGGCGGTCCGGGACAGTCTGGGCCGTTGGTCCGTGGGTGGTCCGGCTCAAAATCCGGGGCTCGTCCGGCTATGTGTGACTGAGGCTTTACTGCGGGCCTGTCCTGTACGACACGGCACGTGTATTCGGGTTGATCGGAAAAACCCGTAATAGACCCAAAACTAATTCAGTATTTGCTTACCTTTGCTTTGTTTACGCTTGTTGGACATACTTTTGTATTGACCGGAGGCTGAGGCGGTGGAGTGCAGGCTTCCCCTGCGGAAGGAAGGTAGTTCGAATTGCCAGCCGAACCAATGACCTACAAAAGTGATACTTGTCACTACCTAGCCTGGCGCTCGGCATTAATAGAATAGGACAAGGACTGGTTAGCTCAATATTAGGATAATGTGACTGAGTGGTAAATTGTATCCTGGTGCCAGCAGTCTGACCCCCTCCCAGTGGGGTGGCACTATTGAGTCGCCATATCAGTGTGCACTGTCACAAATCGGTTTAATAATAATATAATATTTATTTCCACATGATCATTGTACATAGAAGTTGATATTTATATCAATAATCTTTCACATGAAAAAGGAAAAGCAGAAACACAATACGTATGAGGTGCTTTCCCCGCATTAAATTTAACACATACAATACATTACTAATACTATAAAAGCAAAAATGTGTATCCGTCATAATATCGCAATGGATGCTGCTAGGACATAAAACGCCAAGAAAGAAAGAAACAAACAAATCACAGTGTCCAAAATGTGTGCCTGTTGGATTCGTGCAGGGGGACTGGGTGGTGGGGCCTGCGGAGGAAGACAGTTGTTCCATTGTTCAGTTGTTGCACCTTGACGGAGGAGGGCAGTGTGCAGCACGACATGCGCTGAGCAGCGTGCCACCCGACGCGCGCTGAGCAGTGTGCTGCCCGACGCGCACTGAGCAGTGTGCTGCCCGACATGCACTGAGCAGTGTGCGGCCCGACACGAGCTGAGCAGTGTGCGGCCTGACGCGCACTGAGCAGTGTGCGGCCCGATGCGCGCTGAGCAGTGCACGGCCCGACGCACGCTGAGCAGTGCATGGCCCAACGCGTGCTGAGCAGTGTGCAGCCGGACGCATGCTGAGCAGTGTGCGGCCCGATGCGCGCTGAGCAGTGTGCAGCCCGACGCGCGCTGAGCAGTGCACGGCCCGACCCGCGCTGAGCAGTGTGCAGCCCTACACGCGCTGAACAGTGTGCGGCCTGACGAGCGCTGAGCAGTGTGCTGCCCGACGCGCGCTGAGCAGTGCGCGGCCCGACGCATGCTAAGCAGTGTGCAGCCCGACGCGCGCTGAGCAGTGTGCGGCCCGACGTGCGCTGAGCAGTGTGCGGCCCGACGCGTGCTGAGCAGTGTGCGGCCCGATGCGCGGTGAGCAGTGTGCAGCCTGACGCGTGCTGAGCAGTGTGCGGCTCGACGCACGCTGAGCAGTGTGCGGCCCGACGTGCGCTGAACAGTGTGCGGCCGGACGTGCGCTGAGCAGTGTGCGGCCGGACGCGCGCTGAGCAGTGTGCGGCCCGACGCGCGCTGAGCAGTGTGCGGCCCGACGCGCGCTGAGCAGTGTGCGGCTCGATGCGCGTGCTGAGCAGTGTGCGGCTCGACGCACGCTGAGCAGTGTGCGGCCTGACGTGCGCTGAACAGTGTGCGGCCTGACGTGCGCTGAACAGTGTGCGGCCGGACGTGCGCTGAGCAGTGTGCGGCCGGACGCGCGCTGAGCAGTGTGCGGCCCGACGCGCGCTGAGCAGTGCGCAGGCACGGCGGGCCTTAACGAATGGGCGGCGGCACTCCGGGACCGGCGGCCGTCTTTGATGGCTGATTTACGCGCGCCTACGGGTGGGGGGCGTTTGTTCTCGTTTGCCCTTCCATCAAGATACAGATCTGGTCAGTTTACGCACACAAGAGTGGCTCCAAATGAGGCCCCTTTGTCTACTGAATCGTGGAGACCCGGTGGGGGCCGGCTTACTAACTAACTAACCAGCCAACTGACTGACTGTCTTAAGGGGCTGTCACATTACGATGCATCGCGCCAACATATGCCGACATATGTAATTTTTGGCCGCTACATTGGGATACGTCGTTATGCATTACGCTTGCATTATGCGCTCATTGGTATATGTTAATGTACATCGATGTTAGTTGAGATACGCCATCGCGCGTCAGGGGGTCGGCAAAGTTTTGTGCATGCACAAAACTTGTGATGTACGACAATGTTCAACAATGTGTGGATTTTACGTCGGCCATATGTTATGTATACGTTAGGCGTACACCGATGTACATTAGACATAAGTTAGACAAACATTGTTCACTCCAGCGTGTCTTGACGTATGTAACGTCTGAGGCGTAGTTCTGCCAATCGAATAAATTTCACCGGCGTTCTGTGAATGTACCATGAACATAATTCGAGCGTTTTTTGCCCGGAAGCACGTTAGCCATATATTGGTCATACACTATGTATGCGGTATGTATACGTCTAACTTTTCCCCTAGCACCAAAAAGTTTGACGCTTCTCGACGTAAAAAAGTGGTTTTACATGTTGGCCGCACACTTGCGAGATGCGTTGTAATGTGATAGGGCCTTAACTAGATCACGAGTTAATTAGGTCACTAATTCTCTAACTAACTCACTATTGAACTCACTCGTTTCAAAGCGCCGCTAAAAGTAATGTTTCCACAGGAGGACGGACTTGATTGGTTCTAAAAATGCACCCCGCATTCGCGGCGTACGCCGCGTTGTGGAATGGGCCATCTTTTGGCGATCACGGCACCGTGTATGGTTATTAAGATGCTCCGTACCCGATTGCTATGAATCGCACTTCCTTTTGTGTCCCGGTGCCCATGCCCTACGCAAGTCCCCATGCTGCTCTCAGGGATCCCTGGACTGTATTATCACATTCTGTGGTTTCAAGAAGGTTAAACCGCAAAGAAAGAGGAGAATCACGGAGCTACTGAGTCTGTTTAACAAGGTCTTCATGAAGCATTACACTTGCTAAGTAATTATTCTCCCATTCTTTAAACTACTGATATGGTGTGAAATAAACATAGTCAGAAGAATGGTATATTTCAAACATCCTTCAAATGCTTTAATCTATGCTATTCATAAATACACATAACCAGTTGGGATGGCTGAATGAGTTAGAGTGTTCGTCTCCCGTGTTGCTAGACCATGGGATCGTGGGTACGAACCCTGGTCGAGTCAAACTAATGACTTAAAAATTGATACTTGTCACTTCCTAGCCAGGCGCTCAGCATTATTAGGATAGGGCAAGGACTGGTTTGCTCAGTGTCAGGATAATGTGACTGAGTGGGATATCAGGTCATGGTGGCCTGGTCTCCCAGTGGGGCAGCACTATAAAGTCATCATGAGTAGGTACTGTCACAAGTCGTACCTGTCCTGATATGATAGTGGATGTTGCTAGGATGTAAAACAACAAACAAACATAAATACACATGTTTGATTATGTCTGAATACGAAACCACCACTGGGTTATTTCTGGAAATAAACAAGTTCATAATTCCAACTGTGAATGCGCTGAAAATGACGTCGAGAGCAAAGCAAATGCACATGTTCAAGGTTTTACCATACCATGCAGGTTTGTTTTGCATCGACGCATCCCATGATGCACCGCGTGGCTGGGATTACGTCCTGAACCAGCACGCACTTATTCAGTCTTCCTCGTTGTTGTGCTTATTTTATTTACGATGTTTTCGATGCCTTTCAAAACCGGAAGTAGACGCTACCATCACATTGCAAGCAAATCCCTCCCTCTGGTGGCGGGAGGCGACACTACATAAACTACACAGCTAGTCCAGAACATCCAGCATTTTGTTGCGTGACACTGTGGGCTGCAAAGATACCCGAGCTGCAATCCCGCTGCAAAGCTAATTTATTTATTTTCCAATTATTTGGAAACAACAACAAATTGGCGATAATTAAGATTCATGTAATGGAGGTAACATTCGGCCGCATTTTAGCCTGTGGCATCATGGGATTCGATGCCAACACCTGCCGTCTCTCTCACGATTATTACTCGATGAGAATGCCCCAGTTCTGATTTTGCATTAATAGCTCTCTGCAAATTTGCATAAATCCCAGCCCAGGCTGTAAGCTTGTACGATTATTAAAGATAAGATACATAGTCCGATCGCTTTAAATTTCTATATTCTTGTCTAGATAAATATATTATGGTGATTGTTATAATCTACATTATTTTAGTTAACAATAACATTAATTTTAAATTGATAAATTTGGAGATATTTGAGGTGCAAAGATGCCAAAACAATGTTAGTAAGCACGTCAAACCTCTGACACCGCAGGCTTCTACAGAACCAGGTTCTATTAAAGCTGCATAGTCCACCTGCCAATCACATGTCTCCCGTCACCCTCCTCGCCATACTCTCACATGTATATATATCATCATCATCATGCTGTCGGTCGCGATGCGACAAAGACTGCTTTCATTACTTGACTGCCGCTCTCCATTTAGCTCTCTGCTGTGAGAGTTGTGTCCATGAGTCGGTCTTAATGTCTCTCAGCTTCAGGTTTCTCTTGATGGTATCTTTGAACCGGAGACGGGGGCGCCCCTCTCTTTCTGTAGTCAAAAAGACAGTTGAGAATAGAGGATCTGCTTTGGTAGCCTGTCTGATGACATCCTCATGAGGTGTCCAGTCCACCGGAGATTCTTTTTGATCAGAATATCTTCCATAGAGGGCAGCCCCATCCGTTCGAGTATTTCCTTATTCGTCACTTTGTCATATATAGACTTTATATATATACAGTCTATATATATACATGTGTATATATATAGACTGTATAGTCTGATGCTCCATCAGACTATACAGTTTTAAAGAAATCGCATGTTTCTTGACGTCTGCGACAGTAGTGAAGGAATAGAATATAATGTTCGCGCTGTACTGTACCCGTGCACACACATATGCTGCTGTGGGCTTTCCGTTTATTAGAAGCGTCGCCAACTGTGTCTTGTATGCACACGATGGGCTAAATCACATATGTCTATAATTGGGGGAATGTTTTCGTGTATTTAGTATGATTTATAGACCCGTGCAAAGCATACAACTACACATATACATCTGGCTACAAATAAGAGAGAGACAGGCATGGTTGGGTTGGGTCGGGTTCTTGACGTCTAGCTTACTTTAGTTTCTATCATTTGTCTGAGATAAATATATTGAATTGATTGTACTAGTCTAGCTTACTTTAGTTTGAAGTAACCTTTAATTTGAATGGCTAACTTTAGAGATATTTGAAGTGCTAAGATAGCAAAATAATTGTGGTAAGCACATCACAACTCTGACACCATAGGCTTCTGCAGAAACAAATTCTGTTAAACTGATTCAGTGTTCCCTTCTATGCAGAAACACCTGTTTAATAAGTGCACTAGTATTTAAGATATGCATTTAAAATACAATCTGGATAATTGCTTTGGCTTAAAAAAAGAGACGCTTTCCTTGGGCCAAGCAGCTTTAAGCTTATCATATGATGTAAGCATTTTATAAAGCATGTATAACGCATATTCATATACAGTTATATACAGTAAAACCTCCCTATATCGACCGCCCTTGGGACCGACTTTAAGTGGTCCACTTAGGGAAGTGGTCGGTTTAGGGAGTCAGAATATGGTTACAATGGTATTATTGGGACCCAAATAAAGCGATCGATATAGAGGAGTTGTCGATCTGCGGAGGTGGTCGGTTAGGGAGGTTTTACTGTACATGATTTCGTTTGAGTAATCAAATTGTGCCGACCATAATCGCAGAGGTTAACTGGTTGGTTGTTTGTGTCCTGGCAACATCTAAGGTCATATGAGGACGGCAGAGGTTAAATGATTTCATTTGTTAAAGTCCAATGAATCCAGCTTTGGTGGTGTGATTTACAATACAACAATGCACGGTGCAGCAAGCCGCCCAGCGCGACGCTGACAAGACTGCGTGTCCACACACCCCACACATCCCACGCATCACACGCATACAATCTGCAATACACAAGTGCTGTGCAACGACCCGCTGGGATAGCTGCACAACCCGAGGCTTGCAAGTTGCAGTGTGGATATCAAATATGTGTATATGAGCATGAACACCGCAGGGGGACGGGCAGACAGTCAGTGTGAGCTATGGGGGGTGCGGCTGGTAGGGGGTGGGGGTGGGGGTGGGGGGTAGCGGGGCTAAAATCAATCAGGGCTTGTTGCGAATGCTATATGTGAGGGCGGGAGGCAGGGATTACAAAAGACGCTGCAGATGAGGGGCGTTGTTATGAGAGGCAGGGGCGTGGGCTGGGTGCGTATTGGGTGGATTATAGGCAGGCAGTCAATACACGCCGGCAACATGCACAGCTCGCAGTGACAGCCGCTGAGGACAGGATCAATAGATATACACTGCTTGCCCGATCTTATACCACACCCGCCACACCGTCCTGCACTATAGATCCAGGTAGCAAGAACGGAGGCGGCAAACTTCAGTCTGATTTGACGAAATGTCTTCTGCTAGCAATGGCTTCTCTGTCCCTTCTCTCTCTACCCTCTCTATTTTCTCTCTTTCCTCTGTTCCCTTTCTCCTCACTCACATATCTCTCCCCCCTTCTCCCCCCTCTCCTCCCTCTCCTCTCTCTCTCCTCTCTCCTTTCTCTCCTCTCACACATGTCTCTCCTCTCCCTACTCTCACCTCCCTCTCCTTCCTTTCCGTTCTCCCTCCTCTCTGTCCTGACTCTCCTGTCTCTCCTCTCTCTCCTTTCTGTCCCATATATCATATTTCTCCCCTCTCTCCCATCTCTCCTCGCTCTCCCTTCACCCTCCTCTCCCTCCTCTCTCTCCTCTCTCTTCAGCGGTAACTGGTTCTATTACATTCATTCAGTGTTCCTTTCTATGTGGCAACACATGCTTAATAAGTTATCTAAGTTAGATATGTAGAATCGATTTGAGATAATTGTTTTGGTTTTTAAATGTTGATGCTCCATCAGACTATACAGTTTTAAAGAAATCGCATGTTTCTTGACGTCTGCGACTATAGTGAAGGAATAGAATATAATGTTCGCGCTGTACTGTACCCGTGCACACACGTATGCTGCTGTGGGCTTTCCGGTTTATTAGAAGCGTCGCCAACTGTGTCTTGTATGCACACGATGGGATAAATCACATATGTCTATAATTGGGGGAATGTTTTCGTGTATTTAGTATGATTTATAGACCCGTGCAAAGTATACAACTACACATATACATCTGGCTACAAATAAGAGAGAGACAGGCACGGTTGGGTTGGACAATCCTTTTAATTCTCACGGACTGTGCATTAAAATGCTCTAACGGTTACAAAAGTCGAAGTTTCTCAACAGATGACAGACAGTTCACACAATAATGGTCTGGAATGAGCTGGGGCGCTCATTCGGGTTCATTGCTGGACGCGGCCAGCTACGAGTGTGTGTGTGTGGGGGGGGGGGGGTGGGGGGCGGGGTACACAACCATGGGGGGCGCTTACACCTAACCACCTGCCAATCACAAACCACTCCAGGGCATACCCCAGCCTGCTCATCAGCCAATCAAATGACAAGAAAATCCGTAGCCACCCCACCTACACCTATGCTGGTCAGTTGATTTCAACCGTTGTGGCGTTCTCTGTGGCGGAGTGGTTAGAGTGTCTGCCTTTTTTCTAGGTCAGACTCCTAATCTGAGGGTCGGCGGTTCAATTCCCCGTGGCCCCAGCTCTGCCAATTTGGATTTCCACCGCTGTGTATAACTTACAGCGTCATCAAAGGCCGGTTGCTCTCATACCTTGTCAATGTGGTGTGGGAGGTTAAAAATCCCTTGGGTCGGTAAAAGTGTACACTGGGGCTTTCTATCGACCAACAGGGGAATGAGGAAGACCAGTTGTCTATGACTGAAATTTCCCCTGCTTAAACAACTAATGGACCAACAAAAAACACCAAAAAAACCTGCCGCACTGACCACTTCCCAGCTCCATTTTTCTTCAATGAAAGGAGATGCCTCGACACGGGTCAGCAAGAAACAAAAGCCAAGCCACGTCCCCAGGCAGGAACCGACACCAGCTCCGCACAAAATGAACGGTCGGGCCCAACAGGTCAACAAGCAATTTACCTTTCATGTAATAATAAATAAATAAAATTGCCATTCTCTGCCCATTTTTAAAAATATAGAAATAATGAATTATAGTTTGTATATATATAGACAAATTCTCGGGGATGAAAGATGATGTGCGCACCCGTAGTTAAGGTTTGGGCCGGTGGTGGCGCCACCAGTCCTAGGATGGAAGGAACGGAGCAAATACATTTTTAGTAGTAATTGGTAATAAATGGATAATAAATGGGTAATAAATGGATAATAAATGGATAATAATAAATTCCCTTCTGCGCCTTTATACTCGCATAATGCTTATACATAACATATGTATATATATATATATATATATATATATATATACATAAATAATTGTAAAGCACACATTAGCTTCATCTTGTGCCCATAACATAGAAAGAATCTCCAATAATTTTACCATTTTGAGGTGACTGCTGAACCCTTCCGCTCCCGGAGCGGCCCCTGGCGAACTCTGTACCAGATGTGGGCTTCTCGTTATGCAGCGACACACTTGATATATACCAGAGGAGGCTCACGGACAGCGGTGCCAGTACCTCCTCCAGGGTGCTCCACACAGCATCTCCCTCCAGGGGGCCAAGTTTCCGCCTCACCTCCACGGCGGCTTTCATCTCACACCTCCTCCAGCTGCACCTTGGCAGTGAAGGTGCTCATCTAATGCTGTATTCTTGTGAATGCCTGCTGCTCTCCACAACCGAATCATGTCAGTATATATATATATATATCATATAGCATATTTGCGCAAGCGGATATGCATATATACGCAACACATGCTAAGCTTGTGTGATATTCTTTTGCAGGTAGATATTTGTTTCTAATAAATTTACAAATACTTTCTGCTCTCAGCAACAGATATATGTATTTATATATGTGATGTATAATGCATTATGCGCGTATAAAAATACGAAGGGAATTGTTTATATTATAATGATATATTATCGTTATTACCATTGCTATAGTCCGTAAGACTCCACACTTCACAGGTGGCGCCACCTGCGGTGCCACCTGCAGCCCACCTCCCCTCCAATGGGTGTTGACAAGTGTCAGTCGCACCGGAGGATATATGTGCCTTATAACGCACTATGCGAGTATAAAGGCGCGGAAGGAAATTATTTCCTCATTATTATTATTGTGTTTATTATTAGTATTATTATTACACGATATACTGTACTGCCTCCTTCATGTTCATGACTGGTGGCTCCACCTCCGGCGCTCCCCGGTACCTTCATACCCTAAAAACATCACTCGTGTCGCAAAAGCAGGTATGCATATGTACTCAACAAATCCAATGGTTGTGTGATATTCTTTTGCAGGTAGATATTTGTTTCTAATAAATTTGCAAATGTATTTTGGTGTCTGCAACAGAAACCCACATATATCTATATCATATATACAAAAGTAGGTATGCATATAAGCTCAACTGATGCAATGCTCGTGTGATATTCCTTTTGCAGGTGATATGTCTTTCCAATAATTTGGAAAATATATATATCGTATATAATATATCATATATCATATATGTGAAAGCAGGTGCAACACATGCAATGCTTGTGTGATTGTGTTGTTGTAAGTAGATATTAAATTAGTTTTTAACAATCTTGCAAATGCCTCCTGCTCTTCGCAACAGAAACATGTACATATGTATTAGACATATATTGCATGTCATATATGTGAAAGCAAGTAGTATCTATGCGCAATAAATCTCATCATTGTGTGATATTCCTTTTTCAGGTGATATTTGCTTCTAATAATTAAGTAGATGCTTGCTCAAGCTGCTGTTTTCCACAACAGAAACACACACGTAAATATATATCCATATATATCAATCAATGGGTGCCGTCTTCTCGAAGAAGGTTGGCTGCAATGGACCTCCATCTCTTCCTGTCATTTGTTCCTCTCACGCATTCCGCATAGCTCATTGCTGTCCACTCAGTGATGTTGTCCATCCATGTTGTTCTCCTTCTCCCTTTTGGTCGTTTCCCTTCTATCTTCCCTTCCAGTATTCTTCTCTGTGATTCCTGGTGCCGTATCATGTATTTAATTTTTCTGTTTTTGATCGTTTGTATTATCTGTCTCTTAATTTTCATTCTTGTTAGGACCTCCACGTTGCTTATCATTGCTGTCCATGGAATTTTTAACATTCTTCTGTATTGCCACATTTCAAATGCCTCGAGCTTTGTTGTTATTGCTTATATATATATATTGCATATTATATATCATATGTGCGAAAGTAACTATGCATATATGAGTGACAGCTGATACAATACTTGGATGCTATTATTTTACAGGAAGATATTGTTTCAAATAAAGTAAAAATGGCTGCTGCTCTTCACAGCAGAATCTAATATATATCATATATCATATATCATATATCAGTGAAAGTAGATACATGGCGAGAAGTTGACTGCTTGGATGATATTATTTTGAAGGTAGATAATAGTTTCTAATAACTGTTATTATTGTAGTGAATGTAATTATATTTGGTGAATGCTATCCGCTTATTTGTTGGTGTTTTACATCCTGGCAACATCTGAGGTCTTATCAGGAAACCCTTTGCCAGTTCTAGAGCAGTGATCCTCCGGCTGTAAAGCTAAAACAGTTTATTGCATCAAAGAGGCATTCTGTTACAATAAATACATACAAATCACCTGCAATTGTAGTTGGACAATGCATATATTACATCGAGAAAATATGTATTAGATTGCAACAGATTAACTAGACAGACACAAAATAAAATCCGCTTTGAATACAAACAATACTCTGATTGTGAGTAAGTATATATATGTAAATAAATCCGTGAAATTAACACCCAGTGTTTTTTTCTATAACATTGTAGGATAGGAAACGATGGGTGCAAAAGAATAGCAAATAACAGCAGAATAGTGTATTTTCTCGAACAACAACATTCTGGTACAACATTAGTGTCGATGAGTAATTAGCTTCAAATGCATGACGAAACTGTGTTTAAAAATCCCAGGAACGTTTGAGATGATATGAGGTAATGTTGGGAATGTTGGGAATGTTGGGAATGTTGAAACAGTGTGTGAATAACAACCAAAGTTTATATCTACACAATAGATCACGGATATTTCACGGATACCAGGTCTGGTCTCCCAGTGGGGCAGCACTATAAAGTCGCCAGGAGTGTGCACTGTCACACATCGGTACCTGTCCTGATATGACCTTAGATGTTGCCAGGACTTGCAACTCCAACTACCAACCAACCAATCATTCCAGTTATCAGCAACTGCTGAAGCGACTGAGTGAAGAGTGTTTTACGCCCTAGATACATGTAAGGTACTGAATAGTGACTAGTGATAGTACCTGTGGCGACTCTACAGTGTTTCCAATGCTGGGATGCAATGCGCACCCAGTCACATTATTTAGACACTAAGCCAACCAGTCCTTACAAAAAGGTAGACACAATACATAATTAGTTTGGAGAGAGGCTCTCACTCCGGCTGGTCACAAAAGACCTACCGATAGCTTTTATTGGGAACAAAATTCATGAGCAAATGAGCCGAGAAAGTGGGATACTGGACATACGCTGATGGGAGGAAAGCAATTTGGTGCTTGACCGCACAGAGAGTGGCTCTCCAGGTCGCTGCAACTCCCATGTCCACTCAGTGGCAATACAGCAATAAGTACAAGCAAGCGCATAACATATTTAATAATATTAACATACCTTATGGTGCTGTCACATTATGGCGCTTCTCGCCAACGCGCATCGATGTATGTGATTTTTTGGTGGAACATTGGGATATGTCAGGAAGCGTTACGCGCGCATTATGCGCACGTTACGCGTGCGTTATGCGCGCGTTGGTATACGTGCCAAAACCTTTTCGTTTTTTTTTCTCACGCGTCGATATACGTTACCACAACGTCGGCTGCACTCTACCAACACGTTGCGCTGACGTCAAACTTTTTCCCCCCGCGCAGAAAAGTTTGACATTTCTCGACTTTTTTGCGCGTTGGCGGCACGCCGGCGAGAAGCATCGTAATGTGACAGGGTCATTACATTACAATAAAACCGGAATCAAGCGTCATGTCACTGCAGTGCCATTTGGTGGCGTCCACCAGAACTGTCGGTGTGAAAAAGATGTGAAGACAGCCTTGTTTTCCCAGGGTGCACCCTGTTTTTGTCTGCGTAAGCACCAATACACGAGGGCCAAATGAAGGTGGGCCGAGAGCCATATATCAGACGGGTGGACTCCCAACGGGGATTTTGTGGATTGTGAGTTGTCGGCCTCTCACGGAGCATGGTGTCCCTCATTATGGTTCACCCACCGAATCAGTGCACGCACGGACCGCCGAAGGTGGACCGGGGTTAGGGGTGGTGGTGGTGGTGGTGGGGGTTGGGTGTGGGTGTGGGTAGGGGTGTGTGGGGGCGTGTCTAGGTGTATGGGGGCGTGTGTAGGTGTGTGTGAATCGTAGGTAGGTGTGTTGGGCGTGGGTAAGTGTGTGGGGTGTGGATATGTGTGTGGGGGCTTGCATGTAGGTGTGTGTGGGGCCTGTGTATGTGTGCTGGGGGGGTAGATGTGTGGAGGCGTGTGTGTAGGTGTGTGTGGGGCGTGTGTGTACGTGTGTATGGGGCATGTGTATGTGCGTGTGTGGGGCATGTGTATGTGTGCGGGGGATATGTGTGTGGAGGCGTGTGTGTAGGTGTGTACGTGTGTATGTGTGCAGGGGGGTAGATGTGTGGGGGCGTGTGTGTACGTGTGTGGGGGCGTGTGTGTACGTGTGTGCGGCAATGACGGTTCTGATGTATCAGGGTGAGGTGTCGCCGCCTGTTGGTGTTGTCCGCATGTAGTTTTCCTCTGTGTGGACTACGAACGTTATGGTGAGTGGGGCAGCCGTCGGTCCATTGGACCATAGGTCTGGACTTCAGGAAGAGGAGTCCCCCAGTGAGAGTTTGACTGAATGTCTCCACTGTAAATTTTACCTGCCTGAAATGTAATTTTTTAGTCAGATATGTTTAACCACTGTAAGACCCCCAATAGTCAATGTCTACTTGTTGGTGCTGTGGGGTCGTTAAGCAAAGAAACAAACAAATGTATCCACTCATGGTAGGTATACAGCAGCCTTACGTTGAACAGTAGCGCCTTCTGGTGGGACATGCGTATTTAGTGGTATGCATATGTGGGGGTGTTACAAGGGGTTTGCTCACGTCATGCTGACCAGTGTTCTTATCACGTGTGTAGGTTTGTGTGAGGAGGGTCTCGTGTTGGCTATGTTTGTTGTATCCAATGCAGTCGCTCCAAGTCTGAACCGTCTCAGCAGTAATGGGTGATGCTGGTCAGAAGACAGCTGTCATGGCAAACAGCCATGTTTACTGCTGTCACACCTTTAGCGTTAGCGTAAACACAAGCTCTGTCATTTGGTTGGGGCTATGTTAGTTTAAAATGGTAACCGATGGTCAGATTGTCTGTTGGGTTTATCCTCATCTATGCCATTATCACGACCGGATGCAGAGCGCAGGCTTCTCGTGCAGTAGGTAGGGTGCTCGAATCGCAGCCGAGTCAACCAATGACTTAAAAAATTGATACTTGTCCCTATAGACTGTCACTTGGCATTACTAGGATAGGGCAAGGACTGGTTTGCTCAGCGTGACTGAGTGGGATATCAGAACATGGTGCCCGTGGTCCGGTCTTCCAGTGGGGCAACACTATTAGGTCCCCATGAGTTCGCGCTGTCACAAGTTGATGCCCATCCTGAAATATCTTTAAATGTTACTAGGACTAAAACAATAACACACAATCATCATGATATGCTGCCTTTCTTATATGGCTGCCAACAGATTTTAGTTACTGAAAATCGTGATGGTTGACCTACATTATTGCCAGCCAGTGCGTTTTTCCTGTGCTGGACCATGACATTTCCATAGTGTGCAGATGAAGCAGCATCGATCGTGTGAAAGTGACAGATGAAATCACAGTTTGCTGCGTCTGTTCAGTCTGAGTTTTTGGTTTTGTTTTAAACATAGTTTATTCATTGAGTAAAGTCTTTTGTCAGCGCCGTGGCACTGGTCTTCCAGCCATGTGACAATACAGTCATTTACTCTAGAATCCAATAGGTGTCGGCAGCTGCCTGTCTTCAGCAGCTGTGTCGAATTCTCCAGGGGTTCTAAAAATGACAGCTCTCATGTGATGTGACAGTGAATCTATCTGTCAAGTTGCTGGGGATAGCAAATTCCACGTCTGGCATTGCTTCTGGAGCTGCTGCGTGTTGCTGATGTTGTTCCTTTGTGGGCTGACCATGACAGCCTCTTGCATCGTGAAGACATCATGTGTGATGGCGGCGTGGCAAGAGGATAGTTATCGGGCTTCGGTTGGACATTTTATTTTTCATTTGATGATTCATTGTTCTTGGACATTGAGGGCTAGGTCTGCTGAATTTGATGCAGAGGTGGGCGCAAATGAAGCTAACCGTCAGCCGCACACCATGTGCCAGGATAATCATGGCTGTTGGAGTTGCTCGGGGACCGGATGTGACTGGCGATGCCTGAGTATAGTACTCGAGTTTGACGTCAGGTGGCAGGACCGTTGTGGTTTTCCCGCGCCTGGAATGACCCGTTTTGAGGAGCCATGTGGACCCCACTAATGAAGTTAAATTGCCAATAAAACATTTCTATTTTGAATCTAAATGAAAAGTCTACCTTTAATTTCCACTAGTATTTGCTCAAATACATCGATTCTGGTTATCTAACTACGTTTATGTTGTTTGTGCTATATCTCGTAAATGTCCCCCAAAAATGGACAGCAACAAATACTGAAAAGAATATCAGCATCAAACTCACAGCAAATTGAATTAGAGATGAATGTTGTCTACACATTTTACCACGGGGCGCGTAAGCCGAATCGATAGAGCGAAGACATCCTATGCAGGAGATCAGGAGTTCAATTCCCGTTTGAGTCAAACCAATGACTTACAAAATTGATACTTGTCGTTTCCTAGCCAGGCCATCGGCATTAATAGGATAGGCCAAAGACTGGTTAGCTCAGTGTCAGTATATTATGACTGAGTGGGATATTGGGTCAATGTGCTGGTGGCCTGATTTCCCAGTGGGACAGCACTATAAAGTTGTGCGTGTGCGTGTGCGCACTGTCAGTACCATCCTGATATGACCTTAGATGTTGCTAGGACGTAAAACGCCAACAGCGAACCAACACATTTTGTCGATGCGTCCCCTCTACTCCACCCTCCCCACCACACACAGATGCAGGTGCTCCTCATCCCATACGTCGGCATTCCCATCACGAGTTATTAACACGCCTTCACTTGAAGGTGAGCTGCTCAGCAAGATGACCCGCCCCACGCCCAAAGAATAGATGTCACCGCTTTCACCCCTCTTCAGCGATTCAAATCTCCTTCAGCGGATACCTCGCCGTAAGATAAGCCGGGGCCTCCCACAGGCAGACAGACACTTATGTGCACTCCATTCAGGATCCCTAATATTCGACTATTTTAAATGCTGGGAGATGCAATTTCCGCCGCTGTCTATTCAATAACATGGCATAGGATTGTGTCTGATTATGTTGTGGATAATTATTATTAATACTGTTATTGCTATTTTTGTCATTGTCAATGTCCTCATTATCGCACTCCTTCTCCTCCTCATCAGCAGCACCATCCCCATCCCCACCATTCCAATCACTATCTTCAGCATCACCACCTACCGGGCGCCGCGGAAGCCGAATCGGTAGAGCGCGGGCCTTGAGTGTGGGAGATCTGGCGTTCAGTTCCAGGTCGAGTCAAACCAATGACTTATAAAAGTGATACTTGTTGCTTCCTAGTCTGGCGTTCGGCATTAATAGGATAGGGCAAGGGACTGGTTAGCTCAATGTCAGGACAATGTGACTGAGTGGGATATCGTGTCACCTGATTTCCCAGTGGGGCAGCACTATAAAGTTGCCATGCATGAACACAGTCATAAGTGGCTGCCCATCCTGATATGGCCTTAGGTGTTGCCTGGACGTAAAACTCCAACAACCAACCCAGCAACCTTCCCGTCGTTGGCAAGCGGTGCCGGGCCGCCACCACCCCGTGGTTAACCCGGGTGCCACTTACAGATGGCACAAGCGGAGCAGTGCCACAAACACAAGAAGGCCTAATCGGTAAGAGCGGCTGGCCGGCTTCCCATGTTCGAACCCTCATCCATCATCATGCTGTCGGTCGCGATATGACAAAGACTGCTTTCATTAGTTGACTGTCACTTTCCATTTAGCTCTCTGCTGTGAGAGTGATGCCCATGAGTCGGTCTTAATGTCTCTCATCTTCAGGTTTCTCTTGATGGTATCCTTGAACTGGAGACGAGGGTGCCCCCTCTTTCTGTAACCAGAAGACAGTTGAGAGTAGACACCCTAATCAAGTGAAATCAATGAATCACAACAATTGATACTTGTAGCTACCTATCCTGGTGATCAGCACCACTAGGTTAGGGCTGGGACTGCTTTGTTCAGTTTCACATTAATGTGACTGAGTAGGATTTTGGGTAATGATGCTGCTGCCTGGATTTCCCAGTGGGGCAGCACTATACAGATATGGCGCTACCATTAATACGCATTGTCATCAAGTCGGTACCCATCGTGGTATAATGTTGCGGGAAATAAAATCCCCTGAAACCGTTCAAGGGGCTTTCACTAATCCATAGCAACCGCCCCATGCCGGGGCAGCATTGTTCTGAACACAGTTTCAATGAGTCCGTAAAATTAACTATGCCATTATCAGTGAATAACAGGGTTTGAAAGGAATAAACATATAAATAAATGCATGCTTGAATCAATATGGTCATTACAGAAAGGATCTGAACATATTTATTTTATATATTGTAATTATATGATTATACGGACTTATGTGAGTATAAAATACGGACAGTTTTAGAAAGCATCGATTATTCCCGCCTATTCAACAAACGCTACCGGTGGCGCCACCACCCAGTGTCCCCGTTCACTAACCGTTCACCGGCGCTGTGACTCGCTGCGGATATAAACACAACCCACACACCCAAACAGAACCACACCTGTGAAAAACAAACGACGCAGCGAATGTATTTGTTTGCAGTGAAAAACCGACGAATTGTGTGGTAAAAGGACCTCACTGGCACCCGGCAAGTGTGTGCACTGGCGCGTTGTTACGCCAACTTGATCTGCGTAGCGAGTCTGAAAACCTTTCATTATGTTCCGTAGCAATGGACTCCCCCTCCCTCATTGCTCATCCCCACCCCCGCCTCTACACACATCCCCTCCTCCCCTACACCTACCCCCTCACCCCTCCCCATCCCATCCATCTCAGCTACCATGTTCGTGTTATTATAACTGGCACCCAAACCCTTCTCTAATCCTGCCCGATAGGCTTCCCCTCTCCACCACACCCCACCTCCATCCCATAATCCCCCCCCCCCACACACACACCGACCCCTCCCCCCCACGCGCACCTACTTGCAAGTCTCATCCATCGCTACTAGCATGTTCATGTTATTATAACTTCCACTCAGAACCCACACCCTCTCAACTGCTACTCTGCTGTTCCGTCGCCTATCCCACAACAATATTTTAACTCCTCCACACCCACACGCACAGCCACACACACTCACACCGCCACACCCACACCCACATCCACACACCCACACACCCATCCAAGCGCACACCCACACCCGCATCCACACACCCCACACCTACCCCACACACCCCCACACCCACACCCATACTCACCCCACCTCCACCCACATGCACACCCACCCACACCTCACTCACTCACTCAGATCAGCCACTCCTGCACAGAACGCGCCAAGATCCATTGCTAATGGGGTGTTGTCCATGCGTGTGCGTGTGCGTGTGCGTGTGCGTGTGCGTGTGCGTGTGCGTGTGCGTGTGCGTGTGCGTGTGCGTGTGCGTGTGCGCGTGCGTGTGCCGTCGTGCGTGTGCGTTGTGCGTGTGCGTGCGTGTGCGTGTGCGTTGTGCGTGTGCGTGTGCGTGTGCGTTGTGCGTGGTGCGTGTGCGTGCGCTGGTGCGCGTGCGCGTGCGCGTGGCTGCGTGCGCGTGTGCGTGCGCGTGCGCGTGCGCGTGTGCGCTGTGCGTCCGTGCGCGCGCGTTGCACGTGCGCTGTGCGCGTGCGCTGCGTGCGCAGTGTGCGTGTGCGTGTGCGGTGCGCAGTGTGCGGTGTCGTGTGTGCGTGTGCGCGTGCGTGTGCGTGTGCAAGTGCGTGTGCGGGTGCATCTGAGTGTGAGTGTGCGTGTGCGTGTGCGTGTGTGAGGATAGAGCTGGGTGAGGGAGGGTGAGGGCTAAATCTGTTGAATCTCTCCTCCATGTTAGCCCACATTCTGGTTCGCCTCCATGGGTTATCTCTTCTGCGGGGCTAGGCGTGGTTGGAAGCTTAGTGCCCCACGACCCCCAACGCAACGTCCCCGCGCCTGCGCCTGCGTCCGCCGTGCCCGGGACCGGCGCGCCCGGCGCATGTGCCCGCTCCTGCGCCCTGAAATCCCGCCCGCCCGCAGATAGGCGCCGCCTCCGCCAATTGTGTTACGGCCAAACTGGGTGCGGGCTGTTGACAAATGCCAAAGACACTTGTGTTTATTGAATCACATCGAACCGGGGCGGGATTTGGCGCCTAGGGGGAATTCGTATTGATTCGCGCATCCGCAACCCCATCCCCTCACCCGACCCCAACCACCACACCTCCAGCCCACACCTCCAAACCCAACCCAACAGTAACCCGCTCACCCACACCCATACCCAGCCCACACCTCCACACCCGACCCGAGCCAGCCGCCAGCGGATGAATAATTCGTAAGGATGGTTTGTCGAAATGGCATGCTTTCAAAAAAGGTGTGCACTTAGACGCGTGTGGGTTCCCAGTTGTCACACTTTCTCTCCCCCCCCCCCCGCTCCTCCTCTTGCCACACGATTGTTGAGTATTCTGGTTGGTCCGGGTAGTCGTCCACTGTTTGGACTGTTGTCAATGGCGCATACATATATCATTGCACTAATATTCACATGTTGTCCTTACCCTATATTGTCAGGGCATTTTGCCCCCCCACCCCCATCAAATTGGCCACCTAAAAATTGGCCACCCAATTATTGGCCACCTAATAATTGGCCACCTTACAATAAACCACCTAGTAATTGGCCTGCAAATAACTGTCCTAATAATTTGCCACCTTATATTTAGCCTCCTTGTTCACTCGTTCTAGTCTTTGATCTGGTCCGGTCTTCAAAACATAATTTCTACAGACGGACCTTGGAAGAGTTCAGCCAACCAGGATTCTATATCTTGCAACCAGGATTCTATGCTTGCTGCATCAAGATGTACCGAACATTCGGAACATCTGCACCAATGCTCGATAAGTCTACTGTTCCTAATTGTAATCCCTCACTCATTCACACGCTCACTCACTAACTCAGTGACTCACTCACTGACTCACTCACTGACTCACTCACTTTCACTCAGTCACAATATGACACAGAGGGCTTAGTCAGGGTGGTTGATCACAGCAATGCTGGTTTCCATGGGAATTAGGTCAAGTAAATTAAACCCGGACTGTGGCGTTTTATCAAATGAATCGCCCTTGGTAATTCCATAATGTGTAATCTGATTGGTCATGGTCATTGGTTAGGAGAACAATGATTTCAGACCGGATCCAACATTTCCAATAAAGCTAACTTCTTTTTAATGGAGAATGGTCGTAAATCCAATCATCCCCCCCCCCCCGCTCGACTGAAGTGTTCAGATGTCTGTTTCTGTGAGAGCGGATTTGATTATCAAAATCATGTCAACCAGCCTCATAACCTGCCTGATTTGCTTGGCTAAAGGTCACAAGGTCATGGCTGTTCTCGACACTCCTTAGGTAGTATGTACCTCCTGCAGATTCACACTGTCCCTTCAGCCTATCCCCCATACTAGCGCCACCACCCGTTGCCTTGGGCACTACTTGCTATTCATGTCTAGACAGGTTCTGACTTGTGACAATGCGCACACTAAAATTGACCCAAAAAAATCACCAACTTCACCAAATGCTACGCAAGGCAGTGCATATTAATAACCCTACCAACCATCCCCATTCTAATGTACTACTCATAGGATTCATTAAGTACGACACAGAGGGACTTGTAACCCTGCCAAAGATTCCCATTCTAATGTACTACTCACAACATTCACCAAGTCCTGCACACCCGGCGCGGTGGCCTCATCAGTTCGCTTCCCAGTTGAGTCAAACCAATGACTTATAAAATTGATAATGTTCGCTTCCTAGCCTGGCACTCAGCATTAATATGACAGGGCAAGGACTGGTTAGCTCACTGTCAGGATAATGTGATTGAGTGGGATATCGGGTGATGGTACCGGCTGCCTGATTTCCCAGTGTGGAAGCACTATAAAGTCCTATGACTGCGCACTGTCACAAGTCGGTACGGGTCCTCATGTGACCTTAGATGTTGCCAGGACATAATACTCCAGCAACCAACCAACCAAGTCCTGCATAAAGCAGATCTGGAAACCTTGCCAAAGATCCCCATTTCAATGTACCTCTCACAGGACTCACCAAATGTCACAATCAATCAATCAATAGTTCCGTCCTCTAGTCGAGGGTTGGATGCAATGGTTCTCCACTTGTCCCGATGGTGTGCTGTTCTGATAGACTGTGAATAATTCAAGCCTGTCCACTGTGAAATATTTGTAAACCATGATGTTCTTGGTCTCCCTCTCCCTCTGCTGCCATTCACCTTCCCTTCCAACAATGTACGGTATATTGAACTCTGACGAATGATGTGGCCAAAATAAATAAGTTTCTTTGTCTGCATAGTGGCAAACAAGCTTTTCTTATTTTTAATTTTTCTGAGAACTTCTTTGTTGGTGATCTTCTTTGTCCATGATATTTTCAACATCCTTCGATAAGTCCACATCTCAAATGCTGCTAAACGTTTGTACATTTTCTTAGAGATTGTCCATGTCTCAGCCCCATACATTAGAGTAGACCACACATAACACTGAAGAATACGCTTCCTTGTTTGTATTAATATCTTACTTGATGTTAACACTCTATACATTTTGGAGAGTGTTAACATCAAATGTCACACAAAGAATCAAATATCCAAATTCTAATGAATCAATGCATTAAGTGTTACACAAAGTGGCATGTGTAGCCCTGCTAAAGATCTCCATTCCAATGTACTATATCTCAGTATTCATCAACTGCTACACAAAGTGGGATAGTTAACCCTGCCAAAGATCCCCCATTCTAATCTACTACTCACAGACAAAGCGCCAGGTCTGATGCGCGAAAAGGAGTGGAAAAAGAGATGTTTATTGAGCGCCTCAGGAAATACAGAGGACAGGTTAGATACAATGGTACAAAAGGTAAGCGGCTCATGAGGAGCAATGCAATATGACATGTAAACAGGGGCTCATAAGGAGCAATGCAATAATGAGGATAAAGGGCTCATAAGGAGCTGGTAAGAGAGTCAGTGTGGGGCTCAGATGGGTAACAGGGAAGAGAAGTAAATAAAGAACAAGGATAAAATGATGATGAGCAGAGTAACTAAGGAGCAGAGTTCAATTGTCAGTGGAGTGAGGGGGTGCCGAGGAGCCCTCCACCAGAAGGAAGAGAAAGAAGAGAAAAGAAGAGAGATGGGTCGGTGGGTGGAGAAAAAGGGAGAAGTCTGGAAGGCGGCAGGAGGGCGAGTGCCTGAGGGAGGCCGGAGGCGGCCCTTATAAGGGAAAGGAGGGAGGGCGACAGCAGGTGAGGTGTGAAGGCTGCCGGCCCGGGGGAGGGGGGGGGAAAGGTGGCGAGCAGCGGGCGTCGGGTGAGGCGCGAATGCTGCGCGGCAGAGGGGCGGGGGAGGGGAGCGAGTCGCGGCGGCGTCGGGCGAGGTGTCAAGGCTGCGCGACAGCCGGCGCGGGGGAGGGTCTCCTCCTTTCCTCGCATCAAACGCAATGCTACGCATTACGACCGATGCGCGAAAAGGAGGAAAGCAAGACAGGGGTGGAAAAAGAGACGTTTATTGAGCGCCTCAGGAAATACAGAGGACAGGTTAGATACAATGGTACAAAAGGTAAGCGGCTCATGAGGAGCAATGCAATATGACATGTAAACAGGGGCTCATAAGGAGCAATGCAATAATGAGGATAAAGGGCTCATAAGGAGCTGGTAAGAGAGTCAGTGTGGGGCTCAGATGGGTAACAGGGAAGAGAAGTAAATAAAGAACAAGGATAAAATGATGATGAGCGGAGTAACTAAGGAGCAGAGTTCAATTGTCAGTGGAGTGAGGGGGTGCCGAGGAGCCCTCCACCAAAAGTAGGAGAGGGCTTGAGGCGCGCCCGAGGTGATGATCCGAGGCGGGGGTCCGGAGGTGGAGGTCTGGGCGGAGAAGGCTGGCGGCGCGCCCGAGGCGGAGCAGGTGGGGCGGGCCGGCCGAGCGGTGGGCCGTGTCGGGGGTCAGGCTCCCTCTCGGGGCGGGGAGTGTCCGGGGCCTGCGTCGACAGGGAGCGGGCGGCCAAAAAGGGGGAGGCCCGCTCCTTGGCGGGATCCGGTGAGGAGGTCCGACCAGGGTCGAGCAGGGGGGCAGCGAAGTCCTCGGGGCTGGATGGGGTGGTGGTCGGGGTCTGGGCGGTGTTGAAGGCGGTGTCGTGAGGATCGGTGGCAGAGGGTTCCTCCTGAGGCTGGGCTGGGATGCGGTCCGTGATGGGCGACTGGCGCTGGGCGGCGATGGGAGCCTTACTGAGGGGGCGCTGGGGCCCGACTGGGAGGTGGTTGCCGATGAGGTCGGCAGTGCCGAGGCGGCGGTCAGGCCGCGCCTCGGGCAAGCTGGGCTGGGCTGGGCTGTGGTCTGAGGGTTCCTCGCGAGGCTGGGCTGGGCTGTGGTCGGTGATGGGCGACTGGCGCTGGGCGGCGATGGGAGCCTTACTGAGGGGGCGCTGGGGCCCGACTGGGAGGTGGTTGCCGATGAGGTCGGCAGTGCCGGGGCGGCGGTCAGGCCGCGCCTCGGGCAAACTGGGCTGGGCTGGGCTCTGGTCTGAGGGTTCCTCGTGAGGCTGGGCTGGGCTGTGGTCCGTGATGGGCGACTGGCGCTGGGTGGTGATGGGAGCCTTACTGAGGGGGCGCTGGGGCCCGACTGGGAGGTGGTTGCCGATGAGGTCGGCAGTGCCGCGGCGGCGGTCTGGCCGCGCCTCGGGAAGGCTGGGCTGGGCTGGGCTGTGGTCTGAGGGTGAGGAGGTTGTCGGCTTCGAGGTGGTTGTGAGGCGCCGGAGAGGGCCCCCCCGGGCCGGCCGGGGGGGGGGCGGCGGATCAAAAATCCGCCGAGGCGGCCGGGGTCTGTGCCCCCCGGGGCGGTGCTTGAGGTGGTGGGGGGGGGGTGGGTGCGCTCCCCTGGTGAGGTGTGCCCGAGGTGATGTGACGGGCGGTGGGCTGTACGTCGTCCGAAGCCGACGGGCCGTGATGTGTCGGAGGGCAGCCTCGGCGCCCGAGGGCTGGTCCCGCGGCGCCGGGGAGGGACCCGGGGCCGAGCTGGGCGAGGCGCCTCCCGGCGTGCCCGAGGAGGGGGCCGGCGTGGCCGCGGCAGTGTCCGGGGTCCCTTCCGTGGTGCTTGATGTGGCGGGCCCCTCCTCGGGGCGGGCGGGGGCGTCCCCTCGGGCGCGGCGGTGAGACGGCTGCCGCGCGGTGCTTGAGGCGGCGGGGGAGGGCGCGCCTCCGTGGGGGCGTGTGCCCGAGGTGCTGGGATGGGCGGTGTGCCGTACGCCGTCCGCCTCGGGGCGGGCGGTGGCGTGGTGCCAGAGGGTTGCCCTCGGGCTCTCCTCGATTCGATGGCGTCCAGGCGTGCGTGGAGGGCGGCGGTGGTGGCGCGCTGGAGGGCCCGAAGGTCGAGGAGAGCCTTGAGAACCTGAGTTATCTCGGTGCCCGAGGGTGCCGACGGAGAGGCCGGGGCCGAGGAGGCCGACGCGCCTCCCGGCGCGCCCGAGGATGGTCCCGGCACAGCCAGGGCGGTCGCCCGGGGGCTGTGGCGGCCCGTGCCTTTGCCGTGTCTGGGCATCCTGGAGCGGTCCGAGGGGATGCAGCGGCCCGAGGTGAAGAATCCCAAGCAGAAAAAGGGAGAAGTCTGGAAGGCGGCAGGAGGGCGAGTGCCTGAGGGAGGCCGGAGGCGGCCTTATAAGGGAAAGGAGGAGGGCGACAGCAGGTGAGGCATGAAGGCTGCCGGCCCGGGGGAGGGGGGGGGAAAGGTGGCGAGCAGCGGGCGTCGGGTGAGGCGCGAATGCTGCGCGGCAGAGGGCGGGGGAGGGAGCGAGTCGCGGCGGCGTCGGGCGAGGTGTCAAGCTGCGCGACAGCCGGGGCGGGGGAGGGTCTCCTCCTTTCCTCGCATCAAACGCAATGCTACGCATTACGACCAACCCTGTCAAAGATCCCCATTCCAATGTACTATATCTCAGGATTCATCAAGTGCTACACAAAGTGGGATGTATAACCCTGCCAAATATTCCCATTTCAATGTACTACTCATATATCTGTGAGGAGGTCTCACCAAGTGCTGGACAAAGCATCAACCATAAAATGCTTCACACACATGACAGCATTTGTGAATTGTGCATCACATTACATTTAACCCTTAAGGCCCATTTACACTTTTGATGGCGCAACACAGCGCAACACGGCGCAAGCCAACATTCCCATTTATAGATGACAGTTGACGGTGTTAGACAGCGCAACACGGCGCAAGCGTTGACCAGAGTGAACTTTCAAGGTCAGCGCTTCCATATGTCAGCAGTTCAGGTCTGACGGCGCATGCGCTGAAAACGGTGTCGAGTGTGATGGAATGAGTGTAACACAACTGCACGTGTCGACGTCTAGTTACTCAATGCTTTATTTATCTCAACCGCCGCTACCCTGGTACCTCGCAGCGCTCGCTGGTGCCCAGCGCCCCAGCCGGGTACAATACATAACATCTCCCTTTTTGGATACAATATAAGATGAACTGGAATAAACACAAATGGCATGCACGGTTTTAATATGGTTACATTCACCCAATGAGTCCGCCTCGCACAGCTGGGATTCAACCCCGTGCGTCAGAGTTCAGTCCTAGTCCTGTGTAGTTGACATACTCGCCCTTGGACTGGTTGACGCGCAGTTCTCAGAACCGCTTTTGTCCATAGCGTCAGATCTCAACATACCAACTACCGATCTCAACATACCGACTACTCTCTCCCCTTTGAGAACTAAAACGAAGTTAAGTATACCGATACACAAACAGAACAACGATGCTATAAAACATGTAAGTGCGAGTGTATAACTTGCACAGGATAGTCAGTGGGCAGCATTTATCATGCAGTCGGGTATATTTGTACGTTGCTGCATGCACATGCTGTCAAACAATTTTGTGAAACAACAGATGTAGTTTCTCAGAATAGAACTTCACCCCAAGTTCCGAGTTCGGCACTGGCCTTATCTGGACTTGTTCCGTATACTGCTGAGACTTGCCTCACTACAGAGTTAACCTAATCTTACCATACGTTTCACAGACTTTTAATTGGTGTTAAAGCCGACAGCTTGCTGATAAGCGTGTCAAGCTTTAATTCTACTAGCGATATCCTAGCCTTTCGACCGGCCTAATCGCTCGGCCGCGCCGAGTGCGATAAGGCGTGGCCTGTGCTCCGGTCGTTACATTACCGCTATCAGACTGTGGCACCGGCGTCTTGATGCCCTGGCGAATGGGACGCGCGTTGCCACGTGTCGGGAAAATGTGTTTCCTATTCCTTTTTACTGTGAGTCCTTTGTTATTCAATATCCCATAGCTCCCTGAGTCTTTTCCCTTCTCTCTCACGATAACCCCGGGTGCCCAGTCTCCCTTGTGTGTGAGGTATTGTACCTGCTCCCCTGCTTGTAGCTGTCTGTATGGCCGGCCTGCGTGTCGATCATAGAATCCCTTTTGGGTAGATTGTATTTTTTGTATTTGCTTGTGTCGTATTGTTACTGCCTTAGGTTTTAAATGTTTACTTAATATTGGTAGTTTCGATCTGAGTTTCCGACTCATTAACAACTGAGCCGGCGAGGCATCCAATCCTATCACCGGAGTGTTCCGGAAGTTAAGCAACGCCAGATTATAATCCTTCGATTCTTTTCTGGCCTTTTTCATCATCGTTTTGACTGTTTGGATGTGTCGCTCCGCTTGACCATTACTTTGTGGATAGTGCGGGCTGGAAAATACAACCTGAAAATCATATTCAGCTGCAAATTCCTTATACTCTACGCTTGCAAACTGTGGCCCGTTATCGGAAACTACTACCGCTGGAATACCGTGTCTGCCAAACACCTGTTTCATCATGCCTATAACTGCCTTGCTAGTAGTACTCTGCAACTCTATTACTTCCGGATATTTGGAAAAATAGTCAACCAATATTAAGTAATGCTGGTCCCCTAACTGAAATAAATCAGCTCCTACTTTGTTGTATGGAATGCATGGTATGTCATGGGGTTGCAATGGTTCCTTGTGTTGTTTGTTTCTATGCTGCTGGCATAAGCCACACCTCTGAATTAAATCTTCCAACTGAGTTTGCATCCCTGGCCAAAACACATGCTCTCTCGCTAATGTTTTACTTTTCATGATACCCTGATGCGTCTCGTGTAGCTTGTTAAGCACTGATTTACGCACTTGCTTCGGTACGATTATTCTATTACCTTTTAACAACACATCCCCTTGCCTTGTAATTTCGTGCCGGAATGTGTGGTATGGTAGTGCTTCAGCCGGCACCTTATGTTTGTCTTCCGGCCACCCATTGTCAACCATGTTGGCCACCCTAATCAACTCACTGTCTCGTCCCGTTTCCGATCTGATCTGCTGCATACACCCTTGCACCACCCCTATCGCCGCCACGCTTATCTCATTGTCAAACAGGTCGCCGGGTCCGGTTTTGGTGCTGTGGTCGCGGGAGAGGGCATCTGCAACGAACATATTACAACCTTTGATATGTACCAACTCTAGATCATAGTTTTGCAGACGCATACGCATGCGTTGCATACGGGCAGACAATTGATGGAGAGGCTTATCTACAATTGATACCAAGGGCTTATGATCCGTTTCGATGCGTACTTTTTTTCCAAAAATGTAATTGTGAAATTTAGTGCATCCAAAGCATATGGCCAAAAGCTCCTTCTCAATGACAGCATAGCTACTTTGTGTAGCATCCAGAGCCTTAGAAGCCATGGCAATCGGATGCCCTTCCTGCATCAAAGCTGCGCCGAGTCCCGACTTGGACGCATCTACTTGTAGAGTGATTACTTTGTGAACATCATAGAAACGGAGAATGGGAGCCCGTGTTATCATTACTTTTAACTTTTCAAATGCCTTCACTTGCTCGGCTTCCCAATGCCAAGCGGTTTCTTTGTTAGTTAGTACGCGTAATGGTTTAGTGATCTCCGCCAGATTGGGAAGAAATTTTGCAACGTATGCTATCATTCCGAGAAACCGTTGCACTGATTGCTTATTTGTGGGTGTGGGCATGTCAGTAATGGCTTGTATTCTTTCTTTGTTAGGTGTAATACCGTGTTCAGAAATTACATGACCTACATATTCAACCCTGCGCTTGCATATACTCGATTTAGCTGGGTTTAAGCGCAAATTGACTTGTCTTGCTCGCTCTAGAACTGCTTTCAAATTTTCATTGTGTTCATGCAGTGAGTTACCATACACAAGAATATCATCAGTTATTACATTGACGCCCTTTAAGTCATGCAGGATTCTGTTCATTTCATAGATGAATATGTCGCCGGCGGTTTTGATGCCGAACGGCAACCTAGTATACCGAAACCGGCCCCACGGCGTGTTGAAGGTACACAACTTTGAACTGTCAGTGTCTAGCTGAATCTGCCAGTATCCACTTTTCGCGTCTACCACCGAAAAATACTTAGCTCCTTCTAGCTTTGCGACCACCTCCTCAATAGTCCTAGTCGGATATGGTCCCCGCTTGATCGCCTTATTAAGTTTAGTTGGATCTAAGCAAATGCGGATTTTATCATTCTTCTTTACTATTGTGATCGAATTTACCCATGGGGTTGGCTCGGTCTCCTCAACAATCACACCTAGCTCAAGCATTCTATCAAGTTCACTTCGTACTTTATCCTCAATGGCATGAGGCACTCGTCTGGGAGGATCCACTACTGGCGGCACCGTGTCATCTACATGAATTTTTGCCTCCACTTTAATAGTGCCCAACCCACTAAATACATCATGAAATGTAGTTACCATGTCTGTAGCTTGCCTGTGGGCACTGTCACACTTGTCGCCGGCCGCCTCCTTCTGCACACTGTCAATGCGGGACAGTATGCGCATTCGTACGCACGCGTCCTTTCCCAGAATCGGACATCCCGTGTCGGTGATCTGGAAACGTAGCCACTGGCCACGTACTTGAAGATTCGTCTCACCGAGTGGCTTTATCCGCTGGCCTGAATACGTCACCAACCGGCATTGCGATTTCGACATCGTCGCCGATTTCATCTGCTTGAATATTCCTACTGGAATGATGTTGGCCTGTGACCCTGTGTCAAGTTTGAAATGAACTTCAAACCCATCCACAGGTATGGTCGCGTACCATAACTCGGCGTCGCCCTCCCGATCTGTTGATACCGCTCCAACAAACAAATCGGCTTCGGTCTCAGCCTGGTCGTCATCCCAGCCTTCATCATCGTCAAGCGCGATCTCATTTACTGCTGTCGCTTTACTCCGACACACTTTTGCGAAATGGCCAATTTTACTACACACGTCGCATGCTTTGCCTTTAGCGGGACAGGCCTCACGGTCCCGCCGATGCGCATATCCACACCAGCTGCACTTGACTTGAGCGACACCGGCTTTGCCCCGGTACTCACGGCTGGCACCTGCCGCCGGCCGTCCGTCTCTCGGCCGCTGTGCTGCCGCCGCCCGTGCCGCCGGTCGGCCCGGCTCGCGCTGCCGTATCGCATCCAATGCGCACTCGACGATACCACTGGAGAGCTGTTTAGTATGATGCTCGCTCATGCGACACATCTCCTCACATCCCGTCAAAGTCAGCTTAGGCGTCTGGAGCAACCGATCTCTTAGTTTGTCGCACTTTATGCCACTGACCAGTCTGTCACATAACAACGATTCTTCCAACTCGCCGTACTGACACTGACCTACGCGATGTCTCAGCTCCCGCACGTATGTGTCCATGCTTTCCTGGCCTTGGTTGAAGGTATTAAACTTGTACCGAGTGACGGTAATGTTGGTTTTACCCTCGCAGTATTCTCTGAATGCTTCCTTCAACGGCCGAAGTTTGTCAACTTCTCCCGCAGCGAATCTCATCGCCTGATGCACTTTTTGTGCGTCCGCACCGGCCACGTGCAGGAACACGCAACATTGAACCTTTTCACTTCGGCTCTGTACTCCTGCCGCCGTAGCGTATATATTGAAAGCGTGAATCCACGTCTTCCAATTCGCAGACAAGTTGTCCTCCAAGCTCAACGGCCCGGGAGGCTTCAACCCCGGTAACGACATGCCCGACAAAGGTTCCGCCTCTGACACCATGTGATGGAATGAGTGTAACACAACTGCACGTGTCGACGTCTAGTTACTCAATGCTTTATTTATCTCAACCGCCGCTACCCTGGTACCTCGCAGCGCTCGCTGGTGCCCAGCGCCCCAGCCGGGTACAATACATAACATCGAGAGCAAAACAAAGGCACCCAGCCATTGAGTTTGTGATACGTGCAGAGCAAAACGTCGATTTTATTCTAAATACACAATATTCACAATGCATGCAACATCTGACGGCGACGACGAACACTACAATTGTGGGACCATTGCCACAGCGCATATAAAACCTATGGAAATTACTAACTTTCAAATGCACGTATGTCCGTCAAAATTTGGGATATTTTGAAAATTCCAAAAGTATATTGCTCTTGGATCATTGGAGCTTCCAAGAAAAATAAAATGTTCATGTTTGGACCCTTTTGAAAATGTGAGGAGGGTACCAAACTAGTTAATCAATATTAATACACAATATTCACAATGCATGCGACATCTGACGGCGACAACGAACACTATGGTTGTGGGACCATTGCCTCAGCGCATGCGTGTGAATATTGTGTATTAATAGAAGAAACAAACTGCTTGGCACACAAATAGATATTGTTCTGTATTTCTTTTAATTTTGAATAAAATTGAAGTTTTACACTGAGCGTATCAGCAAACTCGATGATGAGAGCCTGGAAAATAGGTCGACGTTAGCGACCGTGTGCATCAAAACATTCAGACTTTCACGGCGATGTTCCACTCGTAGTAGCACTCCCCACCGTTTTGCGCTGTTACACGCTCTAATGGCCCTGTCACATTACAACACTTTTCGCCGGCGCGCCGCCAATGCGCAAAATCACTTTTAATCGTCGAGATACGACAAATTTTCGGCGTCAGCACAACGTATTGGTAGCATGTTTTGGTGCGCCGTCCTGATATGACCTTAGATGTAGCTAGGATGTAAAACAACAACAAAGAAACAAAGCAACAGTTTGGCGCAACATGTTGGAACGAACCTCACGCGCATGCAGCATGTGCCTATCGTTTGCATAACATTATTCCAGCGCATCTAAAGTATCTCGACAGGCCCCTAACGTCGCCATAATGTTAGCACCTGCGCGTTGTCGCACGTCCAAAATTTTGCACAAGCACAAAACTTCGCCGAATCCCTGATGCATGCTGCCGACCCTCGCCAACTGTCACCATCCATCAACTAATACCAACGCGCATTTAACGCGTGGCTAACGCTTCCTGACATATCTCAACGTTGCGGCAAAAAATCACATATATCAACGAGCTTTGGCGAGAAGCGTCGTAATGTGACAGCCCCATAACCGGCGTAAAGTTGATGGCGTCACACGCCGTCAAAAGTGTAAGCGGGCCTTTATAGCACGCCATGCACAGTTTTTACCTTCCAATAAACCTTCACATGTCCTACTATGGAGCATCACAAGTTAACTCCCCACCCATCCTTTGCATAATAATCACAGAGCATGAATAACAGCCAGTCAGGGTTACGGTGACTACCGTTTGACAGATTGATGATGAAGAATTGATAGCGGGTTTCTGTTGTCTGAGCGCGGAGAGTTTCACTTGTCATGTCACTCAGGAAGTGCTCCGGCCAAATAAATGCCACCGGCTCATCGTTAATCTAGAGTTTGTTGAAGGTAATCGGAGATTATTTTCACCACTCTCACACTGTTTTATCTCTTAACCGAAATCTAATCTGAGCCTTGAAAGCAAATGCGCTTGTGCCAGTCATTGCTGTTGATTTGAGTGCTTGGCGCACACTAGCCGATATTGCCAATGGATAGAACAAAATAATTTGGGGATCCGAAATCAAATTTCTAGTATCCAATCAAACATTTGCTTGAAGCATTTTAATATGGATAAATAGGTTTATATTATATATATGCTCTATAATCTATTATGGAAATATAAACAAGGACACGACTCTTATCAATTCTCTCTCTCTCTATATATATATATCAAATAATAACCCAATACTGATTTCCTTACACTAGATTCTGCATGGCGTTTGAAAGTCCCCCGATTCTCGATATTCAATCTATGGATATCGGAAGCTGTTGGCTGCGCATTGAGTAGTCCCACCTCACCAAAATGTAAACAAACTCACAGGCACACACTCACACACTCACACATGCACTCACACAAACAACTCACACACTCACACACACACTCACCCACACTCACACTCACACTCACACACCATCACACACTCACACACACGCACACTCACACTCACAGACACACTGACACACACTCACACACACTCACACATACTCACACTCACACTGACACACTTACACTGACACACATTCACAGACACACACTCACACACTCACACATGCACTCACACAAACAACTCACACACTCACACGCGCACTCACCCACACTCACACTCATACTCACACACCATCACACACTCACACATACGCACACTCACACACACACTCACACACACTCACACACACTCACACTCACACACTTACACTGACACACACTAACACCCACACTCACACGCATGCACACACTCACCCACACCCCACACACTCATATATCACACACACTGACACACATTTACCCACTGACACACTGACACACATTCACGCACTCACACACACTTACACACACACACTCATACACACTCACTCCTCATTGAACAATGAACCACAGTAATCGACCCTTCCGCACTAAGCGACTAGCCCCCCACCCTCCTCCACACTCGGCGAAGCTGGGAATTGTGGAAGCGGAGATGAGATTGGTGTCAGAACGAGGCTCATTGAGTTGACATGGCTGAGAGCATCTCGATGCCTTTTGTGGACCTCAGTAACGGATGTTGGCGTTCCACTACTGTGAGTCCCCTTATTTACTGGCAATCCGATTACCTACAGTCCGACGCTCCGTGATTGGGCTGCTCAAACCCACCCCTCAAACCCTCTCCCTGCTTGTTGTCTCAGAAGACAATCTATGTAAGAGCAGACACCCACGCGTTATAAGAGCAGACACCCAGTCCTCTCCCCCTCCTTCTGCACATCCTCCTTCTTCTCGTCTTCCTCCGCTCCAATTTCCCAACCTAACCTCAGCCAACCCATCACACCCCCCCTCCCACTCACTGAGACCCAACATCCCACCACACCCACCACACTCGCACCCTCACACACCTCCACGCCCACAATCATATCCACACCCTCACACCACCAGATTGCCAACAGCTCCGTCTCCGACCTCCCCCCTCCCCCCTCCCACAATCCCGCCTCTTCACACACCACCATAGTCCATTCCGCACCCACACGACTCCACCCCCACTCCCCTCCATACACTCCACACGTCACCCCACTCGCACACTCACACATCTCCACACCCAGGTACCCACGCACACACCCCAGATGCCCACTCACACACCCATCACCCACATACTCACACACCCAGAGACCCACACACCCAGATAACCACTCCCCAGATGCCCACTCACCCACCCATCACCCACATACTCACACACCCAGAGAACCACACACCCAGATAACCACTCCCCAGATGCCCACTCACACACCCACCACCCACATACCCACACACCCAGATACCCACACACCCAGATACCCACTCCCCAGATGCCAACTCACACACCCAGATACCCACACACCCAGATACCCACTCCCCAGATGCCTACCCACACACCCACCACCCAGATACTCACACACCCAGATACCCACACACCCTGATACCCACACACCTCCGTACCCCACAACCCAGATCCCACACACCACACCCTACACCCCACAACCGCGCCCCCCCCACCCACAACACACTGCACACACCTCAATGCTCTACACTCTACACCCTACACACTACCACCCCCCCACCCTCTTCCTTCCACTCCACCCCTCCGTCCCCACCTCTCCTGCTACGCGTAGAGACGTGCCTGTAGAGCGGCAGTAACAGAGCATGCTGGGGCCGGGCGGGAGGAGAGAGCGGTGAGGTGGGGTCTGACTCACCACTAGCCGCCTCATTCGATTAGACCGGAAGTTGTTGAGCAGCTCACGAAATGCTCACTACTTACGTAACCGTCTTCTGAAGGCGATTATCTGCGTCGGCGGCGGTGGCGGCGGGGGAGGCCCCGTGCGCAGGCTTTGTGTGCGCCTGCGCAGACACGACTGGTGGGGAGGGAGGTTGGTGGATGGGGAGGGAGGTGGGTCGTCACAAAACGGCTGTAATTGAGAGCGCAATGAAGCCGAGTGCGCATGTTTTGTTTCAACAGTAGAGGTTTTCTGGCACGTCGGTCATAACGGGGCTGTATTGTATTTATACAGTTTCATCACACAATTTAGACCGAATGGAGATTTTTCGGTAATTTAATAGTACTACTGTGGTGTCACATTGCCTATTTCTGTTCTCTTTTAAAAAATACCCTATTATTTGGTAGAATATATAATTAATGAGCGTCAAAGCAAGTCTTCCAGGCATATGCGGTGAAAGCTAGTTATATGCAAGTAAAGCTTGTCATTAGGATGTTAGTCTTTCGTTGGGGTGGGTGGGTAAACAACTTATTCATCAGAATATGAATATTTTATCAACAGTACTAGCTAGTAATGTGATGTTGTATGAGAATTGGTAAAGTATTGGAGATTTGTTTTATTTCCTGTCATCTATCATTGGTTCTCTTACATATTCAGAACTGTCGTTTGGTTGTTGAAATTGGAAATAGTGTGCCTAGAGCAGGATTCGAACCCATACACCTTGCCATTCCGGGGGCTAGCGGGCTAACCAACAAGCTATCTATGCTCCCTGATGCCATCACCCTATCGACGCCTACATGTCTATTTGTCTCTTTGTTTGAGAGGTCACTGCAGACTATTATACTCAATCACTCTGCAATTCTAAGTCCTTTAAATGGTGTACATCCATAAGACATTTAATGCTTACAATTACGTACACACAGGCAATGCACTTATGGACACATACACAAGGGAAGCCGAACAACCCATACACCACATAGCTTGTACAATATTCAGATCACAGACACCAGTGTTGTTTGGGTGATGGAATTGGAACCTATTGTGCCTACAGTAGGATTCTCACCCAAACCTCTTGCCACATCAGGGCTAGCTTGCTAGCCATTACACTAACTAAGCTCCCTTATGCCATCACCCTATCGATACATACATCACTGTGCAGCTCCATGTCCGATATTATATATACATGGTGTTTTTCTTTACTCGAAAGTGCCATGTGACAATTTATAAGACATCTTAAGACATTTTGTATTCACAATTTCTATACATTATTCCACAGACATGTACTATCCTGTTGACAATAGAAATTGCAGTGTAACCATTAATGGTTGTCTTCCCACTGCCCCTTATAAACAAAATAATTGTATGAGTATCGTTGTATCAATTTTAACGTGCTGATGATCGGTTAGTTAATTGTTAGTGAATCGGTTTTCGGGTGACCACACATGTCACTCAATCTAGGTTAAGGGTATGAGTTCCTAACGGTTCATGTACTCATCATTAGATCAAAAGGTGGCTTAGACTGAGGTGGTAGCCCTGCTGATGCACTGATCCGAAGGTCCCGGGATCAATCCCCATTCTATATTTAGATCCAGTCTAGATCTGGGACAAGACCATGCTTGGAAATAAACTGCGCTGCTCCCTCTCTACGATGGATCCATAGATGAGTATTATATTTGATAGCCATGTGGTGTCAGTGTGTAGGAATCTATTCCATACCATACACGTGTTCTCTGTGGCGGAGTGGTTAGAGTGTCTGACTTTTTTCTAGGTTGGACTCCTAATCTGAAGGTCAGTGGTTCGATTCCCTGTGTCCCCCCACCTCTGCCTATTTGGATTTCCACTGCCGTGTATAACTTACAGCGTCATCAAAGGCCAGTTGCTCTCATACCATGTCTATGTGGTGTGGGAGGTTACAAATCCCTTGGGTCGCTAAAAGTATAGGCTCGGGCTTTCTATCGACAAACTGTCTAATGGTGAAAACAAGCCTATCCAGGCTTATCCATGATAGGCAGTATAAATCTTCAACAACAGGGTGGTAGCTGAGATGGGATAACCAAGATTTTATTTTCCTGAGGAAAAACTAGAATGTGAACTGAAACGAATGCCGACTTTTAATGCAAATCCACAAGAGAATGAACAGAGAAATTGTGTCGCAACAACATGGGAGCAACATCTCCAACTGAAGTTCCACATACAGAGCTAGGTTTGTTTGTTGAGGTTTTACATCTTAGCAACATCTAAGGTCATCCGAGAACTAGTAACGACTTGTGGTGGTGTGTACTAATAACAACTTTATAATGCTGCCCCGCTGATTAGACCACTGGCACCATGTTCCGATACTGCCCTCGATCACATTATCCTGATACTGAATGACCCAGTCCTTGCCATATCCTAGTAATGCAAAGCGCCAGGCAAGGTGGTGACAAGTATCAATTTGGTACGTTATTGGTTTGACTCTACCTGAGTTTTCAAACTCCTGACCTTCCACACTGGAAGCAGTGCTCTATCTGATTCAGCCACCGCGTCCGGTGTGGACATGTTGATTGCATCAAGGAACCTAAATCGACTAACGGCAGACAAGTGGACTCAAAACCCGTCCTAACCAGAGGGTTCCATTTGTTTGTTTCACACACACGGCAATATTTAAAGCTGCATAGTCCGATCAAGCATCAAATTTTCAAAAAACAAAACAATTATCTAGCATTCATTCTACATATCTAATATAGATACTGGTTCACTTATTTGCCACATAGAAGGGAATACCAAGCTAATTCAATAGAACCTGTTACTGCAGAAGCCTATGGAGTCAGAGTTTTGGTGTGCTTGCCAAAACTAATCTTACATGTTTGCACTTCAAATTTCTCAGAAGTTAGCCATTTAAAATAAAAGTTATTTCAGACTAAAGTACAGTAGATTATAACGATCAATTTAGTATACTTATCTCAGAAAAATGACAGAAACTCAAAACCATCGGACATCCCAGGATCGACTCATCCTTCAAGCACCAGTGGTGTATTCAAATATGTTCCATAATAACCGTTATATATGTAACCCCATTCCTATATCGATACTGAGAATTCTTACATTATCGCCCATTAAAAACCCATTAAAGATACTGAGAATTCTTACATTATCGCTCATTAAAACCCATTAAAAATAACGCAAAAAACCCAGATAGGGTTTCATCGTATCCAAGGTCACTAGGGTTGATGTAGGTCTGATGGCGCTACTGGGTATTTAACCCGCTGTTCTTCCCAAGACTACTTGTTCTTTATATTAAATTATGGGTGCTATGGGTTTTACTGAACGGATACCAAATCGACTATGCCGACACTACAGTGGTATATGCGCTATTCATTATTGTGCACTTATTGCACATTTGTTTTGGCTTTGTCATAAATTTGTATTAAAATCCCACCACAAAGAACCCACAAAAAGACCAGCTCCTGCCATCTGGTTTAAGCTAAGCTCTTTAGGCGTGAATGCTCTATATATATAATGTGTGCACCACTAGGTCTCCCCATTGGCAAAGAATTACTCACCCAGGGTCGATACATTCCGGCGCTCTGTTTATGTAGTAAGACAAGCCCGACGTGTCGATATTAGCGGCGAGTGGGACCCGGCCCGGCCCGGGGTCCGGTGCACCCCTGCCACCCCAATGTCTGCGGCGGGCGGCTGCCAGGGGCAGAAAGTGGGGGGGTGGGGCGGCGAGCGGGAGGCGAGTGGCGAGTGGCGAATGGCGGGCGGCTGGCGGCGGGAGGAGGAACGGCGGGCGGCGGGCGGCTGGCGGAGGGCAGCGGGCGGGGAGCGGGGAGCGGGGAGCGGGGACCGGGGAGCGGGGAGCGGGGAACGGGGAGCGGGGAGCGGGTAGCGGGTAGCGGGTAGCGGGGAGCGGGGAGCGGGGAGCGGGTAGCGGGGAGCGGGTAGCGGGTAGCGGGGAGCGGGGAGCGGGTAGCGGGGAGCTAGGAGCGGGGAGTGGGGAGCGGGGAGCGGGGAGCGGACGCAGGGGGCGGGGCGTGGGGCGGGGACCGCTTCGGCAGTTAGCTGGGTGATAGATGCCCGGGGACCGCCTCCCGGTCCGCCCCACGAGGCCGGCCGGGCACACAGGCGGTATATCAGCCGTGTCCCCGGGCCCGCGCGGCTATGGTGCGGGGGATGCCGGGAGGGCATGGGTGTGGGCAGGTTGGCTTCTTCAACTCTCTCCGCCAGGCCCCGGGAGGATATTCATGAATAATATTATTACGCCGTTCCACAGCACCGGGAAAAGTTGCGTACTATGAGATGACTTGAGACTAGGCGTCACCATGAATATAGTTACGTGAAATACTTGAAAAGAAAAGGTGTCATTTCATTATGGAGGGGACCTATTCCAATTGCTCCGCAAAGCAAGGTAACTCAAGAATGATCGCATCAATAAATATATCTCATAAAAAGGAATATAGTATGTCTATATATATATGTAAAACATAAAACCATATATACATATATATTTATACGATAGAGGGAGGGAGAGAATTTTATTCATTTAAAAAAAAAGAGAACTTTCCACACTGTATGCATAATTATGGATGTATGACCATCGGAAGTGGCTACAGTTTTCGCCAAGATTACACTTCCTGTGAAACCCTTAGTAGATAGAGCGTGAGCCTTTGCTGTAGCCATACATGCGATATCTCCTGACTTCCTTTCTGACACTCTGCATTTGTCTGGAATAACTTAACCAGTAGGAGTGCATATATAATATATATATTATATATATAGCATACATATATATATATATGTATATATATATCACCCTCCTTCAGAGAGAGCTGCGCACTGACCACATCAGCCTGAATGCGCATGCGCATATGTGCCTGATGAGATTTAGGAAACACATCGCTTTATTACATTCATATAATTTATTTTCTAATTATTTTAGTTGCAGCGTCCATCTCTCATCTTAGTAGGTCTTGAGTGTCGAGCCCTGGCCGAGTCAAAACTTCATAATCTAGTCTAAATAGGCTAATTTGTTTGTCTGTTGTTGTTTTACATCCTAGCAAATCTAAGGTCATATCAGGACGGGTACCGACTTGTGACAGTGCGCACTCATGGTGACTTTATAGTGCTGCCCCACTGGGAAATCAGGCTGCCGGCACCATGACCCGATGTCCCACTCAGTCACATTATCCTGACACTGAGCTAACCAGTCCTTGCCCTATCCTATTAATGCCGAGCACCAGGCTAGGAAGTGACAAGTACCAATTTTAAAGTCATTGGTTTGACTCGACCGGGAACCGAACTCCTGACCTTCCAGGCTAATGATAGGCTAATGATTAGGACGCGAGCACCAGAATGCAAGAAGTGTGGCTTCGAATACTGATCTACTTGCAATATTTTCCATTTGCACCACCTCTCACAACAGTATGATTTATACAAAATCAAAACAATTGAACAAATACAAAAATTAATTAAGACGGATTGCTATTAGTATCTAAGATGACATCATATAATTGATAATTAACTGTAATATTATAATATTCTTTTGTGAGGTGAGTGGGCCTTCATTGGCGAGTTGGATCAATTATACAATCACGATTAGACTGTCTCGTTGAAGCCTTTCAGGAAAACTGCAAGAAAAATGTGGCGATAACATTTCCTTTCCATGACAACTTAAAGAAAGTGAGCTAAAAAAATGTGAGGTAATTATCGGAACTGTTGTGAGTATCCAGTGGTACCCAGTAAGAACGAATTAATTATGTAATGCTCGATTTTAATTACATACTTTGTTGTTGAAGATTTATACTGCCTATCATGGATAAGCCTGAATAGGCTTGTTTTCACCATTAGACAGTTTGTTGATAGAAAGCCCGAGCCTACACTTTTACCGACCCAAGGGATTTTTAACCTCCCACACCACATAGACATGGTATGAGAGCAACTGGCCTTTGATGACGCTGTAAGTTCTACACAGCGGTGGAAATACAAATTGGCAGAGGTGGGGGGCACAGGGAATCGAACTACTGACCTTCAGATTAGGAGTCTAACCTAGAAAAAAGTCAGACACTCTAACCAGTCCGCCACAGAGAACACTGCCTAATAATATTGGCTGAATGAAGAAACTACATGTATATAAGTGTAATACATAAATAATCAGGTATGCAGGTATTGCAATACCTCAGGGAGTTTGACGCCCCTGCCCTGCAGAGTTGTAAACCACTGCCTTGTGGTACAGGTTCTTGACAGAACCGAAGGCTAAGGGAGCAAACCCTAAACAGAAAACTATGTCACTGTGGCAGCATTAAGGGCGGTTGATGTATGGAACTCCCAACATCTCCCGACCAGCCACTGCAGGGACAAATAGTTTTGCGCCTGTCTGGACATGTTCTTGCCGGTGTGAAACCTCTATTTGCTCCCCGAGAGAGTGCCGCTGGTAACTTGCTGAGAGAGATTAAGACCGACTCATGGATATCACGCTCACAGCAGAGAGCTAAATGGAGAGCGGCAGTCAAGTAATGAAATCAGTGTTTGTCGCATCGCGACCAACAGCATGATGATGATGATGATGACATAAATAACCAACTGACCTTACTATAGGTCTCAGAAGCCTATTTTATATTCAAACTATTCATACATATTTGAAAATTTTACACATTTTAATACGACTATTAATTATACACGACACCTCGTACTTTACCAAAAAGTGACATATCTTTTAAATCGGATTACACAACTTTAAGGGAACAACATGTGGCCATTTACAGCCATGCATTCTGTGCCTGCTGCAGGGAGTACTCATCATACTACTAGCAGATCACATGACACGCCGTAACTGCCTTCCCAGTGCTGCTTAGTCGTCGTTCACAGAGAACACTTTGTTGTTATTAAGAAGGCCGCTCGGTCAAGTTGGGTTACAGTCGCTGGTTGTTGGAGTTTTACGTCCTGGCAACATCTCAGGTCATATCAGGATGGGTACTGACTTGTGACAGTGCACACTCACAGCGAATTTATAGTGCTCCCCAACTGGGAAATTAGGTCACCAGCACGATGATCCGATATCCCACTCAGAGACCTTATCTTGACACTGAGCCAACCAGTTCTTCCCCTATCCTATTAAAGTTGCATAGTCCGATGATTTTGAATTTCTGATATTTTCTGAGAAAAATATGTTAGGTTGATCGCTATAATCTACCTTACTTTAATTTGAAGTAATGTTTATTTTAAATGGCTAACTTTTGAGATATTTTAAGTGTAAGTATGAAAAATTAATTTTGGCAAGCATGCCAAAACTCTGACACCATAGGCTTCTATGGGAAGAAGTTCTATTAAATTGACTCACATCTTCCCTTCTATGTCGCGACAAATGTGTAATAAATACACCATTATCTAAGTTAGATATGTAGAATCAAATCTAGATAAATCTTTTGGTTTTGAAAATTTGATATTTTCATCGGACTATGCAGCTTGAATGCGGAGCGCCAGGTTAGGAAGCGACAAGTATCAATTTTATAAGTCATTGGTTTGACTCGACTGGGAACCAAATTCCCGATCTCCCACACATGAGACCCGCACTCTACCGATTCGACTGCCACGCTTGGTTATTATTAAGAAGGCAGCTCCCTAGAATTGGGTTACTTTCCACCCGTACTATGCTGGGCAAAGTGCTCATGCGCAGACTACATACTGTCAATGTCGTATTGAAAAAGGGGAACTATTGCGTATACAGCAGGATTCAAACCCACAGTTCTTTCCATTCCGGGACCAGCGTGCTAACTATTAGACGATCTAGGCTTCATGTTGCAATCACCCTATTCATGCCGACTATTTTCTATGTGGCCTCAGAGGTCAGTGCAGACTACTTCAGTCGTCCCCTGGAATTGTAAATCATTTAAGTGGTATATATCTATAAGTCATTTAATGCTTACAATTACATACATACAGGCAAAGCATTTACCATACATACACACGCTACCAACCATACAACACATACAACCATACAACACATAGCTTGTACAGGATCCAGGTCAAAGCAATCAGTGTCGTGGGGGTGATGAAAATGAGAAATATTGCACCTAGAGCACAATTTCAAACCCACACCTCATTTCATGGGCTAGTGTGCTACCCATTCCAGTATCTAGGCTCCCTGACGCAATCACCCTACCTATGCCTACCTGTCTAGATGACTCCTAGCCTGAGAGATCTGTGTAGGCTACCACAGTATTACACCAATATGAATGTAGTGCAGTGCAACGTACATTGAGGTGTTGCTACGGGTAAGCCTTACTTGCATAGACATGCAGGAAAAGAAGATGTGAACATTCTATTAGCAAAACTGACAACGCATATAATAATTTATGGGACCAAGACAAAAAAGGATAAGGGGGAGGTAGGGCTCGGAGGGGAGTAAGACAGGGAGGCAGGAAGGTGGGCGGTTTGCGTTTGAAGAGTTGCGAGTGTGGATGTGCATGGCAGCAGTTAGAGGGGTGTTGGGAATGAGCGAAAAGGTGGGGACTTCTGGGATCACGTGGTGCGTGGCGAGGTCACGTAGGGCGTGGCTGGGGGTCATGTGCGGGGTGGCGGGGATCAGGTGAGGGTTAGCCAGGGGTCACGTGGGGCAGTGGGGTATGAAGGGTTGAGGTGCCATGTCTCTTCGTCTGCCGTAATGGCTTTGAGTGGGATGTACTTCTGACTCATCCTACATGCGCACAACACTCTACATTGTACAACGCAGTACATCATGACAAGAACACAGTAACTGTTTTAGTTTGTTATATATAATGTTTGAGTAATAAAATTATGTAATTGAATTCACATGTCTGTTAATGTTATGGTATGCAAGACATATATATGTGAATTATTATGTGATGCAAATTCATACAGATTAATACAGGATATTAGGTGAACAAATACAGATTGCCATATAGCAAATGTGGCAAATTAGGTCTGTTACTGTAAAGGGGTGGCGTCACCTGGGACTTCACCGGTAGAAAAGCAGCCACATAAGAAAGCCGATGCAGACAATCCCCATTGTTAATAACACTCATATATTAAAATATACAACACATATATATGTGACCAACCATACGGGATGGCCGAATGAGTCAAGTCGGTAGACCATGGGATCGTGGTTTTGAACCCTGGTCGAGTCAAACCAATGACATAAAAATTGATACTTATCACTTGCTAGCCAGGCGCTCGGCATTATTAGGATAGGGCAAGGACTGGTTGGCTCAGTGTCAGGATAATGTGACTGAGTGGGATATCAGGTTATGGTGCTGGCGACCTTATCTTCCAGTGGGGCAGCACTATGAAGTTGCCATGAGTGCGCACTGTCACAAGTCAGTACCCGTGCTGATATGACCTTAGATGTTGCTAGGACGTAAAACAACAACAAACAAACATATATGTGACCGCCTTCTCTGTATCGTATTCTCAATATTTAACTCATCAACCGATAGCTTGTCCATGGTAGTTGCCTAGAGACTCCCTATCAATTATTGCATGGATGTGAGAGGACGCAGCTCTTTACAGCGCCAATTGTGACAAGATGGCACCGGAGGGGGATGGCCCCGGGCAAATGAGGGTTCCACTGGGAGGACTATAAAAGGACCTATAGGGCACGGGCACTGAAGTGAGCCGGGATTCAACTATAAACTAAACCACTGGAAGCCATAAAGCGCCATATGTCCACAGCAACAGCAGCCAGTGACCTGCAAGAGCACCGGCTAGCAATCCCCAATGCACAACTCAAACAAAGCTTGTCCCCACCCACACCTCACTCTGAGGGGAGGAGGAGGTGGTGATGGGGGGATTTAGGTTATCTGTGGTTTTCCAGTTCACCGATCTGTTAAGGGATCTAGACACAGTGATGTTGGTTAGGTGAATGTTTGTCAGGCTTTTTAAATAAATGTGTTGGTAAATGATATTTTATTCAATACATATATTACTTGTTGTCAATCTAGGGAACTAGTCATTCAGCCATACTACATTACAGTTATTTACTTGAATACACAATAATCAAACATAATCTAATGTACAGTAACAGAACGCAGTGGCCGAATCGGTAGAGTACAGGTTTCCGGTGTGGAAGGTCGGGAGTTCAAAAACCTGGTCGAGTAAAACTACTGACTTATAAAATTGATACTCGTCGCTATTTACCCTGGCGCTTGGCATTCATAAGATGGGGTTGGGACTAGTTAGATCAGTGACAGGATAATGTGAGTGAGCGGGAAATCCCGTCATGGTGCCGGCGGCCTGGTCTCCCAGTGGGGCAGCACTATTAAGTCGCTATAAGCGCGGAGTGTCACAAGTCGATAGTCGTCATGATATGACTCTAGATGTTTCCAGGATGTAAAACAAGGAGTGAAAAAGACAACAGTGTTGGGACTCAAGACAAAATTATGGGACGGCCAACATCGGATTAACACGATAACAAAAACCAATCATGATGCAACAGAATAATCTGCATAATTATTTAATGTACTATTCAGTTAATAAATACTTCCTGGCTTACACGACATGCGTGGTTTTATTTCCTAGACTTTAAATATCATTCGGTGGTTTTTGTTGTTCTCCCATTTGCATCCATATTGATTGCCATTGATTAGTCTCCACTAGCTTTTTGTTATATTTCTGTATTTTTAATCAAGGGAATAATGATATAATGGGATTGCTAGTGTCAGAATACCTATAATTAGATACACTTTTTGCATTGCTCTCATGTCTGGCTGAAAACATATATTCCAGCAGAAATACGACAGCCATCTTGGACGCCATCTTGATTTTGGATAGTTGTGTTTGTTTACTCGGTTACCAAATGGTAATGATATTTGGTTCCTAAGATATAATAAAAATGAAAATGGTGGCCATCTTGGATACCATCTCGAATTCCCGGGTTGGCTCAAGGAGGATTTCTGGGGAGTCTTTATATGATATTTGTTTTGTTTTTAGGTATCGTTCCTGAAATTTTCAGCTTGTAACCAATTTGTTCCAGGTGACATGCTTATCTTGCAAAGGTCCCTGCTGGTGTGCACGTGATGTTGACAACCCGTTAGGGGCGAGCGAGGTGACGAGGTGGTGCTCTCCGCATCCGGTAGATGCGGCACCGTATCACGCCACTCGCCACCAGGTGGCGCCACAGCAATGCCGGCATTGTAGGTCGCGCACAGCTGTTTACTAAGGACGACACGCCATTCTATCTGGTGCTTTATAGCTACTCATGCAGCACTGTCTCCATGTTAGTGGGTTGGTTGTGGGAGTTTTACGTCTTGGCAACATCTAAGGCCATATCAGGACTGGTACCAACTTGTGACAGTGCGCAATCATGGTGATTTTATAGTGCTGCCACACGGGGAAATCAGACCACCAGCACTATGACCTGATATCACACCAGTCACCATCACATTCACACGCCACCACTCAACAACACTTTCACACCCCACAACCCACCAGCACATTCACACCCCACCACCCACCACTACATTCACACCCAACACCCACCACCAACCACCACATTCACCCTCTACCGCCCACCACCCACCAGAACATTCACACTCACCACCCACCACCACATTGATACTCCACCACTCGACATCACTTTCACACCCCGCCACTACCAGTACATTCACACCCCACCACCCCCAGTACATTCACCCTCTACCGCCCATCACCCACCAGTACATTCACACCCACCACCACATTCACACCCACCACCCACCACCCACCACCACATTCACACCCCACCACTTGACAGCACTTTCACACCCCGCCAACCACCAATAGATTCACACCCCACCACCCACCAGTACATTCACACCCCACCATCCACCAGCACATTCACCCTCTACCGCCCATCATCCACCAATACATTCACACTCCACCACCCACCAACACATCCCAACCCCATCACCACCACCACATTCAAACCCCACCACCCAACACCCAACAGCACTTTCACACCCCACCACCCACCAGTACATTCACACCCCACCACCCACCAGTACATTCACCCTCTACCGCCCATCACCCACCAGTACATTCACACTCCATCACCCACCAACACATCCCAACCCCATCACCACCACCACATTCAAACCCCACCACCCAACACCCAACAGCACCTTCACACCCCACCACCCACCAGTACATTCACACCCCACAACTCACCCGCTCTGTCACACGTCTGGCTGATCACAAAAGACCTACCACAAGCTGATTCACATCCCTCCTCCCCCGCCTCTCTTCCCTCACCTCCCTCTCGCCCCCACGCCCCAGTTCCTTCACACACACATACACACACACACTCACACATCTCACCTGGCTTGCCGTCCTCTGTGTGTGTGCAAATGGATGTAATCGATGTGGACGGGGCGGGTTAGTGACATTTCCCGGCGGTGTTCCACCGGGTCAACGGCGGATACTCGACGGCTAGGGTTCATTCGGCTCAAACGCAACCCTCGCCTCGTTTTCGCCATAGCTGTCAACTGCGTGTCACGTGACACTGCGTGCTTTTTGGCTGTGCTGCTGCTATTCGCCAATCCGAGCGATCACAAATCGAGGTTTAAAGTTGCTTATTCCTAATGGTTTTGAGTTTCTGCCATTTTCATGAGCTAAATATATTAAATTGATTGTAATAGTCTACTTTGATGTAGTTTATTTTGTGTTATATGGTCCCGTCCTGATATGACCTTAGATGTTGCTAGGACGTAATAGAACCAACAACAAAAACTATTTGAAATGGCCTATTTACAATGTAATGTAAACGGTCGGAAACGCAGTGCCTCGGCGCCGACAAAAAATGTTTATTCTGATGAATAAACTGTTTTACGAAAGAAAAGGACAAGAATATATATATATATTCCCAGCAGGTGTCGCTGCTGAAGCGGCCATAATATGGTTCCCTAACCCCTGTAACCTCAACCTTAGCGCATCCATTTGCCAAATCCACAGCCCGAGGCGATGGGTCCGGGGGACCAGAAGAAGCATGGGCTAGGGGTTGGGGGGGCGGGGGCGGGGGAGGGGGGAGGAGGGGGAGGGGAGGGGGGGAGGGGGGGAGGGGGGCTAAGTGAGTGGCGACCATCTGGGGATGTAATCAATGTGCGTAGATAGCCCCGTGTGGGAAGGACATCCTGCGCTAACAGGCATTCTGCTGTATACACGCCTCTCCCACTCAGGGTGAGCAGCTCTTAACGCGAGCACTCAGCGAGAGTCAACTGCTCGGGCCTCGGCATTAGCAGCGCATTCGGACCTTTGTCACGCAAGGTCAAGGCCGCACATTATGGAGCCGCTTACATTTTGCCTCTCGGCTAGTCATAATAGCTAACAACCCAACACCCACATACAATAGGGGGTTGGGGAGGTTGGGAGAGGGGTTGTGTTTAGTGTTTATGCTCCTATAGTGGATGAGGTATTAAAGGGGGGCAGGCCACGTGTGGGGGTGTGGGTGGAGGTGGAGGTAGGGGTAGGGATGTCGGTGAGGGGGGGTGGTGTGGTGTGGGTGTTAGTGGGGGTGGGGGGAGGAGTGGAAGCCCCATTGGGAAGCCGCGCTTTTGCGACACGCGCTCTCCAAGGAACAGTTCATTATGTTTACGTGTGGGGGCGCGAACCGGAAGTGTGCATTATATCATCCGTTCTATGTCGCAGGTCACGTGGGGTGAATTATCCATAACCTGACAGTGTCGTCGCTGGGAATCCTTATGAACAGGGTCGCTGTTACCAATGGCCACGCACTACTGTATATAATATATATATTATTAGTCATACACATAACAGGATACATAACTGGATTGAGTAGGTACTCTGGCTGGCCACAAAAGACCCACCGTTTATTCATCATCAAACGTTTAATCATCAGCATCTACATAATAATCTACATAATAATCATCAGCATCTACCTAAAACGTCAAATCATCAAATCATCACATCATAATAATCAGTCAAATCAAGCTCAAGAATCAAAGTCAAAACCCAGAGTGAAATCAATCAAATCATCAAGCAATAGAATCAAGATCAGAAATCAATCAATCAAGCTCAAAATCATCAACAAATAGAAACCTAAAGCTAGAACTCGGGTTCAAATGGGCCGAGTATACAGGAAGGCCGTTGGAGCTGGAGGGTCTGAGGTGTTTCCCGAATAGACTTGCCTCAGTCCTCCTAGCGGGCACTGGAGGCGCATGACACATGGAGGCTAGACTTGCCTCAGTCCCCTCGCCGAACTGCCCCGCCGGCCCACCAGCGTGTGGGGGTAGCGGTTCGAATCCCCCCACCCGACATACAGCAGGGGGGGGGTTCCATCCTGAATAATATTCGTATAAATGCTTTTTACCACACATTATATAGAGAGTAAAACCTCTCTAAATCGACCAACCATGGGACCAACTTTAAATGGTCCATTTAGGGAGGTGGTCGGTTTAGGCAGTTTTGTTTAATCACTACAATGGTATTTTATAGGTGATCGTTTGGAACCCGAATAAAACGATCGATATAGGGGGTTAGCCGATCTGTGGAGGTGGTCGGTTAGAGAGGTTTTACTGTATATATATATATATATATGTGCTCTATAATCTATTATGGGAATATAAACAAGGACACTACCCCCTAGCAGTTCTCTCCCTTACTTACTCTATACCTAAATGGGCGGGGCGGGGTGGGACGGGGCGGGGCGGGGCGGGGCGGGGCGGAGCGGGGCGGGGCGGGGCGGGGCGGGCGCAGGAGAGCCCTGAAGCTGCACAGGACCGCCGCCCTCCAGGCGGTGTGTCCCTCGGAGGAGGTCAGGCCAGAGAAGATCCGTCTGAGCATGCCTGGTAGTATGGGAGCTGCCTGTCAGGGATGGCAACCCCGCTCCCGCTTGATACCTTTTAGCGTAGAGGCCAACTCGAAGCTCTTGTAGTCAATGGCCTCCGCGCCCTCCGATCTCAAGAAGTTTAAGCCACTCAGGTAATTCAAAACCGATGTGTATCTGAGTGTTCGCGCCAGCCACACAGCGTATAGTGCCGTCTGGGATGGCGGGCATGGCATGGTAGGAAAATGTCCTCCAAATTCCTCGATGAAGTCCAGGTATCGCCTCACCTGGACTCCTCTCGTCGTCCTCGAGTTAGGAGCGTAGTACTGCCGTTGCATCGCCAGTTTCTCCTTGTGCAGCTCCGCCACTGGAAGTAGAGGAAGGCAAACGGTCCATAAATATGTGGTTGCAGCAGAGTAGCTGGGCGGCATCCGCCACCCTCACCCTGGTCCTGCTCTCTTTTTCGTTCCAACGGCTCAGGGCATCGCAGATGGTGTTGTCGGCGCTCCTCACGTGGACAGATCGGATGTCGAAATTGTGCTCTGTGGCTATCCAGAAGAGCCTCCGGATGAAGTACATCACCCCCTTCGATCTCGACCTGCCCGTGGTGAGGGCGGCCTGGACTGTCTCGTTGTCCATTACCATCACCACCGTGCTATCTTTCCATCGGTGGCCCCAGGTCTGGCAGGCACAGAACGCCGCCCACATTTCCAGTACATTGATGTGGGCTCCTCGGCAGGCCTCATCCGGGGGCGCATGATGGTGGCCCACCTGGCGCCTGATTGTGTCATCGGCCTCCCTGTTGAATGCCCCCACCCTCCAGTCCCGGTCGTGGATGGTGCCAAAACCCTCACCAGAGGCATCACTGTATGTGGAGACGTAAGGGATGTGGCGGTCGATGATCTTGGCCTTCCCATTGAACCTTCTCGCGAAGGCCAACCACCACTTCCTGTCCTCGTGGAAACCACTGGAGAGGCGGACCTTGAAGTGGGGCTTTGCCACCCCAGTGACTATGTATATATATATATATAGAAAGTTAGAGAGGGAAGAGAATCTGTAAATATAGTAGCTGTCTCTTTCTTTGTAGTTGGGGACTGATTCTATGTGCTGGGGATGGCGGTGAGGTGTCTGACCAGACCTGTGTAATAGGCACTCGGTTACCAGAGGTAATGTATAAATTAGGGAATACGAGTGGCTCGTCTCACATTCTCCAATACGGGTAGGTATGGATGGAGCGGTTTTCCAATTAAGGGGTCATCCTCCTTTAGCGCCTCAGACCAGGAGGCAGGCGCGCTAACTGCGCTTCCAATATTAACTCCGTTAATGCATCGCTGCTCAGTTATTGATATAACGTTATTTGTACTCTAATATTATATGCAAATAATTATATATATATATATATATATACATATATTAAATATATGATTATATATTTCTATATTTCTATATATTTCAATTCACATATATCTATATATATTTATATGCTTATGTATTTCTATATTTCTACATATTTCAATTTAAATATATGTATATATATCTATATTTATATTCATATATATTCATATATATTCATATATATTCATATATATTCATATATTTTCAATTACTTTCATATATATTCATAAATATTCATATATACTCATATGTATTCATATATATTCAAAATATATTAAAAAAATTAAGTGTGTGAACAAACCCTAAAGGCCTCTAATAATTTATTATATTAATTTACTATTTTTTTCTATCGGATATATGCATTTGTACCTCAACCATCTATTTCATTTCACTTGTTCCGTTCCGATTGTCTGTACTACTAGCGCCACCTGGATGTATTCATGCCAACTACCCACCTCCAAATGTTTTCATTCCGGTTCAATAATATACCTATTTCATATGACGTCAGTGGTCACCGCGCGCACCTTTTGGCTGCAGGACAACACACTGTCACACTGCAAACTCAATGGTCGTGAGCAATCTTCATACATTTTGCACTGCACATCCCGGCAAACTCAATGAATTGTCAATGGCCGTGAGCAATCTACACACAGAAAAAGTTAAATATCTCTAAAACCACACCACCTAGAAACAACCCGCTTGGAAGACATATAGAAAACATATTCAATGAATAGATTATATTAAATTTATAAGGTTAGGCTTCTGCATTTCTATTAATTTTGAGAAAAAAAAACTAACGTTTTGCACTGCACGTCCCGGCAAACTCAATGCATTGTCAATGGCCGTGAACAATCTTCATACAGAAAAAGTGAAATATCTCTAAAACCACACCACCTAGAAGCAACCCGCTTGGAATACATATAGAAAACATATTCAACGAATAGATTATATCAAATTTATAAGGTTAGGGTTCTGCATTTCTATTAATTTTGAATAAAATAGACGTTTTGCACTGTGTGTATCGGCAAACTCAATGCATTGGCGCATAATTTCGAATTGTGGTTGATTCGGGTGGGAAGCCGGGGACCCACCACGCCACCAAGCGGGCCCCACTGACACATACCGAAACCTCCTCCCAGCCTGGACATTCGGTTTCCTTCCTCACCGCTGGCAACAGTTTAAATACAGGCACCCACTCAAACCTCCCAAGGCACCCAAGACTCGACACCCACGGAATAAAAAAGGCACCCACGCAACCAACACCATGCAGCGCACACGGAGATCCACATGCCTACCCGGCAGGCCCCAGAAGCGAGGCGCACGGAGACTCCACCTGGACCAGAGCCGCGAGCAACTCGGCGAATCCATACAAGATGGCGGCGACGCCGCGTCCCCGGCGCACCGGCGGCCCACGAAGCCAAAGCGGCCCCCAGCCGCCCCCATGACAGACAATCGACAGGACGAGCTCCTGAACCACATGCAGCAAACCATGGACGCAATGGAGGAGAGGTGGAAGCGAGTCGAGGAGCATGTCCTACGCCAGGAGAAAGCGCTCGAGGAGGCACGCCAGGTGGCGTCCCCTCCGGCCGCGGCGGTTGGCCGGCTGCCCCGCTCCCGGGAACGGACACCCCCGGCTGCGGCGGCGGGACGTGCCCGTCCCCATGCACGTACGCCCCGCTCCCCGGATCGGACGCCCCCGGCTGCAACGGCGGGCCCTGCCCGTGCACGAACGGCCTCCCCCCGGTCCCCAGCCTACCTCCCGGGCGACCTGGAAGGCGACATCCCGGCGGCGGACACTACGTGGGAAACCCCACCCCCGCTGCGCCCCCGCCGGGCGCGCCGAACCCGCGCACTCTCAGCCGAGACCCCGCCCCTCCGCCGCGCCACCGGACACCGACAACAACGCCGGGAGCGGGACAACTCCCGCTACTGCAGCCCACGGTCTACGGCAGAGGAGGCGGTCAGGATTATCGCGGCCATCGCGGAAGCCAAGACACACTCCAGAAAGAAAGGTATTTCATCAAAATATCTCTTCCCATATGACCTTATTGAGCGTGGAGACGAGGGGAAGTCGGTCAAAAAAGGCGACGCAACACGTGAGGAGTATACCCTAGGTCTAAAGCGCCTGGAAACCCAGCGTGGCTTCCCCACCCACGCCCTGGCAGCCCTCTCGGCCCACCAGGAGGCCGTGGCACAGGATAACTGTACTTTGCCCTGGAGTATTGTGCGCCGATATTCGGAGGAAATATTCACCCGCATCGCCGACGGCCGCCTTCCGCAAGGATGGCGAGACCAGGCAGCAATCACAGCCGTCCGCATTGAGGTCATTGCGATGGCTGGCCACACCGCAGCCGCGGTGAACGGCACCGCCGCCGCGGCCAGCAAGGCGGCAAAGCCGGGCCCGGATGCCCGTAACACGTACGACAAAGCCAGCATGGGACCCCCCTGCACCGTATGGAACCGGGACCCAGACGCGTGTGACAAGGCCCCGAGAGGGGAATCGCATGGCACCGGAGCTAACAAAGTGGCGCACGTGTGCGGATACTGTGCCAATGTGCGCCGTATACTCACCACCCACGCCGAGGCCGTATGCCACTCCAACGGTCCCGGGAGAAAGGCCCCGCCATAAAGTCGTCGGCGGATTTTTAGACACTAGGCGCGGCTCACCCCCCCCGCCCTCCTACGGCACACCGACCAGGATCGCCCACCGACACCCCTCTGACGCAGGACCCGCCCGAGAACCGGAGCCACCAAGGTAAACAAACCGGCAGCCATGTCTTCGCCCGTAGCCTGAAGCCACTCCGCTCCCGGATGGCCCCCTGTGACGTCACTGGGATACCCCTTCGGCCCCCCTACAACCAACATAATAAACACTCCAACCCGCCCGCTGGTCCCTGGCCCGCGCCTCCCCCTGCGCCGGGTGCGGGCCGGCCCGGGCCGGGCACGCCGGCCACCAGCGGCGGGGTTTCCTCCGGAGAACCCCCGCGTGACGTCACCGGCCCACACACAACATTGACAACAGTAAACAAGACCAGCCCGCCCCCGCGATACGATGATTTCGTCCGCCGCCTCCCGGATGGCGCAGCCTCCACCCCTGGCCGGCCCGACCCGAGCTCGGATGGCCACCTATCTGAGCCGGTCCAGGCAGTGATCGACAGCCTACACCAGCAGTCGCTCTGAGTCGAGCCCTGCTGCGGCCCCTCCCCCGCTGAATACAGACTGACACTTGACGTCATATGGCCGGTCCTGTCCGGCACGGCCTGGGACCAATACCCGCAATACATGGCGGCATATGACGCCACCAGGGCCGCGGCGCTACCAAACTTTTTGGCCGCCCGCGTCCCCATCAACTCGGGCCTCGACGTCGACGCCTGGAGGAGGGCGCTGGCCGACCCCGGACTCTACCCTGGTCGACCAGCTGGAGTTTGGCTTTCCGGCCAACTACTGCACGCCCTACCCTCCCAAGGCCACTTACCACAACCATCGTGAGGACCCCGCCCACGGCCGATTCATCACGGATTATGTCGCCCAGGAGCTCGAACTGGGCGCCCTACTTGGCCCCTTCGATGTGCCCCCCTTCTCCCCATGGGCACAGTGCAGCCCAATGATGACTAGGCCCAAGTCCGACCCCGGGAAGCGATGCATCATCGTCGACTTATCATACCCCAGAGGCAGGAGCGTCAACGCGGGTATACCTCGAGGCGAGTACCTCGGCCTCCCCGCAGCCTACACCCTTCCATCCGTGGCGGACCTCGGCCGCAGGATCGTCCACGAGGGCCAAGGGGCCCTCGCCTGGACCGCGGACGTCGCCCGCGCGTATCGACAGCTCCGGGTGGACCCCTTGTCCGCCACACTCTTCTGCATAACTGTCGAGGGCAGAACTTATGTCGACATTGCCCTCCCCTTTGGCTGCCGGACCTCGGGCGCTGCCTGCGTCCGGGTGACCTCGGCCATCTCATGGGTCCTCGCCCGGCAGGGCTTCCACTCGGTCGTCTATGTCGACGATTTCGTGGGATGCGAGGCTTCCTACCTCGACGCCTGCCGGGCCTTCGACACCTTCAGGGCCCTCTGCGCCTACCTTGGCGTCCAGCTGGTGGCTGACAAATGCACACCCCCGGCCGTGAGGCTATCCTGGCTGGGGTTCGACATCTGCTCTCAGCGAATGGTCATCCAGATCCCGGAGCTCAAGCTCCACCAGGTCACCCATGAATGCAACGCTTGGCTCTCCAGGCCCTCCATGTCCAGGAAGGCGCTCCAGCACCTCATCGGCAGGCTCGCCCACATCAGCGGCTGCATCCCCGCCCCCGCAAGTTTATGTGTCGCCTCCTACGCAGCCTCCGCACGTTCCCCGGCCCGGGGATCGCCGATGTGGACCCGGAGATGCGCAAGGACGTGCGTTGGTTCCTGAACTATGCGGCCGGCGGCAACGGACTCTACCTTCTCCCCGCCCCGGTCCGGCCGACCTGGATGATCGAGTGCGACTCCTGCCTCACCGGGGGCGGGGCTTTCTCCATGGAGACCTGGAGGCCTACGACGAGCGCCACATGCGCACATACCCCAACATCCACGAACTCGAGGCGGTCAACCTTGTCCTGGCGGTCAAGGCACTCCGCCCCCTGGTCTCGAATGGCCTGGAGGTCATCATCAACACCGACAACGCCCCCTCCGCCACGGCCCTCGACAGTGGCCGCGCCACCGAACCGCCTCTGGGGGCCTGCGCCCGCGAGCTATGGCTCGAGGCGGCGCTCGGCTCGTTCACGCTTACCATCAGGCACAAGCCCGGTGCCGACCTCCTCTTGGCCGATGCCCTCAGTCGAGCGCACTCCTCCCTGCCCGCCCTTGAATATGTTCGTAAAACATGCGCTGCCCTTCAACTTGCCCGTGTCCGCGTCCACCACACCCCTGATATCTTCGATCATCACCTATAATTGCAGACATCGACTCCGGGGACCACGACCACCTCATGAGCATCCACCGTGCAGCATTGGCCCCGGGCACCTGGCGCAACCGTTCCAGACACGCCACATGCTACGTCGAGTTCATGCTCGACCGAGGGGGTCGACCACCTGGCCCCCTCCCCCTACGATGTCGGCATGTTCGTCGACCACCTCCACCGCCTGCTCCCATCCCCCTCCTCGGTGGCCAATGCCTTCTCGGGGGCACGCTCTTGGGTTCGGGAGGCGGCTGGAGACCTCGCCCCATTCGACGCGCCCTTCCCCGCTCGGGTCCGTCGAGGCGGCGAGAGGCTCTTCCAGGTGCCCGTGAGATGCGCACCATCCATCACGCCGCCCATGATCCGCCTCATCTACCAGCACCTCCGCGCCCAGGGCCACCGCGGGGTGGTCCCTTGGGCGGCTGTCATCATCGGCTTCTTCACCCTGATGCGCCAGTCCAACCTCCTCTCCCCCTCCCACGGTGGAAGGGGAGGCCCCCACAACATCCGCCGCGCAGACGTCACCCGCGCTCCGGGGGGGCTGCGCGTCGCAATCTCATCCTCAACACCATCCGCCGCGCAGGCGGTCGCCCTCTTTGTGCCGGCCCTTCCCGAGTCCCCCATGTGCCCGGTCCGCGCCTGGTTCCGAGCCCTGCAGCAGGTCCCTGCTCCCTCTGATGCCCCAGCCTTCATGTGCCACACAGGCACCCCACTCACCCCACAGTTACTGACCCCCATGGTGAGGGAGGCGCTCGCGGAGGCGGGCGTCCCGGAGGCCTCCCGCTTCACGCTTCACGGCCTCCGGCGGGGGGCCGCCCAGGCCTGTGCCGCGAGGGGCGCCGACCTGGCGGCGATAATGGCCCAGGGCACTTGGGAGTCATCTGCTGTGTTCGACTACGTCCCTCGCCTCGCCCCTTCTGAGGCCCCCCGAGCCTTAGCGCTGTGTTTTGGGTCGGCTCCGGCGGCCTCAGAGCCTCTGGCCATCCAAGACGCCCCCGTCGACATCGATGAACTCGACTAGGAGCCCCCCACTGTGTAACCCTCCCTCACTATGTTAATAAATCTTCTTACTCCCACTAGGTCTCCGGCTTCCTTACTCGAATCGGCGCATACTTTCGAATTGTGGTTGATTCGGGCGGGAAGCCGGGGACCCACCACGCCACCAAGCGGGCCCCACTGACACATACCGAAACCTCCTCCCAGCCTGGACATTCGGTTTCCTTCCTCACCGCTGGCAACATTTTACCATGCCCACACACCCTCTTTTTAAGGACTACTCCGTAGGGGTCGGCTCCAGTGGCCTCAGAGACTCTGGCCATCCAAGACGCCCCCATCGACATCGATGAACTCGACTAGGAGCCCCCCACTGTGTAGCCCTCCCTTACTATGTTAATAAATCTTCTTACTCCCACTAGGTCTCCGGCTTCCTTACTCGAATCGTCAATGGTCGTGAGCAATCTTCATACATAAAAAGTGAAATATCTCTAAACCTACACCACCTAGAAGCAACCCGCTTGGAAGACATATAGAAAACATTTATATGAATGTTGAATAAAATAAACCTTTTGCGTGTACCCGCAAACTCAATGGCAGTGTGCCTTCATTCTGCAGCCAAGCTGCTCGCGCATACACAATGTTTATAAACATTGAAAGGGATCTATATATTCAATAAGTGTTTACATTGTTTTGTCAACACATTGGCGAAGTGAAAATACACTAGGAAGCTTCCTGGCCTGCCCAGTTTGATCAATATGATATCGCTCTGGCCTGTTTCCATTTTATAGATCCATATTTGTCTGACTTAGAAGGTGGCCTGTCATGTGTTGTCATAGCTTTTTTGTTAATATCCATATACAAAAAGAAAAGAAGATTTTATCACAAGAAAATGGATAACATCTGAAAACTAAAGCCATTTAATGGACCCCTTATCACCATACCGTGGACATGGAATCGCTCAGGTTGTTGGGATGTGTATCGTGCCTGGCTATGGATATTACTCTACCCACTTATTATATCCGGGAGTGGAGACAGAGTTGCCGCGTCACTGTGAATCCAGTCCCTTTCAGAACTCACCAACACAACCTCCAGCCTCTTATCCTCCTTGGTTTGGAGAGAATTAACTCAGACTGACAGCTCCGCATCCCTCAACCCACCTCCTATGGGTTGGGCAGTTGTGCAAATGATTGCATCTGCCAATCAGCCACCTCAGCAGGTTCCATGTCACTTCTCCTAATCCTGCCCCTCCCCCAGCCACCTTTCCCCGCCCCCTCACCTTTCCCCGCCCCTCACTTCCCCCTCCCCCAGCCACCGACCCCGCCCCCTCACCTAGCCCTGCCCCTCACTTCCCCCTCCCCCAGCCACCGACCCCGCCCCCTCACCTAGCCCCGCCCTCACTTCCCCCTCCCCCAGCAACCGACCCCGCCCCCTCACCTAGCCCCGCCCCCTCACCTCCCCATCCCCCAGACACCGCCCCCGCCCTCTCCCGTAGCGCCGTCCCCTCACCTCCCCCTCCTCCTCCTCACATACATCTCCCAGGGACGATGCCTGGACCAGCATACAGGAGTGGTGACGGGGGTGGGGGCATGCATATGCCAATTTGTAGGTGTCTCTTGCTTTGTAGCTGGGGACTGGGTCGATGTGCTGGAGGGGTGGCGGTGGTGGTGGGGTGCCTGACCAAACCTAGCAGTTGTGAGTCATGGGCACTTCGTCAGAGCTTTACACAAGCAGGGCAAGTGCAACACTCAACCAAACCTAATCCTAGTAAAAGATAACCGACTTTTTGGCTGGTACATACAATTAGATATTTGCTAGGTAAACTGCTTGGTTAATTCACTTCACTCGGATAAAGGACAGAACTACAATGTAACGGACAAATCTTTTAATTGAAACACAATCAGTAATCATGCCACTGGGGCGAACAGGAGGCTGGCTCCGAGTCTAGGTCTCGTGTGTGGAGACCTGAATGCGGCTGGCACCTTATGAACAATAATGTACAAGAGGTCTAGTGACACCCCGTTTAGCGTTGGCGGAATGCGCCGAAATGGTGCCTTGAGCGATAACAGTAACAAACAGACAATCAATGGTAATGTAATCAAAAAACACAGCACTTAACCCCTACAAAAGAGGGAGGGTGGGAGGGGAAATTTCACGTTGCTCGCTTGAAAGCTGGGAGAGAAGTGACCGAGAGGTGGGCGGAAGTCAAGTCAGGAAAGGAGGTCAGTTCTTTACCTTGTGCGTGAATTACACATGTTGCCTCGCCAACATGCCTAATTTCACACATGAGATTTCATTTGGGTTTTCCTAATTGAATACCTCCAAGAGTGCTTAAAAATGAAAATTGATTGGAATGTAGCCAGGTATTCAACAACTACCTCCTCGAACCAAGATGAGAATGGCGTGGAAAAAACTCAGATGCCAGCCGACTCCTTTGTAAGGCTCTTGAGCTGGTTAACGCTGAGCATTAATACAGCTAAGCAATTTGTAGTTGGGAATTGATTGGTCAGTAATTGTATTAAGCGCCAGCTACACTGAGATATGAATTGTAGATTGACTGACACCTTCGCATATTTCTAAATATGCTGTGAATACTGTGCGTATATCTATAAGGCAAGATCTACCGTGCAATCGTGCTATCCACCCTACTATAAGCAGCTGAGGCCTGGACAGTGTACATACGACAGGTGAAAAAGCTGCATGCCTTCATGATGCGACATCTGTGTTCAATCATGAGGCTAACCTGGAAGGACAAAGGGACAAATAAGGAAATACTTGAATGGATGGGGCTGCCCTCTATGGAAGATCTTTTGATCAAAAAGAATCTCCGGTGGACTGGACACGTCATGAGGATGTCATCAGACAGGCTACCAAAGCAGATCCATAATTCTCAACTGTCTTCTGGTTACAGAAAGAGAGAGCGCCCTCGTCTCCGGTTCAAGGATACCATAAAGAGAAACCTGAAGCTGAGAGACATTAAGACCGACTCATGGACATCACTCTCACAGCAGAGAGCTAAATGGAGAGCGGCAGTCAAGTAATGAAAGCAGTCTTTGTCGCATCACAACTGACAGCATGATGATGATGATGATAATCTATACAACACACATCTATTTACATATAGTCAATATATACCTATCTACATATAGTTGAAAAGGTGGTGTGGAGAGGGGAGACACAAACTGAATGGGTTATGATGCATATTTGTATATATGAGCCTGTCTCAAAAGGTGATAACTCTTCTTTTTTTTGTCCATTGTAACAATTGACACAAAACTGCACAGAAACGGTTACACCGAAAACACAAGGACATTTGCTTCAAATCAATATGTATTTCTATTGGGATTATGAAACACCATGTAAAAAACAAATCAGTTTATCCTGAGCAAATGCATAAGCAGATAGTATCTTAATCGTTACAATGGACACATTTTTGTCCCATATTGCTTAGCACCTTTTGAGACAGTCTCATATACATATATCTATTTGAAGAAGGAAATCATTGCAGAAACAAAAATGTACATGGTAATATATGGTAAATAGTACAGAAAGATATTAGCGAATGTATGTAAATGGACAAAATTTGGAATAATCAACAACAGTGTATACAAATAGATAGAACCCCAAAACAAAGGGTTTTACATGCATCCCTAATATATGGTATCGCAGATTATAATGTAAAATATATAATGCCGACAGTACATGGTGTGCAAAGAGCTTCTTTTTTGTGTGTGTACATGAGGTGATTTTAGTTTTTTTGTTGGGACATTAGTTGTTTAAGCAGGGGAAATTTCGGTCATAGACGACTCGTCTTCCTCATTCCACTGCTGGTCGATAGAAAGCCCGAGCCTACACTTTTACCGACCCAAGGGATTTTTAACCTCCCATACCACATAGACATGGTATGAGAGCAACCGGCCTTTGATGACGCTGTAAGTTATACACAGCGGAGGAAATCCAAATTGGCAGAGCTGGGGGCACAGGGAATCAAACTGCCGACCCTCAGATTAGGAGTCTGACCTAGAAAAAAGTCAGACACTCTAACCACTCCACCATAGAGACCGCCAGGGGAAATGCAGGGGAAATGCATGATGGCATCTGCCTCTCTAATAACGATGCACTGTGCGCCGGAAGTCCCCTTGCCGAGTCGAGCCTTGATTTGCGAGAGGCTGATGCGGGCTTCCGGTGCCGTAGCTGCGCACGCATGCCCTACTTCCGAGATGACCCTCATCTCGATGTAGGTGCCGAGGTGGCCGAGTACCGAACCCTTACTGAATATATCGGGCAGATGCGAGTACTCGAACTCCTTCTCGGACATTTCCGGTGTCACACTCTCTGTGATACTGAAAAGAGAGAGGAAAATCAGTGTGGTTAGGCTTTGGTGTTTTTCAATGAATAACATCAATCAATAACGTGGGGATAATTGGTTTTGATCGTTTATCTTAGTGTTAGTGACAGTTGCTGATCCACAGGTGAATCAACCTTTTAACAAAATCAATATAACACTGTTCAGAACCTAATTATTGATAGATTTGTAAGAACCTGATTGGAAAAGCACACATCTACCGAACACTCCCCCGCAACACCCACCCGCACCAGTGCCACCAATACGGCTTGTTCGTTGGGGTTTTGCATCCTGGCAACATCTATGGTCATATCAAGAAACCCACCAATAGGACGCCTGGGTGCTTGAGCCTCAGCTCTCTTTCTTCGTCATATCGAACATGCCATTTTAGTGAAAAGGATTTAATCTTCTTTAAATGTTAGAGGAGTGTCATTTAGTTTTTTTCAATAGATTCCCTGCCTTTCTTAAAGTTTGTCCACCATCACTGATCACCCCACACAAAGACAGACTTCAACACTCGCAAACGCACACACAAAGAGACAGCAATGAGTACACATCACAACTACCTTTACATTCAGGATACATTTAAGAACTTTCCAATACCTCTGTCAATGCTAAACTATAATTATGCCATTCGATGCCGACATCCAATGGTCGACGCTGACATATTTAACAGATGTCGGCAGCACAATTCTTAAATTGTAGTGCATTTCTTTGTTTTATATTAAATTATCCTAGACACAAATAAGGTTGTTGTATTTTCTCTACCTTTACATTCAGGATACATTTAAGAACTTTCCAACACCTCTGTCAATGCTAAACTATAATTATGCCATTCGATGCCGACATCCAATGGTCAACGCTGACATATTTAACAGATGTCGGCATCACAATTCTTAAAGTGTAGTGCATTTCTTTGTTTTATATTAAATTATCCTAGACACAAATAAGGTTGTTGTATTTTCTCTACCTTTACATTCAGGATAAATTTAAGGATTTTCCAACACCTCTGTCAATGCTAAACTATAATTATGCCGTTCAACGCCGACATCCAATGCTCGATGCCGACAACTTTCCCCAAATGGCCTGATGGCGAAAACACGTTTTGATTGAAAACGCTTCTGGCTGAGCAATAAGCGCCCTACCTATACACAACTAGAACTAAAATCTCGGTCTCTTCTGGCACTGAAGCCCACCTGTAGTGTGCGGACTAGGCGTTGAAGGCGGCAGCAGCGGGGCAGGGTGCTGGTCCGCAGCAAATAAACATAGATAGCACATAAAGGACAATAAATGACTTGGTCGTATTAAATAAATAAATACTAAAATAATAATACAAAAATAAACCTACGCCCTTTTTTATACGTATAGTAAATTATACTTCATATATATATATATATATATATATATATATGGACAAGGTTCTTAAAGTTCTGCATTGTGGAACTATAATACTGCAGCACTGTGGAACTGCAATACTCTGACATTGTTCCACTCTGATACACTTAGACCTATTTTCGACACCATTTATATATTTAGTAAATGATGCTATTTCATAGTCGATAGAGATGTCACTGAAATGAATTCTTCAGCTGGTCTTAAGTAGTATCATGCAACAAGTTAAAGAAACTAGGACTTTCTTTTACTCCACGATACATTTCATAGCCCTACATTTAAGGAGGGACCTTGAGGCATTCATGAATAATAAAAACATCCTTCCTAGACACATCATCCCCCAATAAAGGTCTAGTGCATATATAACCTAATGTTCTTGTAAATATAGTTTATTCATTGAATCAAATCTGTTGTGTGCGCCATGTGAAAATATATAACTGTGATGTTACTATCATAGGTTAGTTAAAACCGATTGGTGAATTGTATATAATGATGTTATCAAGTTCAATGACACCTTTTCAAAATTCCTCTAGATCATGGGCGCTATGACACTAATATATTCAGCGTGTTCTCTGTGGCAGAGTGGTTAAAGTGTCTGACTTTTTTCTAGGTCGTACTCCTAATCTGAAGGTCAGTGGTTCGATTCCCCATGCCCCCACCTCTGCCAATTTGGATTTCAACTGCTGTGTATAACTTACAATGTCATCAAAGACCAGTTGCTCTCATACCATGTCTATATGGTGTGGGAGGTTAAAAATCCCTTGGGTCGGTAAAAATGTGTAGGCTCGGGCTTTCTATTGACAAACTGTCTAATGGTGAAAACAAGTCTATTCAGACTTATCCATAATAGGCAGTATAAATCTTCAAGAAAAAAAAAGAGGCCGCAATGGGTACCCATGTAACATCATATGATTGATTGATTGGTGGTTGTTTTACGCCGTGTCATATGAATTGGGTGTTCAAAACGACCCAGACGCAAAGCTTAGACACAATTTTCAAGTGAGAAACAATAATTAAGTAACGGACACAGTTTTCAGTTTCAGGCAATGAATTACTGTAGATAACTTGATTATGCCCACCTAATACCACAGCCAGAAATCACGCTGATGTGTGGATACACATCTGCATTCGGAACACTGTCAATGCGAGCAAAGTAGTTTGTTGGAACCCGTGGTGAAACCACAGATATTATAGGGAGGCGTGCATCCTTGGGCCTTGGCCTGCAAGGAGCATCTGTGGACACAGGGTGGGGAATGAGCGTATGCTCATTCGGGGTCATTGCGGGGCGAGGCGCGACATGCACCCACTCGCCCCCCACCGCCAGGTGGTGTGGTGGGGGGGGGGGGGGCACAGAGCACACACACGGATGCTCATGCCCTCCGCTGGTCACTCTGCCTCACACATCCGGACTGACCACTACCCAATTTTACCCACCCACCCACACCGCGGAGAAATATAAACAATACCAATAATCATCAATTAATTATATTGCCATAATTAAAAAATGGTCACGACCATTTCTCTAATTAACAGTTATTAATTAATTAACCATTAATTCTTATTATATAATATTCTACCTTACTCAACCACTGCTACCCGCTGGTTGACATCTCCTCACCTCGCCTTGCTCACCTGTCGCACATCATTCATGCCATTCTCATCCCCCACTCTGATCACCCCATGACACTGATTCTTTACAGCTCGTGGATGGCCACAAACCAGAAAGCCATTCATGTAATGCCCCCGGGGGCTGCCCGGAATAAAGACATGTTATTCCACACGTGCCTCCTTGTCCTGTGTGCCATAGCTGCAATGGAACAGGAATGCAAATATGTACCGGCAAACTCAGTGCATTGTCAATGGCCGTGAGCAAGAAATTCAAGATTATGCCTATCCTTATCGTTCTAATGCTTGTCGTTGCAGAACTTGACTGCGAGAGAAAGTGCAAATCACCTCTCGGCCGGAACGAACGCGCGTAGCACATTTATGTGACTAGTAAACGGTGTGGTCGCTAAAGGGAAGATTATTTTTACGGAGCAAGGCAAGATTAATTATACGGAGTCTTGTTATGGCCCGTATGATGTCTACAGAAGATATAACTAATGTGAAGTCAGTGGTTCACAGTTAAGTGGGTCGGAATCCGAATCTGTGGACTATCCGTGTACAAACCAAATGAAACAAAAGAAAAAGGCGCCATTGGACGCAAAGGATAAGCAACGGCTCAAAAACATCGAACAAAGTTCTCTGATGACTAGTACTAGCGCTGATAATGTGGCTGACGTGTCAGAGTTTAAGAAAATGTACGCAGACTTAATGGAGATGAAGAAAGAAGCAAAAGAAGCGGAACAAAAGAGATTGCAAATGGAGGCCTTGAAAACGGACATGTCATATCTGGGCAGAGACACTCAAGAAACCTTCTCCTTTCGACAAGTTTAAGGCGCCATCGAAGCCGAAAGTGACAGAGGTCGAGTTGGAGGCGACTCCGGCCATAGTATCCACGTCGAAGACATCGACTACCACTGCAACTACAGCAAAAACAAAAGTGCGACGAGAGTTTAAGTTAGATACGGGTCTACAGGAGGGTGCTCTGTTAACCGAGATACAGGCTATATATAAGGCGGTGAAGAAGCCGGTGGCACAGAAGATTGTGATTAGTGAATCAATGGCAGGAGTGATTAATCACTATTACGAAGGACCCAATGGTAGTGGACCAAAGCCGCTTAAGACGATACGGGAAATATCAAGGCAGTATACAGGGTTAAGAGAAGTCTAGTGTTACTAAAATATACTGCTATGTAGTGGATCAAGCTGCCCTCATCTAGATAGGTGAACATCATCACTGATCATAGGAAGTTGCATGTTGCCGAAGGAACTAGTGTAGTTAATAAATAATATATATCAAACATCAGTGTTCGTAACATATCTTAAAGTTGCATAGTCTGATGGTTTTGAATTTCTGTATTTTTTCTGAGATAAATATAGTAGATCGATCACTAGTATCTACTTTACATTAGTTCAAAGTTACTTTTATTTTAAATGGTAAACTTTTGAGATATTTTGAGTGCAAACATGGAAAATTAGTTTTGGCAAGCTTGCCAAAACTCTGACACCATAGACTTCTGCAGAAACAGGTTCTGTTAAATTGACTCAGTATTGCCTTCTACGCAGAAACAAATGCTTAATAAATGCATCAGTATCTAAGTTAGATATGTCAAATCAAATCTGGATAATTGACTTGGTTTTGAAAATTTGATATTTCATCGGACTATGCAGTTTTAAGCTGAATATGAAATATGGATAGTCTTTTCAATACCCGACCGAGTCAAATCAATGATTAAGAGATTTATACTTCGTCGTAATGCTCGCATTGCGGTTGATGCGAGGCGAGGGAGGACCCCCCCCTCTCTCTCTCTCTCTCCTTCTCTGTCCTCCAGCCGCTCACTCTTACATGATGCGCGAAAAGAAGGAAGCAAGGCGGGGGTGGAGAAAAGAGACGCTTTATTGGCGCCTCAACAGATCATACAGGGTAGAAGAGCAAGTAAATAGGGCTCATAAGGAGCAAGAGGGTAAACAATGTATGGTATGAGGAGTAATAAACAAGAATGTAGAAAGTCACAAAGTTCATGGGGCATCAGTGTCATTGGAGTGAGGGGGTGCCGAGGAGCCCTCCACCAGTGATAGGGAGAGTAGGGTAAGAGTCGGGTGGGTGGGTGGAGAAAAGGTGCTGGCTGGGAGGCGGCAGGGAGCTGAGTGAGGAGGGAGGCTGGCGGGCGGCCTTATAAGGGGGAAGGGAGGCGGCAGCAGGGGAGGTGCGAATGCTAGCGGCCGGGGGAGGGTGCGGGGTGGCGAGCAGCTGGGGTCGGGTGAGGTGTGAGCGCCGCGGACAAAGGACGGGCGGGGGGAGGTGGCGGTGAGTGAGCGAGGTCGGCCGAGGTGTGGAGGCAGCGCGACACGCGGGGCGGGGGAGGGTCTCCTCCTTTCCTCGCATCAAACGTAATGCTTCGCATTACGACCGATGCGCGAAAAGAAGGAAAGCAAGGCGGGGGTGGAGAAAAGAGACGCTTTATTGGCGCCTCAACAGATCATACAGGGTAGAAGAGCAAGTAAATAGGGCTCATAAGGAGCAAGAGGGTAAACAATGTATGGTATGAGGAGTAATAAACAAGAATGTAGAAAGTCACAAAGTTCATGGGGCATCAGTGTCATTGGAGTGAGGGGGGTGCCGAGGAGCCCTCCACCAAAACGGCGGAGAGGGCTCGAGGGGCGCCCGAGGGCGCGAGGCGGGGCACGTAGGCGTGGACGGCCGCCGAGGTCCAGGTGCCTTGGGCCATGATCTCGGAGAGGGGCACCCCGGCACGCTGGCAGGCCTGGGCGGCGCCCCGGCGGAGGCTGTGGAGGGTGAAGTCCTCGGGCCTTGGGACCCCTTGGGCGGCGAGGGCCCCTCGTAACAGCGCGGTGAGGGAGCGCGGGTCCAGGGGCCGGCCGGAGGGCATTATGAAGGCCGGGGCGTCCGGGGCGGCGGGGCAGAGGGCGGTGGCTCCGAGCCACGCCGCGACGGGGCAGAGGGCGGAGTCCGGGATGGCGGGGATGAAGAGGGCGACCGCGCCCGAGGGTGAGGAGATGGTCTTGGAGCTGCGGATCTGCAGCCGGAGCCCCCCGGGCGCGGGGCGGACGTCGTCGCGGGTCAGGGTTGTGGGGGCCGCCCCACCCCTCGGGACTCGGGGCCAGCAGGTTGGACTGGCGCAGCATCCCGAAGTACCCGAGGAGGAGCGCGGCCCGAGGAACGAGCGAGGCGGGCCCTGCTCGGGAGAGGTGGTTGATGGCGAGGGCGAGCTGCTGCGGGGAGAGGGGCGGCGCCTGCCGCTGGACGTGGGCAGAGGTCCGTTCCCCTCCTCGGCAGACATCCTTGGGTAGCCGTGCGTCGAAGCCCGAGGTGAGGCCCCCGGCGCCCTCAACCCAGGAGCGGGCGCCCGAGACGGCGTTTTTCACGGAGGCGGGCGCCAGCCCGCGGAGGAAGAGGGCGGCAGTGAAGGCGGCAACGTCGAAGGGCCGTGGGCGCGAGGGGAGCCACACCTCGGGCCACCGCGAAGGTGACGAAGTCCTCGGCCTGGCGACGGCGGTTCTTCCAGGTCGCCGGGGCGAGGGAGGCGGCACGGAAGCGGGAGACGGCAGCTACTTCCTCGGGCGGGAAACCTAGAGGCCGGGGAAGAAAGGGAAGGCGTCATGGGTGATGCTAACTGGGAGCAGCCCGAGGCGGGCCACCTCGCCGCGGGCCGTCACCTCCCAGGGGCCGGGCAGGTGGGCGCGGCTGAGGGCGTCCGCGAGGAGGAGATCCGCCCCGGGCTTGTGGATGATGTGCAGGTCGAAGGAGCCGGTGGCTGCAATCAGCCAGAGCTCCCGTGCGCAGGTCCCGAGGGTCGCGTCTCGGGCGCGGCCGGACTCGAGCGCGAGGGCGGAGGCCATGTTGTCAGTGTTAATCAGCACCGTCGACCCCGCGACGTCGTCCGGGAGGAGGGCGCGCAGGGCGACGACGAGGTTGACCGCTTCAAGTTCATGGATGCTCCTGAAGCGCGCCTGGAAGGCCTTAGAGTACCCTCGGGCGTAGTAGTGGGTCGGGGAGAAGGCCCCGCCCCCGGTGAGGCAGGAGTCGCACTCTATCACCCAGCGACGACCCTCGGGGGCACGGAGGAGGTGGAGGCCGTTGGAGATTCGACCGTAGGCGGCGAACCACCTCAGGTCCCGGAGGGCGTCGTCGGCGAGGGTGAGGGTGGGGGCCCCGAGGCAGATGCGCAGCGCCCCGAGGAGCCGGGCCATGAACTTCCGGCCGGGGAGTACGCAGCTGCTCACGTGGTTGAGGCGCCCCAGGAGACTCTGGAGTTCCTGCTTCCCGAGGGTGGGGCGGGCGACGCGGGCCTCGCAGTCGTCGACGAGGGCCTGGATCTTGCCGGGGGCGACCCGGATGGTCATCGCCTCGGTGTCGAGGGCGAACCCGAGCCATTGAAGGCGGACAGCCGGGGGGATGACACTTTCCGGGTGCCACGTCGAGGCCGAGGGCTGAGGTGAGGGCCAGGAAGGCGTCAAAGGCCTTGCAGGCCTTCAGGTAGGAGCCCTCGCACCCGATGAAGTCATCGACGTAAACGAGGGCGTGGAAGCCCTCGCGCCGGAGGATCCAGGCCACCGCCGAGGTGACGCGGACACAGGCCGCGCCCGAGGAGCGGCAGCCGAAGGGGAGGGCGAGGTCGATGTAGGTGGCCCCGTTGAGAGATATGCCGAACAGAGGGCAGGAGAGGGGGTCGGCCCGGAGCTGGCGGTAGGCCCGGGAGATGTCCGCCGACCAGGCGTAGGCCCCTACGCCCTCGGATATCAGGCGGCGGCCCACGTCGGCGACGGACGGGAGGGTGTATGCGTGGGGTTCCCCGAGGTATTCACGGCGTGGAATGCCGGAGTTGACGCTGGCACCTCGGGGATATGAGAGGTCGACGATGACCCGCCTCTTACCGGGCTCGGACTTGGGGCGGGTCATCATGGGGGAGACCTGCGTCCAGGGGGAGAAGGGGGGAACATGGAAAGGGCCGATGAGGGCGCCGAGGGCAAGCTCGGTCTCGATGAAGGTCTGGATGTGGGAGAGGAATTCGCGAGGCTCGCGGTGGTTGGTGAATGTGGGGCGGGGGACGGTCGGGGCAGAGTAGTTGGCGGGGAAGCCGAATTCGAGGAGGTCTAGGACGGCCTGGTCGGGATAGTCCTGGAGGCGGGAGCGCCAGGCATGGATATGGAGGCCTGAGGGGAGGGGAATGCGGGCGGCCAAAAAATTAGGGAGGCCCGCTTCCCGGAGGGCGGTGTAGGTGTGGCGGATGTTAGGGTAGCGGTCCCACGCCTCACCGGAGGTGTGGGGCCAGGCGGCAAGGATGGTGGGGCGGGTACTGGGCGGGGGTGGGGCCGCAGGAGGGGGCTGCGGGGAGGGTGGCCTGGAGGTCGGGGTCGATGACGTCGACGGTGGGCTCGTCCAGGGAGGCGGGGGAGGGGTGGGTCTGAGGGGGGGGGGGAGGGGGAGGAGGTGCGGTGGGGACGGGCTAGGGGGGCGGCAAAGGCGTGGGCGGTGGGGGGAGGGTCGGGGTCCGGGGGGGCGGGGGGGCGGGGCCGGGGGGGGGGAGAGGGTCAGGGGGGTCAGGAGGGGGGTCGGGGGGCGGGCAGAGGAAGGCGGTGTCGCCTGGGTCGAGGTGGTCTTCAGGGTCGGGGTTGATGGGCGACTGGCGCCGGTTGGCGGTGGGAGCCTTGCTGAGGGGGCGCTGGGGCCCGAGGTTGCCGGAGGGTGCGGCGGTGCCGAGGCGACGGTCAGGCCGCGCCTCGGGCGTGGGGGCAGTGCGGGGGGCACTGTCGAGAGGGCTGATGTCGGGATGGCTGGGGCAGGGTCGGGGGGCGGCGTCGTGGTTAGTGGGCCGGTTAAGGACCTCCGGGCCGGGCTGGAGGTGCCGGCTCTTTAAAAATCCGGGGAGGCGGCCGGGGTAGCTGCGCGCGCACGCTTGGCAAGGCATGCCTCCTCACTGTGGACGGTCAGCATCTTGCGCACATTTGCGCAGTAGGCGCACGCGTGGCGCAGCTTGGCGGCCCCTTGGCCGTGGACCTCCCCCGGGGCAGCGTGGGTGCATGAGGTCGGGGTCCCGGTTCCAGGCATAACAGAGCGCCCCGTGGGTTGTCCCGGCAATAGGGAATGCGGGTGTCGGTGTGGGCGCGGGGCTGGGGCCGGGGCTTGGCAGGGTCGAGGGGTCTCGGCTGGGTGGTGGCGGGCTGGACGGGCATGGCTAAGCAGTCAAGTCTCAGGAGGTTTATGGCCACCAGGTCGTGCCACCCGTGGGGGAGGGTCCCGTCCGCGATCGCAGAGAACACACTCTCTGAATACCGGCGGACGGTGGCCCACGGGTATATTAGGTTGTCCCGGCAGACCCCGAGGAGGTGGTGGTGGAGTCCCTGGGCGGAGTGGGCGGGGAAGTCGGGGTGGTCGATGAGGTGGAGGAGGGCGAGCGTGTGTACTCATCCTTAGTCGCCTCCCCTCGTTTGACCGGCTTCCTCTCCGCCCCTCGCTTCACAAGATCAGAAGGAAAGATATAATTTGCTGGTATACCTTGGCGCCTGGTGGAGTGCCGCGCCTCGGCGGAGGCCAGAATCTCTCGGACGGCGTCGGCCGCGGACGCGGGGGTGTGGCGGGTAAAATCCTCCTGGTAGGCCGGGGACGTGGTAGCTGGTACTTGTGCGGAGAGGTGGCGGTACCTCTCGTATTCCGCCATCGGTGCCCCGGGCAGGCTCGCGTGAGGCGGCGGCGGGGGCCGGGCTGCAGTGGTGATGGGCGCCCGAGGCGCCGGCGCGGGCTGCTGTCGTGCCGCCGGTAGCGGCCGCTCCGGCCCGGGGAGGGCCTCGCCGGATCCGAGGGCGTCGATCCGGGCGTGGAGGTCGGCCGTCGCCTGGCGGGCCTCGGCGGCGGCCTGTCGGTTCTCCAGCTGCATGCGCTGCATAGCCTCCATCAGCGTCGATACCTCGGAGCCCGAGGCGCGGTCCGAGGGCGCCGCGGGAGATGCCGGGACTGAGGCCGGCGACTCCTCCCGGGGCGGTGTTGGTGTAGGCCCCGGCGTCCGGGGGGCAGCCCGGGAGCTCTTTCGTCCACGACCTTTTCCTTGGGGCATGGTTCGTGTGTTGGGCAGCGGTCCGAGGTGGAAGTAGAAGTCCAAAGTAGAAAAGGTGCTGGCTGGGAGGCGGCAGGGAGCTGAGTGAGGAGGGAGGCTGGCGGGCGGCCTTATAAGGGGGAAGGGAGGCGGCAGCAGGGGAGGTGCGAATGCTAGCGGCCGGGGGAGGGTGCGGGTGGTGGCGAGCAGCTGGGGTCGGGTGAGGTGTGAGCGCCGCGGACAAAGGACGGGCGGGGGGAGGTGGCGGTGAGTGAGCGAGGTCGGCCGAGGTGTGGAGGCAGCGCGACACGCGGGGCGGGGGAGGGTCTCCTCCTTTCCTCGCATCAAACGTAATGCTTCGCACTACGACCAACCCCCCCCCCCCTCTCCTTCCCTTATAACCGCCTCCAGCCTCTCCTCCGGCCACTCGCACTCCTGCCTCCACACACTCCGCTCCTCAGACCTCTTTTTTCCCCACCCACCATCCCTATACACCAACTCTCCACTATAGGGTTGAGGGCTCCTCGGGCCCACCTCATGCCAACTAATAACATTACCTCATTGACACTTTATGATTTTATAATGACATTTGACGCTCTTATCATGAGCATGCCTCATACATGATATTCTATTTACCTTTATCTATATTGCTCATATCACATTGATTTATTACACTGCACAGCTTGATTGATGTATGTTCATGAAAAGCCTCGGGCATTACTGAATAAAATGCCCTCTTATTCCACTCTCGCCTCCTCGTCCTTCCTTGCCGCGCATCGTCACTTCATAGCCTGGTGCTCCATAATACTAGGATAAGGGAAAAGTGCATCCAATCATGAAGAATTGAAATGTCCCCTTTGTGGTGTTCTCTGTGGTGGAGTGGTTAGTGTCTGACTTTTTTCTAGGTCAGATTCCTAATCTGAAGGTTGGTGGTTCAATTCCCTGTGCATCCCACCTCTGCCAATTTGGATTTCCACCGTTGTGTATAACTTACAGCGTCATCAAAGGCCAGTTGCTCTCATACCATGTCTATGTGGTGTGGGAGGTTAAAAATCCCTTGGCTCGATAAAAGTGTGGGCTCAGGCTTTCTATCGACAAACTGTCTAATGGTGAAAACAAGTCTATTCAGCCTTATCCATGATAGGCAGTATAAATCTTCAAGAAAAAAAAAAACACCGAAAAACCCGACCATTAGTTAGGTAAGCACATTACTGTGGTCACCCGGTAAACTTATCCAATGTCAGCCATTACCGTGTCATGTAGCTTGTAACACAGTTACCATGTTTGTTTATTTCTAGATTCTGCAAGTGCAAGCAAAGGGCCTGACATATCTGACACGACGAGCACCCTGCCTGGGCACATCACCCTGGCTGACACTCCCGCCACCCTCCATCTTCCTCCTGATGTGTGGCATCTTGGTACCGCCACTTTCTGACCACTCTCACACATGTCAACACACTAACAGACCACGGTCAATACACCCTATGGCCTGCGAGCTAAGTACAGTTTGCCCTAGATAAAAGATTCACCCCATACTTCCAGTACAGGGGTGAATGACATCGTAGTCTAAATACGGGCGAAAATAGCTTTAGTATGGAACAGGAAGTAGAATGCCTGGCACCAGTGTCAAATGGTTACTTATATCAGCACAGAGTTGGTGAAATGGGAGAGAATGCAAAAAGACAAGATGGCGGCCAGAGAACCCCGTCGATTTCACTTTTAAATTGCATTAAAGTATATGTTTTATTATATTTCTCAACTCCAAACTAGCGGGTAAATATCAACACGTACATAAAGAATATATTGTGCTTCTTAAATTAAGAATTTACAAGCTCAGTTAATTTCCCCAGCATGTCTTCGCCAGCTTTTCTAATGGGTTGGTTTTCACCCCTATACTGTAAGTACGGGGTGAATCTTTTATCTAAGTTTGCCCATGATACATATGCCATACAGGAAGCAGTGACTCTCAAACATTGACAAATCACAGTTGTACAAACCGACAAACGCGTAACTTCGATTAGATGCCAGTAATTCGTCTTGGACTGTGCATAAGATCGGAAGACCAGTGCTACTGACAAAAGATATGTATGAATACAAATCATTCACCAAATTTTCTTTGTTTAATTCATTAGTACATTAGTGGGTTAAGCATGGTAATTTTGAATCACAGACAATTGGTCTTCATCCTTCCACTGCTCCTTGTGCTATCCTAGTAATGCCGGATGCCAGGCTAGGTTGCAACAGATACAAATGTTTAAGTCATTGGTTTGACGCAAATAGGGTTCAAACTGAGGGATTCGATCCCATGACCTACCAAAATGGGAGGTGGGCGCTCAAGTCATCCGGCCATCCCGTCAAGTTGCTATTGATATATTCTAGCTATTTTCACCTGGTATGTTGTACCGGTAATAAGATATTTTTGATAATCGCCGATTAACTATCACAAAAATGACAAGGATGTCCTCTATAATCTATTATGGGAATATAAACAAGGACACTACCCCCTAGCAGTTCTCTCCCTTACTTACTCTATACCCTAATGTCACTGAGCTATTACTACCATAGGACTAGGTTAGTTCCTTCATTCTCCACTGCACTGCCACCTGTGAGCAGCTCATGACCGCATGATACCAGCTGCGCCTGGTCACTACCACTACCGCTCCCTCTCAGCAGGACGGATTTTAAATTTTTAGGTGGGCAATAATATATTCCCGCCAGAGAATATATACTCTTTCTCAACCACTCCTGTCTTTTGTTATTCTGTTTCCAGGGGACTACTGTTTATATATAATATATATGACATATGGTCAGTCAGAACCTCTTATGCAAGGTGTTGACCATCCTGATATGACCTTTAATGTTGCTAGTATGTAGAACAGAAACAAACAAATGACAACGCGGATTTAAAAGAATGTATTTCCTCGAAAACGCAGACATTCTCCCATCAGGATTAGCACTGTCAGAGATTTAGTGAACAATCCCAAAAGTCACGTTTCCAGGCATGACACTCATCCGCGAAATCGTGGGATTCTCAGGAAAGCACAAATAATACAAAATCCTTGTTCTGTAGGCATGAATGCGTGTGATGTCAGTGCAACAGGCTAAGGGAGAGGAATCCTGTAAGTTCAATAACTTCAGGCGACGCTTCCCACAGACCCCGACAAGTGGTTCTGAACCTTGACCTTGCCAGAGGCCGTATGCAGTCCCTGGATCCCCAGGATAACTTTTCTTTGAAAACCATTTTACTTTGTCAGTGCCATGCCTGGTTTAAAACAGAACGTTCCAAAGATAACTGTTGCACCATGACTCTGAGCAATCATTACGCAGTTTGCTTGGCGAGAGTTCTGCTGTCATTATTGTCACCGTATTATCGCTCATCTCACCGTCCATTTCCGATTTGTTCCTCCCAGATTACTTTCATCAGTAATATATATATATGAATGTATATAATTGAGAAGGGTCCACAGCGAGGAAAGGAGCAAAAAACGACTGACCACTGGGTCATATTGAGCATACCCTTACAGGATGAGTTTCCCATTCAGTAAGTAGTATATTGTGTGATTTAAACAGAAATCAATGTAGATAAATTTCAAATATACTTCAAACAATTTAATCTGTGCAAAAGATACATAAATATGTGATAATGTCTGAACAATAAACTAGTCAAATAATACTTGACTAGACCTCTAGTCTATGGAGGTCTAGCCTGGTCCCCTGGCATTCATTTGCTCAGACAGAGTCACAGGAGTTTTTTTCAGCTATTATCGCTCAGTTTCCAACCTGGTCCCCTAGCCTTTGTACTGGAAACAAGTTCACACGGGCTCAAACGAGTTCAACCGTGGCTGGTTGGATTGCAACCGTGGCTGGTTGGGTCGCTCCGTATAGCGCTGAATATGCTTATGATATAATTACAGATATATATATGACTGTAGTCCTTATGCGCATATCTATATAGCAACATCAACCATGTACATAAGTTGCTACCCTATAATTAATCACATGTAAGGAACTATATGTATTTTCTTTTCATATGGACAATCATTAATCTATCCTATTCCTCCAGTGTGTGTGGCACGAGGGGGGGGGGGGGCTTGTCCACCAATTACCCCGCCAGCTGGGGGGGGGAGGGGGGGGGGTCACCACCAATGCGCCAAGGAGGAATAGATATATACAGTATATGTTCCCCTAGCAGTTATACTCGTATAATGCGTTATATATCATATATATCTTTTCCTTGAGGATTATTTATTAATAAGACTTTTCAAAGCAATTTAACCATAGCCAATAAAGTTATCGCTTGAATAAACAAAATTAATGTTCTATCTTAATTTTGCAACACAATCTAAAGTAAAAAGACAACTGTAATATCCGTGGGATGATGCAATGAGAGCACTAGAGCACGCTACCCTGAAGCGCATACAATATGCAAGAGTGTCGCCGTAGGGAGGCAGGAGCTCGAGCAATGCACACTTACACTGCCAAGTGACATCATCAAGTGCATGCAGTGTGTAAATGGCTTTGCTAACTTGACTTTATCCAGCAATCTGATCACATCTCACGGAGGTTCAATTCTGGTGTCACGGGAACATCCGTCTGTGAGATTAGTTTAATCAGTATGACTGCAAATGGCCAGTCGAATATGACCAATGTCACGGGATGGAGTATATCAATGTAATATTGGATATTCAGATTATTACACACAGCAAGGCTCGTCTTTTATAGTTGCATAGTCCGATGGTTTTGAGTTTCTGTCATTTTCTGAGATAAATATATTAGGTTGATCGCTATAATCTATTTGACTTTAGTTTGAAGTAACTTTGATTATAAATGGCTAAGTTTTAAGATACTTGAAGTGTAAACATGCAACATAAATTTGGCAAGCACACCTAAACTCAGACACCATAGGATTCTGCAGTAACAGATTCTATTAAATTGCCTTAGTATTCCCTTCTATGTGATGACAAATGTTTAATAAGTCCACCAGTATCTAAGCTAGATACACAACGTTCCCAACCCTTACGGTTTTGGCGTAAGGTGTACAATATTTTATGTCCTCATCATCACCTTACACCAATCCTCTGGTTTTCCATTTTCCAAAATTATATAAATCTTACAAATTATTGTGGCCAAAATGTACCACAGAGCATGTAAGATTATGTTCCTAGGGGGATACTCCCAGACCCCCCAATATAACAACCCCTCAGATCTTACGGTTTTTCAATTTTCATTGTTGGTAACCTTGCATATGTAAAATCAAATCTAGATAATTGCTTAGCTTTTGATAATTTGATGTTTTCATCGGACTATGCAGCTTTAAAGTCACACACCTGGTGCCTGAATACAGCCCGGCAAATGATGCCAGCCCCCAGCGGGCCTCTCGGCCATCAGTCACCACGCGTCTGTCCAGTGCGCAAAATCCACATTATCTTATTTGCAAGTCAGAGCATTCATCGTGGACACATTAATGGCACTGCACTTACTACATAATGGAGCTTAGTAATCGAGGCATGGAGATGATAAACCGAAGTGGGGGCATTGCAGCAGAACTTCACTAATGGTGCCTGCTAATAATTCACTAAGACGGAGACATCAGTGGTTTATAGTGGTTTTTTATTGCTGACACGGAAAGAACCATCAAGTACACTATGGTTGGCTATACGTTCAATGATCTCCCCCGAGCCCTCAGTCTTCCTTTTGGTGTGACCGGGCGGGACTCGAACCCTCAACCCCACCCGTGTATGGTCTTTTTTGAGGTGTGGGTGGGTGGGAGAAGAAAGGCGGTGATGTGGTGCTGATGGCGAGTTAAACGGTTGTGGGGAGTTGAAGTCAGTTTCTGTATTCGCCACGGGGCATTCCTCAAGGTGGCGCCACGGTAGGGGCAATGGCCACCAGGTTGGTTTTAGTGTTATCGGTTCAGTACAGAGGGCGTCTCCATCGCGAATTATTCATGTTATGCTAACATGTACAATTCACTAAGACGGAGACATCAGTGGTTTATAGTGGTTTTTTATTGCTGACACGGAAAGAACCATCAAGTACACTATGGTTGGCTATACGTTCAATGATCTCCCCCGAGCCCTCAGTCTTCCTTTTGGTGTGACCGGGCGGGACTCGAACCCTCAACCAATTACCGGGAGGGTTCGGGTCCGGCGGTTATTGCCTCCCTGGGCACATATGTGTGGACCGCAGTGGAGGTCCAGGATCCAAGATCCATTATCTCCCTCAGGGGCCTCCCGGCTGCAGCCGCCGCCTGGGCTCCCCCCCTCCGAAGGCTGTGTAGGGTGTACGAGCCAGGGCAGGGGGTGCCAGTGTGGGATAGGGCCAGGCGGAGGGCCGCCAGGAGCGTGTAGGCCTGAAGCGGGCCGCCCTGCTTGAGTACGAATGCGGGGGCCGTCGGTGGGGATCGCTGGTTGGAGGCGTAACACGCCCAGGCTGCCACTGGGCAGGTGTTGTCGCCTGGTGTGGGGGTGAGTAGTATCTTGTAGGCCTGGTTCTGTCTCCATCTGGTCTTGGTGGTTGTGACCGTGACCTGTAGTCCTTCCCGTGTTCTTGTGATGTCAAGTCGTCTGAGTGAGTGGCCAGGGTCTGAGGCCGAGGTGCTGGCGAGCAGGTTGCCTTGGCGGAGGAGGGTGCTGTAACCCAGTGTTAGGGCAGCTATCAGCACTGCCGCGTCAGGGCCTGCTGGGGTGAGGAAGTTTATGACTCGGTGGAGCTGGGTCGGCGTGATGGGGGGTGCCTGTGTCGTGACATGATGGGATAGTCTATGCACTCCTCTTTTCATCAGCATGACGGGGTATGTGTCAAAACCTGCAGGGGATCCACCCAGGAGGAGGACCCAGGTTCTGGCCCCACTGATGTAATTCATCACGCCGCCAGGGGACTGGAGGGTTTCTTTCAAGTGTAGGATGTATGCGAGGACGTCATACTGCGATGGGGCTAGGGGGGCGGCACCGTGGGCCGCCGTGAACTGTAGATACTTCTTCACCTGTGTAGACTTGTTCCGCCAGGTGCCGCCCGCCAGCCCCGCGAAGTACACCTCCAGTAAGCGGTTGTGTTGGTCTTGTGTGTAACCTGGGGACAGAGAGCCAATTTTAGTCGAATGTACCCAGGTGATACTATAGGTGTTTAGAGAAAACACTATCGAATGTGACATTTATCTCAGAGAGGTTAAGGTCATCAGTGAGTCTCGCTGCTCTGTCACATGCCTGTGGGTCGAAGGCCTGCCTGCTTAGCGCATCCGCGAGGATCAGCTCTCTGCCAGGCTTGTGGACAACATGGATTTTGCAGTTGTGGATGGCTGAGTATAGCCATATCTCCCTAGCGCAGGCCGTGAGGGTGGCGTCCCTGCCCGCTCCAGAGTCGAGGACTTGTTGGCTTGCGAGATTATCAGTGTTGATGACGATGTTGTAGTCTTTGGGGTGTGGTGGCGCAAGTGCCTTCATGGCCACAACCAGGTTCATGGCTTCGAGGTGTGCAATGTTGGTATACCAGTCGGTCATGCAGGCAGGGTAGGTGAATGAATAGAAGTGAGTCTGTGAAAATGCCCCCCCCGGCCTTCAAGGAGGAGTCACATTCTATCACCCATTCGGGCTTGTTGTTGGTTTTTAGCAGGACGAGTCCGTTGGTCCTGTCTGCGAATTCGAGGAACCACCTGATGTCATTCCTAAGCTCGCTGGGGACGTCGTGCTTCCCGGTGTGTGGGGCGTCGCGAAGTGCGTCGAAGATCCTCGACATGAAGCGCCTGGCCGGCTCCACACACTTTGCTACGTGGTGGAGTCTTCCGACCAGTCTCTGGAGTTCTTTGCGTGACGCCTTCTGTCGTGTCATCCATGTTTGGCAGTCTCTGAGTATCTCGCTGAGCTTGTCGTGGGGGATCATGACGTTCATGTCGTCTGCTGATATGACAAATCCTAGCCACTCGATCACCTTGGCGGGTGGGGTGCACTTACTGGGTGACATCTGGAGGCCAAGTCGGCCAGCGAGTTGCATGATGTCGCCATAGGCTGCCTGTGCGGCCTCCCTTGTGGGTGCCACGCCCACAAAGTCATCGAGATAACAGTGCACGTAGTGGTTCTTCTTCCGCAGTAGGTACACCACCGCGTTTGTGGTGCGGGCGCATGCCATGGAAGATGTCCTGCATCCGAAGGGGGGAGCTATGTCTGTGTAGTACTGGCCGTCGAGGGTGATCCCGAGGAGTGGGGTGGAGAGGGGGCAGGTCCTGAGCTGCCGGTATGCCCTGGCGAGGTCGGCACACCAAAGGTAACATCCAGTGCCCAGTCGTGCCACCTCATCGGCAGCGTCCATTACATTCGGGAGACTGTAGGACCTCGGCTCGCCCTGGTAGGCGCCCCTCGTGATGCCTGCGTTGACGCTGTTCGACCTGGGCCAGCTGAGGTCGACGATGACACGCCTGTCTGCAGTGTTCTTTTTGGGGCGTGTCATCATCGGGCTGGTCTGGGACCAGGGGCCGAACGGTGGGCGGGGGAATGGGCCGAGGAGAGCCCCATGCCCGATCTCGGTCTCAATGTATCGATGTATGTAAATGAGGTGGGCGGGGTCTTCGTTGTGGTTGCTGGTGCTTGGGGTGGGGGGCTGGGCGGCCGTGTAGTCGACCGGCCACCCAAACTCCAGGAAGTCTACCACCTGTTCGTCGTGGTAGCCGGTGAGCAGCCTCCTCCATTCATTAATGATGAGGCCCGAAGGTATGGGGATCCTGGCCTTAAGGTAGTTGGGTAGTGCTGTCAGGCGTACCTGGTTGTATGTGTCCATGTATGCTGTGTGGCTGGTCCATAAGTCGATAAGTGGGTGGGGCCATATGCGGTTGAGAGTGGGTCTGTAGTCAAGTGGGGTTACAAGGGGGCGTGGCCCTTGTTCGCGACCGTCGTTACTATCAAGGGCGGGTTCAGTAGTGTTATCAAGGTCACGTATCATAACAGTAACTTCATCGTTGTTAGATCCAGTCGGGTTACCTTGTGTGCGGGCGTGGGTGTCCATGGCAGGGATCTCGCGCCGTCGTGAGTGTGTGTCGTCGCGGGCGTCGGGTTGTCCGAGGTTGTTTACATCGTGGTCGGCCATTGTTGTTGACATGGCTTCAGTTACGGATGTACCCGCTGCTCCTGGAGTGTCGCCACCATCGCGGTCGTGGCTGGGGGCTGGCGGCCATCTTGTATCCGGGCTGTCAGTGTCGCCACCTTGCATGGTGTGTGGTGACTGTTCAGCCGGTACTCTGGGGTTCACCCAGGAAATGGTAATCCCTGCCTTATCGCCAATGTCGGCGTCACTAACGCCGTAATCCGATGGGCCATGATTGGTAGTGTCAATAGATGTGTGGCAGCGCTGGTTGCCGCGGTTTGCTGTCATGCTCGCACGCCTGTATATTTCGCGTGCACATATGGTTACTTGGGCAGGGGTTTCACAGTTCATAATCACACTTTTACGGGGAATGGGGACCGTTACACTTTCTTTGCTGCTCGTCGTGTATTGATATTTGTCGTCAGTGTCTGGTTCTCCAGGCTCCGCATTATCGTCGTCCATGCATGACGCGGAGCCGTTTACTGAAAACCCTGAGCCGGCTGTTGGCTCGTGGCAGTGTTCGTTCCAGCAGTTTTCTTCTCGAGGAAGCGTTTTTTGTTTATGCAGTCCCTTTCCTTGTGTTGGTTCGCACGGTGATATTTATTGGCGCACCATGCGCAGACGTGCGCCTTCTTATCGGGGATCTCACCGTGTGTTGATGAGAAAGTGCACTCATTCCCCCAGTTCCACGGCCGGCATGGCTTGCCGTCTGTGTCGCGGTTGAATTCCGGCCGGCCATCGTTGTAGCTGCTCGCCGTGGTGGCTGCCTGGCCTTGGGTGGCTGCCGGGGTGCGGGCTGTGTTGTATTGGCGGCTAGTGTTACGGCTGGTAACCCTAGTGCCTTCCGCGAATGCATCGCGCTGGGCGTCCTTGATGGCATACTGGTCTCCCCACCCGTACGGGAGGCGGCCATCGTCTATCATATTAAAGATGTCCTCCGACCATCTCCGGCACGTTTCCCAGTCCCATGATGCGGCCATGGTGGCCAACTGATGCATGTGGTCGATAATCGGGTCCCGCCAGCTGGCAGGCACCTCAACCACCTTGGTCATGTTACAGAGTGCTGCGAAATACTCAGGCAATGTGGCTTCTGCCCTTGCTACTTTCTGTCTCTTTTCACCCCTAACTACGAACAAGTGAGGTAGTAATGCGGTTTTACCTCGTCTGTTGCCGATTGCCGTCCCGGCTGCTGTTAGGATCTCTTGTATGGCGTCAGTGTTATCGGGCTGTGTACTGTCACCCGTGAGGCGCGCCGAGTGGAAGTGAGCACGTGGGTAGCTGTCGGTCCTGTCACTCCTGTCACATGTGCTGGTAAACTGCATCTCGTCCACGTAGAGATGTCTGGGATCGTCGGGATGTGCGCGCAATACACGTCGTGGTGTGGGGCCCGACTTAAAGATGTTGTGCTCCTTTGTTAGCTGGCGCGGCCTAGGTAGTGCGCGTTGGCGAATGTCAGTGTCAACTTCGCTGTCAACTGCTCGGGCGGGCTCCGCACCACGTGCGTGCCCGTCTGAGTCCTCCTCGCACCCATCCTCCTTCGTCCGTTGATTAGCCTCAATGGCGTCCATCCTCTCGTCCATCCGATTCATTAGGTCACTTTTGAGGTCTGCCATGGCCTCCCGCATGGCTATAAGTACACTGATGTCCGCTCCAGCTTGTGCTGTAGCTGCCGCTGTGGGTGGTGTCAGTGCCGGGGCCGCCTGTTGCGTGTTCGATTTACGCTTGCCGGCCCGGTGAGCTACTCCTGCGGCCACACCGTTACTGTCGTTATGTTTGTCCGCGTTATTCACCTTTGGGCGCCCTCTCTGCTTAGGGGCGGTCGGCTGCTTGTTGTTGCCTGCATTCTTTCGTGATGGCGTCTTTGATGGAGGCATGTTTTTCGTTGCGTGGCGTGGCGTTACGTGAGGAGAAGAAAGGCGGTGATGTGGTGCTGATGGCGAGTTAAACGGTTGTGGGGAGTTGAAGTCAGTTTCTGTATTCGCCACGGGGCATTCCTCAAGGTGGCGCCACGGTAGGGGCAATGGCCGCCAGGTTGGTTTTAGTGTTATCGGTTCAGTACAGAGGGCGTCTCCATCGCGAATTATTCATGTTATGCTAACATGTACAATGTAGTAACACTACTGCAAAATATACTATCACAAATTGACTACCCTGTGTGTACACATTTAAATATATTTCTCCGGTGCGCAGGCCGTGAGGATTCTGACAGAGTATAGCAATCGGTAATATCAATAATATACTGTTAATTGTTGATATTAATTGTTAATATCAATTAATATCAACAATTAGGACTAATTCCCTTCATATATTTATTCTCGCATAATGCGTTATAGATCATATATATATATATTTTACCTCGGTACTACGCCTCTGGCTACTTGTAGCCCCGAGAGAAGGAAGCACATCCGGGTCCAGCAGTTAGCATAATCAGCTCACAGCAGGAGGATGTTTGTGAGCAGCTCCGGCAGTTTTTCTACATTAACTACAAAACCAACCAGGTTAGTATCTTTCAAACTCGATACGTTGGTTCATGTTAACATTCATGTACAAAGTTTTAAAAAACTTTTCGATAAGTTATTACTGTTTACAGCTTAGTTTCGATCATATTGGATATGCTCGTTAGAATAATGCATCCATTGTTCGGTTATTAATGAAGCCACCCATTGCCGAATGGAGAGATGTGTGGCAGGAGCAGGTTACATCGCTAGGATTTATTCCTGGGTTTCTTTAAGATCCCCCAATTATTATTCTCTTTAAGGCGTACCTCCGAGTCCCATAGTATTTTCTTCAACTTGTTGGCGAAGAAAGCCACAGGTGGGTGAAGTTTATAGGTACTTAGAGTGTGGGAGGGTCCCTACCCCTCGTTTGGATTGGTTGGTTTCCCATACCATTATCCTGCGACTGCCTATTAGTCACACATCTGCATTAAAAACTGCGTTAAAAACTGTTCTAATGCCATAATACACACCTCATTGGCTTTTGTTTTTACTCAGTCTCCGAGCCATGGCTATGAAGCGGAGTAAGGCAGAGGCATCTCATGCGCTCAGTGAAGATGAAGAATGCTCACTGCCAGTACGGGTACAAAGGTCGCCCTCGCCAGAACACAGAGATTCCAACAAGGTAGGGGGGATACGATACCAGCCCCTGCCCAGCTGATCTGGATGAACGAGTGGTGAGACTTGTTCAACTAAAGATGGAGGAGATGCTTCCTTCCAGAGTGGCAGCTGCAAAGAAAAAGCACTCTGAAGTCATGCTTGATTGAGATGAATCTGAATGGGAGGACGACTCAGAGGATCAGGCCTCGCCTGACAACGAGTCAGAGGAGAAAGTGGTAGTGTCTGCGCGCAAACGCAAACACAAAAAGAAAGAGCACTCATCAGAAGGGGATGAGTACACAAGGGCCCATAGGAAGAAGCCTCTCATGAAGAAGATCAAAAAGAAGACAAAGAAAATGAGGTAACACAAATCCTCCCCTGACTCTTCATCAGACTCGTCTTCAAAGAGTTCTGACTCAGACACTAAGCACAGGGGTGAAATACGCTAAATCCTGTGGCAAGGAGACTAAAAAGTGCAAGGTGCAAAGGCTCAAGAAAGTCCACAAAACAACGATTATGAGGAAATCAATCCAGGGGCACTTTAACACTTTCAAGCCGGCCAAAGTGATCATTAAAATGGCAGAGAAATTCACGGAGATCAAACGGATCCCAGAATCCACTATTAAAGAAATGGATCCAGAAGTGAAGCAACTCGTCTACTCACCAACTAAAGACAGGTGAGAAACAGAAGTACAAATTTTGCACTTGCAACATAGTATGGTTACAACATTAAAGTATGAAAGGATAAAAAATGAGATTACATCAAATTCTTCCTGGACTACGAGTAGCTAGAAGTAAAATAGTATAGTTATATGAATCTTACCTGGGTACAGATGATGGATAACTGGTGTTTTCCCGAGGTACTAGCCTCGGATAGTATTGGGTCAGGGCCCGCCCACCCTACCCTACCACAACTATCACGTTTTGCTAGAACGAAAACGAAAACACAATAGTATCCATATCGAGTTAACATAATTTGTTATCCTATAAAGTATGTAAAAGATTGCTGGACCCGGATGTGCTTCCTTCTCCCTAACCCACGACTATCAAAGGCTAGTACCTCGGGAAAACACCAGTTATCCATCATATGTACCCAGTTAATATTCGTATAGCTATTCTATATATATATATATTGCATAGCAAATTAAGCTAGGATAAATAGCCAGAGGGGAATAAATAATAAATGTTATGTCTATTACATATCCTCTAACCTGCCCCCCTCACACCCCAGCCCCCCAGCTCCCCAGCCCCCCAACCCCCCAGCCCCCCAGCCTCCCAGCGGCGTGGTTGTAACTGGTACCGCCCCCTCGGGGTGATTCACAGAGGAGGAATTTTGTATGTCATATGTAGGTAATTAAATGTGCATAATAGGGATGTATGAGAACTTGGCGCTCATTCGCTGTCAGTGATGGGCACCATGGGCACAGGGGAACAGTACCACCCTGAGCTCACCCTGCCAGAATGTGCTCATACCTTAACCGCCACCTAGTGGTGCACACCGCCAGCCAGTCACACTCCACCTGTAACTAAATACTAAATATATACGTATCATTGAAAATGAGTATTATCTGCACCACATGACAAGACAAGATACAGCAATAACTAGTGTATAGTAGTACGGAGTGAGTATTATGCTCTGGCTGGAAACAACACCACATCTTTTATCCAAGGTGAAGTGACCAACCGGTAGTGGTACAGGCAGGACCTGCTGTCCAGGCTGCAGTTAGCCTACTTGCATGCACAGACAACTGTGATCCATGCTGCTCCAACTGTGCAGCAGAACATACCAGAATAATGCAGAACGATGCAGTAAGAAACAGCATGCCCTTCTTAAGGGGTTTATTTCAGCCCCCCCCCCCACCACGCCCCACAAGCTATTAATTATATTATGCTAGCAATAGCATAGTATAATTAATACTATGCTATTATATAATACTCGCATAGTATTATAAAATACTATGCGAGTATTATATAATAATACTCGCATAGATTGTTGCACATTTATATGTACACATCATCTGTGGTGAGAGTTTATTTGAAATCACAGAGTGTGTAGGCCAGAAGTGGTTGGTTTATTTCACGCTCCCTAAGCGGGAAGTTTTGAGCAACTCGCAGAAACCGACTGTTTGGCTGCGGCTTAATACAAGGCTCAACCATGGGACCCCTTCGCAGGTGTGCCCATACAAGTGTAGCAACCTTCAGCCACAGCGAGTGTCCAAAAAAAACCATATCACCAGGGACCTTCACAACTATCAACATTTTGACAAGCGTACAAACATTATGTTGAGTGGGTGGGATGGGGGTGGCTTTAAACCGGCCGTACACTTGTCTAAAACTGATGAAAATGTTGGTCAAATTCAGCAGAATTCAAATCCACACTGGGGCAGATTACTACAATATCAACATTTTTATTGTACACATTAAGGGGAGACGAGGTAGGGGATGTAAAGGAAAAAGTGCATGCAAACATATATATAGTACAACCACCTCTGTAAGTGACGGGTCGAGGTACAAGTGAAGATTTCAGGTGCAAAACCATGTAAACCCCAACCCAAAAATGTAGTCTAAATAAAAGATTTTTACCTGAAAATAATTGTAATTCTCACTAACTCTCACTAATTCCACTTGTTATATAATCACATGGTTATGGAGAAATGCATAGAAAAGTAGGAATATTAAATACGACTATTTTTGGAAGGTTTTATTCCAATGTTTATCTCCATTTTTGGATTGGCGTTTGGGCGTTTTTGCGCCTGAACTCTTCAAGTGTTGATGCGACGATTCCAGGAGGGATCATTATGCACCAACATTTTATCTGCCGTCTCTGATGCATCTTGCTCATAAATATATTCACCAACAAGATAACAACAACAAGGAATAACGTTATTGTGACATAGATCTTATTCACGTGAGGAAGAAACGGATAAATGCGAGTCCATGTCTCCCCCACCCCCACCACCACGCCCCACACCTAGTGGCTGGATGTTACTGTTAGCACCTAGTAGTCGTAGCTAGATACAACATGGGTATGTCCCCCTTCCCCCGCCCCCCCCCCCCCCCATGGCTGATACCACTGTTGTTAAAGTTACATCAATCAATCAATAGTTCCGTCCTCTAGTCGAGGGTTGGATGCAATGGTTCTCCACTTGTCCCGATGGTGTGCTGTTCTGATAGACTGTGAATAATTCAAGCCTGCCCACTGTGAAATATTTGTAAACCATGATGTTCTTGGTCTCCCTCTCCCTCTGCTGCCATTCACCTTCCCTTCCAACAATGTACGGTATATTGAACTCTGACGACTGATGTGGCCAACATAAGTAAGTTTCTTTGTCTGTATAGTGGCAAACAAGCGTTTTTTATTTTTTATTTTTCTGAGAACTTCTTTGTTGGTGATCTTCTTTGTTACATAGTCCGATGATAATATCCAATTTTCAAAACCAAAACAATGATCTAGATTTGATTCTACATATCTAACTTAGATACTTGTGCACTTATTAAACATGTGTCATCACACTGATGGGAATACAGATGCAATTTAAGAAAACCTGTTACTGCAAATGCCTATGAAGTCAGAGGTATGTCGTGCTTGTCAAAATTAATTTTGCATGGTTGTACTTCAAATATATCCAAAATTAACCATCTAAAATAAAAGTTACTTCAAACCAAAGTACAGTATCGAATGTATTTATCTCAGATCAATCGATCAAGCAAATGTATTTATCTCAGAAAATGACAGAAACTCCAAACCATCAGACTATGCAACTTTAAGGTAAAAAAAGCTGGATTAGGAATGCCAATGGTAGTTAAACTGTTTAAGGCACTATTTCGATGGTTGTCAATTGTGCTTTGCTAGATTCTGCTATGCAGCCATCAGTTAATCCCACGCCCAAATTATATTTTTTATCAGTTTCTCTCTGCATTAATGTGTACATATATTGTTTCTTGTAATTAACAAGGAATTGGCTGTTCAAACATTGTTTTCAATTGAAGTAGATCACATGTGAATTATAAATCGAGAGGTTATTTTTTTTTTTTAACATTCGTTGATTAAGCAGGGGAAATTTTCAATCATGGATAATTTGTCTTCCGCTATCCACTGCTTATTGTCCTGTCATAGTAATGCCGAGGCCATGTTAGGTAGTGACAAGTATCAATGGTTAAGTCATTGGTTTAACTTGGCCAGGGTTTGAACACCCTGGGTGCGAATCCCATAGCCTGCCACAGGGGAAGCGGGCACTATATTCATTATCGAGTTCTACTGAACATCATTCTCTTTGGAAAAGATATGATTTGATATTCTCATTAGATTTAAATGAGATTCATTAAATTGAGTCCCCCAATGGTTTCCACCAGAGAATAATGTTAGGGTACGCAGAATTGGGGGGAAGGGGATCTGGAGGCTTTCTTGACTCTGGCTCCTTGAAGAACCCTTTAACAAAATTATCCCAACACTTTGAGGGTACAGATTGGTACCCTCAGAAAATTTAAGAGTACAGGATTTTACCCTTTTTATTCTCTGGCAAAAACCCTGCCGCACATGGTTTCACCTCTTCTCACCATTAGTTTTGAGAACTATATCGAGGAACTGCTAGTATAGCATGTGCATGTGCAGAAGACAACATGGGTGTATCGTTGCAAGGTCCGATGTCCCGGACAGTAATGACGAGGGACACGAATGGCCACAAGCCGAGTCGACAGTGAGCGAGTGCATGTGTGTGTGAATGTGTGTGTGTGTGAAGGCATATGGGACTATGCATGCCCACATATATATATATATGTCAAAGGCTGTCTTTCTCGTATCAGATTGGCTGGTTTTATGTGGTTAACACTTCATTTTGCCATACAATGTTGGCATTACAGTAAACAACAAAAACACCCCAAAAACAAAGGGAAAAAGGCATTTGTAGCAATTCAGAAAAGTAATTGACTTGCGGTGGTTTTTAATGTTTAAAAACTAAGCGATTCCACCATAAGGCCTTTTTGTGACTTTAACAAGATATTTTGGGAGCATTTAATGAAAACTCTTTTGCGGCATTGTTGGAAATCAGCTCTGTTAAAAATGTCACAGGATCGTTCCCCCAGTTCTGGTTGCAGTTATTTATAGTCCGGCGCCATAATGATTATTTTTGTATTTTATTCCGTTAATAACTTGAAGGGGGGGATTCGGACTTTTGTTGCAGATATATAATCCATTTTAACATTTGCTTTAAAAATACAGTAGCATAAATTAATAAAGAGTTGTCTTTTAATGCAATTTTCTGCCAACCAGTCAGATACATGAAAGATGACCATTAAAGCTGTGATTCTATTAGTATTTGGATGTTAAGCTGAGATTCTATTGGCGCATAGAGCGTCGCGTGATATCCGGCAGTTGTATCCATGCAGCTGTGGGGTTAATTAGGAAAAACGCGAACACAGCAAGTTATAGTTATGCCTTTTTAATTAACATAGAAGTCTTAAATGTCAGAGTATACACAATGTCAGGTCACAAATGCTTTAAAAGAGGCTAGAGATGCTATAACCCTATTACCCTCTCTTAACATTGTGGGGTGGGTGGGAGGCAATTGAAATCAGTTAGTCTCTCCAGGCTCCTCCGGTCATAGTGACCAAACCCGGTGGCGATGTCGCCTTATATAGCGAATGTCTTCTTCCCGAGAGGGGGCTCGATGCCTGCTGCGTGATACATCATCAGGTTTTGTTCAGAAACACCCACTAGTCGGCGTTACAGTTAATCTAAGTAGTACTACAAAATTCCGCTAGTCGACCACACGATCAGACGTCCTTAGTACTGGCATGCCGCTAAGCTGTATTCACACTCCTAATTACCCATAATGCCAAAGCATTACGAACAATGAGACTCATTGCATATATATCTGGATTGTGTATGTTTGTGCATACATAACTGTGTGCGCATGAGTTGGTAAGGAACACAACGTAGAAGGATTGCAGTTAACCCAAGTCTTTACTGAGAGCCATCAGTAGCCGCTGACCGGAACCCTAAATGAAAAATAACAAGGAGTAGTAGGGTTGGTTGGCAGAAAAGGTGTTTGCGTCACTGGCTTGCTGAGTTGTGAGAAGACAGTGGCAAGCCGGAAGCGGGGGAGTAAAAACGTGCTGGCTAATCAGATGGATGGAGTTGTTTGTCCAATAGGTGTGAAAGCCAGCTGGCCAATCAGTTGGATGGATGGCACCCACTTGTTTGTGCACTGAAAATAGGGTCCAATGTACAGCGGGATGGGTGGGGGGGTGGTGTTCCTGCTGAATAAAGTCAAAGACCCTATAATACTAAGACGGCTCACTCAGCCTGTACTGTGTAATCAAAATGGTCAAACCCACCACTTGGTGCGCTGGCTGTTCTCTTGGTTAAACAGGTGCTATATTATATGTATAAATGTATATATGAATGTGAAAGATGTGTGATGATGGCGATGCTGATGATGAATCTGATGATGATATGTATTTGTTCATAGCAATTTCATATTGATGTGTATTCATACTTACCTATCTCATGTATAATATAATTGTATGTATTTACATGTGAAACATCAACCAGCAGCTGGGCTGATCAAACCCACCACAGGGTGGCACTGCAAAATTTACATTATCATGGGAGAGATAGAGAGTGAGCCATCTTAGTACTATATGGTCTTTGATCAAGTGTAATGCGAACATTGTCACCGAGCAAATTGGGCAAGATAAACACTTCAAATGTACATCGATTAAATGGCTGGACTTTATGTCTTAACACTATCGGAGGTAGTAATATCAGGATGGGTACAAATCTGTGACGCAAACCTTAGGATTTCAAATTTTTCTCGAAAACACATTTTGGGTGCTGTGCTAAGGGTTCATGAGCACACACTAGCAACGATCTTTTGGTTCCGTGGTTCCAGGTGATGGGTGGCCTGCCACTTATGGGAAACAAGATTTCGGCTCTGTTGTTTTTCAAGCGCGATAATAATAAGGCTACCGGAGGGAAGGGCGAGTTTGTGTAGTGATGGGTTGGTCCAATGGAAGGAAGTTGTATTTGCTGCTTGCGTATGTGCTGTTTGTGTATGTGTGGGATCAGCGTTCCCTTACTTTATTTGGGAGGACATTGGACCCTATTTCCAGTGGACAGACAAGTGTACCATCCATCCACCTGATTAGCCAGCGGGCTGTCACACCTTTACTCCCCCGTTTCTGGCTTGCCACAGTCTTCTCACTACTCAGCAAGCCAGTGATGCTAACACTTTCTTTGCCCACCTACCCTACTACTCCTTTTTAATGTTCTTTTACATGGCTACATTGTTCCATTGTTTCATTCCATCACCTTTTGAAATAAATTCAAACCTGTCTCCCTCACTTCCTTTTTTTAACACGACACCACTGGTTGGTTATAAGGCAATGACCTTCAAATTTAGTTTGATTAATACATGGGTTTGCACTACTTTTCAAGGTGTGTGTTATCTAACGTACATCACTGAGAACAGACATTAGGGCCGAATGACAGTAATATCCACATTCACCAGAGAGATCCCTAGAATATGGCTTGTGGGTGCCAAATGACTCCTACAGAATGTATAGACTCGAGCTATACAAACCACAACTAGTCATATTTGATAATACCAAGTGCGAATAAGTCAAACTACTTTTGTCGTGTTACCACCCTTTTAAGCTGATATTGTGAGTGGCTTGAATGAGAGAGGTGCGTGAGACGGTTTATATAGTCAGAACTGAGATATCGCTACACAGCCTTGGGAGTACTTTCATCCATCCCCAGTCTCTCTTCTCCCTTTAACCTTAGTTTCTAAGCTACTTTCAGTCACCGGTCCTGGCGTTGCTATTGAACCTTGCCTAATATGCCTAGAAGCGTGAAAGTAAAGTTACATTTGTGGGGTTGAGGGCCTAAGTCGAACATTCCTGAACATTCATATCGATCACAAATTATATTTCTCTACTGTACTCACTATCACATAAACTTGTTTCAAATAAAATTCCATAACATGGGCTCCTTGTTCGCGTTGTAAATTATCATAATATTTCAACCCCAAAGTACTTACCTACATTTGATCTAACTTAGATGGCGGCGACTTTTGTTTATTAACCATTAATTTTGTTGTTGCCTAAATGGAGCATTAATGTCAATTCAATAGATCAGAACCGCATGGGAATTGTGTAAGTAAACAAAGCATAGGATGCTTAGCAACATATGCGTGCCAGTGTAGCTGAAAGTGGTACCCTATACTACGCTGCCCCAGTCCCGAACATGGATACATTTGTATCATGTTAGTTGGCACATCAAATTCATTGTGAATGCTTTCACTTTAATTATATAGAACAATAGTCAGTTATGAAACAAGTTACTACATATTGCAATAGCATAGTATATGATGATCACCTAATTCTGTTATTATAAAAGAATAGCAGCAATTTATAACATCTGAAGATATAGCTACTCAGGCAGCCAGTGCTCCATTAATAATATGTAGAATAATATGTTTTACATATCAACATATATGTGTACAATATATTATATATATAATATATGTACTATATCTAATATTTATGATATGTGTGATATGATATATTTGATATATATGATTTATATAATATGATATATATGATACATATATGATATATATGATAGATATAATATTGGTTGTAATGCTCGCATTGCGGTTGATTCGTGGTAGGGGAGGAGGACCCCCCCCCCCTTCCCTCCTCCCTCCGCTGCTGCTCTGACGCCTCCGCGACGCCTCACGCGCCTACACGCCTCCGCGACTTCACTTCCACAGCATCATGCCTGCCGCAGCACGAGGACGGGGCCGCCCCGCCGGCTGCCGCGGGGCCCGCCGGGGGAGGAGCGCATCAACCTCCTCTCACGATGCCGCCTCTGCGACATCGGCCGCCCCCAGCCTCCAATCCGAGGCCACCTCCTGGGCCACCTCAGTCGACGCCCGCATGGATACCCAGGCTGCCGCCATGGAGGTGCAGACAGCCTCCATGAATCATCTCATCACCCTCGTGCAGTCTATGGCCGTCGCCCCTCCTCGGGCCACCGCCCCGGCGCCCTCCATGGTGGATCGCCTCGCCGAGCTCCTCCAGGACCTTACCTCTGGGACGACAGGGGCGGCCTCCCTCATGCCCGCCCCCGGAGGCTCGCCCCAAGACGTACACCCCACCTACCGCCGCTACAGCAGACAGAGCCTCTACTCCACCCAACAGGCCGCCTCCGCGGCCCGCCTCCCTGCCGCTCCTCGCGCTGCCCTCGACCACTCCCCCAGCTCGGCCGCCGAGGCAGTCCGGGACATCCTGGAGTCGGCCGAGGCACAGAACACGGGACGACGAAAAGGTATTCCCTTGGGGTATATATTTCCTAACGACTTCATAGAGAGGGGGGACGAGGGGAAGGCAGTGAAAAGGGGCGAGGCCACCATGGAGGAATACAACCTCGCCCTCTGGATGCTTGAGTCGCATCCGGCCTTCCCCTCGGACTCCCTCCCCGGACTACTCCACCACAACCTCACGGTGCTAAGAGACTGCGTCACCCATCCGTGGCCGACCGTGGGGCGCTACTCCGAGAGCATATTCGCCTGGATCGCCGACGGACGGCTACCGGATGGGTGGCTCGACCCAGTCGCCATCAACACCCTCCGGTTGGACGTGATCACCACCCCCACGAGCGCTCCCGGAGGAGTCAGAGCATTAGCCCCTCGGGCCGCAGCCCGATCAGCCGCCCCCCAGCCCAGAGCCGCCCAATCAGCCGACCCCCGCACCCCCTACACCCGCGAGGCCTACGGGACCCCCTGCGCCGCCTGGAACAGGGAAACCGCCTCGTGCGACCTCGCCCCGGCCGGCGAGGCGCACGGAGACCAGGGGCGTGCAAAAGGCACGCCTGCGCATATTGTGCGAACGTGCGCCGCATCCTTACGGCCCATAGTGAGGCCGTCTGTTTTACGAAACGCACCCGGGACCGCGCCTCAGGCGCCCCCGCGATCACCTTGCCGGAATTTTAGTCCGGCGGCGGCGACCCACCCCTCGGCCACCCCCGCCCCTCCCCCCTTCCCCCCCGCCCAACCCCGCCACCCAGGGAACCCGCCCGTCCCGGACCCCCCCCCCCCACCACCAGACTCGCCGCCGCTCTGATGATGCCATCAGAGACCCCCCCCCCCCACCAGACTCGCCGCCGCTCTGATGATGTCATCAGAGACGCCGCCCCCCACCAGAGACGCCGCCCCGCCGCCCCCCGCCACACTACACCCATCACCCACGCCAACTGCCGCGCACCAGACACTCCCTGGAGGAGACCGGACACCGCCGGCCACAACTTCCACCGCTCACACCCCCGATACCCGAACCACGCCAACCGCACCCCTCACATCGCACACCCGCACCCCCCCCTGGCACCCCCGCCACATCTCTGTCGCACCCCCCGCACCCCAGGGCCACCCCCCCCCGCACCCCTCACAACTATGCCGCCGACCACACCCCCCTCATATCCAAGCCGCCACCCCCCCCCCGCCACCCCTGCACATCCAAGCCGACAGACTCCACACCCCCCCCGCCAGGTCCTCACCGCCCTGCACCGCACCCGACCTCCCCCGCCGCCGCCCCCCGCCGCCGCCCCTGCCACCACCCCCGCCACCGCCACCCGCCCCCACCACGCCCCGCGGCCCGGTGATACCGCATATATCCACCACCTTCCCCGACTATCGACGTACGACCCCACCCCCACCCACCCCCCCACCACCACACCACCACCACCACCCACCACCCACCTCACCACCCACCACCCCCTCTCCCCCGAGACTTTGACCTCCCCCTTTCCCGCACACACAGAACGTCCTCCCCCCCCCCCTCCCCGCTCCCCGCCGACCTCGGAGAGCCTTATCGCCAAGGTCATCAGCCCCGCGCTCCAGGACACCCTCCCCGCCACCCCCTCTGCGGCCCCACCCCCCAAGCCTACCGCCCGACCCTCCTCTCCATATGGCCCCACCTTTCAGGCGCGGCCTGGAGCTCCCACCCCACCTTCTCCCGGGCCTACGACACCCTCCGTGCTGCGGGCCTCCCCAAATTTTTGGCTGCGCGCATCCCCCTCACCTCAGCCCTCCACATCCCCACATGGAGAAGCCACCTAGTGGACCTCCTGGAGTTTGGCTTCCCTGCGAACTACTCTGCTGGCGCCCCTCCCAGCCCCATCTACACAAACCACTGGGAAGCCCGGAGCACCTAGTCCACCTCCGGGAGTTCATATCCACAGAGCTCGCCCACGGCGCTCTCGCCGGCCCCTTCCTAGCCCCCCCGTTCACCCCCTGGACACAGGTCTCCCCGATGAAGACCCAAATCCGACCCGGGAAAGAGGCGGGTCATCGTCGATCTCTCATACCCTCCCGGAGGCAGTGTAAAAGCGGCGATACCCCGACGTGAATACCTCGGGATCCCCCACGCCAACAGGCTCCCATCTGTCGCCGACGTGGGGCGCTGGCTCGTTCACGAGGGCACGGGGGCATACACCTGGACGGCCGATATCTCCAGGGCCTACCGCCAGCTGCGCGCCGACCCTCTCTCCTGCCCTCTCTTCAGGGTCACCTTTGAGGGGGCCACATACGTCGACCTCGCCCTCCCCTTCGGATGCCGATCCTCGGGCGCCTGCATCAGGGTCACCGCGGCAGTGGCCTGGATCCTCCGGCGGGAGGGCTACCACGCCCTCATCTACGTGGATGATTTTGTTGGGTGTGAGCTGACCTACCTGAGGGCCTGCCAGGCCTTCGACGGCTTCATCGCCCTCGTCGGCGCCCTCGGCCTGGAGGTCGCCTCAGGTAAATGCCACCCTCCGGCGGTGCGGGACTCCTGGCTCGGCTTCGCCATCGAGAGCGAGGCCATGACGAACCGCATCGCCCCCGACAAGGTAGACGAGCTTGTGGCCGACTATGAGGCCCGAGTCGCGGCCCCCACCCTCGGGCACCAGAGCGTCCTTGGCCACCTCAACCACGTCGGCAGCTGGGTCCTCCCCGCGAGGACGTTCATGGCCCGCCTCCTCGCGGCCCTGCGCAGCTGCCACGGGTTCGCCACCATCACCCTCGGGGACGATGCCCTCCGGGACCTGGCCTGGTTCGCGGCATATGGACGCGCGTCCAACGGCCTCCATCTCCTCCGCGCGCCGGCCACCCGGAGGGTCGTCATAGAGTGCGACTCCTGCCTCACCGCCCGGGGGGCATACTCTTCAACCAAGTGCTACGTCCGAGGGTATTCCGAGGACTGCCGCACTCGCTTTCCTAGAATTCACGAGCTCGAGGCGGTCAACCTCGTCATCGCCCTCCGCGCCCTCCTCCCCGTCGACGTCGCCGGAGCCAATGTGATCATTAATACCGATAACATGGCCTCCGCCGCCGCCCTCGACCCCGGGAGGGCGCGCGACCCTACCCTCGGGACGTGCGTGAGGGAACTCTGGCTCATGGCGGCCGAGGCTTGCTTCGAACTTACCATCCTTCACAAGCCCGGCACCGACCTCGTTCTCGCCGACGCCCTCAGCCGCACCCACCTGCCCGGGTGCTGGGCCTCTGTGGCCCGAGACGAGGTCGCCCGCCTCGGGCTTGCCTACACCTATGCAAACCATGACGAGTTCCCTTATAACCCCGGGCTTTAACTACAGGCTACACCGACACCGAGATCGCCACCGTGGACGGACACCGCTTCGCCTCCCTCGCCCCGTCCACCTGGAGGAACCGCCGCCACCAGGCCCGAGGATACGTCGAGTTCGCCTCGGGCCACCACTGGGATCCTCTGGCTCCCACCCCCTTTGACGTGGCCGCCTACACCGCCTCGCTCTATGCCTGCCGCGTCGCCCCGGCCTCCGTTTGGAACTCCATCTCCGGGGCGCGCTCCTGGCTCGAGGCGGCCGGGGGCGACTCCTCGGCCTTCGCCTCATGCCTCGCCCGAGATGTCTGCCGAGGGGGCGAGCGGGCGGCCGGTCACATCCCCCGCCCGGCGCCCCCTCTCACGCCTGCCTGCCTCGTCGGCGTCGCCGCACATCTCGCCCTTGCCGGGCCCTCGGGCATCATCCCTCGTGCCGCCCTGCTCCTTGGGAACTACGGGATGCTGAGGCAGTCCAGCCTCCTCTCCCATCCCCCGAGGCGTGGGGCGGGCCACCCTCCATCACCCGAGCCGACGTCGCCCCCGCCCCCGGGGCCTCCGAGTTATGCTCCGGAGCTCGAAGACCATCAGACTTCCCTCGGGGGCAGTGGCCCTCTTCATCCCAGCCTTGCCCGGGCACCCACTCTGCCCCGTGGCGGCCTAGGACGCCTCCACCGCCCTGGTGCCAGCCCTAGACGATGACCCGCCTTCATCCTGCCCTCGGGTCGCCCTCTCGACCCGCGGACCCTGACATCCATACTCCGAGGTGCCCTCCGGGCCCTCGGGGTGCCCTTCCCGGATGGCTACACCCTGCACAGCCTTCGCCGGGGAGCCGCCCAGGCTTGCCATCGCGCCGGGGTGCCCCTGGAGGACATAATGGCCCAGGGCACTTGGACATCCGAAGCCGTGCACGCATACGTGCGCCCCTCGAGCCCTCTCCTCCGTTTTGGTGGAGGGCTCTTCGGGGTTCCTCCCCCCATGATTGACACTGACCTCAGGTCCTTGATGACTTTCACATCTTACCACATTGTACCTCATATTAATATTGTTTCATTACCATGATTGCTATTAATTGTTCATTATCCTGATTGCTATTGATTAATTATCTAATACTGTCCTATTTCTCATATTTTCTGCACTTGACCTTCTGATGAATAAAGTGTTTTATTCCAACTACTGCCTTCCTCTCCTCCCTGGCCATGTATCGGTCGTAATTCTCGCATTGCGGTTGATTCGTGGTAGGGGAGGAGGCCCCCCCCCCTTCCCTCCTCCTTCCGCTGCCGCTCTGATGCAACCCCCCCCTCTCGCCGGCCTTTATAAACCGGCCACCTAGCTGCTCTCAGCCACTCGCTTCTCATCACTCTCCTGGAGCACTCACTTTTTCTCCACCCACCCACCCATACTCTATCACCATCTACATACGGTGGAGGGCTCTTCGGGGTCCCTCCCCCCATGATTGACACTGACCTCAGGTCCTTGATGACTTTCACATCTTACCACATTGTACCTCATATTAATATTGTTTCATTACCATGATTGCTATTAATTGTTCATGATTGCTATTGATTAATTATCTAATATTGTCCTATTTCTCATATTTTCTGCACTTGACCTTCTGATGAATAAAGTGTTTTATTCCAACTACTGCCTTCCTCTCCTCCCTGGCCACGTATCAGATATATATGATAAATAGAGCATGACATATATATGTAATATATATAATATATAATATACATAATATATATAATATATGTAATATAAATAATATATATATAATATACCGAGGGCTGTTTCAGCTCAACCAATTAGTGCTATATTGGTTTCTCGCAATGGATTTATAACATGGGTATATTACAAATTAAATCATTTTCTATTTACATTAATTAATATCTGAGGAGGGGGCCTACATTTGAACACCTCATGGCAACTGCAGTATAGATACATCTTCATACTCAGCGCTACAGGCTACTGGATACCCGATCCTATTATGGGGACAATACACAACTATTGGCGAGACTTGAACACTGTGACAAGTGAACACGCCCGCCGTCACCAGGTGGCGCAGCCGCCACCCACATTTTGAAGCCGGGAACCCGACACCGTGCTGAAAAAGCTTCTAGAGCAGACTACGATGCCGCACCTAATTGTCACAGCCGAAGAAGCAGCGAATGTGGACTCTTCAGTGGATTTCTGTCCCAGAATTGCTTCTACGGGCAGCAAGCTGACTAATCTACTTTAAAACTGGCATTTTCACACTGAGGGAGCAGCAGAAGTAACTTCAGAGAGGGGGATGTGCACTGTAGGCTACAACTGTGCATGTGTTGCTATGGAAGGCAAGGGGACCAGTCTGTGCAGGTGTATGGAAAGGAGGTAAAACAAACCCAGTGTTGAAATGCTAATTCCTGAAATTACATTATTTTCGGTATTTTCCTTGTATTGTTTAGAGATTTAGGATTTAATCATTAAAACAAGGGAGGGTGGGTGGTAGTATAAAAGTGGGCGCATGTTCTATGAGTAACATATGTATCTGCCTCAGCGAGGTGTTAGATTCTAGGAAAGAAATATAGCGGTGTCAGAAGCCATTCTCCTCTATCGGATGGGAATCATGAGCTGTGAACGCATACAACTCTCCGGCCTCCGACCCTACGCCGCGTTGCAATGGGTAGGCAGGCTTGCACTGTCAGCCGGCCACGTGTTTCGCTGACAGTATTCAGGGGAAAGATCCGCTGCCCGTAGCACACAGACACACGTACATACTCTCTTTCTCTCCCTATCTCTCTCACACACAAAATGACACATGCATACACTCACACAAATGCATGGAGGCGTGTGCACTATGCATTCAGTCTACTTCCGTGCAAGCACCGGACATGAGCGTGAATTTATCCGTCTAGCTCGCAGGACATCTCGACTTACCAATCACGTGGTACACATTCGAGACGAGAGAACAGCGTCTGACCATAAAAGATGGCGCCCCGGCTTCTGGCGCAGCTGATGCGGATTCCGAGGGACACCAGTTTGCCAGGGACACTTCCATTCAAATGCATTGTTAACGGCCGTGAGCAAATCTTCATACAGAAGAAGTCAAATATCTCCCAGATTACAGCATCTAGAAACAAATCGCTTGGTACACATATAGAAAACATCTTTACCATGAAGACTATATTAAATTTATAAGGTTAGGGTTCTTGAATTCTATTAATTTTGAATAAAACTAACGTTTTGCACTCCGCGTAGCGTCAAACTCAAGGCATTGTCAATGGTCGTGAGCAATCTTCATACAGAAAATACAGAAAAAGTCAAATATCTGTCAAATTACACCATCTAGAAACAAATCGTTTGGTACACATGTAGAAAACTTCTTTACCAAAAACATTATATTAAATTTATAAGGTTAGTGACGATGCTGTTCGATTTTGACGCATGTGCAGAAGTGATGTGTCCCTCGCAAACTGGTGTTCCTCGTAATCCGCAACACAGCCCCTTTGTAGGTTCTGTCCTGATTCAATCCTTCTGAAGGATAGGTGTGTGGGCTGAAGTGGAAGGGGAGATGGGGGAAGGGGAGGGAGGAGAGGGAGGCTCCATCCGTGGAGAAGAAGGCGAATCGATGTTTTAGAAACTACACAAATAACCAGTGCCATAGGCCTTGGCAGGGTAGGTTGTACATGTGACCGAATTCACTAAAATGGCGCGCTAAAAGGTATTTGACTTTAACCCTCATTGCATATCACGTGAGTTTCATGCAGCACAGCAATCACTGACGTCATTAGCTAATTACTTTCTTTCACATTTGAATAAAGTTGCATAGTCTGATGGTTTAGAGTTTCAGACATTTTTCTGAGATAAATATATTAAATTGATTGTTATAATCTACCTTACTTTATTTTGAAGTAACTTTTATTTTAAATGGCTAGGTTTAAAAAAAGATATTTGAAGTCTAAACATGTCAAATTAGTTTCGGCAAGCATGACAAAACGCTGACACCATAGGCTTCAGCAGTAACAGGTCCTATTATATTAACTCAATATTCCCTTCTGTCTGGCATCAAATGCTTACTAACTGCATCAGTATCTAAGGTAGATATGTAGGATCAAATCTAGGTAATTGCTTTGGTTTTGAAAATTTGATGTTTCATGGGACTATAATTCAATGTATTTATTGAATGTATTTATTAGACACATTATTGACGAATTTGGAAAGAATTTTTCTTTTAGGAATAAGGTTAACACAAATTACCTTCATCGTTGAGACTAGTTATTACCAGATCGAACTAATTATTCAAATAAATTTGAAGGTTGTGAACGGAGGGAAGGAGAAACTGTAGGGGACGACATGCTGGTAAACCAGATCCAAGCCAGTAAGGCCAGCTAGCAGCCTGCCACGCACCAGCAGGCGAGAGATGAAAGAAAGTCGTCTGCAGGCCGAGGTCAAGGGTCACAGCCGTCAGGGGGCAAAGGTCATCCGCCAGACGACAATCAGTCAAACATGGATCGATTCCAAGTTTCCCGCCTTTTCTAACAAAGATGGCCCCGATCCAACGAAACACAAATCGATGGCGAAGGAGAGAAAAAAAGGTGAAAGAAAAAATAGCGAATGGAAAAGCAGGGTTTCTGTCCAACAGAAGTAAATGCATGTTGTGTTTTCCCTCCTCAGAGGGACTGTGATCATTTTGTCGCAAGTGATGATATTTCCGCCCTACTTCCGGTGTTTTAATTCGGGTTCTTTGCGCAGGCGTGTTCAGAATGTACCTTCCGTCTACTATCGCTTATGGCGATTGGACGAGCAGCTCAAAGCTTAATGCGATCCGTCCCGGTTTAAAAACATAAATCTATTCCGTTTTTATCCTCCACTAATGCGATCCTCCGTTGAAAAGTCGACAAATCGGATTATTTGCTGCCGGGAAAATAATGTTTTCAACCCGGAATCGATCTATGTCTGGCAAAGAGAAACGCGACGGTAAGCAACGTACATACAATCTCCTGGCAGGCACTATGAATAGTCCAGTGTGGGCGTCAGTATGTAAGGGATACAGCTTACATCACCACCAGATTGCTTTAAAAAAATGCTCCATCTGTATTAATCCATGATATATATTTATATATTTATATATAGAAATGAATAGCCGCATATTCATTTGTGAAAACGAGTGAAGAGAGGATTAGTTGATAATATATATATATATATATATGTCTCTGTGTCTATATAGGCCTACCTACATATATTCAATTATACATACATGCAAATATACATGCATACAAATATACATACATGCAAACATGTATGCATCCATACATGCATACATAGAACATATAAAACATATATGTACACACATCGGGACAAGTGGAGAACCATTGCATCCAACCCTCGACTAGAGGACAGAACTATTGATTGATTGATTGATTGATGTACACACATAAGTAGGTACATGCATGCCGGCATACACACATGCCTATATACATAAATAGGTACATGACACGCAGCATTAATAGGATATCACAAGGACTGGTTAGCACAGTATCAGGATAATGTGACTGTAGAATATCGGGTCATGGTACCGGTGGCATAGTCTCCCAATAATGCAGCACTATAAGTTTAACATTGCAATGAGTGCACACTGTCACAAGTCAGTACCCGTCCTGACCTGACCTTAGATGTTGCTAGGATGTAAAACAACAACAGAACAACGAAGTCAGAGCACACCGACCTAAAGTGGACATCTGTAAACCTATGGCACCTCTACACACATGTATGTTTATCCACACCCAGTATTCACACCACAAACACCGGGCGGCGCCTGCGTCATGCACCCGGTTCATCACTAAGTGCGTCGTTTTCCCACCCACCCACCCACCGTCCCTCCCTCCCTCCCTCCCTCCCACTCACCCACGTTCTCATTAGCTCCCAATGTGCTTGGAGGCATGCATCCCTCACACAGTGTGCAGCGTCCTAATTGCGGTATTTGACATATTCAGCCGCTACCTAATAATGCCTCTCCCACCTTGCCGCTTCTCTATGGCCAGGTAGCCGAGAGGGGCTGGAGGGATGAGAGGAGGGGAGCGGAGGTGGGTGGGTGGGTGGGTAGTCGAGGGGCTCTTCGTTCCTCACTAAATTCCTATACTAGGATATCATGCACTGAATATTCCCAGCTCGGCGCATGCATAGTGGAGCTGCTCACTCCCTCTGCATGGAGAATGTTTCGCATTCTCCAGGTGTTCCTCTACTTCGCGCGTGACCCAGATTCACTCTCCCTACGCACTCACTCTGGGAGAAACTCTCCTTTTCTTGCTTCCCTCCCCCGAGCTGCTCGACCGGGCCTTAAGCCCTCAGCGCTCGCACACGAGTTTCTTAAGCTCCCCCTGGATGCCTCACTTAGAAGTAGGTCACCCCCATAGTACTGCTCACCGCGTTCAATTTCGTGTAAATTTCAATGTATGCATGTAATGTGATTAACAAGACTGACAGAATAGATACCACTAGCCTGTTGCTGTGAATATGACCATTGCTTCTGCGGCAGTGTTAAACTGTCAGCAATCAATCAAGCAATCAATTTAAATACAGTCTTTTCTGAGCATCAAGTTGCTGGTCCTCGGCATTAATAAGTACACTTCTTAGAACAATAAGTGACAAGAGCAACATAATCTGACATCAGTACTATGTACAGTAAAGATGAACTCAATGAAAAGGGTGTTTGGTTGTTGGTGTTGTACATCCTGGTGACATCTAAGGTCATATCAGGACGGGTAGAAATGAAATGAAGCAATCAGACAGAAAATACTCTCCTCTCCAACCACAAATAAAACACCCTCCAATTATGCATATTTATGCAAGTCTTAGTTAACTCCTTTTGACTTAGAACATGATTGCAACCCAGTGCTTGGGAAATGGAAAAATAATATAATCAGATGAATTAATATATTACCTAAATCAAAACAAGATACAAAAACAAACACACAACAATAATGGTAAGTCTTATGGTGCTCATCTCGGCGGTTACTGAGCAAAAGAAAGATTTATCAAGCAGGAATAAAAAAGAGTCCTTTTCCCTCATCGTTTATTTATGCCTCACTTTGAGTTTTATTAGTTTGATATTGCATTGATGCACGCAGATCTCGCAGGACGCATATCCCACAGCCCGACTAAACCGTGCTCCTCCCAGTCTGTATGTGATTGGCACAGCTCCAACCTGATTGCCTGTTCAACCTCCCACCTGTTCGCCAAACACCCTCCCTCACTGCCATCCCAACCACACCCTACCTGCCGACGGGCCGATTGAGTGATGGATTGTTTGGTTGCTTGTTGGGGTTTTATGTCCTGGCAACATCTATGGTCATATCAGGACGGGTACAGATTTGTGACAGTGCACACTCATGGCGACTTTATAGTGCTGTCCTACTGGGAAATCAGGCCAGCAGAGACCATGATCTGATATCTCACTCAGTCACATTATCCTGACACTGAGCCATCCAGTCCTGGCCTAATCCTAATAATACCAAGCGCCTGGCTGGGACGCGATCAGAATAAATTCTTACGTCATTGGTTTGACTCGACCAGGTTTTGAATGCGTGGATTCGAAATCCATGCTCTACCAAAACGAGAGACGGACGCTCAACTCATTCGGCCAGCCCGTCTGGTGTTGAGTGATAGGTCTCCTGTGACTGGCCCCCGGGGGTGCTATTATAATTGCTTAATTAAGGGAGGAGTTGACGCGGTGAGCTGGCCTGACTGGGGTCCAGCCTGCTGCAGCTAATTGAATCGGTTGATCTGGGTAGTAGTAGTAGTTGATTGATTGATTGGTGGTTGCTTTACGCCGTGTCGGCAGCATAGGCCATATTCACAGTGAGAAATGTTTTTTTTTTTTCAAACCATCGCTTTTACATGTAAAAGCAGACAATCAATTATGTGCCAATAGACACTAATTAAATTAGAAAGCTCACAATCATATATCTGTGGTCAAGGGAAACAAATTCCCATAGAAAAGGAAAAGTTTCATTAATAATTAATAGAATCCATTTAGTAAACTATATAAGGTGGTACAGTCCAGCTGCCCTCAAAAAGGCTAAAATGTTTTCCTGTTTTACCTTAGTAAAAAGGTCATGCATACTGCCTGCAGTGTAGAACCGTTGGCGCAGGGCCAAAAAATCAACGCAACTTAGTAAAATGTGTTTGAGTGTCAGTGGGGACTGACACCCAATACATTCAGGGGGAGGTTCCCCCTTGAGCAGAAAAGCATGTGTAAGCCACGAGTGGCCAACACGGCAGCGACTAAGGACCACTTGGTCCCGCCGACCTCCCGCATGAGTCTGTGGTGGCTTTCCCACAGATGGTTCAATTTCTTTAAGTAGTAGTAGTAGTACCTGCGTGAGAATTTGCCAGTTGTGTCCGATACTCCCCGCTCTCTTCAACACTATGAAGGGGAAGTAAGGATTCAGGTTAGGTCGGCCGGCTTAAAGTTGTAATTCATAGCGCTGAGGCTATAAGTTCACTCTATTGGAACAAGTTCGGTGTAGGACATATTATGTTTAATTTATGAGCATTATATATGGAAATATTATGTTGAATTTATGAGCATTATATATATTATGTATTTGCTAGAATAAGTAATTTTCAACAAATAAGAGAGAAAAACATCATATATATACATGTATTAACCAAATGCACCCATGTAAGCAGCAAAGGCATGCAGAACTCCCATAAGTTATAAACAATTTAAATTTCTATCGCTTAATTGCCTTTTGTCCTATGTAATGCAAGGCATAGTTACTCCTTCCTGCAGCACTCTCTCTGTGACAGGGCTACTAAACAACTGTCAGTAGCGTCAGTAGGCTGGGTCATGGACATACCCATGTGATTTGCAATTAAATATGTTAAATATATTGATAAAATGCATATATATCATAGCCCACCAGATTTGTAGTGCAAAATTAAGTCGATTAATAAACATTAAAAATGTAATCAAGAGCATTCAATGACTCCCGTCTTGTTTTTTTAAATATAGATATATTTTTACATTGTCCATGATGTGCGCAACATGGGTAATTGAATGAACGAGACTGTGAATCTCAGTAGATTAGGGCACCATGGCGCCGACTATATTCTATTCTTAGAACTAATAACTTTGGCCGCTGATCGACGTGCCATCTACATGATACTTCTTGAACTACGCAGTTAGATTAAAATCAGACTGGTGGCGACATCTATATTCACTTTTAGAACTAAAATGGCCGCCGATTGACGCGCCACCTATAGTGATTTCCAGTCAAAGCCGATGACGTGGCACTGGAGATATTCACTTCGACCAGACTTTTCAAACCGAGAGGACGTACTTCTGCCGCCCAGATTTGCCGTCCCACCCACCCAACTAATATGATGTATCGATAGGGTTAAGTGCCTGTAATCCTTGAAATATTTAAGGTCATCTCATCATGAAAGAGTAATGTAACAAGCTAAGATAGAAAGAATTAAAATTGCCACTTTATACTACTGTCTCGTTCTGTTTTCAATTCTCTCAATTCATCGACTCTAGTCCAATATAGATTAAAACTGCACACTGCAACAAGGACATCCATAGCTTATTTATATTTGATTCATTCTGAGGCCATTTTTGCTCAGATTTTAACAGGCTTGTTATTCACCCCCACCCTGGGTGGGTGGATTGATATTTTGCATACACCACTCCCACATCTAGGCAGAATTTATAACCAAATTACATTTAGCCCACACTGCTCAAATCCACCCGATTATTGTATTATAGTTTAGGTAGGTGAATGTTGAATTTTGGAGCATTGGTCCTACCCCAGAGATGCACATTTAGAGTCTGGGTGGCAAGTGAGGGCTCACGCAGGATGCTAATGGATGTACCCATTAGTGTGTGAGTTCGTGGGTTCGACGGTAGGTGGCCAGCAAGGTAACATTTTTGTCCACCCCAGTTGAAGCCAAGTGCAATATGCCATTACTGCATTAATTAGGTCATCCCAACATCGGCACGTTGTAATGCTCTTACAAGGCGAAAACTGCAAACAAATAATAAATGATAACTCAACTATCTACTTTGGATGTGTAGGATCAAGTGTAGATACAAGGCTTGGATTTGGAAAATATAATGATGTCTTCATGGTATGGAACTTTATAGTTGCATCATCCGAATGTTTTGAATTTCTGTCATTTTCTGAGATAATTATATTAGGTTAGACATGTTAGACAGCTTTTGAATTTCTGTCATTTTCTGAGATAATTATGTGAGGTTAGACAGGTTAGAAAGCTTTTGAATTTCTGTCATTTTGTGAGATAATTATATTAGGTTAGACAGGTTAGACAGCTTTTGAATTTCTGTCATTTTGATATAATAGGTTACTTTAGTTAGACATGGCTTTTATTTTAAATGGCTACTTTCTTTTTAGATATTTGAAGTGGAAAGATGCACAATTAATTCTAGCAAGCATGGCACAACTTTGACACCATAAGGTTTTGCAGTAACATATTCTATTGAATGGCCTTAGTATTCCCTTCTGTGGGGTGACAATATGTTTAATAGATACATCAGTATCTAAGTTAAATATGTAGAATCAAATCTAGATCAGTGGTTTGTTTTTGAAAAATTGATGTTCTCATCGGACTATGCAGCTTTAGGCATGTCCAAAGGGGGTTTCCCCCCATTGTATAGTTCATGTGTATTTATAGCCTTTTGCAAACACTGTACGTGCTGCTTACACCATGTCCCTTGGGACACATTTATCTAAAGCTACAAGGGTAGGTAGAATGGGGAGAAGGCCGTCATGCCAAGGGTCCTACCCGGGCAGGGCTGGGGAGGGGGCGGGTGGGTGGGGGAGGTCAGGTCCTGGTGAATGGGGTTTTCTCGTGATGGGGATGGCCCCTGGTTGTTGTGTTTGTTCCGGTGGTGATAGCAGAAAAAGGTGGCTGAGCTAAGCTTACTCAGGAGGCGGTGTTTCCATGACATCATTACCGTACGTCACGCATCCCGTGTCGTGCTGTCTCCCCTAGCGGCGTCTAGTGATACTAGAGGGGAGACGCGGGAGAATGACATGGCTGACATCATCATCATAAATATGCAACGGAAGCTGAAACTTAAATGCTAATGTCGCACGTCATATGCCACCTACATCATTAAAGTTTGTGAACTTTGCGCAGCTATCGGGTTACACAGATTTACTCAGATTTCGAATTCGAAAGGTAAGGGGGGTGCCAGTTTTCAAGGCTTTTATCGTGTCAGGGTTTGCTACCTAATATTTTGCATTAACATTAAAATAAATATTTAGAGAATCTGCATAATGAGTAACTTGGTTCGGTACTCATAATTCCGTCAACACTGTCTATATAGATGTATGCACTTGATGCCATATAAATAACTTGATAAATAAATATATATATATATCACAATAACGTACACTACTCATAGTTTCTTCAACAATGTGTACATATATAAATATAGATGTACACACTGGACGCCATATATATAACTTTATATGTATATATATATATATACATATATATATATATATGTATATATACATATATTCCTTATAACTTTCTAGCAGTAGTTATCTTTGCACAGGGGAATATATTATACATATTTTCTTTTTTTTCAAGTTATGCATGTGTTGTATAAACATTATGTGATTAGAAAGGGGCGGCAGGGAAATATTATTATTATTATTATTATTATTTGTTCTATTCATTATTTACTAATCACTATTCTCGATGTTTTCATTTCTTTTCCTACATCTTGGTACTGGTGGCGCCACCAGCGGCCCCAACCCTAACTGTGGGCGCTCTCATCGTCATTCATATGTGCTCTATAATGAAATGTTGGGAATATAAAACCGGACACTTTCCCCCCAAAGCTCTATCAATAACCGTTGCGTTATCTGCCATATTCAACAATGGTTGTTATTGTCAGGATACTTTCATATATATATAGTAATCTTTTGATTGTCAAGGTTAGGATAATCTGTCTCAGTGGGATATCGCATCATATTGCCATTACGATGGTGACTCAGTGGATCATCACTATAAAGTAGCAATGAGTACGAATGCCACACGCCAGTGTCAACCCTAGTGTGCCATAAGATGTCACTAGAAAGTCATCATCATCATGCTGTCAATCACGATGCGACAAAGACTGCTTTCATTACTTAACTGCCGCTCTCGATTTAGCTCTCTGCTGTGAGAGTGATGTCCAGGAGTCGGTCTTAATGTCTCTCAGCTTCAGGTTTCTCTTGGTGGTATCCTTGAACCGGAGATGAGGGCGCCCTCTCTTTCTGTAACCAGAAGACAGGTGAGAGTAGAGGATCTGCTTCGGTAGCCTGTCTGATGACATCCTCATGACGTGTCCAGTCCACCGGAGATTCTTTTTGATCAGAAGATCTTCCATAGTGGGCAGCCCCATCTGTTCGAGTATTTCCTTATTTGTCACTTTGTCCTTCCAGGTTAGCCTCATGATTGAGCGCAGATGTTGCATCATGAAGGCATGCAGCTTTTTCACCTACATTTCATGAAAGCTGCCTGCAAAAGTGTTGAAGTGCTGCTGGCTTTTGCAAGTTACCAGCAGTACTCTCTCGGGAAGGAAATAGAGCTTTCACACCGGCAAGAACATGTCCAGACAGGCGCAAAACTATTTGTCCCTGCAGTGGCTGGTCGGGAGATGTTGGGAGTTCCATACATCAACAGCCCTTGATGCTGCCACAGTGACATGGTTTTCTGTTCAGGGTTTGCTCCCTTAGCCTTTGGTTCTGCTAAGAACCTGTACCACAAGGCAGTGGTTTACAACTCTGCAGGGCAGGGGGGTCAAACTCCCTGAGGTATTGACTGCAATACCTGCATACCCAGAAAGTAAAACCATATTTACTCAACATAGCCACCATTGGCAATACACTGCATATTAACGCGTGCCTTTTGGTTTGTTTGTTGTTGCTTTACATCCTAGCAACATCTAATGTCATATCAGGACTTGGGACCGACTTGGGACAGTGTGCATTCATGGCGACTTTATAGTGCTGCCCCCGGGAGACCAGGCCACCGTGCATCATAACCTGATTTCCCGCTCAGTCACATTATCCTGACACTGAGCTAACCAGTCCTAATCCGAGCGCCAGGGCAGGAAGTGCCAATTTTATGAATCATTGGTTTAAGTCAAACAGGATTCAAACTACGGACCTTCCGCAAGGGGAGCTTGCGCTCTGCCGATTTGGCCACCGCGCCCGGTGCATATGGCGGCATTGTCATTAGCATCGCTCTGAGTGCTGCGGCGAATTACAATATTAACAAAGAGCACAGCGAAAATACCACCACCAACTGAAACCTCTCCTCTTGTGCCCCGAGAGCTGCCGAGAACACACTGGCTAGATATTTAAATCATAAGCCTTGAGTTGCTTGATGGGACAAACAGAATAAAATTCGATGACAATGGCATGTTGCTTGTCTAGCAATGAAAGAGAGCACTGCCAATACACATGTGGATAATGAATAAGTGAAGCACATTAGGGATGTGTTTTGTACTGAGCTGCACTGCAGTCAGGAACCCCCTTACCTCACTGCCCTACTCGACTACTGCACACATACACCCAACACACAACACACACACCCCAACTCCCTCCCCACTCCACCACTAACCCCACTATACACACCCACCCGACAGACATCACAGCCACAACCCATCTCACTCCCAAACTCCCCCACTCCACTACTACTACACACATACACACATACACCCAACACACAGCACACACATCCCACCTCACTCCCCAACTCCACCACTAACCCCACTATAAACACCCACCCGACACACAGCACACCTACAACCATCTCACTCCCCCACTCCCTCCCTCCAGTACTACACACATACACTCAACACACACACCACATATCCCTCACTCCCCAACTCCACCACTAACCCCACTATAAACACCCACCCGACACACAGCACAGCCACAACCCATCTCACTCCCCCACTACACTACTACACACATACACCCCACGCATAGCACATACACCCAATCTCTCTCCCCTACTCCCCAACTCCCCCACTACACACCCCACTCGCACAGCACACACCCCACTTCACTCCCTCACTCTCCCACTCCCACACGACACACACACAGACACCAGCTCACTGCCCTACTCCATCACTCCCCCACCCCTCGACTCCCGCACTACACACACCAGCTCACTGTCCTACTCCCTCACAATCCCACTCCCACACTACACACACACCAGCTCACTGCCCTACTCCCTCACTCCCCCACTCCTCGACTCCCTCACTACACACACCAGCTCACTGTCCTACTCCCTCACAATCCCACTCCAACACTACACACCAGCTCACTGTCCTACTCCCTCACTCCCCCACTCCTCGACTCCCTCACTACACACACCAGCTCACTGTCCTACTCCCTCACTCCCCCACTCCCCCACTACACACACACCAGCTCACTGTCCTACTCCCTCACTCTCCCACTCCCCCACTCCCACACTACACACACACCAGCTCACTGCCCTACTCCCTCACTCCCCCACCCCTCCACTCCCGCACTACACACACCAGCTCAATGTCCTACTCCCTCACAATCCCACTCCCACACTACACACACACCAGCGCACTGCCCTACTCCCTCACTCCCCACTCCCCACTCCCTCACTACACACACCAGCTCCTACTCCCTCACAATCCCACTCCCCACTACACACACACCAGCGCACTGCCCTACTCCATCACTCCCCACCCTCCACTCCCACACTACACACCAGCTCACTGTCCTACTCCCTCACAATCCCACTCCCACACTACACACACACCAGCTCACTGCCCTACTCCCTCACTCCCCCACTCCTCGACTCCCTCACTACACACACCAGCTCACTGTCCTACTCCCTCACAATCCCACTCCCACACTACACACACACACACCAGCTCACTGCCCTACTCCCTCACTCCCCCACTCCACACACACCAGCTCACTGCCCTACTCCCACACTACACACACCAGCTCACTGCCCTACTCCCTCACTCCCACACTACACACACCAGCTCACTGCCCTACTCCCTCACTCCCCACTCCCCCACTCCCCCACTACACACACCAGCTCACTGTCCTACTCCCTCACTCCAACACTACACACCAGCTCACTGTCCTACTCCCTCACTCCCCCACTCCAACACTACATATACACCAACTCACTGTCCTACTCGCTCACTCCCCCGCTCCAACACTACACACACACCAGCTCACTCACTGTCCTACTCCCTCACTCCCCACTCCCCCACTCCCCCACTACACACACACCAGTTCACTGACCTACTCCCTTACGCCTCCACTCCCACAATACACACACATCCACCCAATCCCACTTCACCTACAAGGCAGCCTCAAAGAGACACGCTATTCCACAAGTCACTCCAGTGCGCATGCTCCGAGGACTCAACCCGCCATCAGGCCTAACTACAACGCGCGTTAAGAAAGCAGATCTGCACTCAAAGGAGCCCTGGAACGGGGTCCCTGGAGGACCCCTCACGAGCACAGGGAACAACCTGTCTACATTAGCCGGGACACCCTCCCCCCCACTCACCCTACCCCCCACACCTCCCCAGTTACAACCCCACCCCACCCACACTCATCCACACCTCCCCAGGTACAGCCCCTCCCCACTCACCCTCATCCACACCTCCCCAGTTACACCCCTAACCCACCCACACTCACCCACACTTCCCCAGTTACACCGCTAACCCACCCACTCTCACCCACACCTCCCCAACCCCACTCACTCTCACCCACACCTCCCCAGTTACCACCACCCCACCCACCCACACTCACCCACACCTTCCAAGTTACACCACCCCCACCCCCACACTCCCACCACTCACTCACCCACACCTCCCCAGTTACACCCCCACCCCACCCACACTCACCCACACCTCCCCAGTTACACCCCCACCCACTCATACTCACCCACACCTCCCAGTTACATCCCCACCCCACCCACACTCACCCACACCTCCCCAGTTACATCCCCACCCCACCCACCTCACCCACACCTCCCAGTTACATCCCCACCCACGACACTCACGCACACCTCCCCAGTTACATCCCCACCCCACCCACACTCACCCACACCACCCCAGTTACACCCCCCATCCCCCACCTTCACAGCCATAGCTCCTTCCTCCTCACTCCACCATTTACCTCCCGCGTTGTCCTAAACTCAAAGCTATGTGAAAATAGCCACCACTATCCCCCCCCCCCCCCCCCCCCCCCCCTTCACACCTCCCACACACCCCTCCTCCCCTCCCACCCCCATCCTCCAGGGTCTGGTTCTGTTAATGAGCGGACAGAGTGGCATAGGTGCCATTTGCCGGAGTGCGATGATTACCGGGCTGCACGGGTAAGTGTCACCCGGTGTGACGTCACAGGTAGGGCAAACAGCACCGTTCTCTACCGCTGCGCAGTCACCGCCACCATACACACGTGACCTCCCTCATTCCACTCCCTCCCTCCCTCCCTCCCTCCCTCCCACTTACAATCACCTGACCACATTCATCAGTCTTGCCTTTAAAGTTGCATAGTCCGATGGTGTTTTTTTTTTTACCGGATGCGGTTGCCGAATCGGTAGAGTGCAGTCTTCCTGTGCCGAAGGTTGGGAGTTTGAATCGTAGACGAGTCAAATCAATGGCATACATATTTGAAACTTGTCACTACCTAGCCTGGCGCTCGGCATTAATAGGATATGGCATCAGTATCAGGACAATGTGACTGTGTGGGATATCGGGTCATGGTGATGGCGGCTGGGTCCCCCAGTCGCCATGAGTGTGCACTGTCACAAGTCGTACCCGTCCTGATATGACCTTAGATGTTGCTAGGGCGTAAAACAACAAGCCAATGCTGCAACACTCGATAATAGATATTGAATATTGTGGCAACACGATGTGTGTGATAGGTGTGTGTGTGCACAGCGGTGAGTGAATGTGTGGGAGCGGGGGCGGTGTTAGGGGTGAGGGGTTAGTTACCTTCTGTGGGAGAACTGGTGCGTCCGGGAGGAGCCGGTGCATTCCTTACATGTGGCATGTGGCATGCGGTATGTGAATGCGAATGCGACAAAAAATCGAAACGCCTTGAAGTCTATGGGCTACATTCCTTACACGCGGCATGCGAATGCGTCAAACCGATCGGTCCATGTAGCGATCGGTGCGGTATGCGGCACGCGGGGTGCGAATAGAAACATCAGTCGCACTTGTCCATTAGTTATAGACGAGGAGAGGCGACTGAGCATTACGGAACGGTCATGCACAAGGCTTCTGAGTGGAAACATATGGTAGTGGTGGTGGTGGGGGTTCGGGATGGGTTCGGGTTGGTAAAAATGCTACCAGAGCCACAAAAATATGAATACTTATCTATAATTTGGTAATTATAAAGGTAGGAACCCCCATGTGACGTACAAAGAGGTACATAGATATAAATGCAATATTAGGTCATATACAGTGCAGTATTGAGTATACTTGTTTATTTTTATTTTTTAAATATAGCCAGTCGTGTGCCGCATGCCGCATGCCGTGTGTAAGGAATCACGCCATTCGCATACCGCATACCGCATACCGCGTGTAAGGAATGCCCGCTTTAGGGTCGTGTGGGAAACCTGCAGTTGTTGATATCTATTAGCCACCGGAAGTGGAACACACTGTCGACACCCCATCCGCCTTTCCGTTACACTGAGTCATTAGCCCGGCAGCGGGTCAGTCCGGGGCGCCCCCTAGTGGGCAGGTCTGGCATCGGCCAATGTGTAACAATAGCCGTTTGCCTATTTGGAGTATGTCAATATATATATGGATAGTGATAAACCCGTTAACCGTGGTGGTGGTGGTGGTGGGTGTGGGTGTGGGTGTGGGTGTGGGAGGGTCGCGCCTGCACACTCCACTCACTCCCATATATATAAATATGTTTATATATGTACAGTATAACCCTGGTAAACCAAACTTGAAGGGACCCTATAAAATTGTTTCGATTAACCGATCCTTGGTTTAACCGAGCTTTGGCATTGACTTTGACTTTGAGTAAGCATGTATTGCACATGTAATAGACAATGTATGTGGACACTTTGATTATTGTTTTTTTATGGATGTACATTATAATCCTGTTAAAGTTGCATAGTCCTGTGAAATATTTATTTTTCAAAACCAAAAGATGTATCTTCATTTGATTATATATATATTCATCGTAGATATTGGTGTACTAACCAGTGATTTGGGACAGCATATATATATAGAATAATCAGTGAATTTACTACCTCATCCTACTTTGAGAAAGCCATCACACAGGGAAGCCATTAACCAATAAGGTCAATCTCATGGCCTTCTAGCCTCGACCCTCATTCCAAGTACCTAGTCAGGTTCCAGGATGTCCAGTGGTAGTATAGCCTTGGCTGATATAAAGTTGCATAGTCATAACAATTTTTCAAAACCAAACCACATACTTACATTTGATACTGGACACGAGAGGCAACGGGTTGAGATATGACATAAAATGAGATGAGATGTGTCATAATATGAGATGTGACATAAGACAAGGTAAAGAAACAAGTATATAAATGTATTGTTTTTTTTTTTTTTTTTTGATTGAGGCTGTATTTATACTGTCCATAGCATATAAGCCTGGGTACCCGGCTTGTTTTCAATGCTGGCCAGATGTAGTGTCGGTGTTATCTTACCACACAGTACCTGCTGATAAGGTATTTGATTACCTGCATTTCAGTAGCAGATAGATAAGTTGTTAGTATGGTTAGTAGCCTATGTTAGTTTTTTGGGGATTTTCTTGGCATATATGTATTATTTTATTTTGTTCTACTCTTATTACTAGACTAGCTCACTGTTATTTACATATCATAGGCTTGTACGTAGCTGTGTGGTGTGTTATCTGGCTACTTTTGGCATGGTTACCTTCCATTGGGCGTCCCGCTGGTGGGCATGACATAATTGTAATTACCATTATACATAATTGTAATTACCATTATCTATCAGATAATGCAGGCCTTAATAATTTAGGAGTGTCACACAAATATTGTACAACAAAACAAGTTCAAACATTTACAGACACTAAATAATCAACATGTACCTGCTACTTTGTGAGAAACAAAAACATCTTATCACCTCATACTGTGTGATAAGATTAAACCACTACTACAACTGGCCAGCATTGAAAGCAAGCCCGAGCACTCGAGCTTACATGCTATGGACAATATAAACACAGCATCAACAACAACAACAAAATAATTCCATCATAATATTGCTATGGACTAGTTATTAATGATGTAAATTAAAGAAATACAACTAAATATGTATTATAGTATAAATATATATATTACCAAATGATACTGATAATTGTAATGTCAAATATACTACTGTATACGGTATAAATTTGTAAGTGAATATTATATTGAATGATATTACACCACTGCCAAACAGGCAATGTATATGGTGAAAAGTACACACAAAAATATAACCACACTACAATTGTTCATGATGGTCTACCAACATGGATAATTTGCACGCGTACGAGGAGCCCTACCCTCCCCTACCCTCCGCTACGACCTACAACCCCCCACTCACCCTCCCGGAGACAGAAACCACTACGCGAGACTCCGCCTCACCCCCTCCCCTGCCCGACACCCCCGACCCCCCCCCCCCCCCCATCTCCCTCCCCCACCCTGACCGTGGCGCCATCTGAACTGGATTTCACCAACTAAACCCTGCCGGAGACAGCCAAAACTACTACGCGAGACTCTGACATCACGATCTCGCCTCGCGAGACCCGCACTCTGCCTGACCTATATAACCGAGCAGCTCACTGCTCACCAGCACTACCAACCGGACAGTCAGACGATCAACACCAGACCACCGCAACTCAGCCGCCCACCCAACCCATCAAATGAACAATCAAAATGCAAGGGTTGAGGGCCTGAGTCGAACTTTATCTAACCCATCTTGATCTCACATTACTGTACTTGCTTTTTACATGTCTTGATTCAATAAAATTCCATAACATGGGCTCCTCGTTCATGTGTTTAATTAATCAAACAATGCTAGTGTAAATCAAATATATATAAAAATATATAATTAAAAAGAAATTTAATTTAAAAGAAAAAAAGAATGCACACCAAAATGTAGTATGTCGATTGTGACATTTGGATTTGGGAATGTTATGGTTATATTAGACTGTTTGACTTTTAAAATCTTGCCAAAATCTTGACATTCCATCATTAATTAAAGCTGCATAGTCCAATGAAATATCAAATTTTCAAAACCAAACCAATTATCTAGATTTGATTTGACATATCTAACTTAGATACTGATGCACTTATTAAGCATTTGTTTCTGCATAGAATGCAATACTGAGTCAATTTAACAGAACCTGTTACTGCAGAAGTCTATGGCGTCAGAGTTTTGGCAAGCTTGCCAAAACTAATTTTCCATGTTTGCACTCAAAATATCTCAATATATGAAGGGTGCAGGAGCAAAACCTGACAGATGCCATCCGGGCCTAAATGAAACCATGACTACCAGGTTTGAGCTGAAGCTGCGCTCATTCCAATAATCCAGTCCATTTCTTTTCGCAGAAGCTGCCACCCCCCCCTATATAATGGACTACTCAACACAAAGTTGATAGACTTTAACTGGAAAGACCAGCAATACATTCTATTTGACAGAAATCAACTAAGAGAGATGCATCGGTTTTTGCGCCTGAACCCTTCAAATATATATATGCTATATAATCTATTATGTGAATATATACAAGGACACTATCACATCTCAGTTCCCTCTGTTGTATATTGACCAATGCATTACTATAAACTATCTACTAATCCAGGGGTTACAAATAAGGAAATACTCGAACGGACGGGGCTGCACTATATGGAAGATTTTCTGATCAAAAAGAATCTCTGGTGGACTGGGCACATCATGAGGATGTCCTCAGATAGGCTACCATAGCAGATCCTCTACTCTCAACTGTCTTCTGGTTACAGAAAGAGTGGGCACACTTGTCTCCGGTTCACGGATACCATGAAGAGAAACCTGAAGCTGAGAGACATTAAGACCGACTTATGGACATCACTCTCCCAGCAGAGAGCTAAATGGAGAGTGGCAGTCAAGTAATGAAAGCAGTCTTTGTCGCATCGCAACCAACAGCATGATGATGATGATGATGAATCTGGCCACACTGGCGCCACCTGCAATATAAATAAGGACACTTACTACCATCACATCAGTTCTTCAGCTGCTATTCAACCACAGATTTATAATACATATTGTTGTAGTTCCCAGTTCTACCACGGCAGCGCCACCTGTGTGTGGTAATTATCACCCAATAACAGGAACATCTGGTCAGTGCAGTCAATAACGACGGACAGACAAATGCTGAAGACTTACCATTGCAGTTTATTAAAGCAACATCGCAGGAGAAATAGGTCGAGTGTAGGGACAGGCAGCGACACTTGGAGTGAAGGAGGGAAGAAACAACGGGGAACAACTGCCTTAGGGCAGACCTGCTGCACCCCAGGTCGCTCACCCACCTCCTAGTACCTGAACTAGCAGTTACATATCATAGCAACAGTAGCACAAGGATGATAGAGATGAACGATAGCAAATAGATAACGGAATAATTACATAATCACTAATACGCGTAGAAAGTGCTTATGCATTCATTATTTATCTTAAAGAAATATGTCAGAAACTCAAAAGTCCTCTGATTATGCAACTTAAAGTTGCATAGTCCGATAGTTATAAGTTTCTGTCATTTTTCTGAGATAAATATATTAAGTTTATTGCTATTATCTACAGTGCTTTAGTTTGAAGTATCTTTTATTTTAAATGGCTAACTTTTGATATATTTGAAGTGTAAACATGAAAATAATAATATTGGCAATATCCTTATTGTATTAAATTGACTCTGTACGCCCTTCTATGCGGCAACAAATTCTTAACAAGTACATCAATATCTAAGTTATATATGTAGAATCAAATCTCGATGAGTGTTTTGGCTTTGAAAATTTGATGCTTCCTCGGACTAGTCAACTTTTAAAAAAACCACAAAAAAAATATTGGTATTCGTTGATTCGATTCTAACTGAGCGATCTACATTTCACATAATGCTTGCAATAAAAAATAAATATAGCAATATTCAATTTCATTTAATGCACCCACCTATACCTATCCTGCCTCGCAAAAGACTGCCGCAGGGTTAGCTTAGTGACATTGCTGGCTGAGAGTGGAAGCGATACATAACCAAAAGGCGAATTTGCATCGCAATGCAGTTGGCGATAAGGGCACGACCACTCTTTGTTTCTTTTATGCATTAACCAACTCGAGCGGCTGTTATCACAGCAGGCCTACCACTTTGTGACTTAGTTACCCATCGGAATGTAGCCGTCTCGGCGTCATAATCCTAAAAAAATAGGCCCCCTATTTACCATGTAGTTGGTTGGTTGTTGGAGTTTTATGTCCTGGCAACATCTAAGGTCATATCAGGATGGGTACCGACTTGTGACAGTGTGCACTCATGGTGACTTTATAGTGCTGCCCCACTTGGAAATCAGACCAACGGCACCATACCCGATATCACACTCAGTCACATTATCCTGACACTGAGCTAACAAGTCCTTGCCCTATCCTATTAATGCCGAGCGTCAGGCTAGGAAGCGAAAAGTATACATTTTTTTTAAGTCATTGGTTTGACTCGACTGGGAATCGAATTCCCGACATTCCGCACGCGAGGCCCACCCTCTACCGATTAGACCACTGCACCACCTTTTTTTTGGTACTGTGTAAGCACATTACCCCTCATGGAACCTACCTTTGTAACATGCTCGGAAGACCGGTGTTATGCACACACGACTGATCGAGTGTGTCAATGATTACACAAGCACAGCTCACTCCCTGAATGTGAATGAGGTTGATCGGCGAATTAAGTGATAATTAAGTCACGTGATCCTGCAATGGGCGCGCTGGGATGAGCGTGACTTTTGAGCGTCCGACACTGGTCCCTTGACACTATGGATTAAGAGCTTAGATTAAATTAGATTAATCATTTATGTAAATTATTATTCTTTCTTCGTCCAGTGTATCCATATGCATCGCCATTATTACCATATCATATCGTCCTTCTGTAATATTATATGTATATATATATACTTGTATATACATATAAGCATATATGTCTTATATATAATATATATATATGCTGTTTTAAGAATTATGTGAATATACACAATGTACTGTTTTATCTTCTCACTATTTCACTCTGAAAGTATGTATTAACTATTATAGTGCTCAGACTTCATTTCAAGGTTATTTTGTATTCTAGAAAAATAAGTAAATCATATATTTAAATTAAAAACATAGATTTGTAATCTCAGGTGGTACACACCTGCATATATGCATATCTGGAAGCCAGTACCCTGTATATGATCAAATCTCTGTAAATGTTTGAGTTTCGAAAATGTCATGTTTTCATTGGAACAGACAGCTTTAACTAGGCCTATGGAATACATTGACTCCTGGCGCCACCTGTCGGCATCACTAAGCATTACTGCCCTGCGCCACTACTTTACCACAGCAGAGATGTTAGCTGATTGATTGATTGATTGGTGGTTGCTTTACACCGTGTCGGCAGCATAGGCCATATTCACGGTGAGAAATGTTTGGTTTTTGTTCAAACCATTGCTTTTACATGTAAAAGCAGACAATCAGTTATGTGCCAATAGACACCCATTAAATTAAAAAGCTCACAATCATATATTTGTGGCCAAGGGAAACAAATTCCCATAGAAAAGGAAAAATTGTATTAATAATTGATAGGATTTATTCATCCCATAACTATATATATATCATTACATACATATTTCCCCTCCTATCTACACACATATATAGATAACATCATGATACATATTCACCGAGAATAATTAGGGAATACTTGCAAGAAACCTCCGTTTTATTTTTATTTTTCTTATTATTTCTTTTCTAATGAATTTATTTACCAGGCCCATAATGGGTAAGTGTGGTAACACTCGTTTTCACTGCTGCGAAGCACTAGTTCTATTTGATTGACATCTTGAATTTTGTTTCAGTAATAGCTTTTGTTTTGTTGTTGTTTCTTGTTTATGGCTCGTAACTGTTTGTTCATTCTAAACAGTCATAAAGTCTTGCATTTACCTTAATTTGTGTTTGTCCATTTACCAATAATTGTCCTTTTACGGTGCATTTCTATCATAGCTCGTCAATTTCATTAGTTGCTAGTGAGGCTTTAAGATCTAATTATGCAGTTAAATGTATCATTTTGACACATTTATATAGTTACTTGTTTGCGTTATACTAAAGAAATATGCATCGTGAGCCAACATTTTGGCTGTGAACATTGAAGTGATGCTGCTGCACCTACTCCCATAGGATCAGTGGTCATGACTTTGTCACTAACCTGTTATACTTCCACAACCTATATTTCTAGGTCACATTATTTTTGTTGTGGTTTCTTAAACACCACTATGTTTTCTGCATTTCTTGGTGCGGCTGGCAGTTGAATCCAGATGTTGGCACTCAAGTTGGCTACACTGCGATCATCCTATGTGCTGCGTTTTGATGTTACCATGATGGGGCTGTCACACTACGACGCTTCTCGTCGGCGACCCGTCAACGTGTGGTGTTTTTGGGCGATATTTGGTGAAATATCGAGAAGCGCTGGTGGCGCGTTATGCTCGCGTCGGTACACGTCGGTACACTATCTTTGACGGTGATGGTCGGTGGCGAACCTCGGCGCGCGTTATTGGTCGCTGAGTATTTTGAACATGTCAAAAACCACCAGCGACCGGCAACGCGCGGGAGTAAATGGGTAAGAACGCTAGGAGGACGTTTGGGGTGCGTCAAAACGCGCCCACGACACGTTACAAGAACGCTGGAAGGACGTTGGGGAACGTCCCCAAACCTACCTGTATTTATATCAACCGCACGGGTGTGCTTATGCGTTCCCAGAGCGTTGTCGACGCGTTGAGCGCGTTACCGACACGTTACCAGAACGCTGACAGAGCGCTGGCGACATGCTATCGGAACGGCAATTAATGCTGGGATTAAACACTTCAAACACTCCCGTCATTGGCTAACACGTCCGCTTGTCGCTCACGGAGCGCTGACCGAATGCTGTCGTACCACTGACAACACGCCGCGCGCGCCATCCAGTCGCGGCGGCAAAACGAGACATCGCATTTGTTGTTTTTTTCCCGCGCATCGACAAGCGTTGCCCGCGCGCTACCAACACGCTACTGAAACGCTCCGCCAACGTCCAATTTCACCATATTTCCCCTAAATCTTTAACGTTTCTCGACGCGCAAGATAGTACTTTCAACGCTGACGGGTCGCCGAGAGAAACGTTGTAGTGTGACAGCCCCATGAGAGCATTGTTGCTGCTATACCAATGGACCATTGTTGCTTCTTATGCACCTTGGATCATCCTGGGGTTTTCTTTTCGGTTAGCGATTTGTTGTTCTTGTGGTGGGACCATGACCCGATATCCTACTCAGCCACATTATCCTGAAACTGACATTCCTTCCACATGTCCCGATCCCTCCTACAGGAGCCTTTGATGTCACTCAAATTCACTTCTTGGAAAAAAAAGAGAAAAAAGGAAACACTTGATCCTCGTGTCTCCTCTTACTGTGGGGCTCGCTTGGCGATATTGGTTGTTGGAGTTTTATGTCCTTGCAACATCTAAGGTCATATCCGGATAGGTACCGACTTGTGACAGTGTGCACTCATGGCGACTTTATAGTGCTGCTCCACTGGGAAATCAGGTCGTCTCCACCATGACCCGATATCCCACACAATCACATTTTCCTGACACTGAGCTAACCAGTCGTTGCCCTATCCTAATAATGCTTAGCACCAGGCTAGGAAGTGACAAGTATCAATTTTAAAGTAATTGGTTTCACTCGACTTGGAACCGAACTCACGACCTTCCGCATGAGAGGAGATTCCCATTCATCACCAGGTCTACGCTAACTGCGTGAATTAATTATATCCTGTCCTTCGCCTCGATATCTTTGCACCGTTCTCTTCGCTACACTCAGCTATGTTCCCAGCAATGAAAGATTAATAATAAAACGCCTGGTATGTAAAGCATCGCTAACGATGCAATTAGGATCCACTCCCCCCCTGCCCCCCCGACACCCACGATCCAATTTATTCACCCGCCGAATTCACACCATTCATAGGCTATAGTTTATTCATGCTGAAGTGACAGGTACATGTACTCCACCCCCAAGATTTATTTCTATCATCCACACACAGTATCACCCTCTGCAACGCTTTCACATCGCAATGCTTGTATTTCTCCACCCCACCCTCCCACCCTCCCCCTCTCCGTCCAAGATTCACACCAGCTAGCACTGCTAACATTATACTGAGCAATGCTAGAAAACCGCACATATTGGAAGTATCTACCACCATCCCTAAAGCGAGCAAGTCTTCTTCATCGTGTCCTTCCACCAGTTATCTCAAGGGATTTTCGAGCAGAGGTATGATCTTTATTCGTGGGATGTGCTCTCGGTGGTGGATGGTGATAGCAGGATTTGCAATCTGATAGCTGATAGCTGATTCCCAGGGCCGCGATGTGGATGCTCCTGCTGTGACCAGTTTGTCGATAGAAAGCCCGGGCCTACACTTTTACCGACCTAAGGGATTTTTAACCTCCCACACCACATAGACATGGTATGAGAGCAACCAGCCTTTGATGACGCTGTAAGTTATACACAGCGGTGGAAATCCAAATTGGCAGAGGTGGGGGGGGGGCATGGGGACTCGAACCACCGACCCTCAGATCCGACCTAGAACCATTGTTGCTGCTATACCAATGGACCATTGTTGCTGCTATACCAATGAACCATTGTTGCTGCTATACCAATGGACCATTGTTGCTTCTTATGCACCTTGGATCATTCTGGGGTTTTCTTTTCGGTTAGCGATTTGTTGTTCTTGTGGTGGGACCATGACCCGATATCCTACTCAGCCACATTATCCTGAAACTGACCTTCCTTCCACATGTCCCGATCCCCTCCTACAGGACGATCCCCTCCTTCAGACACTCTAACCACTCCGCCACAGAGAACACCACAGCGAGCAAGTGAAACTATTACTATCATCATTATCATCATCATCAATCCCTTAACCGCAAGGGTCATTGGGGGGGAGCGAGCAAGTGAAACCATTACTATTGTAGTGGTCTGCACTGACCTCTCAGGCAAGTAACCACATAGACAGGTAGGCGTGGGGAGTGTATTGATATCAGGGAGCCTAGGTGGTGTAATGGTTAGCACACTGGCCCGGAATGCAAAGAGATGTGGGTTCAAGTCCCGCTCTAGGCGCAATATTTCCCATTTTCATCACCCCCATGACACTGGTTGCCGTGATCAGGATCCTGTACAAGCTTTGCGCTGTATGGTTGTTGAACCTACCCTGTGTATGTATGTGTTAGTGCATTGCCTGTATGTATGTAATTGTAAGCATTACAAGACTTACAATTCCAGGGGGACGAGTGTAGTGGTCTGCACTGACCTCTCAGGCAAGTAACCACATAGACAGGTAGGCGTGGGGAGTGTATTGATATCAGGGAGCCTAGGTGGTGTAATGGTTAGCACACTGGCCCAGAATGCAAAGAGATGTGGGTTCAAGTCCCGCTCTAGGCGCAATATTTCCCATTTTCATCACCCCCACGACACTGGTTGCCGTGATCAGGATCCTGCACAAGCTTTGCGCTGTATGGTTGTTGAACCTACCCTGTGTATGTATGTGTTAGTGCATTGCCTGTATGTATGTAATTGTAAGCATTACAAGACTTACAATTTCAGGGGGACGAGTGTAGTGGTCTGCACTGACCTCTCAGGCAAGTAACCACATAGACAGGTAGGCGTGGGGAGTGTGTTGATATCAGGGAGCCTAGGTGGTGTAATGGTTAGCACACTGGCCCGGAATGCAAAGAGATGTGGGTTCGAGTCCCGCTCTAGGCGCAATATTTCCCATTTTCATCACCCCCACGACACTGGTTGCCGTGATCAGGATCCTGTACAAGCTTTGCGCTGTATGGTTGTTGAACCTACCCTGTGTATGTATGTGTTAGTGCATTGCCTGTATGTATGTAATTGTAAGCATTACAAGACTTACAATTCCAGGGGGACGAGTGTAGTGGTCTGCACTGACCTCTCAGGCAAGTAACCACATAGACAGGTAGGCGTGGGGAGTGTATTGATATCAGGGAGCCTAGGTGGTGTAATGGTTAGCACACTGGCCCGGAATGCAAAGAGATGTGGGTTCAAGTCCCGCTCTAGGCGCAATATTTCCCATTTTCATCACGCCCACGACACTGGTTGCCGTGATCAGGATCCTGCACAAGCTTTGCGCTGTATGGTTGTTGAACCTACCCTGTGTATGTATGTGTTAGTGCATTGCCTGTATGTATGTAATTGTAAGCATTACAAGACTTACAATTCCAGGGGGACGAGTGTAGTGGTCTGCACTGACCTCTCAGGCAAGTAACCACATAGACAGGTAGGCGTGGGGAGTGTATTGATATCAGGGAGCCTAGGTGGTGTAATGGTTAGCACACTGGCCCGGAATGCAAAGAGATGTGGGTTCAAGTCCCGCTCTAGGCGCAATATTTCCCATTTTCATCACCCCCACGACACTGGTTGCCGTGATCAGGATCCTGCACAAGCTTTGCGCTGTATGGTTGTTGAACCTACCCTGTGTATGTATGTGTTAGTGCATTGCCTGTATGTATGTAATTGTAAGCATTACAAGACTTACAATTCCAGGGGGACGAGTGTAGTGGTCTGCACTGACCTCTCAGGCAAGTAACCACATAGACAGGTAGGCTTGGGGAGTGTATTGATATCAGGGAGCCTAGGTGGTGTAATGGTTAGCACACTGGCCCGGAATGCAAAGAGATGTGGGTTCAAGTCCCGCTCTAGGCGCAATATTTCCCATTTTCATCACCCCCACGACACTATCATCATTATCATCATCATCAATCCCTTAACTGCAATGGTCATTGGGGCACTACAGATGACTTTGCAACCATCTTTTCTCTCTCCAGTTTTTCCTGTTCTCCACTGCCCTCTTGGGGTTGTCAAACTCCAGGCCTGTCCATTCCGTGATCCTCTTTTTTTATTTTTTTATTCTTTGTCTTTCTGTCTTCCCACTTCTTCCTTTGTTTGTCCTGCCTTGTCCCCCCTTTCACTGCCTTTTCTTTTGGCCAGACCTGATGAATGGTAAACATGACCATATCACTGCAGTTTGCATCTCTGTGGGGTCCAATTGCCTGCCGGTTCTTGGCATACATTGACTTTCTTATTGATAACATTTGCGTTTGTTTGAGCTTTGTTTATTTATCTATTTATGGATGCTTCATTATGTAAATGTATGTTGAAGGGGAGGGGCGTTCACTATATCAAGTTGTCCACTTTAATGCTCGGCACAATTTGTTGATGGTGAAGCGAAGATAGAAAATATATACAAATATCATTTAGTCTAATTGGATTATTGATTTGTTGAATGGCAAATTTCTGTGCCACTAGCAAAATTGTGCACCTGTATGATAGTTTCGGTTAATATTATTTTTGTGATTGGTGATGAGGGGATAGCTAAATGAAATATTAGTGACACAGTACTGTGATAATAGCCAAATGGAATGTTAGTGACACAGTACTGTGGTAATAATTATATGAAACGTTGCTGACACAGAGATGTATGACTAGCATTGGGCTATTATTGTATTCGAACTGATGTTATTAATAACGCTCTACACAATTACAAAAATAATAATACAAACAAAATGATTAGATGTGAAATTTATTTGTTAAATTAATATGAAATGTAATTTTTTTAACTCATTTTCTTCTAGCAATAATCCTAATAACGAGTAAATTCATTGCGGGAAATATGTATCTTTCAACCGTCAAACTGGCTCGCTTTATTTAAGAAGAACACGATGCTTTGATTAATAACAATGGCTCTGTAAAACGAGAATGCAAAATCGCTTAGCATAATTAAATAATATTTTCCTTTTTCTTGTGGGTGAGAAAAAAGACCCACCATTTCATAAATAATTTCGAGGCATAATTTATTGCAAAACAGCACCTACTTATTTCCCTGGTGACATTTAATATTACGACAACTTTGCCAACTTCAGTAAATACAATTCCCAAAATATTACCTATCTAAGATAAAAACTCAAGCATTTTATTCTATCAGCAAATATTTCTGTAAGCAACTGTCAATGTTAACGGCTGGAGGACTTGTTCCCTGGCACTGACAAGTCATATACAATTGTATTCAGATATTATTATCAGATTTTACATTTAATTAGGGAAGACGACAACAAGGAACAAGGATTGAGTCTAGTAAACTGAGGCTGGTACTGTCAACATTGTGATATATGCGTAATAGACGTATAGGTGTGTGGCTAATATATGTTAACGAGATGCAGAGTTTGAGACAAAGGAATATGCTAATGAGATGACGTCATGGAAAGTTTAGCCGGCGGGTCAAGCGAGCCCTAGGCCATGAATAAACCATTCAGTATCCAGAAGTCAAAGTGTTCAGACGTGGTACTTTCACAAACATCACCATCCTGCAATTTTATTTATTTAAATGACAGATCTGGAAAGTGGCGATGGGTGCCACTCGAGTGGCCAGTGGCGCCACCTATCCTCGCGCATGTTGGCGGGCCACCAGGGAACGCCATTTCCAGTGAGGACTCACCGAATAAGAACAGGCAACACCGCTCCATTCATAATAATATTGGCATTTAGATCTATTCCAGCCCATTGCTAATAATATCGGCATTTAAAAATGTACAGCACAAATACATATTAACAATTTCTTAAGTTGCTTTAAATTAAAATATGATTTAACTAACCCTACGTGTGGCAGACGGCATTTAACAGAAATCAGACGACATTCCTGTAGGAATTAGCTCTATGTGCGCCCATTGATACTAACATTAGCATTTAAAAATAGACAGCACTACTAACAAATGTGTTTGGTGTTTCTAATCGTAATCAAGACAAAGGCGGATTTAATTTAATCCTACGCACGGCAGACAACATTTAGCAGAGAGCACGCGACATTGTGGTAGGAGTTAGCTCTATGGCTGCTGCTATATGCATGGCGGTGCACTTCACGACGGCCATAAGCAGGCAGGATCTGATGTAATTGAACCCGTAACCCGTCCCCGCCTGCCAACATGGTAGCCATCTGAGATGTGTCATGCACACTCGAGGTGATGTTTGAGAGCAGATAACATTGCTATAAGAGTTAGCTCTATTCACGCCCATTGATAATAACATTGTCATTTAAGAATATACAGCACTATTAACAATTTTTCTTGATGTTTCAAATCCAAATCCAAACAAAAGTGGATTAAATGTAATCCTAGGCGCGGCAGACAACATTTACCAGAGAGCAGACGACATTGCGGTATGAGTTAGCTCTATGGCTGCTGCTACATGCATGGCGGTGCACTTCACTATGGCGATAAGCAGGCAGGATCCAATGCCATTAAACCTGCAACCCATTCCGGAAAGCCAACATGGCGGCCGTGTGAGATTTGTCACGCCCACTCGAGGTGATGTATGCACGGCGTTAACTCTCGCTTATCCGTGATTAGCGCGGTGAGAGTCGACCACTCATGCAGTTCCGTTATGCTCCTAATGGGGTGAGAAGTGATGGGCCAATTAGGCCCCTTCCAAGCCCCGTCCTCCCCCCCCCCCCCACCCGTTCTCCCAGTTCCCATCCCCCCACCCATCACTCCCTCCAGCTCACAAAATCCATAAGGCTTTGTCCGCCTCTTTAGGAGTTATTTATTACACACTTTGATTCACGTATTTAAAGTTGCATAATCCGATGGTTTTGAGTTTCTGTTATATTTTTTTTTAGATACATATATTAATTTGCTTCTTATTATCTACCTTACTTTAGTTTCAAGTAACTTTCAATTCATATGGCTAACTTTCTAGATATTTGAGGTGCAAACGGGTTAAATGAGTGGGTGACGCTCATTTGCTGTCATTGCTGGGGCACAGAGAACTGGGAAGCAGCCCCTCCCACCTGCCACTCACAGCAGGCCATCCCATTAGCCAACCCCTCAACCAATCATCTTCGACCTCCCAACAACCCCACACTCCCCCGGTGAGCCCCGGCACAGCCAGTCGCACCCGGCCCACCGTAGCAGCAACACCTCTTCTTAACCCGCCCACCCACAACCTCCACTTAACTCGATCTTTAAAAAATAAACCCGAGCAAAAAACAAAAAATGAACGAAGAACTTGAAAAACCTAAAACCATTGAACTGAAAAAAACTTGAACCTAATATGATTGATATGTTTGCCCTGATGTAGATTTGATGATTGTTTAATGATTGTTATAATGTTTTGTGATTGATTAATGACAGATTGATGACTGATGAAAAATGCCGGTCCCCATCCTTGAAATGTCCTGTACTCATGATTAAAATGTCAACTTGATTAAATACCATAACTTCTTCGCCATGTCGGGCCTTGTTACCGGCCACTCATATCTGTAAGAAGTAGAAATCAACTACTCCGCCAGTTACCCTGTCTGTCATGGAAATAAAGTTGTGTTATTCCCAACCTCTGCTTCTGTCTTCTCTGGGCCCCGGGTAGCAATGATGCACACTTAACTTTGGCAAGCAAGCCAAAACTCGGACACCACAGGGTTGTGCTGTAACAGCTTCTATTAAATTGACTCAGTATCCCCTTCTATGTGGCAACACGTCGGTGTACATCGGTGTACGTTATGGGTATGTTAGGCATACGTCATCATACGTCGTCATACGCTGCCATACGGGATCTTATGGCTAGGGGTCCAAAGAAATGTTGTGCATGTAAATAAATTTGAACGCGTGACACTGTGTTGGACATACGGTAGGCATATGCTATGTATACATTAGACATATTGTAAAATATTCCTACTTTTTAGGTCTGGTTCATAAATAAATAATAGTTTAAATAAATTCTAAAATATCTCCTTTTCATAAAACTCATATGTGAAGCATTAAGAAAACTGTTTTAATCATATTTAAATCATCTAGTTATTTCTATAAAGTCATTATAATAATATTCCAATTATATAAGTACCACTATAAACCCTCTCTAATAATACCTAATTCATTCTATCATGTTGGTAAATGCATATGCATAATATTCAAACCAAGTTGTGAAACCATGGTAGATTATGTATATTAAGTGAAGTGATAATTAATATCAGATTGTTCTAAGGTTCTACATCAAATATAACCACTGAAGATAAGAATTCTGGAAAATTATTACTGTATTGGTATATTTACATGTATTACTGAATTGAAGTCTGTTGGTATTATATATTGTATGAAAGGAGGTAAATGCTGAAACTAAGGCCATGATATACAGTTGCTGCAGACTATGGTTTCTTCACCCAGACAAATAATCTGTGAAGAATGCCACAGAATGGGTATAATAATTAAGTCAAGAATTAAGTTCTGTGTGCCTGTTATGGTATGATTTACAGATGCCACTACCTGAGGGAGTGTTAGCACACAGGTGACAATGCAGGGGACATGTGTGTGTGTGAGTGTTTGCAGGACCTGCCAAAGCCATGTGTCAGGCTGGAGGTGGGAGGTGGAGTGTGTGTGTGTGTGTGGTGAGCCCTTCCTGCCCCACCTGGTGGCAGTTTGCTGAACTAAAGATGATAAAATAATATGTAATTCTCAAAGTAAGGCATGTAGAAACTGCTACTATTTTGGAGTTGTCCCAATCTAAGGGACTGGTGACCACAGGTGTTATGTAAAGATAAACAGGTTGATACTCCAACATAAGTGCGATTGGTGAACTTGATTGAAAAATATGTATCTGACTTGGGATGGGTGGGTTGGCCCCCCCACCCCTTTACCCAGATGGGGCGGAGGGGGCTGGTGGGAGTGGTGGGGGTCCACCCACTCCCCCCCTGCCTCCCCCCACCACTGACTGGAGGAGTTCAGCCAATGAAATGCCATGTTACTGTCTCTGACTGAGGAGACTCCCAGCAACTGTGTATCTGTATTTTGAATGTGTTCCATCTGAATAAAAGAGCTGGGCAAGGGGTGTGGCAGGCAGATGACCTGGAGACAGCACAGCAGGAGGAGCCCGCCACCCCTCCCTACTAGACTTTACCACACTTAATTTCTGTTGGGTTGCTATTTCTTGGAACTGATATAGTAAGCAGATATAGTAAGCAGATATAGTAAGCGGATCATCGCTTGAGTAATATCATACATTAGTGCTTTCCGGCCTCCACACACAGAAGTAAAATACTGCTAGTTAACAATATGTCCTTGCACACCAGACGAATGCTAGACACGTAGATATGCGTTTTTCGAACATCGACCATGTGGGCACGTACAGTCCGCATATTGCCCACGTATCGACGATGTAAGACAACGTGTGGATAACGGTTGTCTAGCATGTGTCTAACGTGCTTTTGGCATTGCTCCAACATGCCTTGATGTATATAACCCGATTATGTGTATGAATAACATATATAACATTCGCTGGCATTCTGCGAACGTTGCGTGAGCATATACAAGCGTTTTGTGAGAGTTTTCCACCAGGAGGCATATTTGCATGCATTCAGCACGTTGTGTATCCGGTATTATACGCTATGCATATGCTGGCCATCATCATCATCATACTGTCGGTCGCGATGCGACAAAGACTGCCTTCATTACTTGACTGCCACTCTCCATTTAGCTCTCTGCTGTGAGAGTTGCGTCCATGAGTCGGTCTTAATGTCTCTCAGCTTCAGGTTTCTCTTGATGGTATCCTTGAACCGGAGACGAGGGCACCCTCTCTTTCTGTAGCCAGAAGACAGTTGAGAATAGAGGATCTGCTTTGGTAGCCTGTCTGATGACATCCTCATGAGGTGTCCAGTCCACCGGAGATTCTTTTTGATCAGAAGATCTTCCATAGAGGGAAGCCCCGTTCGTTCAAGTATTTCCTTATTCGTCACTTTGTCCTTCCAGGTTAACCTCATGATTGAACGCAGATGTCGCATCATGAAGGCATGCAGCTTTTTCACCTGTCGTCTGTACACTGTCCAGGCCTCAGCTCCGTATAGTAGGGTGGATAGCACGATTGCATGGTAGATCTTACCTTTGACCCGAATGGACACATGGTGGTTGTTCCAGAGTCTCTGGCGTAGTCGGCCGAAAGATGCACTAGCCTTGGCCATCCTCCTCTGTATTTCAGCATCAATGCGTCCATCACTTGATATAGTGCTTCCGAGATAGGTGAATTCCGGAACAGAGTTCAGCTTGTTTCCGTCAACCATGATCTCCTCCTCTCGGGTTCTTGTAGAGTTGGTTGGTACAGCACCTCGTCTTCTTGATGTTAATCTTCAGGCCAAACTTCTTTGATGCATCGGAGAAAGCGTCCACTATTTTCTGGATCTCTTCAGCAGAGTGGGCAACCAGTGCATTGTCATCTGCGAATAGTAGCTCTCTCACCAATATCTGGGTAGTCTTGGTCTTCGCTCTGAAGTGTGCGACATTGAATAGGTCAGCGCTCTGTCTGGACTGTATATAGATGCCATCCCCCATGTCTCGGAAAGCCTCGTCGAGCATTGCTGTTAGGAAGATGGAGAAGAGCGTGGGGGCCAGCACACAACCTTGCTTGACCCCATTGGTAACCCCGAACGATTCCGAGACTTCCCCTCCAGCACTAACGTTCGCCATCATTCCTGTATGTAGAGCCTCGATCATAGTTGTGAACTTCTCTGGGCATCCGTACTTCCTCAGTAGCTGCCATAGCCCGGTCCTCCCGACTGTATCAAATGCCTTTGTGAAACCGACAAATACCATGTACAGTGGTCGGTCCTGCTCAATGCACTTTTCTTGTAGCTGTCGGAGACAAAATATCATATCCATGGTGCTCCGATTACCTCTGAAGCCACACTGTGACTGCGGAACTACGTCAGGTGTTATGTGAATAGATAGTCTGTTGAGTAGGATCCTGGCGAAGATCTTGCCTGCTATGGAAAGAAGAGAGATTCCTCTATAGTTCCCACAGTCTGTTTGATCACCTTTCTTGTAGATGGTTACAATGCTGGCATCCTTCCATGCTTGGGGTACAGAACCCTCCTCCCAGGCATTGGTGATTAGTTGGTGCAGTCTGTTGAGCAGATTGTCTCCTCCGTGCTTCCATACTTCAGCAGGAATTCCATCACCCCCAGGTGCTTTGCCATCTTTCAGGCTGGCGATTGCTCTAGCCATCTCATGGGTGGAATCTCATCGAGGCATGTTTTAGTAATGTGCTGCTGGATGTTGTCCAGAGCTTCCTGCAAGCTGCCTGCAAAAGTGTTGAAGTGCTGCTGGCTTTTGCAAGTTACCAGCAGCACTCTCTCGGGGAGCAAATAGAGGTTTCACACCGGCAAGAACATGTCAAGACAGGCGCAAAACTATTTGTCCCTGCAGTGGCTGGTCGGGAGATGTTGGGAGTTCCATACATCAACTGCCCTTAATGCTGCCACAGTGACATAGTTTTCTGTTTAGGGTTTGCTCCCTTAGAGCCTGTACCACAAGGCACTGGTTTACAACTCTGCAAGGCAGGGGCGTCAAACTCCCTGAGGTATTACTATACCTGCAATACCTGCATACCCATATGCTAGCAATATGTTGAACATTCATTCTGCATACGTTTTGTACTTTGTGTACACATCCAACTTTGACCCTCCCCCCCCGCACCGAAAAGATAGACGAATCTCGACGTATTGGGAACCATTTCAGCCATTGGGCATATGCTGACGCAATATGTTGTAGTGTCACAGGGACATTAGTAATGCAGAATGCCAGGCTTAGTAGCAACAATTATACATTTGGTGAGTCTTTGGTTTAAAGGCCATACCCATACCCACTGCCTTCAAATCCAACTCATCTCTGCCACATATCCCAATGGATGTAGACAAATATTACCCTAGAAGTAGCTGTTTATTCAACTAGTAATATAAGCCCCATGCGTTTATTAACATTCAGTATATACAAATAGCTGTGTGTTAGAAATAATATGTTCTGTAATGGCTATGAACCAACCTTTTAACATCAGTTAAATTAAAATAGCTAAAAGATCTATGCATATAGACATCTAATAATGTGCTGTATAATTTATTATGCGAGTAATATTGCTTCGGCATGTATGTGCTGCTGGCGCCCCAACAGGGCCAGTCTTGTTCTCTGCACCCTTTTATGTCATCCCACCTCTTATGGCAGTTGCTATGCAATGTATACATTTTCTATGCACATATTTATTTAATTGAGATGACACGGGATATGCCTGAAGCAAGCCCTACCAAGGCCAGAGTCAAGGTGATAATATATAGACGGGTGTGTGTGCGGTAAGTTTGCGTGGGTTGCAAGGTAACCAGGGAGTGATGCAACATCCGCTGGTCACGTGGTGGGAAAAGCAGCCAATTAGAAGGTAGCAGGAAAGGCGACCCAAGAGGAGTACAGGGTCCGTACGGGGGCTGGCAAATCTTCAAAAGTCTTGAATTTCATTTGGCTGATTTCAAGGCCTTGAAAAGCCTTGAATTGAACCTATTTATGGTAATTCAGGACACGAGACGGAGCTATAGTATGGCAATTTATTCAGGAAGGACATGGTAGTAGAGTGAAATAAGGCAATGGTAAATGTACAGGGTTATAACGATGTATAGGCATGTGGGTTAAGTTCAAGTTCATGATAGCAATAGGGTAGAGTCATAGTGTATTAAGTAGGTAATGTTCAGCGTTCATGTTGATCGGTCCGTAGTGGTCCGTTAGTCATAAGGACAGTTGATCGAGGTAGGTAGTCAATTGAGGTCTGGGGTCTGGGGTCAGATAGGTCAATGAAGAAGGGGCGAGAGGGGAAGAGGTCAGGGGGAAAGTCAAGGTCGTGTGGTGAGGGGTCTGTAGGTGACCCGGGCCTCAACCTTAGGAGGGTGGGGGGAGGGGGGGGGGGGGCGCTATGGTAGTTGGGTGGGTGGGCGGAGAAGTTGGAGGTGTTGGAGGTGGGTCGTCTGGGTGAGAAGTGGCTGTGGGCTTGTGGTGCGGAAGTGGTGAGGGTTGCTGGGTGCCGGCGGCGGCACCAGCGCAGCGCGGGTGCCGCCACCTGGAGGTAGGTCCGGGTATCGAGCCGGGGGGGTGATGGAGGGCAGGCAGGAGGAAAAGGAGGGGGGGCGCGTGGGAAGGGGAAGGTGGTGAGCCGAGAGAAAGGGGGGGGGGGTCAGCTCCTCCTCGGTCCCGAATTACCCATATTGCGAAACAATATGAACAATTAGCATTGAAAATCATTGAAATCAATTAAACTGTCCCTACTGATCTAAATTAGTCCAAAATCGGCATTCAGAATTGTTTTTTCCCTTGAAATCCAACTGAAAATGGTTTTGAATTCATATCAAATACAAACTTGAAAAGCCTTGAAATAGCCTTGAATTCCATATCTTCACATGTGTATGGGCCCTGGGAGTGGCTGACGTAGAAGCACATGGTGGTGCTTGTCATTCAGTGCTGAGTCAAATGCAATTCGATGAATTGCGAAGAGTGCATTAAACCTGTTCACAGGAGCAGCGTTCACTTGGGAACTGCATTAGTAGTACATAGTGTTCTCTGTGGCAGAGCGATTAGAGTGTCTCACTTTTTTCTAGGTCAGACTCCTAATCTGAAGGTCGGTGGTTCGATTCCCCATGCCCCCCACCTCTGCCACTTTGGATTTCCCCCGCTGTGTATAACTTACAGCGTCATCAAAGGCTGGTTGCTCTCATACCATGTCTATGTGGTGTGGGAGGTTAAAAATCCCTTGGGTCAGTAAAAGTGTAGGCTCGGGCTTTCTATCGACAAACTGTCTAATGGTGAAAACAAACCTATTCAGACTTATCCATGATATGCAGTATAAATCTTCTTTAAAAAAAAAAACACCAAAAAAACCCATAGTAGCGCCCCTTATTTCTGCACACCCTCATAGAGGAAGGCAACTAACAGCTAAATGTAGCTCTTATTAGCCAACAGCAAGATGAGGTCACTCACCACATTAAACTTTCAATTAGCAGAAAGTGTATATGTACACTGATGTATGGGAGGGAGGGAGGGGGGTGTGAGCTGATTTAGTGCCCGTTTCCTTCATGTTTGACAGGTCATGGGTTTCGTACCCCAATCCGAGTCAAGTGAATTGATTAAAAAGACATATGTATGAGCCTGTCTCAATAAGTGATAACGTTTGTTGTTGTTGTTCATTGTAACGATTGACACAAAATGGCACAGAAATGGTTACAATGAAAACACAAGGACATTTGCTTCAAATCAATATGTATTCTATTGGGATTATGAAACACCATGTACAAAAACAAATCAGTTTATCCTGAGCAAATGCATAAGCAGATAGTATGTTGATCATTACAATGGACAAAGTTTTATCCCATATTGGTTAGCACCTTTTGAGACAGTCTCGTATAAATTGATACCTTGCCTAGTGTTCGGCATTGTTAGGATAGATAGAGCAAGGAGGAAGACCATTGTCTGTGATTGAAATATACCCTATTTAATCAAAGATTATAATTACAGTTCCATAGTCCGATGGTTTTGAGATTCTGTCATTTTTTGAGAAAATTATACAAGGTTGATGGTTATAATCTACCATACTTTACTTTCAAGTGACTTTTATTTTAAATGGCTAACCTTTGAGAGATTCAAGCATGAACATGTAGAATTCATTTTGCCAAGAATACCAAAACTCTGAAACCATAGGCTTCTGTAGTAACTGGTTCTATTAAATAGACTACATCACGGTTCCGACTGCGGGAGCAAAGCAAAGGCGTACGGCCATTGAGTTTGCCAATACGCACAGTAAAAAACGTCAGTTTTATTCAAAATTATTACAAATCCAAAAACCTAACCTTATCAATTTAATATAATCTTTTTGTTAAACATGTTTTCTATATGTGTTCCAAGCGGTTTGTCTCTAGGTGTTGTGGTTTTATCAATATTTTACTTTTTCTGTATGGAGATTGCTCACTGCCATTGACAATGCATTGAGTACTCTGGCTATGACTCTAACACTCGTCTGAGTGCCGAGATCTTTCTAAATCTAAATGCACATGGCATAAGATGTCCTGATTATATTGATGTAAATGCAATGCTGGATAAAAGATTAATATTTTAATTTATTATATATATTTTTTTAGTTGGTATTCTATGTTTCAAACAAGAGCTGAGATGAGCTGAAACTAGCACATTTCATAGCTGCACCCAGTGTATTAGCATGTGCCATGTGCTTCTGGGGGGTTGTTTTGCTCTGATGCATCCCACAATGCACCGCGCCGCTGGAACCGTGATGTAGTCTATTGCTTCAGTATTCCCTTCACAGAGGCAACACATGTTTATTAAATGCACCAGTATCTAACTTAGTTATGTAGAATAAAATCTAGGTAATTGCTTAGGCTTTGAAATTTTGATATTTTTATCGGACTATTCAGCTTTAAAATAAGTTGGTTCCTTGTTGGAGTTTTCCGTCCTGGTAACATTTATGGTCGAATCAGGAGGTTTAAAATAAGAAAAAAAAAAAACGATTTGTAGAGACACAACCAAGGAAGTATTCTGCGACAAATACTTAAATCATGCCGTGATGAGCACAGAAAGACGCAATTAATGGTTCAGTTCAAGTTGCACTCTCTCAGATAAAAGGCGTGGAACATTAGAAGCGAAACCTAGATACAGAATTCTTTCATTGAGACCAAACTTTCATGTCATAACAAAATGGGGTGATAGGTGTGGTGTGGAATTTCTGGTTCTCAGGGAGACAGAGCCCTCCACCAGCCGTAAACATAGAGGACTGTATATGGTGGATCTAACTGGTCAATGTTGGTCACGTGATAATCGCAGGAATGGTTTATCTCTTGTCTCCATGAATGGCGCACGTTGGTGGCAACATGACCCAATTTAGCCTTAACTGGAACTATTGCTATTATACTACCACCAACTCAATTTACTCAGATTCAAAACAGTTTGTCTCAATTACATACTGCTATTATACTACCACCAACTCAATTTACCCAGATCCAAAACAGTTTGTCTCAATTAAATACTATTATACTAACACCAAATCAATTTACCCAGATTCAAGAACAGTTTCTCTCAATTAAAAACTGCTATTATACTACCACCAACTCAATTTACCCGGATCCAAAAGTTTGTCTCAATTAAATACTGCTATTTACTACCATCAACTCAATTTACCCAGATCCAAACAGTTTGTCTCAATTAAATACTGCTATTTACAACCACCAACTTAATTTACCCAGATTGGAAACAGTTGGTCTCAATTAAATGCTATCAGTGCGGTTGATTCGAACACTCATCCCCTTTACCCTGGGTGATCGCGCATTGGTTCATTTTTTTAGTGGACAGTTGTACCCATCCACCCACACAGTGGACCAGACTGGGTGGCGGAATGAGTAGAGCGTCCGTCTCCTGTTTTGGGAGATCGGGAGATCCAACCCCTTGAGTTTGTGGGTTCGAATCATGGTCGAGTCAAACCAATGACTTAAAAATTGATACTTGTTGCTTCCTAGCCTAGCCTAGGATAGGGCAAGGACTGGTTTGCTCAGTGTCAGGATAATGTGACTGAGTGAGATATCATGTCATGGTGCTGGCAGCCTGGTTTCCCAGTGGGGCAGCACTATAAAGTCACCAGTGGTGCGCACTGTCACAAGTCAGTACCCGTCCTGATATAACCTTAGATGTTGCTACGACGTAAAACAACAACAAACAAACAAACAAAACCCACACAGTGGCATTCTATCACACGCTCTTCTCCCCTGCCATTGCGTGTTTGTTTCATTCTTGGGTGGACAGCTAATAATGCCCGTCCAGCCATACAGTTTTAACTTGCAAAAGCCAGCAGCACTTCAACTCCTTTGCAGGCAGCTTTCATGAAATGCACAACCGCACAAAACACCATACCGGCTCGGTCGTCGCCCGGGTTACCAAGGACCACGCTTCTTGAGTTCATCTTCCGTCGACAGCGGAACATCAGCTAGGCAAATGGAGAGCGGCAGTCAAGTAATGAAAGCAGTGTTTGTCGCATCACGACCGACAGCATGATGATGATGATGATGACCCATACAGTGGCAGGCTTTCACACCCATTTTGTTTCCCAGAAATGAGCCATGGTTACTAGATAGTAGATGGTCACATTTATCCACCAGCATGGTCGACAAGCTTTTGCGCATATCTCCTCTCCACTTAAAGGCCAGAATTTCTCGACAAGCCAGCAATGCGTGTGCACCTACTCCCTTTTCTCTCCACCCACCCACTCACTCACCGTCCTATTCTACACATTGCGACTTCTTAGAGTGGGAAGATAATCTTTCATCCACCTAATTTGTACCTGCACGACTACCTTGTCTGTGTCATTCCTTATCGAATCACATCATAGTTCTCTCTCTCCCCCCCCCCCCACCCACCCGAGTGCATAAGTTGCACACTTACCTTATTTACACACATCATCTGTTCTAATTAAATATTGAGTGATATACGATGTGCAGGAGACAGTGAGGCGGGTTGGGTGTCCGTGTGGGGAGGGAGAGAGGTAGGAGGGGGAGGAGGGAGGAGGAGGGGGAGGCGGAGGGGGAGGGGGAGGAGGAGGGAGAGGGAGGAGGATGGAGGAGGAGGGGAGGGGGTGGAGAGGGAAGAGGAGGGGGGAGGTGGGGGCTCAACCTCTTTACAAGACCCGCTGACATCTGCCAATAGACTACATTGCCATTCCAGCCGCGCGGTGCATTGTGGGATGCATGGAAGATAAGCAACCCCCCGTGAAGCACATGGCTAATGCTAAGACACTAGGGTGCAGCTATGAAATGTGCTAGTTTCAGCTCATCTCAGCTCTTGTTTCAAACAGAATGTTAATCTTTTATCTAGCATTGCATTTAGATCAATCTAATCAGCATATCTTATACCATCTGCATTTAGATTGAGAAACATCTGGGCACTCAACTAGCGTTAGAGCCATAGCCAGAGTCAGTTATACCCATTTGATTCATGTTTTTATTTATATCCTATGGTTATTGACATTTGTTGGGTTAGGAAATGGGTATGGTTAATCAAACATTGATTATATATTTCTTTGAAACAAGTTTTTGTTCAAACATTTGACATTTTAATATTTAGAACAAGAATTACTCATGTCTAATCAATGGTGATGTAAACATCAGTCTGTAAACTGACTGAAATTATGTTTCTTAGCTCAAAATGCTTAATTAGGGAGAGTTGTGTCTTTAACACATTCATTATATTATTATATTGCATCCATCCATCCATGTTTGTGCCATATGGTTATGTATTTAAACAAATTAATTTTGAATAAAATCGAAGTTTTTCCCTATGCGTATAGGCAAACTCAATGGCTGTATGCCTGGCTTTGCTGCCAACACCGTTTTCAGCGCATGCACACTATGAGTGGTGATCTCGTCTATACTAACCATCTGATGACAAATCCGCCGGCGTAGGCCGGCGCAGTCAAACGAACACGGGGATAAGTGGGTGCTGACGGCTCAGATGTTGTCACATCGATCCATCTCAGACGAGCAATGGCATGCAATGGGGCTATTAATGTATACAGGCACAACAACAACCCAAGCTTTTGAGTTCCCCTTAATGAGCATAGCATCTGAGCAAGGCCCTGAGATTACTGATTGAGCAACGCATGTTTAGAAACAGGCAGGTGCTCGGCCGCTGTGAGCACCCCATGCAACTACAAAACTCTTCCCCTTCATTTCACCTGTGATGCAATCAGCCTAAATCAATTTAACCAAGTCTGGAAAGAGGAAGGAAAACCAGTCACACAGAGGAATAGTGAATAAGTTGTGCTTTATTGGCAGCAACTCCTGTCCATCCCCCTTACATGTGACCTAGCACCTTCACTCCTCATATGCTGCCTACACTATGTCTCATTATCACTTTAGCCTGTATACTGAAAGCAGTGCCTACAGCCCATGGGACAGGAATCCTATGGCAGTGTATACACTCAATTTGAATAGGTGAATTTAGATAGCGTCAGACAGAGTGTCTGGGGTTCCTGCTCAAAAGTAGGTGTGTCTCACTCAAGAGCTAGGAGTAGAGTGATTTCTCCTCAGTGTGTCTGAAGCAGAATCTTGAATAATTACTTATCTGAGACTAGTGTGTGGTCAGGATAGGCCAAGGGAGTCAGGTGACCAGACATTCCCCAGCCAGCCAATCAGACACTCCCCACAGTCTGGGTGGGTGGCCACCCCCAGTTGGAGCTGTCACTCAAACCAGCTGCAGGTGGTGCACTCTATACATATGCAGATTAGGCAGGTGGGTCGGTCCAGTGGTCATGGGTGGACAGGATGTTGTATACAATTACAGATATATATATATATATATATATATATATATATTAAAATTGTCCTTTTTTCTCCAATTGTATTCTTTATGAACACATAGAGAACATTTCAATAATCATGTACTGTCTCCCTTTATAGGAACATCTCTTCATTAACTCCAACCATCATATATAACATATATTTCACATCACTCAGTATCATGTACAATGGGAGTGGGATTCTATTGCTTTTAGTTTACATAACCTGGTTCCCACTCCGGGCATCCAAGAATAATAATGCTCTCTGCCAATATATAATTCTTAACCGAAAATCCATATATTTTACATATAGTTTAGATAGATAATGATATGATATTCTTATATCTGTAGATTCGACTACATAGTAATTCAACAGTGCATAGCAATCAGACAACTACAACACCAGGCATACAGCAGTATAAGGGTTTCATTATGTAATTTGTCTGTCAGTTATCATATTATTCTATAATCCATGGTTTGGAGAGTTGCATTTTGGGTATTCACGTTGGCAAGTGATTATGGGGCTAGGGTTGGGATATTGGTTTTGTTAGTATTTCAGGGGCAGTGTGGCGGTTACGGGAGGGTATATTTCTTGTATGGTTAATAGTTAGGTGTAGTTAGCTGTGGGTAGAATGATAGCAAATTTGTCGTTGTAAGAGGGTGACAGGAGGATGGGCGATACAACTATTTCTAGGATTCCGACATTGGATGCAGGGAAAATCGTGGTCAAGACTAACGGGGGTGCACTGTAAGCAGCACACATGTTGAAATGACACCTTCTCATAAAGAGTGCCTGTGCCACGTCTTGATTTCGACATTTGGTAAAAAGACATATAAACTACATGATGATAATAATATTAATAATACTAAAGATTACTCAACAAAGAATAACCTGGTCAAGTACAGTATCCGGTGGACAACGTATATATCGTATTCTAGGTAGAACCAGTGTAACTACAGTACAGCTGACCGACACTCCATCGTCACAAAGCGGGGTAGCATGTGTGTACAGACACTGGTCTAGAAGGAATGCGGTCAGGAAGTCTGCGTGGTCAGCTAAGAGTGCTCGATATATATATATATATATATATACACATATATATATACATATATATAGATATATATAGGGCAAGCTATTGTGTGGGAATATGGGTTGTGCATAATGGGCGTGCAGTATAGGTAGGCGATACAGTGCAGTATGGTATGAAGTGTATCTAGTATGCAGTGTGCAGGGTATGCAGTGTGCAGTAATTGCAGTTTGCATCGCATGGATTGTGTATGGTAGATATGCATTATGCATGGTGTGCAGTGTTCATGATATTACGCATGTTGAGTTCAACATGGATAATTTACGAATGCGTATTGAGCGCACTATTTTCTTTACACTGGACTACTTTTATGTCACACTCACCGTGCTCTTCTCACTTTTTCCCTGACGCTTGACCGTGATAGTCATTTTACCCACCCTCCGGCCCGATGAGTTCTTGGGTTGAGGGCTGAGGTCTTGTTCTCGCTCATTCATTCTTACATGCTAGATTCTCTGTCATGATTAACGATTGAATTTACCTTGACTGTTGCCCTGATTAATTGATAACGATTTGACTGTTTATATTCTCTGCTTGTTACCGATATGATACTGATATGTTTGACAAATGATCGATGATTGATGCTTGATACGATACACGATATCGAATATGTTGTCCAAACACTTATGAGTTACGATATGTTACGAGATGTTCTCCATTAAATTTTTAAATCCATGTTCTCCGTTTGTCTTCCTTTACGCATGAGTTAATTAAGTATGCGTTATCCGGTACATGTGGTATACAGTGAATAGGATATGCAGTGTAACGTTCATGCACTGGGCAGCATGTGCACTGTACTCTGTGTTGTGTATTCAATGTATGTGTATTCAGTATGCATTGTATACAATGTGCATTGAATGCAGTTTGCAGTATGGGCAATGAGCAGGACACGCAGTGTACATAGCATACAGTGTGCATATTAGATATATTGCAGGCCATACACTGGGAATGGTATGTAGTGTGCACGATGTGCAGTGTGCATCGCATACAGTGTGCAGGAGTTGGTGGTTTCAGTGTATACAATATGTAGTATGTGCAGTGTACAGTACATACAGTATGGAATGTGTGCAGTGTGCAGAATATCCAAGCAGTATGCGTGACAATGTGCAATGTGTAGTACTTGTTGCTTATGATGTGTGCATGATATGAGGTGTGCAGGATATGTAGTGTATGTAACATGCAGTGAGCAGTAAGCCGACATTCACTGAACACGTCATGCAGTGTGAAGGGCATGCAACGTGTAGTGTATGCCTATGCAGAATGTATGCAGTGTGTAGCGCTTGACATGGGGTGTACGATGATATGCAGTGTAGATAGAATAGTGTGCAGTATGTGCAAAGTGCATGTCATATATTGTGCAGGACGTGCAACATAGTGTATATATACAGAGTGTGTGCAGTGTGCAGTGCTTGATAAGGGCCGGTGTTGCGGTTTCCCAGGGACACCAGTTTGCGAGGGACACATTACTTCTGCACATGCATCAAAATCGAACAGCATCGTCACTAACCTTATAAATCTAATATAATGTTTTTGGGAAAGATGTTTTCTATATGTGTACCAAACGATTTGTTTCTAGGTGGTGTAATTTGAGAGATATTTGACTTCTTCTGTATTTTCTGTATGAACATTGCTCACGACCAATGACAATGCCTTGAGTTTGATGGTACGTGCAGTGAAAAACGTTAGTTTTATTCAAAATTAATAGAAATCAAGAACCCTAACCATATAAAATTAATATAGTCTTTATGGGAAAGATGTTTTCTATATGTGTACCAAGCGATTTGTTTCTAGATGGTGTAATTTGGGAGATATTTGACTTCTTCTGTATGAAGATTTGCTCACGGCCGTTAACAATGCATTTGAATGGAAGTGTCCCTGGCAAACTGGTGTCCCTCGGAATCCGCATCACAGGGCGTATGGGATATGCAGTGTACATATCACGCAGTGTGCCGGAAATGCAGTGTGCACGTGATGCAGTGTGTACAGTGTGCAGCACTTGATGAGCGGTCTATGGGAAATGCAGTGTACCTAGCATGCAGGGTGCAGGAAATGCACTGCCCCGAGGACGCCGCGATTCGGAGACGGACACGCACGCCTAGCGGGTGATGTGCAAGCTGAGTCGTGATGTGGCTGGCATGTAGACGGACAGGCCACTCACACAGACGTGATCTGCGCAGCCTCCCATCTATCCCTGCACGAACGTTGTACACTCCTGCAGCCTCTGACCGCTATCTTCTGACACGCCGGCTCGCTCTGAGTAATAGGTTGCCTGCCGGTCCCAACATGTCTTGGACTGTGGGTAGTGTTAGCTAGCTCTGAAGCCGTTTGCGGTATGCTTATGCGTATGAGGTATGCGGCGACTTTTCGCTATTTTTAACGGAAATCGCACATTCGTGTTTGCGTTCCTCTGTTCAAGATGGGAATTTAGTGTTAGTTTTTCTTGGTTCTTTTTTTAACACCTAATATTGGCCTACTGCCAAATGTAAAATACGTGTAGTTGCAATGATTACCTGCTGATATTTCTAAACCAATTTGATACTCACTAGTAGCTGGGTACATAATATTACTGCTGATCGAGCGGATGACGGTGTTTAACTTGGCATTTGTATGGTTTTAAAGAGGTCTTTACGCAGCCAAAGTCCATGCTTTCCACCATTTCTACACTCTCTGGAATTTCTCTAGGCACTATTATTTGTGATAATCGACTTGAAATACGATATAAAGAAATATAATTGTGACTTAGTGCTAGAAGACATTGCAATGAATTCAACTGTAACAGTATGCCTATGCAGAGTGTGTGCAGAGTGTTGATATGGGGTAAACAATAAACAAACAAATAGGGCCTAGACACCACGGACCACATGCAGCAAAGTAGCACATTATATTATTGGTTAGTGAATCAGGTCCTAAGCCCCGTTCACACTGGCGAGTTAAAATGCTTCATCTAAATCGCCTTGCCTAGTTCGCCTCACATTTGTCGTATCCACACATCCAGTGTTTAGGGTGGTTTAAGCCGGAAATTGATATCTGCGCATGAGCAAGTCCATACTAACCAGCGCCAGTTTCGGTTTGTCGATGTCACCATGAGAGAGTGTGGGTTCGACCTAGATATGTATTAACTGAATCGTATTGTTTTAGGACGGTCAAAACTTCTGCTGGGCAGTGAAACCATAAAAATAAATGATGAAAAAAATATCTGTGCACCTCTAGCCGGTTCATAGACCAAAATATATTATATAGTGTGACATGTTTAATCCGCTTCAAGTAAACCGCTACCATCCACACAAGCTAGTTGGGCCGATTTAAGCTAAATCGCTTCATCTATTCTACCGCTCGAGGTGGTATAGATGAAGCGATCTAGATGAATCGATTCAGCCCTAAATCGCTTCAGCGTAGCGTCCACACGGCGAATGTGAGGCGAACTAGGCAAGGCGATTTAGATGAAGTGTTTTAACTTGCCAGTGTGAACGGGCTCTAGTCATCTATTATCTGTCGAGGATCCCAGTCATCTAAGTTCCTAGTCGTCCAATGTCCCGTTATCCAGGGTCTCAATTATTCAGGGTCCCTGGAGTCCGACAACCATGCCGAAGACATGAAATGAAAATAAACCGCTACCAAATGCAACATTTAGTCTAACGTAAGCACACATAGGCAGGCTAGCCTCTAACTAACCCAAGGCCATAGTGTGGAATTCGGCCACCATGTGGCGCCAGTCGTGATTGGATCCGTATATTGGACATTGGCGACTTCAAAGGGGATTGGTTTATTTGAAGCTGCTTAGTCCGATGAAAGTGTACTAGTCCACAATGAGCCCCGCTAGTACATGGCGGTGGTAGACACTATGCTGACCCCTGTTTGCTACGGAGTAGCAACAAGTTGCAGCACACTAGCCTGAACAGTCTCTAGGGTGGTCTGTTTCACCCATTGCTAGTGCCCACCCCACCAAGGGAGGTTCTGTGCTACGTAGCTTTTCACTGACAGGTCATTCCTATTCTCACCTTCACGGAATAAACGAGGGAATGCTGCAGGTTTAAAGCTATCTCGATGTTATTCCGTTTATTAATCAAGCAGTGAAGGATGCAGTCCATAACAAAAACATTAACTTTTCTAAGCCATAACACTTAAACTAAATTTGAACATACTTATCCAACTTAGATACCGGTGCACTTAATTCGATTTAATAAAACCTGCAACTGTTGACATCTGTGTCGTCCAGCATTTTGAAGTGCACATGAACATTAATCTTTGCATGTTTTCACATCGGACACATCTATAGTTACTTCATTCTATAATAGTAAGGTAGACAATAATAATGCATTTTTATTTATGTATGTTGTGTCCAAGATCCTACACAAGCTATGCTATGTATGGCTTGTGAACCTATCCTATGTGTGTGGGTAATGATATGCATTAACAAACCTATGGACATAAATCATTTGAAAGAATTATGATTCCAGGGGGATGAGCATAGTGGCATCCACTGACCTCTCAGGAAAGAAAGAGCAAAACGGACTAGTAAGTGTGGCTATGGTGATTGCATTAGGGAGCCTAGATAAACTAATGGTTAGGATGCTAGCCCAGCAATGGCAAGAAGTATGGGCTCAAATCCCCATCTAGGCCCAATGTATCCTTTGCTTGCACCAAGCCCACAGCATATATCAATCAATCAATAGGATACAGCTATAATAGGCCTTGGACCTGTTAGCTGCTCTTAATTAATAGAAATGGAGACAGTTCTTCGGATATGGTGGATCGTAGCAACTGTCACTGGCTCCAAGATATATGTAACTTATATATAGTTAAAGTTAAAAATCTGCAGGCCAGCTGAACCAGCTCAGTCTACCTTGACTGGCAGGCATACTAGCCTTACTTGGCAGATATGAACCGGCTCCCCAGGTCGCCCCTTGGAACCATAGAGCACACCAAGCTCGCAATACAACAAACTGCGAATAGCATTCTTAATAATATGTCCATAAATAATATTTATACCACACATATATATTTCTTGTTTGTTTACACTGCACAACCATCAATAAACGCCTCATGCTGCCGCTAGTGTTGGTGCACTAATCTGCTCCCATACTGGATCTTTATGCAGCCCTCTCCTAAATCAACCACCCGTCCCCCGAACCAGCCCCCACCCACCCCTCTGGGGTAATCTACCACAAGCTGGGGACCGACGCCATTATTCAGTAATCACACATCCTGCACAACATTGGCTGGTAGATAATTGGATCATGTGCAATTGAATGCCAACAGGTGACATGCAGAATGTACACAGTTCTCACCGAGCAATATATCAGACATGAATAATAGCACTATTCACAGTTGTGTGCTTTTTCAATGGTAGACTTTAAAAATAAATTATAAGCTCAACAACTGTCGTGGTGGATGGGTGGATCAGATAGTGAGAGTGCTTTAGGTAAACATATGTCAGTATAAATAGATCGAAACATATTGGATTTATATGACTGTTTTAAGAGTCTTTTGTCACCCGTTATTTAAAGTTGAATTATGTAATGGTTTTTCAGTTTCTCCAATGTCCTTTTAAATAACTAGATCACAGTGATCATAATAATCTACATTACTTTAGCTTGGAGTAAGTTATTTATATACCTCAAGCTAAACAAAAGCGTCAGCAGAGAAAAGATCATCTCCATCATCTACCTGACTCTCTGACAGCAGCTACACACACTATGTCCAATATTCCAAGCACAAATTGGACTCATCAATAATCGACGAGTTCACAACAAATGATGAGGTGCTGTTGTAGTCGCCACCGATGGACAACCAAAAAGATATTGTGAATGGCTAAATTTGGAGTTAATTAAAGGGAAGACAAGCAAGATACATTTGAAGTGCAAACCAAAATGTTTGACATCATTGACGTGCATGACTGGCAACAGTGACAAGTTCTCTTGAATTGACTTAATAGTCTTTCTGCTCAGCAATACATGTTTAATAAGTTCAGCTGTATCTAAGTTGCATAAGTAGGATTAAATCTAGACAAGTGTGTTGGTTTTGAAAGGTGCGCCCCTTTATCCGATTATGCAGCTTTCAATCAGCACAAATCACAGTGTCCCAGAACAAGGCCACACCATGTAAAGCCTTAGTGTTGGTGCTGGGCCTGCATGGGAAATTATCTTGCCACCTCCGACAGCCAATGTGTTTTCTGCAAGTACACACAGCATGTAAAATATATACTTAACTCCTATGCAGCACCTGCCATATTAGCGAATACTGCTGTTCATTAGATTATATATATACTATGTACCATATATTTCCCAATAGAAACACGCTACCCAATAGAAGCACACCCCCCCTCCATTTCAAGATTGTAAGCACACACAAATTTACGATCATATTCAGACTGAATGCACATTAAATATGACAATCCCTACTTTATTTCAGAGGCACTACAAAAAAAATAAAAATTTACGATCATATTCAGACTGAATGCACATAAAATAAGACAATCATACTTTATTTCAGAGGCACAACAAATACAAATGCATGAAATTCTTTAACTTTGAATAGACGCGCATCCATGTGTCTGCACTTGCGCAGTGCGCGTCTATTGGGACATATATGGTATGTATATATGTGTGTAAATATATTGCTGACAGTGTGGAAGATGATACATGCAGTAAAAGGAAAAGAACCATCCACCATATCATCACCACATCACTTAGGTTTAAATACTAATAGTACATAACACCACAGAATATGGAAAATGCATTGTTATCTACCTTACCCTCCTCCCATCTAAACAGATAAATGACATAACCCACAATGTTGATCTACGGACATCAATTTTACAATACACTTCCTCAATCAAGTTAATAAATATAGGCCTATTATTTATAATAATTATATCTTCAGTAAATAATTTTATTCACATTGCTCATGGACACAGCTGACTCAGAGGCATGAGTGGGTTAATCAAGGCTTTTATTCGGGCACTGCCCGCCCGGCGGCATGTACATTGACTGTGTATCATCGGGCAAGAAGCGAACGAGTGAAGGCCCCAATATATTGGGAAAATGAAATGTGATGAGGGCATATGAGTCATGTGAACGATTTAACAAACGAGTAATCAATTATGTTAAAGTTCAATAGCAATAGTTAATGATAAAAATATGAGATAACAGTAGAGGGTAACTTATCAGAAATGTGAGATTTAAGTAGATGTGATCTGTCAACTGTGCGGGTGTCAGTCGCTCATTAGATGGTATTCTTTATTTTTTAATTTAAATGCTTGATTGGTTTTTGGTTTTGTTGAGTGTTGTGGGCACAATCAACTGCAGGTATGGTGGGTGGGTAAAATTGGAGGTAGGAAGTGGTCAGTGCGGGCATTTGGAGAAGACTGACCAGCTTCGGTGGCTCCGGAAGACCCCAGGATAGTGCCTGGCAGTGATGGCTGGCAGGAGTTGTTATATAGGCTGGAGGGGGGAAGATGGCTTCCCCTCCTCTCCCCCCCCCCCTCCCCCGCATCACTCACCCCCCACCCACCCCCACCACCACAGTAGTGGCAGAGGGGAGCGCTTCGGCCTTGAGCCTGCTGTGTCCAGCAATGACACCGAATGAGCGACCTCGCTCATTCAAGACCCTTAATAGTTCTCTTCTCACTGCCAGATCACTGATCTTCCAGCCCTTTTGCGATTGCAGATTCATTCATATCTTATTTATTTACTCACTAACTAGATATCGAGATAAATCATAGAACATTAATTTGAAGCATCTATTCTCTGTTGTGACCCATCTATTCGTAGGCAAACTCTGGAGTGCCCGCCTTATATTTTTCTAGCCCACCCCCTTCTTAATTTTTTTATTCCGTAGATTTACCTTTTACACATAGTGTGTGATTTAGTTATAGATCGGATAGCAGAGTCAGGAAAAGACACCTTCACTGACACTACTAAGGTATTTGGAATAGGTAAACTTCCTTTTCTGACAATACTAAGGTAGTTTGATCTGTCAAAAACCAGTGCTATATAAGGAATTCTTAACTGCTCCTCAATGGCCTCAACGTACGAATTTAGACCTGACTGTGGGTCGATTGGGAGGTGAAAGCAATACTCCACGTAGCGGTTGTCTTACAAACCAACTACACTATGCTCACCATAAATCGACAAATCACATGTGGCAAACATGTATATGTATATAAACGGTATACTTATCAAATCTGGAGCAACATTTAATTCAAGGCTCATTATGCATACTTATAATTCTGTCAGTAACCATGGTGCTTAGATTAGACCAAATATGATGTGGCTGAGTGAGTTGAAACGCCCGCATGTATCAAGTTGTGTCTGTAATTCGAATTTGTCCCTGCTTAATCGACAAATGTTAGCAAGAAAAAAAGGGAATTTCCCCTGCTTAATCAACAAATGTTAACAACAAGAATAAAAAAGAGGGAATTTCAGTTACTTAATCAACAAATGTTAACAAAGAGATTAAAAAAGAAGTAATTTCTCCTACTTAATCAACAAATGTTAACAGAATAGATAAACAAAAAAAGAGGGAATTTCGCATGCTTAATCAATCAACAAATATTAATTTTTTTTAAAGGATAAAAAAAGGAATTTCCCCCTCTTAAATTTGCACAGTCCGATAATTCTGAGTTTCTGTCCTTTTCTCAGATAAATACATTAGGTTGATCGTCATAATCTACTTTACTTTATTTTGAAGTAAATTTTATTTGTATATGGCTCTTTCTGGAGATCTCTGTTACTAGCCCACCCCCTTCTTAATTTTATCGCTATATCGCTATATCGCTATATTGCCTCAACATGTGGCGACAGATGTTTAATAAGTGCACAAAAATCTAAATTAGATATTTAGAATCAAATCTAGGAAATTGTTTTGGTTTTCAAAATTTGATGTTTCCATCCGATTATGCAGCTTTAACTAGCACATTTAACGTTAACAAACTAAAAAAACACTAAAAGGGGCACAATTTGCAAGTGAATGTCTGTCCAGTGGTCTCCACACCTGCTCTGTAGGTAAAGCGTAGTAGGGCCGAGTTCTCTACATAAATACGCCCATATGGCAAGGTACAGCAGGATGGGGGTGAAACAACAACTAGATTAGCAGTTAGCTCCCGTGGGGGCTTTATCAGCTGGGGCAAGACTACTTGAGCTGTTCGCAGATCTCCCCAGAGGGCTCAGGAGACGAGACAGACAGAAGCCACGAGCCCGATCACCGCCACAGCCTGCTATTAAAGTCAGCGAGGCGCAGCAGAGGAGCGGCTTGCGGAGCTGAAAACTGGTGGTGTTTGTAGTAATATGGAATTGTGTTGTTGTCAAACCAATGACGTAAAAATTGATACGTGTCGCTTCCTAGCCAGGCGCTCTGCATTATTAAGCTAGGGCAAGGACTGGTTGGATCAGTGTCAGGATAATGTGACTGATTGGGATATCAGGTCATGGTGCTGGTGGCCTGGTCTCCCAGTGGGGCAGCACTATAAAAAGTCACCGTGAGTGCGCACTGTCACAAGTCAGTACCCGTCCTGATATGACCTTAGATGTTGCTAGGACATAAATCAACAAACAAATGAATAAAGATGTTCCAGTGTGCACACAAATATTATTCGCCATTCTTTCCTTTCAGCTACCCCAAAATGTTAGCCATGTTTAATCAAATTTACCCCAAACTACAGTCAATTTGATTATAGCGATCAATCTAATACAGTAAAACCTCTCTAAATCGACCGACCATGGGGCCGACTTTAAATGGTCCATTCAGGGAGGTGATCGGTTTAGAAAGTGTTATTGTTACAATGATATCAGGGTATTACATGGGCAATCGTTTGGGACCCAAATAAAGCGATCAATATAGGGGGGGGGGGAGTGGTCGATCTGTGGGGGGGGGGGGGGTTGGAAAGCTTTTACCTGTGTATATATATATTTTAAATATGCCAGTGACTCAAAGAAAGCCATCGGATTATGCGAGTTTAATAAATAATTCCAAGATGGGAGATAGCTCCAAAGATGAGAGTTAGATCCAAATGACGTAGATACTTGTGAACATGTTATATACAAGGACGTTGCCGAAGCCTTGTTAATTCACCTTTATATCACTTTCAGCCTTTCACTCTGCACCACTCACGACATGTTTACGAGAGTTATTCACTGCTCGCGTGTGGAAGGTGCACATGATTAAATTTACCTCCGTGTTACCCCACACCCGCCATTATCGACTAGTCTTCATACAAAACAATACATCTATCTCCGTAAGAACTAGGTCAATCAGTTCTACAGAGAGAAACAGAACAGAATTACAGACAATTCGTAGTAGCCCTACATCACTCAGTTATGTACATAGTAATACCGGGCGTGGTAGCCGAATCGGTAGAGCGCGTGCGGGAGATCGGAAGCTTGGTTCCCGGTCGAGTCAAATCATCCCTTTCCTGAATACTGGGGAGACCACTATATTAATATATACATATATATATATGAAATATATATCAAGAGATTTTCCATAGCAGGCATGGTGGGGACTAGATAAAAGATTCACCCCGTACTTATAGTACAGGGGTGAATGACAACATAGTCTAAATACGGGCGAAAATAGCTTTAGTATGGAACAGGAAGTAGAATGCCCGGTTCCAATATCAAATGGATACTTATATCGGCACAGAGTTGGTGAAATGGGAGAGAATACAAAAAGACAAGATGGTGGCCATAGAACGCCGTCAATTTCACTCTTAAATCTTATTAAACTAGATGTTTTATTATATTTTTCAACTCAAAGGTAGCGGAGAAATAAGAAGACATATACAAAGAATAAATATTGCTTCATAGATTGTGAAATTAGGCTCTCATTTCATTAACCCACTTTTTCGACTGTTTTTATATCGGGCTGGTCTTCACCCGTGTACTGCGAGTACCGGGTGAATCCTTTATCTAGGTGGGGACCAGGTCAAATAGAACCTTACCAAATGAAAGGAGCAAACAGGAATTACCCATAGCTTGGTTGGCTGGCTGTTGTTTTGCGTCCTAGCAACATCAAAGGTAATATCAGAACGGACACCCACTTGTGACAGTGCGCAATCCGGGCGACTTTATAGTGCTGCTCCACTGGGGAACCAGGTCGCCGGCACTATCATCCTCTGCCATCACATTATCCTGACACTGAGCTAACCAGTCCTTGCCTTATCCTAGTAATTGCCGAGCGCCAGTATAGGTAGCGACAAGTATAAATTTTACAAGTTATTAATCTGACTCGGCTGGGATTCGAACTCTCGACCTTCCACACGGGAAGCTTACGCTCTACCGATTCGGCCATCGCGTCCAATCCACTACCGATAGCTGCTTTGAATGTATTGTGAGAGCGTAGTTCGACAAATGGCCGAGTGAGACGTCGGGTTTCTAATATACACTGCACTGAGCTACTCAGTGTGTGCTCAGTGTGTACAGTCACTCATACATGTCTCATATCACCAATGGCTGCCAAAAGACAACAGCAAAGCTCAGCAAAAAAAAAAAAAAACGCTGCAAAATGTGTAATCATTATTATGAACGTACACCGCCCCATAGCACTCCCTGCATACCCGGCCCTAATTGATTGTCCCCACCTTATCACCGTTAATAACGGACGTTTCCCCCGGATGAGTGCCGCCATGGCGGCCATCTTTGGGGCCTGCTACAGCGGGTCTGCAGACGCAGGCTCAGACCACCTCGAATTTGGATGAACTTTGTTAATTTAATGGAATTTACCGCACGCGTGTGTGTGGACGGTCGGGAGTTCCCTTCCCCAAAGGAATGTTTGCTTTATTTAATGAAGCTTCTAGAGTGCATTGATTTTTATTATTGGCTATTGGACGTAAAAAATATGGTCATTCTGACATATTTCTTTGGAGAAAACCTGCTGCCGCCACCTAAGCTACTCCTTCCAAAAAGGAGTTCTCTTCCCGGTTGGGTCAAAGCAATGACTTACAAAATTGAAAATCTTTATATATATAAAATGTCATTATATACCAACCTTAATTGTTTCCACTGCCGTCAGAGGGCAGGTCGATAGTGGCTATCCTGAATAGGACCTTTTCTATGGAGCATGCTGCATAATGTGGTACGACCCACACCTCTAGTTCTTGCCAATGCCGTCAGGGCACAGGCTGGTGGTAGATATTCTCTATCGGACATCTGCGACGTTGACGTCGCTCCCCCCCCTCTCCCCCATCCCCGCCACAGATATTCCACAACCAGCTCGGCGCCCCTCCCCCCCAAAAAGGGGGCGCTGTCAACTCCATCACACCTGCCACCTAGCGTTATAGACGCATCGCAGCGGTGGCGACACCCCGCGGCGACTTCTTGACATATTGGCTTAAATAAAAAAAGAAGCTAGAAACAGCCGATGGGTTCGATAATTGTCTAGACGTGGCTAATGGAAAGTGCGGTCTCTTAATTAATTCACTTTGCCAGGTACGTGATCCGGGGTTCCGCATTGGTGATGCACGGGTTAGACCAACCATTCAGAGGGAGGAAGCTGGAACAGGCTCTTCGCCACATTCCTTCCCCACGCCACCTACCGCATCCGTCTGGAACTAGCTCTCCCATGGATTGACACCGGAGCTTTAAGGTGGTGTCCAGTCTGTGGTTACCTGTTTCAAGATGCCTACATGCTCTACTCATTTTCTTCGTATATAGAAATACTATTTCTACACCCACCCACCATTGATTTCAGGATGTTTACAATTTCTACCGAATAAGTAAAATCGGCACCTTGCAAACGCCCTGAAGTGACCACGTGATGAATAAATACCTTTCCACAACGAAGTGTAAATGGATGCACAAGCATAATAAATGAATAATAAATGAATTATAGAATATTGAAAATAAGAAGAAAATCGCCGATTTAAATTCATATAATAAATTATATATGAAATATATATTATATAATATGTGTACATTTGTATCATTTTATAACAAGTGATCCGCAACAATGGGTACATGAGTGCATAAGCATAATACATTATAAATAATACTAATTTTAAATATACCAGCTGTATACGGACAGCACAGCCCAATTATATTCATATAATAAATTATTTAGCAAATATGTGAAAACATATGTGTTTCCATATTTATTCTTTAATGTTATTCAATCAACAAGGATAATTAAACCTTGTTGTCCCCCAATTAAGCATCTCTGTTATTGAATATGAAAATATGTTGTATATGCAAGTAAACGCACTCTGTATTCAGATACACACCTCTATTTGTGGAGTGGAGCTGTGTTATAATGAGCCTGTCTCAAAAGGTGATAACTCTTTTTTTTTATTTTTTTTGTCCATTGGAACGATTGACACAACACAACACAGAAATGGTTACACTGAAAACACAAGGACATTTGCTTCAAATCAAAATGTATTCCATTGGGATTATGAAACACCATGTAAACAACAAATCAGTTTATCCTGAGCAAATGCATAAGCACATAGTATGTTGATCGTTACAATGGACAAGGTTTTGAGTCAGTCTATACATACATATATCATACTCATAGTTCCGCAATAGGCCTATTTAATAATGCCTAGGTACATGCAACAAATGGTGACCTTTTAGAAACATAGGGTCATAGAAAAACTGTGAGGAAATGATTCCCTCAAACCCAACATGGAGCACCTCACATGAAACATCCCCTGAACTGGAGAGCCAGCATCTCGAACATTCGCTTCAAATGAACATAGCAACACCATCCTGAAAATCGCCGCTGAAGTAGAGATGACCAAGCAATGCTGAAAGCATCAGAAATAGAATATCAATTTAAAATAAAACCGCATTGTTATTAAAATTGCATTATCCGATAGTTTTGAGTCTCTACCATATTCTTTCTAAGATAAATTTATTAGGCTGATCATTGCAATCTACTTCAGTTTCGCAAAGAATATGAGCTTAGTTGCCTACAATTCACTCACTCAATCTACTTTAGTTTATTTTGAAATACATTGCATTTTAAAGAGTTAACTTAAAAGATATTTTAAGCGAAGTGGAAGCATGCAAAGTTAACATTGTTGTAAACAGCGAAATACTGGACATAAGTTTTGCTTCTGCTTTTCAAGTGTCGCATCATCGTAGAGGGACATCACATTGAAATAAATGTTTAAACCCCCATCACACCAAAGTAGTTTTTACTACGTTCTTGAAAATGTTGCCGAACGGGCTCAAACTGTGTGCGAACATAGTGAACATAGTAGCAACGTTTTATTAACTTTTTATGAAATGTATGGACGGGCAAGGATGGAAGGGTGCTCTAGAACTTTGAGAATGTTCAAAATTTTCAGGGGCCACGTTCTACTCCATTTTAGAATGGGTTCCAACGTTTTGAGAACTACTTTGGGATGATAGGGGTATTATTATCCTACACTCTAGGGAAGTAGTTTCAGGTTTTTTTTAAATGTAAGGTTTTTTTCAGATCATGCAGCTTTTAAATGCAATGTAAGCTAATCTTAGGGGGAAAAACAAGACATAATTTGTTCCGCATTTGGACCCACACCTAGATGTCCCTGTAAGTCGCACTAAGCATTGCTTTGGACGTTCCTTTTATTCCTGCTCCATTCGAGATATATCTGAGTCAATGATTGTAGTTTTATGTTCTAGCAACATCTGAATCCACCTTAAAGGCGAATAGCGAATGCTGTCAATGCGGACTCCTACTAGGTTGACTACCCTCGGGACCCCGATACAACATCCGATTTCACACAGGTAGATTTTACACCAATATATTTCACAAAGGTAGATTTCACACAGGTAGATTTCACAAAAGTACATTTAATACAGATATATTTCACATAAGTACAGGTCACACAAGTACATTTCGCACCAGTACATTTCACACAAATACACTTCATATAGTTAGATTTCACACAGGTACACTCCATATGAGTACATTTCGAACCAGTACATTTCACACAAATCCATTCCACACAGTACATTTCATACAAGTACATTTCACACAAGTAATTTTCACACAAGTACATTTCACACAAGTACATTTCACACAAGTACATTTCACACAAGTACATTTCACACAAGTATATTTCACACAAGTACATTTCACACAAGTACATTTCACACAAGTACATTTCACACAAGTACATTTCACACAAGTACATTTGACATGAGTACATTTCACATAAGTACATTTCACACAAGTACATTTCACACAAGTACATTTCACGCCACACGCATTGCTGAGCTCAGTTAATGACGGCAGTCCTTCCAGTTCCGACCTCGCTCCTCTCCTTTCCTCCTCCCCCCGCACCTGCCCCCGCTACCTTTCTCCCTCTTCCCTACCCATGTCACTCTTTTCCCCGATGCCCCTTCTCATCCCTCCTTCCTACTCTCTCCTCTGACCCCCAGACCTACCCGTTCCTCTGTCCCCTTCCTACTTAAATATAAATAATTACCTACTTCTCTCTCTACCCAGGTCTCCCTTCCTTCTCTTCTACTCCACTTCATCTCCCCACCCCCTGTCCCCCTCGCCGTCCCCTCATCCCTACCCGTCTATCCGACATCCCCATGCTCCCTCCCATCCAGTCTCCCTACTCCTATGTCTCTCTCCTCCCGTACCCCTCCACTCCCACTACCGCCGCCGCCTCCCCTTACCACCTTCTCCCCATCCCGTCCCTCCTTCCCGTGTCCTCCTCAGCTCCCATTCCCTCTGCAATGCCCTTCCCATACCCCTGTCTCCCACTGCCCCTGCCCCTTCCCTCCCCCTACCCCTGTCTCCCTTTCCCCCCACTGCGTTCCACCTTTTTCTTTTTTTCTTTTTATTGAGGCTGTATTTTACTGTCCATAGCATATAAGCCTGGGTATTCAGGCTTGTTTTCAATGCTGGCCAGCTGTAGTGTCAGTGTTATCTTATCATACAGTAGCTGCTGATAAGGTATTTGATTGCCTGCATTTCAGTAGCAGATAGATAGTTGGCTGTTATGGTTAGTAGCCTGTGTTAGTTTAAAAAAAGATTCTTGGCATATATGTGTTTAATTTGTTCTACTCATACTAGTACACTGGCCTACTCCTATTTACATATCATAGGCTTGTACGTAACTGTGTGGTGTGCTATCTGGCTACTTTTGGCATGGTTACCCCCTATCCATGCCTCCGTCTGTCCCCGCCCCCACCCATCCTTCCGTTGTCGTCCTGAGCTCCCCCTCCCATACCGTACCCTTCTCTTCATATTCTCCCGGGCCCCACCTTCCCCTCCTCCCTCCGTCCCTCTCCCCAATGAGTTCCCGTCCTCCTCCTCAGCCCATACCCAACCTGCAGGCCATTCTACCAGCCTCTACTCCATCACTCTGCCGCATTAATTAGCTGGCTGGCCAGGGTCCAACTGCCGCAATACAAATGCAGGGCACTCTCCCCCTCCACCCTCCACCTCCCTGCACCATCTCCCCCCTCTCCACCCCCACCCACCACCCCCTCCATACAACCCACCATGTGTCTCTCCTCACCATCCAACCTCACTCATCTCTTCGTCCCTCTTCCGTTGGCATATTCATTGGTTCATTGTTGGAGTTATACGTCCTGGCAACATCTAAGGTGATATCAGGATGGGTATCGACTTGTGACAGTGCACACTCATGGCGAATTTATAGCACTGCCCAACTAGGAAATCAAATCAGGATGGCAGCACCATGACCCAATATACCAATCAGTCACATTATCCTGACACTGAGCTAAACCAGCCCTTGTCCTATCCTATCAATGCTAAGCACCAAGCTAGGAGGTGACAAGTATCAATTTGGTAAGTCATCGGCTTGACTCGACCAGGAATTCACCACCCGATCTCCAGCACAGCAAACCTGCTTCTCTACCGATTCGGCCACCCCGACCGGTAGGAATATTCGTTCGATCACTCCATCCTGTAGTATTAATTCCATCTATTGCCACTTTCACATTACATAAGAAATAAGAACAGACAATAAGCCGATATACCAGGATTGTGACACCGGCTTGACTCGGCTGATATTCCAATGTCTGACCTTCCACACATTAAGCATGTGGCAAGTACCAAAATACCAGGACTGCGACACCAGTTGAATATATTTGCGACTACCAACATCGCAGATGTACACCACACAACAATCAGGTGCATTCCTAGGTAGTGACAAGTATCAATTTGATATGTCATCGGTTTGACTCGGCTGTTTTTTGCACTCCCGACCATCCACACGTTAAGCCTGTGACAAGTCAATACCAATATTCCAGGACTGCAACACCAGTTGATTTGATTTGCGACCACCAATATCGTAGATGTACAAGGGATAACGGCTGAGTTTAGGCTTTCGACACTAAACACATGGGCTGTCAATGCCGGGTGACCACCACATTGGGATAACTACTGACAGTGTGAGTGAGAGTCTTGCTGGGCGGGTGAGCATGCCTGTCACGGTGCCAGCGTCTGTCGTTGCAACCGGGACTTTATTCGTAGATATTTTGTCGCTGAATCCCTTTCGAATTTGTTTTGGTAAAACGATAACTGGTTAGTATAGATGTATAGATATATGCATCATACATTGCCAGTTAGTTACACTGGTGCCCAGCCTTGTGTATCTTGTGTTTACAAGCTAATTCCTGCTGAATGCGGCTGAAGGTTAACACTAAGGTTAAGGTGTGTGTATTGATGTTGACCCATTTAAGAATCGCATGACCTAATTAATATACATAGGCAGCCTCATCTTACTGTCAACATGGAATGTAACGCTACTAGCCTGGCCTTATAAATAACCAACTATTATATATGCCTATGTATTATATATGCACATGTATTATATATAACCATACATTATACATGCACATGTATCATATATGCCTATTTAGTATATATGCACAGGTATTATATACAACCATGCATTATACATGCATATGTATAATATATAACTATGTCTTATATATGCACATATATTACATATAACCATGTATTATATATGCACATCAACATCATCATCATCATGTTGTCGGTCGTGATGCAACAAAGACTGCTTTCATTACTTGACTGCTGCTCTCCATTTAGCTCTCTGCTGTGAGAGTGATGTCCATAAGATGGCCTTAATGTCTCTCAGCTTCAGGTTTCTCTTGATGGTATCCTTGAACCAGTGATGAGGGTCTCCTCTCTTTCTGTAACCAGAAGACAGTTGAGAATAGAGGATCCTCTTTGGTAACCTGTCTGATGACCATGTATTATATACATATTTATCTACTTATACCTACATGTTGTATACACCCATGTATTATATAATTATGTCTATGCTAATAGCTGATGCAGTCATCTTACTTTCGAAATAGAATGTATTATACATGCACATGTATTATACATGCACATGTATTATATACAAGCATGCATTAGACATGCACATATATTATATACAACCATGCATTATACATGCACATGTTTTATATATAGCCATGTATTATATACATTCTTTAAAATATTTATGCTTATGTGTTGTATATGCTCATGTTTGATATATGCCTATGCCAATGGCTGATGCACATTAATTAGGAGAGTAAGTCTGCTATTTTCTGGTGAAATACTATCACATGTGTAATAATTATTTCTACATCATTCAATATTATATAGTAGAATGCACTGACATTAACAGACAAGAGTCCGGCAGATGGATACACCTGTGAAGATACACCTGTGCAGATATGCGTGTTGATATGCGTATTGATATGCGTGCAGATATGCGTGCAGATACATGTGTAGATACGCTTGCACCAGAAAGCCTATATATGCTTGCCTAGATAGGCTTGCCACAGAATGGCAAAACTGTGGGTTCAAGAATCTTATTTGTTTTGCAAGTCTCATCTTGATGTGACCAATTTGCTTTGAATCCTGTCCACGTCTTCATGTTCTGAATATCCGTTTATAGAACTTGTAATGCTTGTCACAGTAGACAGAAGATGGATTGGAAAGTGACTGCGCAGCGATCGAGGGGACAGACTCTGAGCTATCCGTTAGATGACAATGCACTATAACTTCCAGGCACGAGGTGCAGTAAGGAAGAGCAAACTGCTTCAGGGTACAACAGTAAAATGCAAATTGGAAGTGCTACAATGCAAATGGGAAACGCTAACAATTCAAGCTGTCACTCTATGTGTTTGGTTGTCATTGGAAATGTAATATTTCCATTAGTTGCATGAATACATCATCATCATCCTGTCGGTCATGATGCGACAACGACTGCTTTCATTACTTGACTGTCGCTCTCCATTTAGCTCTCTGCTGTGAGAGTGATGTCCATGAGTCAGTCTTAATGTCTCTCAGCTTCAGGTTTCTCTTGATGGTATCCTTGAACTGTAGATGAGGGCACCCTCTCTTTCTGTAACCAGAAGACAGTTGAGCGTAGAGGATCTGCTTTGGTAGCCTGTCTGATGACATCCTCATGAGGTGTCCAGTCCACCGGAGATTCTTTTTGATCAGAAGATCTTCCATAGAGGGCAGCCCTGTCTGTTCGAGTATTTCCTTATTTGTCACTTTGTCCTTCCAGGTTAGCCTCATGATCTAACACAGATGTCGCATCATGAAGGCATGCAGCTTTTTCACCTGTCGTCTGTACACTGTCCAGGCCTTGGCTCCTTATAGTAGGGTGGATAGCACGATTGTACGGTAGATCTTGCCTTTGACCTGCATGGACACATGGTGGTTATTCCAGAGTCTCTGGTATAGTCGGCCGAAAGATGCGCTAGCCTTGGCCGTCCTCCTCTGTATTTCAGCATCAATGCGTCCCTCACTTAATATAGCGCTTCTGAGTTAGGTTAATTCCAGAACAGAGTTCAGCGTGTTTCTGTCAACCATGATATCCTCCTCTCGGGTTCTTGTAGAGTTGGGTTGGTACAGCACCTCCGTCTTCTTGATATTAATCTTCAGGCCAAACTTCTCTGATGCATCGGAGAAAGCGTCCACTATTTTCTGGATGTCTTCAGCAGAGTGGGCTGGTATTCCAACTCCTGTCTCCATGAATACAATATTCCTCTAACCAAAAATAACAAAAATTTCAGTGTGTTTTAGTAGGCTACTTTTATTCTCTTGCTACAAAGGATATGTTGTGATTACATAATTATATATAACTGATATAATTAATATAACTTATATATATAACTTATATATGAATATATATATATATAGATATATATATATTGTGTATCAGTACATTAGTTGTTTAAGCAGGGGAAATTTCCATTGTGGTCGATTGGTCTTCCACATTCCACTGCTCCTTGCCCTATCCTAATAATGCCGAGTGCCTGGCTAGGAAGTGACAAGTATACATTTTTAAATCATGGTTTGACTTGACCAGAGTTCGAACCCACGATCTTACCATCTACTAGCATGGGAGACTGATGCTCTAACTCATTCGGCCATCCCGTCTGGTTACATATACAACTTGAGATGCATTTCGTTTGAGTAGGATGCCAAACACCACTGATCTGGTCACCAACGAGAGGTTGCCAGGAACATGAAGTCTCAACACTTAAATGACCATATTGGGTTTTTTTTCTCGCAAGGAGAAGTATGTTTACCAAATCGTCGCATGGCTGCCGTACACACCACGATATTCTGTCTTAAATTCCACCAATCAGGGATTGATCCATTCATTTTCAGAAATATGTATATTTAATCTACCGGGATTACCTTTCCATTTTGTTTTATTAAAGATTTATGCTGCCTATCATGGATAAGTCTGAATAGACTTGTTTTCACCATTAGACAGTTTGTCGATAGAAAGCCCGAGCCTACACTTTTACCAAACCAAGTGATTTTTAACCTCCCACACCACATAGACATGGTATGAGAGCAACTGGCCTTTGATGACGCTGTAAGTTCTACACAGCGGTGGAAATCCAAATTGGCCGAGGTGGGGGCACAGTGAATCGAACCACCAACCTTCAGATTAGGAGTCCGAGCTAGAAAAAAGTCAGACCCTCTAACCACTCCGCCACAGAGAACACGACTATGCACTAATCTATGAGAGTTGGCAGGGTTATGGCAGTAATAATCAACAGGGGCATACTGTTGGCACGAGCGATTGATGTCCTAACCAACACATCGATAAGGCAGTAAGGGTATCGATAAGATTTATTTTTAAAGTACCCTTAGATGAATTTCGGTTGAGTAGGACGCCAAACACCGCTGATCTGGTCACCAAACGGAGGTTGGTCCAGGAACAAGAAGACCCAAGTTCAGTAATTTGATTGTTTGTTTGTTTAACGACCCCCCCCCCCCCCCCCAGCAAAAAAACTAAACATGGGATATTGGGGGGTCAGACAGTGATCACAAATCTTCATTTCAAATAGGCAAATAATAGCACAGTAATATATGCCAAAAGAGTAATGTCATATAAACACTACACTTAATAAGAATGGCGAAAAAACATGGCACCTAAAACAGAAGAGCGTGAGACTAGAGGCACTTTTGACCCACATCGTGTGAAGTGTTCTTACATGCCAAGTTCTGACCCCTGCACACCTGAGTCTTTATTGGCAGCGACTCCCTGGAACAACCACACCGATGCTGCATCAATGCCGCACCATTATCGACTAGTTTGACCTGGAGCTGGACACACCATGGAGGGGGGGGGGTAGAGAGGAGGTGTGGGGGTGCGGGTGGGCGTGGGGGTGGGGGTGGGGGTGGGGATGGGGGTGGGGTGTTCGCCCAATCCCCGATCGACATCATTCAGTGCGGCGCTCTGTGGTGTGTAGTACGTGGTGAGGGTTCAGGTTGGGCCTGTGTCTACAGCAGGCTCTTCTAGGGGGCGCTGCGCTCCTTGAGAGGGGCAGCGACCCGGGCCGTGCGACGCGAGCAGCTCGGGCCCCGGCCATTTATGAGTGAGTGTTGAGTACCGAGTGGTGATTGATGAGAAGTGCATGGTGAGTGATGAGCGATGAGTAATGAGTGGTGAGTGATGTGTGATAAGTGGTGTGTGATGAGTGATGAGCAAGTCTGAGCTGCTCTCCCGAGCCATACATAAGTGGGTCAGGGTGACTGAGCTGCTCAGCCACTCTCTGTCTGAGTGAGGGTGAGTGTATCTCACCCAATCACCCATATCTGTGTGAGAGTGGGTAAGAGACACTGAGTTGCTATTGACTGCTCATCCCATATTTAAGTGAGTGAGTGTAAGTGGGCTTTTCAACTTCCTTAGTGAGTGACTGAAGTTGAATGGGCTGATAACCCCCTATAAATAGGCTACCCACCCCATTTGAGTGAGTGAGCATCTGAGTTCTCTCTCTGTGAGTGAGTGAAGTTGAATGAGCTTCTCTGTGAGTGAGTGTGAATGGGCTGCTGCCCCCTATTTAAGTGAGTGAGTGTAAGTGAGCTTATCATCTCCATCAGTAAGTGAGTGAAGATGAATGAGCTGCTCAACACATATCTGAGTGAGTGTAAATAGGCTACTCACTCACTTTGAGTGAGTGAGTATGAGTGAACTTCTCGTGAGTGAGTGACGTTGAAAACCTGTTCACCCCCTGTGTGAGTGAGTATGTGTGTGTGCCTCTGCTGCTCACCTCGTGAGTGGCTGGATGTGATTGACCTCCTCTCGTCTGCAAATTAATGTTTGATCTGAGCTACCGCAGCAAACATTGGCCATTGAGGGCACTTCCGCTTGCAGATAGGGTCCGCGGTGTGTCCAGATAGGGTGGGATTGCCCCACGACGACTCACACCCACACAACCCCACACTCTCACACATCCACACACCGAAACACCCACACATCCAGCTAACCACTCACACCTATACACACCCACCCATCCAACCACACACACGCACATCCACATACCCACACAACGAGACACCCACACATCCAACCAACCACTCACACACACATACCCCACACCCCCACACACTCACACACTCACACACGCACATACCCACAAACCGAGACACCCACACATCCAACCAACCACTCACACCCACACACCGACGTGTAACCCCCACACCCACCCACCCACAAACTCACACACCCACACCCACAGACCGAGACACCCACATATCCAACCAATCACGCACACCTGCACACCCACACACCAACCGCCCACACCCACACACCCACATACATCCACCCACATACCCACAACCACCCACACACCCACATACCCACATATCCACACGGGCAGACACACTTACAAACACAAAATACAACCACACAGCCAGACACACACTCAGAAACACCACACATCCACGTGTACACCCCCATCCACCTCTACACGCACCACACACATGCGCACACACACCCACACCGACATCAGGAGCACACGCACCTCTGGCTGTAAAGGAGGTTTACTGACATTGACCCTCGTCCTTTGACAACTGCGTCTCCACCATACACACTGGCCTCACTGTCTGCGATTAAAACAGACCGTGGCTTCCTTCCAGCTCAGCTGACCGGCCTGCACCTAGCTGTCCGCGGTGCGAGACGTCACACCGACCACGTTTCTCTACGGGGCCTTGTCGTGGTGTAGATGAATATCATAGAGAATGCAGTATATATGATATAACTATCAGTATATCACGTACTGAACACTTAGAGGATTTTCTTTTTAACCTACTAATGGTATTCGGATAGTGAGTGCTAATGGGAGGATAAATGTTTTGATTGTTTTTGGGGTTTCACATGCTGGCAACATCAAAGGTCATAGCACGATTGGTACCGATTTGTGACAGACCGCACTTATGGTGACTTTATAGTGCTGCTCCACTTGAAGACTGAGCTACTGGCGCCATAACCCGATTTCCCACTCAGTCATATTATTCTGATGATTAGGTAACCAGTCCATGTCAAATCGTAGTAATGCAGAGCGCTAGGCTAGGTAGTGACAAGTATCAATTTTCTAAGTCATTGGCGGGACTCAAACTTCCGAACTTCCGCACGTGAAGCATACGCTCTTACCGATTCGGCCACTTGATCGCTCAAATGAGACTAAGTTTGTTTTGGATTTACAACGACAGATCTGCTATATGGCATTATGAAGGAATAGTGTAGTATGCATGCTCCCTACAAAACAACAGCTTCATTATTCATAGTGCCCGTGCTGGTAGGTCATGGGGTCGTGGCTTCAAACCCTGGTCGAGATAAACAAACTTGAAAATTGATACTTGTCGCTTCCTAGCCAGGTGCTCGGCATTATTAGGACAGGGCAAGGACTGGTGTGCTCAGTGTCAGGATAATGTGACTGAGTGGAATACCAGGTCATGGTGCCAGCTGCCTGGTTTCCCAGTGGGATAGGACTATAAAGTCGGCATGAGTGCGCACTGTCACAAGTCGGTACCCGTCCTGATATGACCTTAGATGTTGCTAGGTCGTAAAACAACAACAAACAAACATGCATAGTGCAATAAGATATGCACTCAATGGAATAGTTACTTCAAAAAGAGCTGAGCACCACCATTCATCGCGACCTGTGCATATAGAGTGGCATTGAATGCGTCATGTTCCTAGCTGCATTGACTTTGATTGTAATAAAAATGGTATCACTAATTAGTAGGTGGTAAAGAAGAAAAAAAAAACGATATTGCTGTGATTATTTCTAGGATGACGAAAACTCCAGCTATGGCGGACGCTGGATCCTGGAGAGGCGGTTGTTTTATGATTAATAATTAATGGTCGGCTTGGAGAGCGGCTAATTGACGGGTACCAAAGGGAGCCTGGTCCGGGAGGGGGCGCCTTGCTGGGCAGTTCGGTTAGTTCTCCTCACGGACGTAACAGACGGAACTGGCTCCTAATGTCCGACTCTAACCGCGTCGACAGCCCGAGAATAAGGCGGTCAACTGACGACGGCGCAACACTCAAGTCGACTAGGGTTGAGGTGGGGGGAGGGGGTTGTTTGTTGTTGTTTTATGTCCTAGCAACATATGAGGTAATATCCGGATGGGTATCGACTTGTGACAGTACACACTCACGGTGACTTTATAGTACTGCCCCACTGGGAGACCAGGCCGCAGACACCATGAACCTATATCCCGCACAGTCACATTAAACTGGACAAAAAAGGAAAAAAAGAAGAAAAAGAAAGAAAAAAACAGAAAAAAAGAAGAAAAGAATGTTTGTTTGTTGTTGTTTTCCATCCTAGCAACATCTAAGGTCATATCAGGACGGGTGCCGACTTATGACAGTGCGCGCTCATGGCGACTTTATAGTGACCAACTGGAAGACCAGGCCTGATATCCCACTCAGTCACATTATCCTGACTCTGAGAAGAAGAAGAAGAAGAAGAAGAAGAAGAAAAAGAAGACAAAGAGAGAAAACTGTCTGGCACGACAAGAATCGGACCGTGTTGTCCTGTCTAATCGGGCCGGTTAGAGCACACGCATTAAGGGCCCGATGCCTGCGTGGTGGGTGGGTCGGCACCCTCTTTTCGTCATCAGCCCCTTCGCGGCAGCCCTCAGCCAATCAATATTGATCCTGTGCCCCGGCTCTTTACCTAGCCTACTGGAAATAGCTGGTTCCCGCACCTGCCTTAACACACAGGCCGTCAGCGTCACGCCTGCGCAGTGAGTGCCGTGCGGAGGCGTTCGGGCGTGCACGGGCTGTGCCGCCGGGGACATTGTCCTAATAATGATTATTCCCCAAGGTCTGGTGTAAAATCCCATTTGGTAGCTGGAATGGGTGGGAGTCCCTGAGGGGACCATATATTGGAAGTACATCACTTGTGAAGGAAAGCTTGGTCTGCACCACTATGGCTGTAGTCAGTTCGCAGCAGGTCATATATATATAATACACGTATATGACACATATATGTGTGTGTGTTATTGGGTGATGAATGTAGGAAATATTGAGCCAGTAGCCACAGGTTTTAAACCCACACTTCTAGGCATTCCGGGGGTAAACGTTACACTACCTAAAGTCCCTGATGCGATCACCCTATTCACACCTACCTGGCTATGTGGCTTCTTGCCTGAAAGGTTAGTGCAGACTGCTGCACTTGGCCTCCCTAGAATAGTAAGTCTTTTAAATGATTTACATCCATAAGTTAATGAGTGTTTATTATTACATATATATAGACAGTGGACTTATAGCTATACATACACAGTGCGTGTAGCTTATACAAGATCCTGGTCACAACAATCAGTGTCATGGGAATGATGAAAATGTGAATAATTGTGGATAGAGCTGGAATCGAACCCAGACTCTCTGAATCAACCATCCTATCTACAGCTACCTGTTTATATTGCTCCTTGCCTGATACTGATAGATCAGTGCGACTGCTACATAATTATATAATATATCTCTATATAGATAAGATAAGAACTGTCTGTGTCAGTGAGTGTTAGCAACATATAATCTCAGTCATATCAGGACATAGAATAGTAATGACGTTAAAGTGCCTGTCACACTATGCCGGATTGAGCAACAGACAGAATTTTCTAGTCTGGTGGTGTTCGGGTGGGATAAGTATCAAAATGTATCAAAATGTATTGAAATGTTGCGATATTGGGTCAAAGGCCACCGGACGAATTAACATTAAATGGACATAAAATGTACATGAAAGGATAGCCAATGGATGATAAGCAGACTAAACAAACTCAAACCGGACAAGAACCGTAGACGTCAATCCGACGGCATCCGTTCCAAGTTTTGTGCATGTTCCAAACTTACCACCATAGATGCCGGACACCACCGGACACAGAACGGAAATGCAGGATACTGACCATATATAAACCGGACATTGATGTATTCCACTGGACTCTGTTCAGTTTCTTTCCGTTTCCCCAATCTGGTGAGGTGTGACAGAACCTTAAAGTGGAATACCAGGCCTAATTTCTACCCAGTCACATCATCCCAACACTTTTCCTACCGATCATCATCCTATCCAGAAAAGCAGTGACAACTATGCACTATATTAATTTGTTTGTTTGACTCAGTTGGGGATTGAACCCTTCACCTCCCACCCAGTCATCGTTCTACCCTAATGATGGCGATCATCGAGAAAAGCCAGGACAACAAGGCACTATATTATCCTTTTGGTTTGACTCAGCTAGGGACTGAACCCACCATCTCCCACCTGTGAAGTGGGCACCCTATTTACTCACTGGGCCACCCTGTCCTATTTATTGTGAATGACTGTAATGTAATGTAATGTAAACAACATGCCTGGTCCAGTTCTACATTTGAGCATATTTGGTCGGTTTCTGAGCTTCTGCATATTGATGTGGTTACATGAGTACATCAATAATTAAGAGCTGTCTGAGCCATTGCCAACCTCCCACACACCATCCACCCACCACCCACCACCCACCCTCCCCACCCATACACCACCAACGAATGAGACAAAGAGAATCTAACATTACATGCAATACAAGCAATGCCATCAGTGTGTCGTGTTCCCATGCAACTCTAGCTTCCACAGATCAGGGAATGCAATCTCGGCGGACTCCACTTTCTGTGTACATGATTTTGCTAACTGTGCTCGATTCAATTCATGGTCCAGACTATGCCTGGCTAGGTCTGCTTTAACGCTGGTATGGATGGGCAAATAACAGACGTCCTCTCTGCCAGGTGTAGTTGGATGGATCGATTCGGTTCGCTTTTGAATGGATCACATCCGATATATCATGGTTCATAATTCATGATATAACAGCACACGCTCTTCACTCCGCATCGAAAATGGTTTTATTTAACAAGGCCTCTAGAGCACTTTGATGTTCATATCATCGGCTATTGGATGTTAAGCATATGGTCATTCTGACATATTTCTTTTGAGGAAACCCGCTGCCACCACATAGGCTACTCTTTCCGATAAGAGAGCAAGGGGTCGTTTACATGCACTGTCCCCACATACGGTATGCAGGTATTGCAATACCTCAGGGAGTTTGACGCCCCTGCCCTGCAGAGTTGTAAACCATTGCCTTGTGGTACTGGTTCTTGACAGAACCGAAGGCTAAGGGAGAAAACCCTAAACAGAAAACCATCTCACTGTGGCAGCATTAAGGGCGGTTGATGTATGGAACTCCCAACATCTCCCGACCAGCCACTGCAGGGACAAATAGTTTTGCGCCTGTCTGGACATGTTCTTGCTGGTGTGAAACCTCTATTTGCTCCCCGAGAGAGTGCCGCTGGTAACTTGCAAAAGCCAGCAGCACTTCCACACTTTTGTAGGCAGCTTTCATAAAATGAACAACTGCACAAAACACCCGACAGACAGGACAGCACATACCACAGCCTTTGATAAACCAGTTGTGGACCACTGGTTGGAACGGAATATAGCCCAAGCTGCATTTCCGGTCAGTATCTGGAGTTACCGATTTAGCTTTTACAGTCCATTATATCCCACGTATATCATGGGCGGTCCCTGCTCTGTGGAATACCACTTGGTGCGTAATATGTTAGAATGGTGGCTGATTCATAGCCTGGAATGAGCGGGTGGCGCTCATTCTGGTTCATTGTTGGGCACGGGGGACCACGAAGCTGCGCTCACCCCCCCCCCCCCCCCCCACACACACACAGACTCCCGTCTGTGGAGTGGGAGAGGAAGGGGTATCCAAGTCCCCTGCACGAAGCTCGGCCAATCAGAATACAGGCCCTCTCACCTCTGCTCATCCGCCAATCAAATGATAACACACACCAGGGGCACACAACTACAACCCCATACTCGCCAGTCCACAATGCCTTCCTGGGCTGAACACTTCTTACCCCCTTTTCACCCACCCATTGGACAGGAGCCAATCAAAACATAAGAACTGAAAACAGAAAATCACAAACATTATAATGAACCGAAAATTTTAACAAATGATAACAAATTGACACCCATGCAATTGATAACTCACCTTAAAACAGCAATTGTCATTAAGATTGATAATTGGTATGTACCTTGCTTGACTTATACTTTTCAGATTCATCTATTGCTATTTGTTATTGCTACGTTATCCATATGCGCCATATCATATTGTAAAGTCGTCGGCTGGCAGCTGTAGTTGTGTAGACAGGCTAAATAGGAAATCACTATAGGCAAGTAGAAGAAAGGCAGAGTATAGAGTGAAAGTTAGAGAGAGAGCTTGCACCCTCAGGTTTATTATTATATATGGTTTTAGAATCCAAGATGGCCTGTCACATGACCAGATCCTCCAATCAACAGTAAGCATTCACATATCCACCAATTAACAGCAAGCATGCTTGTAACCATGCCTTTGTTGTTTTGGCCTCACTGCCCTGTTGTGTCTGGGTGTGCAGTGATCCATGGCTAACACCTGGGGGAGGGGGTTGTGAGCAGAGCTGCTAAGGCCCTATCACACTAACAGTAGTGCCCCTCTCACACTATCTATAGAATACACAATGTCTATTTAATCTAAGTAAAGGATCACCAGCACTACACAATACCACATGCATCTGGTCACATTACATAATTTACCTTTTATATAACATTTGTAATCCCTTATAAACCAGTTCCCATCACCCACCAATGTATAATTATCGGAATATTTTACAATATCATACTCATATTTACTCATCCTCGCATGACCTTCATTCTGCTATGACCTACTCACTATGATACAATGTGATATGTATATGCCACCAGGTGGGCTGCGCCTGAGTAAAAGTCATGATTTGCCCAATCCAGCTTCTACATCTTCTGTGCCAGTGAGCAATGTGGGAAGGAGATGTTGATACAGTCGCTGCCACCCTCCTCATGGATTCTAAAGGCCTGGTCACATACACGTTAGTGAACGTAGTTGAACGTAGTGCAGGGTAATGTAGTTGAACATATTTGAACATATTTGAACGTAGTTGAACGTACCGGCATCCATACTTCTCCTTGGTAATAACGTGGGTGGGCCGTGAGTTCCGATTTAATGTTCAAAATAGTGCTATGTTAGGGGCTGAATTTGTATATGTGATTGTAAAGCACTCTAGTGTACTCTAGCATACCCTTGCATACTCTAGCGTATTCTAGCATGCTGTAGCATGCTCTAGCATACTCTAGCATACTTGGACGAAGCCCTAATCACATAGCCATTAGTGGATGTGGTAAACGTAGTGGAGGCTAATGTAGTTGAACGTAGTTGAACGTAGTTGAACGTAGTTGAACATAGTTGAACGTAGTTGAACGTAGTTGAACGTAGTTGAACGTAGTTGAACGTAGTTGAACGTAGTTGAACGTAGTTGAACGTAGTTGAACGTAGTTGAACGTAGTTGAACATGCCGGCATCCATACAGTAACATATTTATCCATACCGTAATGTATTTATCTGTACCGTAACGTACCGTAACGTATTTATCCATACCAAAACCTGCCACACCTTAATGTATTTCAACGTAGTTTAACGTACTTACACCACGCTTGACCGATATTAGCCTCTACTATGTTCACCTATGTTCAACCATGTTCACTATCTCATACACCACCCCATCAGAGGGTTCCGCCGAGATGCCCCCTGCCCCACCCCTGTAGGCACCTCCCGGGACTTCACACTCAGCCACCGCCGACACCAGCACTTCTCCTCCAGCAGCCGAGCGGGCCAAAAAACTCTTTCACCCGCCCACCCAACTTAGGATCTCTGTACGCGTTTAAGTTCTGGATTCCATTAGTGTAACTGCTCGTGACGCCGCCACCCTCAACCACTGGGGCTTGGGAGCTCTTCCAACAATTACAAATTCTACACCTCTAATCTGCCTTCATCTCTGCCTTTTGTGAATCATTGTATATGTAGTCACTAGAAATTGGTTACATAGTCAATAAGGAGATATCTCAGTGTAGTGTATACGTCGAATACAATTCAAATTATATGTATTAATTAATATTTAGATAGACTCAGTAACTACAAATTGACATTTGTCTTGCTCGTGCTGTATTTCAAATCATGATACCCACTGATGGCATGGCATGGACTTGCCCATAGGTAAGATCATGTATTTTGGTGATAGCAGTGTGGCCACTACTATTACTATATATTGTAATATATATATAATATACATAAATATAATATATATAATATATACTATTTATGACTACTATTACTATATATTGTAATATATATATAATATACATAATATATAATATATATAATATATACTATTTATAATATGTATACTATATATAATATATATAATATATATATAATTTATATTATATATACTATATATAATCAATACTATATTATGTATAATATATATAATATATATAATGTATATAATATATATAATATATATAATAAATAATACATATATCTAGATATATGCGTGTCTCTAATCAAAACTTATTGAGTTTTATTTGTAAGATTTTGAAAACAGCTACAGTGATTTAACAACGGTGGTAGTAGCCAACTCAAAGGATTGTGTTATATATATACTCCCTCTGCAGGGTTCTTCCGATATCACAATTATTCCGCGAGAAGCCACATAAATAACCAAAACGGGTGACGAATCGATTTAATGACACATATAGAGTTGGCACTGAGCCAGAACCCACCCCAGATGACGCCCGGCTATCGTCGGTGCTTGACCCGACCGAGGAGCGGCCCTGCTGTTGACATGGAGACCGCCTCACACTGACAGCGAGTCGGAGACCCGACCCGCAGTGCATGCTGGGGTATCCAATCTAACCAAATAAAGAAAGGGGCCAGATTGACAGGTGGACCAGAAATAACGGTCTGCATCAAGTAGTCTAGCATAGCGAAAGAACCGATGTTTGTTTTGTTGGCATTTGGCATCCTGGAAAAATCTAATGTGATATGAGGATGGGTACCGACTTATAGCGATATATAGCGAATGGTAGACAGGAAGTGTGAACACTTATTTGTCTCTCATTTTTTTTGTTTTTTGTTGGGACATTAGTTGTCCCAAGCAGGGGAAATCCAAGACACAGACGACTGGTCTTCCCCACTCCACTGCTGGTCGCTAGAAAGCCCGAGCCTACACGTTTACTGACCCAAGGGATTTTTAACATCCCACACCACATAGACGTGGTATGATAGCAACCGGCCTTTGATGACGCTGTAAGTTATACACAGCGGTGGAAATCCAATTGGCAGAGCTGGGAGCACGGGGAATCGAACCGCCAACCCTCAGATTAGGAGTCTGACCTAGAAAAACGTCAGACACTTTAACCACTCCGCCACAGAGAACACCACTGTGACAGTGCACACTCATTTCGACTTTATAGTGCTGTCCGATTGGAAGAACTGGTACGACTATGACCCACTCTCCCATTCTATCACATTATCCTGATACTGAGCTAACCAGTCCTTGCCCTATATCTTAGGAATGCTGAGTGCCAGGTTAGATAGTGACAAGTAACAATTTTGTAAGTTGGCTCGGCTGGGTTTCAAACTCTCCACCGACCGGATGGGAAGCCTGCAGGACGGCTAGGTTGGACTAGTGAATACAGCATCTTTGCTTACATTCAAATGGATGCTTACTAAGAACAGACACCTTACAAATGTAGCAAGGTTGATTAGAAAGTAAACCTGCAATAGCACATTTTAAACCACAGTGACTAGCTAGCCTACAGAACAGCTGTGTGTGGTCGGCATATTCACATGACAGTCATACACTTCTGTATGCCCCCAACGTCGTATGCAATCAGCACTGAGCCGTGCGCATGTCCATAATCAGGCAAATACAGTGAATCAGAAAACAACATTGTAGAGAATTTCATCTATTGACCGGCGTGAATAGCTCGCTATTCCACTCTGACAAACCATGTGGATCTGACTTTAAGCCACAGCCAGATGCAGCAGCTTAACCAATAGGAATCCCTGTGGTGTTGCCAACCTGGAGGTATTGAGAATCACTGAGTTGCAGGCCTGGAACCCGAGTGGGTGGCAGCTGCAAGCATGCTGGTTTTTTTTTTCCTTTTAAAATAATCTTTTTAAAATCTTTTTTTAATATTTAAAAAAAAGAAAAAAAGAAATTGGGCTATTTGAGGGCATTTCCAAGGGGTTAGCTGATATTTGAGCAGATATGCACATCATAATATTGACTTGTTTTGAATCAAAAGTACAGAAATCCATGCAAAAGTACAGACATTTGAACAAAATATAGAAATTCGTACAAAAGTACAGAAATTCGAACAAACGTACAGACATTCATACAAAAGTAGAGAAATGCATCCAAAACTACAGAAATTCGAACAAAAGTAGAGAAATTCGTACAAAAGTACAGACATTCGAGGGATTTTGGGGTCAATCCGTGACTTGTGAGGTGACTGATCAGAACCTTCAATTTCTGTGACTCTTGCGGGAATTTCGTAAGTTTGTTTGTTGTTGTTTTACGTCCTAGCAACATCTAAGGTCATATCAGGATGGGCACCAAATTGTGACAGTGCACACTCAAGTATGGCTAATTTAGTGCTGTCCCACTGGGAAATCAGGTTGCTGGCACCATGACCTGATATTCCACTCATTCACATTATCCTGACACTGAGCTAACCACTCCTTGCCCTATCCTATTAATTCCGAGCGCAAGGCCAGGAAGCGAAAAGTATCAATTTTAAAGTCATTGGTTTAACTTGACCGGGAACGGAAATCCCGACCTTCCGCACGCGAGACCCGCGCTCTACAGATTAGGCCACCGCGACCGGTGAAACTTCGGGAGAGTTGGCAACACTGTCCCTGCATAATTAACACAGTGACGCTAAACCTGCAGCAGTCGGTATTCATTCACCAGGCACAGCGCCTTCCCACACAAACCCATCCCATACACCCCCCCCCCCCCCCCACCAGCACACTGAACACACACCTGCCCGAACAATACTGGCCGCACACAAATCAATCAGCTGTGGATTAGACAGACCTTTTGTTAATCTCATTCAGACACGCCACGAAGCTCCGGGTCCAGGCGGATCCCGATGAGAATTCATAATAATTCCGGTTTTTATATAGCTCAGTGTAACTAGCATTACAATAACTTCTCTGCCTTACCACATATTCGTGTGTGATAGTCTATGTAGTATTACACCCGAGTGTTGAATATGTGTCTGTATCACAGGGAGGTGCCATACTATAACAGTCACATTGTCTCTAAGCATGAGGAAGACCACTTTTCCACGATGGAAAATGCCCTTGTTTAATCAGCTAATATACTTCCCATCCCAAATTAAAAACAATTTGTAAGAATGAGGAGTCCACATTTAATGTGTGATCAAGAGGTCAAGCATATTCTGAGCATTTTAAAATTAATATAATTTGATATATATATGAGACTGTCTCAAAAGGTGCTAAGCAATATGGGACAAAACTTTGTCCATTGTAACGATCAACATACTATCTGCTTATGCATTTGCTCAGGCTAACTGATTAGTTTTTTACATGGTGTTTCATAATCCCAATAGAATACATATTGTTTTAAAGCAAATGTCCTTGTGTTTTCAGTGTAACTGTTTCTGTGCTGTTTTGTGTCAATCGTTACAATGGACAAAAAAAAAGAGTTATCACCTTTTGAGACGTGCTCATATATGTATACAGTAAAACCTCTCTATAATGACCACTCCACAGACTGACCAATCCCATATATCGATCGCTTTATTTGGGTCCCAACAGTACCATTGTAAGGATATTATAACTCTCTAAACCGACCACCTCCCTAAATGGACCACCTATAATAGGTCCTATGGTCGGTCGATTTAGAGAGCTTTTCAATCAATCAATCAATAGTTCCGTCCTCTAGTCGAGGCTTGGATGCAATGGTTCTCCACTTGTCCCGATGGTGTGCTGTTCTGTGAATAATTCAAGCCTGTCCACTGTGAAATATTTGTAAAGCATGATGTTCTTGGTCTCCCTCTCCCTCTGCCTCTGCTGCCATTCACCTTCCCTTCCAACAATGTAAGGTATATTGAACTCTGACGAATGATGTGGCCAAAATAAATCAGTTTCTTTGTCTGTATAGTGGCAAACAAGCTTTTCTTATTTTTATATTTTCTGAGAACTTCTTTGTTGGTGATCTTCTTTGTCCATGATATTTTCATCATCCTTCGATAAGTCCACATCTCAAATGCTGCTAAACGTATGAGAGCTTTTACTTTATGTATATGTGTATTTATATTTGTATATCCTAGGTCATTTAGGTTAGAGATGCTATGGTATTTCGTACTACCCGTGCAGATGAAGATACCACACTACATATAATTAATATACAGAATAAGAGCTGTTGGTAACAGTTTTGAGATGATACATAAATAACCGTTGTGAATGTTGCATCTCACCTCATCAGAGCAACATATAGAAATACTCAAAGGTGGGAATATATCGTGCAGTGTGCTACGATCCAAAACACCCTACCCGTGTAGTAAGTTCAAAACACTACCCCACAAAAACACTACGGTAGTGTTTTCAACCTAGCTTCAAAAGACTATGGTAGAGTTTTCAATCTAGTGTAAAGTCGACGGCTGGCATCTGTGGTTGTGTAGGCAGGATAGAGGAAATCAATACAGGCAAGAAGACAAAGGAAGAGTATAAAGAATGAAAGTAGAGTGAGAGCTTGTTCCCTCAGGTTTATTATTATATAGTGGTACATGGGTCTGGTATAGCATACCACCTGACCATTATCTCCAATCAGCAACAAGCATTTATAGTTCCAACAATGACCAGTAAGCATTCTGGGGTCACCATGGCTACTGTGATCTACCCACCACCACCATGCGGTGTGGCTGCTTGGCCTCCACCTGCCTGAGCTGTGTGTGTGGTGATCCGTGACTAACAGTTGGGGGGAGGGGGTAGTGAATAGAGCTCTTGAGGCTCCTTACACTATCACTGGTGCCTCATGCACACTATCGAAATACCGAAATAGCGAATGGTAGACAGGAAGTGTGAACACTTATTTGTCTACCTAATACACAATGACTATTTACCATAAGTAAAGAATCACCAGCAACTACATAAATACATTCATGCACCTGGCCCTATATATCATTTACATTATTAGACCATTTATACTCCATTACAGACCATTTGCATACCCCACCAATACGTTTTATCGGAATATTTTACACTAGGTTCAAAACACTATGGTAGTGTTTTGAACGTGCTACACCGGCATTCCCTTTGAATAAACCAGGAGATTAGCTATTCAGGTAATTGCACAACATCGAAACCGGCATCACAGCCCTGGTGTCCCGCAATGCATAATTTGTGGAACAAATTACCACAACTCATGTCCACTCGTAGCCGGCGGTGATGGATGCCTCACCCGAGTCGTTAACCAGCATCAACTATTGATGAATGGGGCTGACAGACTTACATGCAAGTAGGGAGGTAGGTGAGGTAAGCATGCAGGTAGGTAGCTAGGTAGGCAGGTAGGTATGCTGGTAAGTAGGCAGGTCTGTGAGGTGGCTAGGCAGGTCAGTAGGCAGGTAGGTAGGCAGGTAGGTAGGCACGCAGATAGGGAAGCTGGCAGGCAGGTAGGCAGGTAAGTAGATATATATGTAGGTACTTAGATGTGTAGGCAGGTAAGTAGGCATATGTGGAGGCAGGTCGGCAGGTCGACAGGTCGGCAGGTCGGCAGGTCGGCAGGTCGGCAGGTCGGCAGGTCGGCAGGTCGGCAGGTCGGCAGGTCGGCAGGTCGGCAGGTCGGCAGGTCGGCAGGTCGGCAGGTCGGCAGGTCGGCAGGTCGGCAGGTCGGCAGGTCGGCAGGTCGGCAGGTCGGCATGTAGGCAGGTAAGTAGGCAGGTAGACCGGAAGGCAGCTAGGCAGGTAAGTAAGTAGACAGGTAGGTAGGCAGGTAGGTAGATAGGTATGTATGTAAGTAGGCAGATAGGTAGTGAGGTAGGAAGACAGGTAGATGTGTAGGTAGGTACATAGGTAGGTAGGCAAGCAAGTATGAAGGTAAGCAGCGCTATATGTAGGCAGGTAGGTATATATGTAGGTATATACGTAGGTAGGCAAGCTTGAAGGCAGATAGGCAGGTAGACACGAACGTAGGCAGGTAACTAGGTAAACAGTTAGGCAGGTCGGTAGGCTGGCAGGTAGGTAGTAGGTAGGTATGCAATTTGACAAGTAGGGAGGTAGGTAAGTAGCCAGGCAAGAAGGCAGATAGATAGGTAGGTAGGATTGTAGGTGGACAGTTAGACAGATACGAAGGTCAATATGTAGGCAGGTGGGCATGTATGTAGGCAGGTAGGCATCCAGCTAGGTATACATGTAAGCAGGTAGGTAGGTAGACAGGTAAGCAGATAGGTAGATAGTTAGGCATCCAGCTAGGTAGACAGGTAGATATCCATGTAGGAGGGTATGTATGCAGGTAGGCAGGCACCTAGGTACGCAGGTAGGCAGGCAGGCAGACAGGCAGCTAGATAGACAGGTAGGAATGTAGGTAGGTAGACAGGTACGCATGTAGGTAGACAGGTAGGCAGTGGGAGATCCACGGCTCCTTACACACGCCACCTGCAGTCGCCATGTTCCTGTTTATGCGCACTCACTGACGTGCGCACACATGATGGCAGTCCGACAACAGCGCCAAAAGAAGCGTTACGCGGGCATTTGTACTGTAATCGAATCGACCCCGCAGCCTATAATCATTGCAGACACGCCATAGGTGTGCTAATGCTAACCACACCCAGCTGCACGTTAATGTGCAGCGCGTGGCTCTGTCACCGGGGGTATTGGTTGGAAGGGATTCCAAGCTTAGTTATAGTACCGTTATTACCCTGCAACCACAATAATAATATTTATTACCTCTATATCATTATATGCAGAGTTGTAAACCACTGCCTTGTGGTACAGGTTCTTGAGAGAATCGAAGGCTAAGGGAGCAAACCCTAATCAGAAAACCATGTCACTGTGGCAGCATTAAGGGCGGTTGATGGATGGAACTCCCAACATCTCCCGACCAGCCAATTCAGGGACAAATAGTTTTGCGCCTGTCTGGACATGTTCGTGCCAGTGTGAAACCTCTATTTGCTCCCCGAGAGAGTGCCGCTGGTAACTTGCAAAAGCCAGCAGCACTTCAACACTTTTGCAGGCAGCTTTCATGAAATATATACCATCAAGAGAAACCTGAAGCTGAGAGACATTAAGACCGACTCATGGACATCACTCTCACAGCAGAGAGCTAAATGGAGAGCGGCAGTCAAGTAATGAAAGCAGTCTTTGTCGCATCACGACTGACAGCATGATGATGATGATGATGATGATCATTATATGCACACAACATGCTTTTCGAATATTATTTAGCTACCCCAAAATTCCAAAATATTTTACACTAGGTCACACCTACCCGGATCAGGGGCCGGACGAGCCCCGGCCCGTGATCCGGCGTGGGGCGTGGTGATCCGGCATGATCCGTGGCTCATCCGTGGCTGGTCATTGGTGGTCTGTGGTGATCCATGGCTGGTCCTTGGTGATCTGGCATCATCTGGGGTCAGCCCCAGATGTTTTAAAATGCTTAAAACATCCGGGGTGATCCGGGGGCGATCAGGGGAATATTGCAATCTGGGGTTAACCGGTATCTTCCATGTGAGATCCGTGACTCATATGGGTTGTCCGGGGGTCGTCCGTGTCTCGTCCGGGGCAGTCCGGGTCATTTTATACTCCGGGAGTAGTCCGGGGTTGTCTGGGCGTCATCCGGGGGTTGTCCGGGGCCGATCCAGGGCTGATCCGGGACTAATCCCTGGCTGTGGAACGTGGCTCGTCTGGGTAGGTGTGAGAGTGAGGCAAAAACGACCAAAAATAGCGATTTTATACAGGACGGTCCGGGGTGGTCCGGGGGAGTAGTCTAGGGGTGGTCCGGCTTAAAATCCGGGGCTCGTCCAGGTAAGTGTTACTTGGGCTTAAGTTCGCCAATATCATCAGGTGTGTTATGCAGCGGGGAATACTAATGTTGTCGTGTGTGTTACATTCGCTGATTTAACAGTGGGAATTTTAACCAATCATCATCATCATCATCAATTCCTTAGCCGTGAGGGTCGCTGGGGCTCCACATGTGACTTTGCAACCAGTTTTCTCCAGTTTTCGATCGGACGCGGTGGCCGATTCGGTAGAGCACAGACCTCCCGTGCGGAAGGCCGGTTGTTCAATTCCCTTTTGAGTCAAACCAATGGCTTACAACACTGATACTTGGGGATGTCCGAGCCAGGCGTTCGGCATCATTAGGAGAGGGTGGCTCAGTGTCAGGATAATGTGAGTGAGTAGGATATTAGGTCATGGTGCTTGTGGCCTGGCATCCCCGTTGGGCAGCAGTATAATGCTGCCATGCGTGTGCACAAGTTGGTACCCATTCTGATATGACAGTAGATGTTGCCAGGACGTAAAACTCCAACAAACAACCATCTTCATTTTTCCATGTCTCCACTGCCCTCTGGGACCTGTCAAACTCCAGGTATGTCCATTCACTGGAGTTGTCTTCCCACATTTTCCTTCATCCACCTTGTTTTCCTTCCTATTCCACTGTGCCTTGCTAGACGGTTTTGGTCTGGGGCCGTATGCACCAATCGGAGTTAGGGCCTTAACCGCGGCTTGGCTAGCTCCACATGGCTAAATGTGAGAAATCGGTATGCACCAATTGGTGCCAGCGCTAACTGCCGACCATAGCCTAGGCTAAGCTAAACCATTTTCAAATCAGGTTTAACTGCTAGCCGGGGCGGTTAGTGTGCGTGTGTGGGTCTCAATCTATTCAATGCGATCATATTTGACAGATTTACATACGCAATAAGTGAAATTTAATCAAATTAACCCTAAAATCAAACTGTTATTAACACTCCCGCCCTATTGGCGGCATTATTCATATTGTCGAATCGACGAATGTAGAGTAAATAAATCGCCGCCGCCGCTTCAACGTCGATATCCATACTGTCCAACGTCAACTAAAAATGGCCGCCGCTGCCGCTGAATCAATGGCAATATATTAGGCCCAAATCTATTCAATGCTGTCATATTTAACAGAATTACACATGCAATAAGTGAAATCTTATCAATTTAACCCTAAATTCGAACCGATATTAACGCCGCCGCCGCATTGCTGGCGTTATTCATATCATCGACTGGAGGGAATTCCCAAATCTATAAATAAACTCACGGTTAGCTAACCGCCCCAGCTAGTACATTGGTGCATACCGTTCCACACATTTCTCCAACCCCTCGCTACCCTGAGGTAGCTAAACGCGGCTAGTGCCTTAACTCCGGCTAAGCCTATCACCGATTGGTGCATACGGCCCCTGGTCTGATGAATGCAAAATATTGACATTCCACTGCAGTTTGTGTCTGTGCAATTGTGAAGCGATCTTTGTGACATTCTATTCCTAGGTGATGCATTTATATGATAACAGTTTAACTTATAATTCAGACACTCAGGTTTGAAATGCAGATATGAACCGATTCGTGTGTAACTGCTGTGAAAGTGGCAGGAATCATGTGAGAAGTGTGTCATGATCGTACTGCTCGTTGGAATTTATACATAAGCACCAGCTGGTAATTTACTTACGGGAACAAATGGAGACAAGAGGAAAGTGGAAATAACCAAATTTAATGGAGAACATAACCTGCAGGCAGGTCGGTCTTGGCTGGAGAACATATCGATATCGTATCTCATGTCATGAGTTGATAGCAATTCGGTTGTACATGGTATCGTGGTGAGTATAAGATCTCTTAAGTTGTATCATGAGATCATTGTCAATTGTATCGTAAATTGATTAGTGATTAGAGATAAGAATAGTTAAATGTTGTTTGCTGTGAAGATAGTGTCTAGGGTCAAGAAAGATATTAGAAAAGGGAGAAGGAGTAGCTCAGAACCAGCAGCCCTCAACCCCTCCCCATTATCATCATCTGAAGCGACTTGCATGGACAGGATCAAGCGTGAGAATGAAGTACGTGGTAGTAGTAAGTGGGCAGGTAGTGGGAGAGAGAAAATAGTGCGAGAAAGAAGTGCATGAGTTCCCGCCAGTAAATTATCCATGTTGACTCGCCAACATGCGTAATGTATAGGGGTAGTCACGTCCTAGCTTTCAATCAATCAATCAATGGGTGCCGACTTCTCGAAGAAGGTTGGCTGCAATGGACCTCCATCTCTTCCTGTCATTCGTTCCTCTCACGCATTCCGCATAGCTCATTGCTGTCCACTCAGTGATGTTGTCCATCCATGTTGTTCTCCTTCTCCCTCTTGGTCTTTTCCCTTCTATCTTCCCTTCCAGTATTCTTCTCTGTGATTCCTGGTGTCGTATCATGTGGCCAAAGTATTTAATTTTTCTGTTTTTGATCGTTTGTATTATCTGTCTCTTTATTTTCATTCTTGTTAGGACCTCCATGTTGCTTATCATTGCTGTCCATGGAATTTTTAACATTCTTCTGTATTGCCACATTTCAAATGCCTCAAGCTTTGTTGTTATTGCTTTCTTCAAAGTCCATGTCTCGCAGCAATATAAAAGTGTAGACCACACATAGCATTTTAGCAGTCGGAGTCTTGTTTTTATATTTATGTCTCTAGATGTTAGTACTTTCTGCATCTTTAGAAATGTTGTTTTGGCAATGTTTATTCTCCGTTTAATCTCTCTTTCACATCTGCCATCACTAGTTATTAAATGGCCCAGATACACAAATGACTTCACCTGCTCCAAGATTACACCATTAACTTTTATCTCTGCTCTTGGTTTGTATTCCTTTCTGCTGACAACCATGGATTTTGTCTTCTTTACATTCATTTTGAGGCCACATCTCTCACTTTTTTCTTTGACTTCATCCACTATATCTTGTAGTCGATTTGACGTTAAGGCTAGCAGTGCTGTATCGTCTGCGTATCTTGTGTTATTGATAATTCCACCTCCAACATTTATTCCTATGATGTCATCTATTTCTCTGAAAATCATTTCCGTATAAATGTTGAAAAGACTAGGTGATAGAACACATCCTAACTTTACTTATCAGCAATTATCACGTTCTGTATATCTGGAAACTATCTGTCATATGAGCGTTATTTAAGGCCTAGTCCGGGCTGAAGATCTTTTTAGAAAAGCTGTCAATACTAGGGTCAACTAAGTCATTGGGTTCAATCAGCTTGTAAAGTCGACGGCTGGCAGTTTGACTGGTGTAGATAGGCTAATAGGAAATCACTACAGGCAAGGAAGGAAAGTAGATATAGAGTGAAAGGTAGGAGAGTTAGACTCCCTTCTTTATTACATATATATAGTCTCAGGAATCAAGATGGTGGTGTACACATGACCAAATCATCCAATCACCAACATGAATTCTTATATTAGCCAATGAACATTCAATATCCTTGTAACCAAGGCCTGGTTAGGTCTGGCTACAGTGCCCTGTTGTGTCTGGTGTGCAGTGATCCATAAATAAAACTTGGGGGGAGGGGGTATGTGAGGAGAGTTCCAAAGACTCTCTCACATGTCAAGAAGTGACGCTCTCTCATGTCAAGAAGTGACCCTCTCTCACTATCTATATTAATATACAATTTCTAGCTTTAATTAGTAATGGATCACCAACACCACATATACCTTATATGCCTTTGGTTTTACATACCATCTACCATTATATAGACCATTTGCAATTTATTATAGAATAGTTCTCCATAGCCCATATCTCAAATATCGGAAAGTTTTACAAGCTGGTATTTTGGCCTGATGACCTGCCACATGGGTAGTGGGCACTCAGCTATGTCAGCCCTGGTCATACCTGATAAAGCCAACTCATCATTCCTACAACATGTTGTAAAAATATACGGATTTTCGGTAAAGCATTATATATTGGCAGAGAGCATTATTATTCTTGGGCTTTGGAGTGGGGAGAAGGTTATGTAATCTAAAAGCAATGGTGCCCCCACTCACATGATGACATGATATAAACTATGTGAGATATATGTTCATGCATGATGCCTAAAGTTAATGAAGAGATGTTCTTATATATGAAGCAGTTCAAGGTTGATGAAATGTTCCTCTATGTATTCATAAAGAATGCAATTGGAGAAAAGGACATTTTTGGTATATACATATATATATCTAATTGTTACTGTATACAACTACCTGTTCCTACCGGACCCAGGGCCAAGCACACCAGCCATACCACATTCCTTAGAGCCACACCCTGCCGGCTGGTTTGGGCAGCAACTCCCTCATATTAGGGCATTGCACTGACCAGTCTGTAGGGGAGTGTCTGATTGGCTGGCTGTGGGAGATCCAGTCACCTGACCCCCTTTGGCCTATCATGACCACACAAGTCTCATTCTAATTAATTATTCAAGAAACTTCTCCAGACACTCTGGAGAGGGATCACTCTATGCCTGGCTCTTGAGTGAGACAGACCTACTCTTGAGCAGGAACCCCAGACACTCTGTCTGATGCTAGCCAATTCACCTATTCAAATTGAGTGTATAAACAACCATAGGACTCCTGTCCCATGGGCTGTAGGCACTGCTTTCAGTGTACAGGCTAAGTTGGTAATGAGACATAGTGTGGACAGTAGGTGAGGAGTGAAGGTGATAGGTCACATGTAGGGGGATGGACAGGAGTTGATGCCAATAAAGCACAACTGACTCACTGTTCATCTGTGTGACTTGTTTTCCTTTCTCTTTTAAGTAATGGTTCCCGAGTCTTGGTTAGTATGACTGCATCACAGGTGAAATGAAGGGGAGAGTTTTGTAGTAGCATGGGGTCCTCACAGCGGCCGAGTAACCTCATGTTATTATAATGTGTTGATATTGTGATAGAACGCATACGGCCGCTTCCTACATAGCCTTTGTCAGTAACCTCATGCGGAAGAACGAAGAGAAGGTAGTCATTGCCCACCCGGGGAACAGAGAAGTAGGAAGCAGGAGGTGGGAATAACACAACTGTATGTTCATGACAGGCAGGGTGACTGGCTGACTATAGTGCAGCTCTACTCAATGCAGCTGTGAGTGACTGGTAACAAGGCCCGACATGCAAGTGAAGTTATGGTAATTAGTAATAGTTACATGAGAAATAAATGCATTTTAATCACAATCACAGGACATTTCAATCATCATAAACAAAGCATTTTTATCATCAGTCATCAATCAATTATTAATCAATCATAAACAAATCATCAATCATCAAATCTACATAAATGCACACATTTAAATAATATGAGTTTCAATTTTTAAATTTCTTAGTTTTTATGTTTATTTAGTTTTTGCTCGGGTTTATTTTTAAAGATCGAGTTAAGTGCATTGGTTGTGGGTGGGTTAAGAAGACATGTTGCTGCTACAGTGGCCCGTGGGTGAATAGCTATGCCGAGGCTCGCAGGGGCGAGTCTGGGGGTGGGGTTTTGAGGTTGAAGATGATTGGTGGAGGGGGCGTGTGGAGTTGGCCAGTGGGTGGCTTGTTGGTGTGAGTGGCAGGTGGGAGGGGCTGCTTACCTGTTCTCTGCACCCCCAGCAATTTCAGCAAATGAGCGCCACCTGCTCATTTAACCCCATGTGTGCTTCCAACGTTTATGTCCAACCCCATGACACCACGAGACCAAGTGACACGACCCCTGACCAGCTAGGTCAGTGGAGCTCATGTACAGACGACTACAATGTTGACACTACTTGACTTCTACTATCCATTTTGAATTAAAAACAGAAACCCGATTTTTCATGTCATTAGTTTGTTGGTGTTTTATGTCAAATGTCATATCAAGCCGGGACCGGATATGGAGTGCATTGCTTATTGCTCATATGTAAGAGTATATACACGGGTTTCAATTCAGTTTTTTAATAATAATAATAATATACCTGATGCTTTTATATGTGTTTCTTCATATCCCGAAAACAAATTTAATGAAATGCAAAATAAACATGATACTCCTGGGATATCTTATACAATATTGATTATCCAGGCTACCGACCTCCATCAGATGTCAATGGCGGCTTGTATTCCCTGGTAATTACATATGATGTACTGATGATGTACACATCATGTACACATCATGTACACATCATATACACATGATGTACCGATGATGTACACCTGATGTACCGATGATGTACTGATGATGTACACATGATGCACTGATGATGCACACATGAGAGTCAATCTTGCTGAGCTATCAGATGCTGCTGCTGACAGAATGGTATGGAAATGGTGCAACACTATGAAGTTTCCATGAGTGGTGCGCACTGTCACAAGTCGGTAACTGCCCTGATATAACCTTAGACGTTGCTAGTGCGCAAGCCCCATTGACTCACTCTTTCCGTGACCAAACCAACATAGATTGGCTACATATGATGTGTGTTATATACACGATGCAGAATACAATAGACGAAATATAAGTAGACATCAACAAACAATAGAATGTGTTTCTGTTACAAAATGTTTTAGATTGCTCAGGTGTATTTCACTGAGTCAAACGCAAGGCTAGTGAGTGGGTGGGTTGAGAAGAGATGTTGCGCTGACGGTAATCAGTAGGTGAGTGTCTGTGTGCTAGGCGGCTGAGTATGAGGTAGAGGGTGAGAGTGGCGATGAGCTGATTGGCTGGTGGGAAGAAAGGCGGGCCAATCAGTGGGAGGCGGTACGGACTGTTATTGGCAGGTGTGGGAGGGGCTGCTTCACTGTTCTCCACGCCACCAGCAATGACAGCAAATGAGCGGATGGCGCTCATTTAACCCAATGTCCCCATTTAGAGGTAACAATTTAACTTCGAGCTAATTTAATTTAGAGTTAACAATTGAACCCAAAACGAGGACCTGTGAGGTTTGAACCCCAGTCGTGAACCTATTCAGTAACAGGGTTACGTAATAGTCAGTACCTTTCACATGCATTCATCGATGCTCACGGACCCAGCTGACTCAGAGGCATGAGTGGGATAATCAAGGCTTTTATTTGGGCGCTCCCCGCCCGGTGGCATGTAAATTGACTGTGTATCATCGGGAAAGAAGCGAACGAGCAAAGGCCCCGATATATTGGGGAAATGAAATGTGATGAGGGCAGATGAGTCATGTGAACAATCTAACAAATGAGTAATCAATTACCTTAAAGTACAATAGCAATAGTTAATGATAAACATATGAGATAACAGTAGAGGGTACATTTAAGTAGGTGTGATCTGTCAACTGCGCGGGTGTCAGTCACTCATTAGATGGTAATCTTTATTTTTTACTTCAAATGCTTGATTGGTTTTCCGTTTTGTTGATTGTTGTGGGCACAATCAACTGCAGGTGTGGGTGGGTAAAATTTGAGGTGGGAAGTGGTCAGTGCAGGTGTTTGGAGAAGACTGACCAGCTTCTGTGGCTCTGGAAGACGCCAGGATAGTGCCTGGCCGTGATGGCTGGCAGGAGTTTTTATAGGCCGGAAGGGGGGAGATGGCCTCCCCCTCCCTCCCCCGCCGGCGGGGGTGGGGGGTGGGGTGCGTGAGCGACCGTGTCGCGCATCACTCCCCCCACCCTCCCAACCACAGTAGTGGCAGGGGGGAGGGCTTCGGCCTTGAGCCTGCCATGTCCAGCAATGACACCCAATGAGCGACCTCGCTCATTCAAGACAATGTCATTAATACATTCTATGTGAGTTCTGCTACATATACTATCACTTTAATCATGTTTCATTTAAGTATGTTTGAGCTGCATTTCATGAATGCGCCCGCCAGGCACATTGGTATCGATGGTTTATATTAGGGTGGCCTTGCTTGGAGCTGGGATAGATTGAAAGAGGGAGGTGTGTGAGGGAGGAGTTGAGGGTGTGAGAAGAGATGGTACTGCTGAGGCCTCAGGTACATATATATATATATATATATATATATATATATATAGGCCAAGCATAATGGCGGGACGTGTGATGCATAAACCCTATGCTGGTGACTCACACAGACATGTGATGAATGGACAACACCCCGGACTGCTTCAGGTCCCCGCCTCAACTTGAGGCATTCCACACTGCTAATGCAATACCATGCTTCCTGTCTTCGCACATACAGGGACAGGCACCGACTTGGTGGGTAGGCCTATATGGTGGATGCTGCTAAACGGTTGCATAGTCCGATAGATCTGAGCTTTTGCCATTTTCTGAGATAAATATATTAAGTTGATCGTTATAATCTATTTTACTCTAGCTTGAAGTAACTTTAGTTTAAATGGCTAAGTTTGAGATATTTGAAGAGCAAATGTACTAAATTACTGTTGGTAGGCAGGCTAAAACTCTCAGCTTCTCCAGTAGCAAGTTCTATTAAAGTGGCTCTGTATGTTTGATTCGTGCACCAGTATATAAGGTAGATATGTAGAATTAAATCTAGGTCATTGTTTTGATTTTTATAATTTGATCTTTTCATCGGACTAGGCACAGTGATGCGCTTTTAAGTGCTGAGGCTGCCCAACATCTGACACCATCTACAGTATTGAGGAAGTGGACAGTACATATTTTAGTTTGCTTTCTTTGTTGTTGTTTTACATCCTAGCAAAATCTGAGGTCATATCATAATGGGCACCGACTAGTTAGAGTGCACACTCATGGCAACTTCACTGCTGCCCCACCAGGAAACAAAGCTGCCAGCACAATGACCTAATATCCCACTCAGTCACATTATCCTGATTCTGAGCAAACCAGTCCTTGCCCTAACCTAATAATGCTGAGTGCCAGGCTAGGAAGTGACAAGTATGCATTTTTAAGTCATTGGTTTCAGTCGACCAGGGTTGGTTGCGACCTGGGAAGCAATGCATAGACATATATATGGATATATATATATGGGTGCATAATGCTGAGTCGGATACAGGCAACTTATCTGATTTATACTCGTACAATTCTTATGTATCATGTATATATATACTTGAATTGGAATTAACTTGGAAGTGGAATCAGAGGTGCACTGACATGAGCAAGACAAATCTATTTATTCCCAAGTATTGTGATCGACAACACATATCTAAAATTGGTAAAGTAAAAGAAAAACACCAAAAACCACAAGTGAATGAGTAATGGCCATCCTCTGTTAAGCAATCTATCAGAGTGGTGTGGAGCATTAAACTCTCAAAGAGATTAATACGATTCCTATCTACTGTAATGCTGAACCATCTTTATTATGATAGATCACTATTCACAGACAGTTTGTTTCTCTGTTTGTTGCAGCTTTATATCCAAGCAACATCTAAGGTCATACCAGGACGAATACCGACGTGTTACAGTGCACACGCATGGTATCTTTATAGTGCTGCCCCACCGTGACCCAGCTAGGTGGTGACTATTCATTTTGTATGTCAATGGTGTGTCGCCCGGGCTTCAAACCCACGCCGTTCCACACTAGAAGTCACCCCAAAGGACTAATTTACTGAGTATTAGGATAATATGACTGACTGATTGAATCATAGTGCCGGTGGCCTAGTCTCACACTTACAGTGTGGCAGCACTATAAAGTCGCCATGAGTACACACTGTCACAAGTCGGTGCCTGTCCCGATAACACCGTAGATGTTTGCTAGGACATAAAAACCGTCAACACGCAAACAAACTATCCCCATAATAATCGATAATAATATGTATAAAAGTAAACCAGCTCCCCATGAACGTCAATTCATCCAATGCCAATTTGTTATAACATCAGTGAGGAAAGAAAATATATATACGTGTACTAAGGGCGGTATACTGGATATTTCTACCAAGTTATCAAGGAATAACATGCAAACATAATCTTCAGCACGATACCATACATTATTCTATTTAATACTACAGGTCACCCACCTCAGAGTAATGACATCAAATAATGTCCAAGTAAATCTGTTTAATCTGGTCAAATCAGTACACTTACCACTGTTTCTGTTAAAGTCGTTGTTTTCAGGAACCTGACCCATGAGGTTAATGGGGGAGTTTGTGCCTGATTAAAAATCACGAGGGATGTATGGTATAACTATAAGGATACATCAGGACAGCACACCCAGGCACCACCTCCCATCTGTCCTATATAACGCCGTGCTGATATGACCTTAGATGTTGCCAGGACGTAAAACTCCACGAATAAACCAAAGCCATATACAGTATTACCCAGTTAAACCAAGGTCGGTTAAACCAATCGATCGGTTAATCCAAACTTGTTTCGGCGGCCCGGCAAAATACTACCATTTATCATATAGAAAAGTTGATTAAACCAAATTCGGTTAATCCAAATTATCGGTTAATCCAAACAAAATTGTCGGACCCCAGGCCACTCATGTATGGTTAAACCAACCTTTCATGTGATTATGAGGTCATCTGAGACCCCACTGACTTTTTTTATATGATAAATGGTAGTATTTTGCCAGGCCGCCGAAAAAAGTTATGATTAACCGATCGTTTGGTTTAACCGAGCTGGGTTTAATGGGGTTATACTGTACATACATAAAACACAATAATCAAAGTGTCCACATACATTGTATATTACATGTGCAATACACGCTTACTGAAAGTCAAAGTCAAAGCCAAATCTCAGTTAAACCAATGCTCGGTTAATCCAAACAAATTTCTAGGGTCCCTTCAAGTATGGTTTAACGAGGTTATACTGTATAAGGTTCATTATGCCCAGGCTGTAAGTTGCTGTGTGGGGACTTATTTAACGCGCTGGGAAGCTACTAGCAGGTTGCAGCTTATAGGTATAACAGGCAACACCCCTTTGGGATACCAGACGGGGTGGTCTGAATTAGTTGAACGTCCGTCTCCCGTTTTGGTAGATCGTGGATTTGAACCCACATGTTCGAATCCTGGTCGAGTCAAACCAATAACTTATAACATTAATACTTGTCACTTCCTAGCATGGCTCTCGGCATTAATAGGAGAGGGCAAGGACTGGTTCACCTCAGTGTCAGTTTAATGTGACTGAGTCGGATATTGGGTCATGGTGCCAGTGGCCTGATTTCCCAGTATGCCAACACTATAAAGCTACCATGAGTGTGCAGTGTCACAAGTTGGTACCCGTCCTGATATATGCATAGATGTTGCTAGGACGTAAAACTCCAACAACTAATCAAAGCCATATATAACATTCATTATGCCCAGGCTGTAAGCTGCTATGTGTGGATTTATTTAACGTGCTGGGAAGCTCCTAGCAGGTTACAGCTTATAGGTATAACAGGCAACACCCCCTCGGGATACCAGACGGGAGGGCTGAAATAGTTGAACGTCCGTCTCCAGTGTTGGTAGATCGTGGGATTGGAACCCACAGGTTCGAACCCTGGTCGAATCAAACCAATGACTTATAAAATTGATACTTGTCACTTCCTAACAGGGCTCTCTGCATTAATAAGATAGAGCAAGGACTGGCTTACCTCAGTGTCAGGATAATATGACTGAGTGGGATATTGGGTCATGGTGCCAGTGGCCTGATTTCCCAGTATGCCAACACTATAAAGCTACCATGAGTGTGCAGTGTCACAAGTTGGTACCCGTCCTGATATATGCATAGATGTTGCTAGGACATAAAACTACAACAAACAATCATTATGCCCAGGCTGTAAGTTTGCTATGTGTGGATTTATTTAACGCGCTGGGAAGCTCCTACCAGGGTGCAGCTTATGGGAACAACGAGAAACACCCCCTCGGGATACAACAACAACATACCGGCAGTAGGGCCATTGCCCTGCACTAGCCAGCTCGGACACCGCAAGCCACATGGCACAATGGGAAGGCTATGGCTGAGCGCAATGCAGTGTAAGTAATGGCCGGCCCTGTCCGCCAAGGCAGGTAATTGATATTTTATTTAGTTTATTGCACCCTAGCCATCATAAACGCCCGCACAGCGCCGTCTGGCCTTATACTATCTGCCCGGCGGCCCGGCCCTGGACGGGGAGGGGGCCGGGTGGTGCCGGGTCGGGGTGGGGCGGGACGGAGTGGGACGGGGTGGAGTGGGACGGGGCGGGGCGGGGCTGGGTGGAGTGGGACGGGGTGGGGTGGGGTGGGCAGGGGATAGGCGGGTAGCGGCAGGGCGGGGCGGAGTGGGTCATGCATACTGTCTGCAGTGTAGAACCGTTGGCGTAGGGCAAAAAAAAAAAATGCAACTTAGTAAAATGTGTTTGAGTGTTAGCGGGGACTGACACCCAATACATTCAGGGGAAGGTTCCCCCTTGAGCAGAAAAGCATGTGTAAGCCACGAGTGGCCAATACGGCAGCGGCTAAGGACCACTTGGTCCCTCCGACCTCCCGCATGAGTCTGTGGTGGCTTTCCCACAGATGGTTCAATTTCTTTAAGTTTATTAATGTTTTCATCCCACTCATGTTGCCATTTGGATTTTATGTGGGTGGCTATTGGTACAGCTGATGGAAGATATAGACAAGATGCACAACTTGGGATATTACATGAAAACACTTCTGCACAGACTTCTATGCACAACATTAAGACTTCAACAGTGTTCAACTTCAACTTCATCTCTCTCATGTCGTTAGTAGATGCTTCTGCATGTAAACGAGCATGTCCTTATATCTAGCCTGAATAAACTTCCAATGTTTAAAGAATACATCGTCTTCAAGCACCATGCAACGTTATCAGAAAAAGGCAATTGGAGCATATTCCAAATTACCATCTGGTATTTACCTATAAGCCATCCCGTGATACATCCCATAATAGGCACAGCATCTGCAACTATGCCGTATAACTAACTATATGGCCTTTTTTTTCTAAAGCCTTAAAACGTGGATAGGGAACAAGAAGAAATACTTCTTCAGACGGATGTACTACTATGAGGATGAGTAATGAGTCTACAATAATACAAATACTCAATACAAGCATTAAAAAAACAGCCTTTTTCTTCTTTGTAATAGAAATAATCCCAGCGTAGCAATCTGTGAGTTCTGCTCTCGTCACTGACACAAAAAGGTACCCACGGTTTCTTAGACCTTCTTGGAACGCGTGTTTTTAACCTATACTGAGTGAAGCCAAGTCGCTGGTTGCAGTCTGTACTGCGTCAAATGCCCGGCACCCGTCACATATTGCAGGTACCGGGGGCAGTGGCCGAATCGGTAGAGCGCAGGCCTCCCGTGCGTGAGATCGGGAGTCCGGTTCCCGGTTGAGTCAAAAGCAATTACTTACAAAATTGAATCTTGTCGCTGGCGCTTGGCATTAATAGGATAGGGCAAGGACTGGTTGGACCAGTGTCAGGATAATGTGACTGTGTGGGATATCAGGTCATGGGGATAGCGGCCTGATTTACCACTGGGGCAGCATTATAAAAGTCACCATGAGTGTGCACTGTCACAAGTCTGTACCCATCGTGATATGCCCTTAGATGTTGTTAGGACATAAGCCAACAACTAACAACCGCATATTGCGGACAGTTAGTTGTAATACCTGCTGAACAAAGATGGTAGCGGAATGGCTGAATGAGTCGAGTGCTCCCTTCCCATGGGGCAGGTCGTGGGTTCAATCCCCGCTCGGGTCAAATCGAAGAATCATCGGATTGTGCAGCTTTAATTCCCTGCAGCTATGTGAGGGGGTTATAGGTGGGGAAATAGAAAACATGACAGGAATTCGCCAACATCGAATTGTACAGCTTTAATTCCCTGCAGTTATGTGAGGGGGTTACATGTGGTGAATAGCAAACATGACAGGAATTCGCCAACATCAGATTGTGCAGCTTTAATTCCCTGCAGCTGTGTGAGGGGGTTACATGTGGTGAATAGCAAACATGACAGGAATTTACCAACATCGAATTGTACAGCTTTAATTCCCTGCAGTTATGCGAGGAGAATATATCTGGAGTGGCTGGCTATTGTAGTTTTGGACCCTGGCAACAATTATGGTCATATCAGGACGTGTACCGACTTGTGGCAATGCACATTCATGGTGACTTTATGATGCTGCCCTACAGGGAAATCAGGCCGCCGGCACCATGAACCGACATCCCACCCAGTCACCTTATAGTGATATAGTGATTGGTAGACAGGAAGTGTGAACACTTATTTGTCTCTCATTTTTGCTTGAGTGCAAGTAATTAGCAGCACAAGGTAATAGTAGCATGTGGTGAATAAGTGGTCAAATTTCCCTATATCATCAGCCCATGCTTTTTCTAATCGGTTCTTGAATGAATTTATTGAGCCGGCATCTTAACATTTTGTGGGAGACTATTCAAATATTTATGATCATGTTGAGAAACTGTGTGCCTTAATTTTGACACGGCTCTGGGTTTTACTAGTTTGAGAGTATGGCCCCGGCTGCCTTCCTTTTGTTCAAGGTGAAAAATTGGTTCATATCTATTTTATCAAAACTTTCATAATTTTAAATACTTCAATTATGTCACTTCTTTTCCTTCTGTAGGAAAGAGTAGGAAGTTTCAATTTCCTGCAGCCTTGTTCATAGGGTAAGTCCTTTATAACGCAACTAGTTTCGTTGCAGTCTCTGACCTTTTCGATCTCCAGAATATCTTCGAAAAATGGGGCTCCAAATTTGTGGACAGTATCCAAGATCGGGTAACACGAGACTTAATAGAATGAGAACAATTGTTCTTGTTGAGGCGATGGAAGGTTCTTTTAATTATTCCTACTCTCTGGTTAGCATTTGAGATGATAGTCCTCATGTGTTTCTGAAAGGAGAGTTGGGAGTCGAAGGTTACTTATCCTGACACTGAGCTAACCATGCCCTGCTCTATCCTATTCATGCTGAATGCCAGGCTAGGAAGTGACATGCTATGCGAGGAGGTTATATGTGGGTGAATAACTACACTGCTGTTTTTTCTCTCTCAAGACTTTCGCTCGTTGGATGAGTGAGGTTTCCTCACATCTATCTGACGGCCCGGCCGATAAGGGCCCAGGGGGACCGGTGGACAGGGTGAGCAGATTAGCAAGGCGGTCCCAGGGGGGACTTTACCGGCATAAGAAAGACTAGCTGAGATCTTCCCTGCTCTCCCCAGGGTGAACACACGACCAGACAAATAAAGCCATCCACTCACCACCACTGTCAGCTGCGCTTAGATTCACGCGGGTTGTGGTCGGTGCGGTATAGTTTGGTTTTGTTGCTTTTTTCTCTCCCGGCGATTATATAATTGAGTGCCCACAGTCGGCGTGCAAAAAGGATGCCAATTTATGCACCCATCTGTCTATGCATATATGTGTATGCATTGCTTCCCAGGGCACAGTGACAGTAAAGCACTGATCAGTGGTATAGTAGTGCACTCACACTCACTCACACTAATGCATACTCACCCACACTCACTCATGCTCACTCACGCTCACCTGTACTCACTCACTTATACTCAGTTATGCTCATTGACACTCACTGAGTCACTCATACTCATACTCATTAAGTCACACTAACTCACACTCTCTCACGTTCACTTACACTCACTCACATTCACACTCACACTCATTCACACTCGCACTCACACTCACACAAACACTCACACTCACAGTAAACACTCACTTTCACTCACACCCACACACAATCACTCACACACACTCATATACACTCACCCACACTCACTTATACTTACACTCACTCACGGTCACTCATGCTCACTCACCATGACACTCATACTATGTCACACTCACTCACCAGGGACAAGGGAATTGATGAGGTATGATTGGCTGTTCACCCCCATACTTCTGGTGGATATCAAGAATGAGCGTAGTTTGAGAGTAGCGTGTCCCATCAATGTGACCAGAATTGAGACTCACGGACACCCCTCCTCCTGACCGTATCTCCATGCATTGCCAAAGGCCCCTTGTGTGACTGTCCAGTCACCAAACAACAGTTCCACCTATGTGTAAAGTCGTCATCTGGCAGCTGTAGTTGTGTAGGCAGGCTATATGAAATCAATACAGGCAAGGAGAGAAAGGAAGAGTATAAAGAGTGAAAAGTAGAGTGAGAGCTTGTACCCTCAGGTTTATTATTATATAGTGGTAGATGGATCTGATATAGCATACCACCTGACTATTACCTCCAATCAGCAACAAGCATTTATAGTTCCACCAATGAACAGTGAGCATTCTTGGGTTACCATGGCTACTGTGATCTACCCACCACCACAATGTGGTGTGGCTGCTTGGCCTGCACCTGCCTGCTGTGTGTGTGTGGTGATCCGTTACTAACAGTTGGGAGGGAGGGGGTAGTGAGTGGAGCTCTTGAGCTCCTTACACACTAAAAGTAGTGCCCCTCTCACACTATCTACCTAATACACAATGACTATTGACCACAAGTAAAGAGTCACCAGCAACTACATAAATACATACATGCACCTGACCCTATACATCAATTGCATTAATAGCCCATTTGTACTCCTTAATAGACCATTTCACATTCCCCACCAATGCGTTTTATCAGAATATTTTACATCTGTGTTGCTCACTATTCAACTGTCAACCTAAAGGCCCTGGCACACTACGACGTTTCTCACCGGCGTGCCGGCAGTGCACAAAATATTTGTAACCCGTCGACTCACGTCCAACTCTTCGGCATTTTGGGAGAAAGTTTAATGGGTTGTAGAGTGTTAGTGGTGTGTTTTTGGCGCGCAGCCAATGCGTTTCGACCCGCCAGCGGGTTCCCAGCATGCCATCGGCGTGTTGTCGGCGTGTTGACGGCGCATTGGTGTAGTGTTAGTACCGTGTCAACGTGTACATAACTGCCAGAAACACGTTAGGACACGCCCGCAGTGCGTCCACACCACGCGGCCAATGCGTCCAGGCGTGCCGGCTACACATCCAACGTGCCGAGAAATGCTGGAACAACGCCAATATTGTGCCGACTACCCGTCGATCGGACGTGCTGGACCACCGACGGAACGGTCGCATTTTAGGGGGAAAAAAGCCAACGTTAACCGATGTTGATCAGCGTTCTGCCAGCGTTCTGCCGGTGTGCCGCCAACGTGTGTCGACATGTTGCTAACGCGTCCGTAATGCCCCCTCCAACCCGTCGCCGCGCGTCGTTCCACGCCGAAAGTTTTGTGCAAGCACAAAACAATCGGCGTGCCCTGACACATGCCGACGGCCGCCGACGTGTGCATTCACACGTTGCTATCACGCAATGTGTACTGACACACCGGTAGCGTGCCGGTAATGCGCCGGTAACGCACCGGTAACGTACCGGACGTGTACCGACGTTTCGACCAAAAAGGCAACACGTCGACACGCGTTGGTGGGAAACGTCATAGTGTGACAGGGCCTTTATTACTCTCCACCCCAACTCCAATGTGTGCTGACCCCTTATATACACAGGCCCACACTCACCAGGCCACCACTCCACTCTGGAAGTGGAAGTCACATCGTGTGAAGTTTTCCCACCCACCATTCTTCTCTCGCACTTGACATCTTACAGTCATTATCTCACTGTCATACATCTCTAATCAACCTTCAACAAACGAGAATTGTGTAGCAAAGTGAAATCTCTCTTACATATCAAATTAACTACTCTGCAAACAACTATGATATAGTCATGTGTAATAAAACTAATATCTCTTACATTTCAAATTAATCAGTAAGCAAACAACTATAAAACTGCTCCAAAATGTAATCCCTGTTACATGTCAAATTAACTACTAAACAAAGAACTATAATGAACCAAAGTGTAATATCCAAAAACAAACCATGTACAGCTGATGTAACTTTACATCTTAGTCTCTGTTGACTTGTTACCTCACTCATTCACCACCATTTCGAGTAGACCATGCTCATCAGGTGGAACACCTTACCACCATGAGCACACTTATTTCAAACACTCCAACTCCAGTCAAAGTGACACTTCAAAATACAGAGGAATAGTGCTTTTTCGCACAAATGTGCTCCTTGCCTCACTTTATCATTGAAAAAACTCACCGGCACCAAACAAAAGGAAGATTGCATTACAAAGAAGAGTGATGGGGAAGCCAACTTTCAGAAGTTGAAAAAGCTGACCCAAGGCCCTGACCAAAAACTGTCTGTTCTAAGCAGACTCAGCCTTTGTCTTGCTTAGACAAAAGTGAAAAGGTGAATTCTGACTGAGGTCCTCTTTCTCCCCCTTTTTCTCTTATTTCTTTTCTCTCTCCTTTCTCGCTCTTTAAAAAAAAAAATTACGACGCCCCTGGTGGTGGCAGCTGGTGGCGACCTCTGGTGGCGGCCTCTGGTGGCGGCCTCTGGTGGCGACCCATGGTGGCGGCCTCAAGTGGTGGCCTCTGGTGATGACCCCTGGTAGCAGCCTCTGATGGCGGCATCTAGTGGTGACCCCTGGTGGAAGCTCATGCTGGCGGCTCCTGGTGGCGACCCTAGTGGCAGACTCTGGTGGCGACCCCTGGTGGTAGCCCCTGGTGGCGACCATTCTGTCTGAGGCTGTCCTGTGTACAGTGGATCCAGTGGGGGCCAGTAACCAGGCAACAGGGGCCTTCTGGGTAGACAGTTACAGACTAGAACCAGCACACCCACCCACTTCATGTTCTCACGGTTAGAGCAAACATTCATCTCGTCACGTCTTCATTCTAGTTCGGTCGTGACGTTTACACGTACTGTCGACCTCTGTTAGTCCCACTCAGTTTAATATGGGAATCTTGCCATCCAACACAGAATAAATGGAACTGTTTTCTGCCACTCCTTTTTTCAGGCTTTTCTGGAAATGCTGCTATGTGACACGGATAGTAATTATATATATATGTGATATATAATTTATTACTATGAATATAAAAGGGCGGAGCTTCTATCCTATATGGGGTTAGAATCCTTGCATTTATTCGGCTATTTATTAATCAAAGTCTTTTTTAATTGTGCTATTTGTTGCGGGCCGGAACCCGCTGCACTATCCTGCTGCCACCACCAGTTAGCCAGGTGCCAGCCAGAGCGTGTCAGGGTTACACGAGTGCTATTTTAACTTTTTCTGTAGGTAGGGCGGTTTATTGCTCAGCCAGATGGGCCTCGGTAAATAAAGGTAGGCTTCCACCACTCCTCGTCTTGGCTCTTTATTGTCTCCTATGTCGTAGCCCAATTTATATATATATATATGTATATATATATATATATAAATATATTGGGGGGGGGTTGTGTAAGTACACACACAATTACATTTGCAATGCACCCTAACATGGTTACCATGAGGCTTCGATACTAACAAATTTAACCAAAATTAATTCTGCATTCCCTGTTATGCTCCTTAATAAGTGTACGAGTGTATAAATTGGATATATATGATCAAATCTAGGTCATTTTTTTTGTTTTGAAAATTGATGCTTTCTACTGATTATGCTGCTTTAATTTGGGGTTCCAAATGATGGTTCGCATTGACATGGGAACACCACCGTGTTACGTAGATGTGCCATCTCACAAGAAAAAGTGACGGCTTTAAAATTAACTTCTTTCTTTAATTTGTTGCTTCAGCAGGATGAATTTCAATTGGGGGACAATCATTATTTTTAATCCCACCAATTCTCCTTACCTTATCCTAGTAATTCCCTGTGCCAAAGCTAAGTAGTGACAAGTTTCGATGTGTTAAAGCTGCATAGTTCCACCAAAAGAAGATCATGGAGATTTGATCCTAGATATCCAACTTAGATACGGATGCATTTATTGAGAATTCGGCTTACAAGACAACACAGGAACTACGATTGCACATAGCAAAAGTTTATTACGTGAAAAACAAATCTTTTCTCAAGGAGCTCATAATATCAGGGTTGGCAGTCTTGCCTTAGTACAATATCGAATCAGAATCTCAGATTGTAGATCAGGTTCAGGAATCAGCAAATTGGTCAGCATCGAGGTGCTGGGTGCGCAGTTGACCGTAGTAGGCCCGAGACAACTAGTAGCAATGAAAAAGCGCACATGTTAACATCAGTACAATTACAGGATAATATCAACATATATCATCTTATAGGACTTAACTAGTAGCAGCTCTCAACCCCGGGAGGGTGGGTGGGAAGCGCTGTTGCTTGAACGGGGTCGGGGCGGGAAGTGAGGCGCCCGTGGGCATATGTTAATTAGGAAAGGGGCAGGACCGGTTGCCTCGTAGCCAAATTACCCATGTTGACCTCGTCAACATATCCAATTGAGTCAAGGAATAGGACCCATCATTTGTAGCTGCATATGATAATATACTAAATCAATTTAATAGAACCTGTTACTGCTGAAGGCTATGGGATCAGGATTTTGGCAAGTATGCCAAAATTAATTTGGCTGGTTTGCACTTAAAATATTTCCCACGGTAGTCATTTTAAACAAAAGTTACTTCAAACTAAAGTAAGGTCGATTATAATGATCAACAAAATAAATTTATCTCAGAAAATGACAATACCTCAAAACCATCGGACTATGCAAGTTTAGGTATTTGGTTTCACTCAACCGGGGATCGAACACACGTCTTCCCACACGGGAATGGAGTGCTCTACTCACTCATTTTCCAGAGATCACATAATTTGTCTTTTATAAAAATGGAATATATACAAGGTGCGACCTCACCACGTGGGATACCTTAATGCAAGCGCGCTGATCAACGGTACGCAAAGTGATTCAAACTCCATTGTGCCAAGCGCATGCGCAACTTAGCACAATCTATTTTTTAGAAATTCAACCTTTAAACTATAGCATCAGCCACTACCTGCATACAACGGAAATTAGGCAACATTTTCCGAGTTCCTCCTGAAGAAATAGTGCAAAATAGTGATATGGCAAGAATAATTGCGCTGCACATAGGTCTTGTACCAGTTAGGATTATGGGAACATTAATAGCAGGCGCCAGTGGAAAACTACAGTCAGTCACTGTTTCGTCTCCACGGGATATACAGTTTACTCTGTTTATAACGGACACCCATGGGCCTGGAGCAAGATGCCTTTATAGAGAGAGATCCGTTATAGGCAGAGACTGACTGACAGAATGGGTTGAAACCAATGTTTTTCTTTTATACTTGACTGACTAGGATGGTCCTTACATGAGATTTTGTATACATAATGTATTTAAATAAAATGGAACAAAGACACTTTTCAATAGAATAAGAGGTATTTATTACAAAAACTAATATATTTCAACAATATCACAGATACAGTATGCACAAAATCACCATTTGATGCACCATTCACCAATATGCAACAATATGTCGAAACCAATACATCAGTATCAAGCACTAATCACGCACTATACAAGCACTGCTATATGGCATGTCATTATTGACAGAGAATATTGATCAAATGGGTGAAAAAATGACGCGTTGTCTACATAAGACAGTTGTCCGTTAGACACAGAGGCAATGCTATTAAAATAAAGGGGTCCCATGACGGGGCCAGCACTCTTTGCCGTTATTGACAGAGATTCGTTATTGACAGAGGGCGTTATTGACAGAGTAGACTGTATCATCATATTAGCGCATAGTATTAGTAGGACAAATTGCCATAGCGCCAGGTATTGGGAACCACCTCTAGTGGGTCCCATCCTATCATATATGTATATATTGTTATATATTTCTAAATACATATCTATGTACGTCTATATATTTATATATAGACATATATATGTGTTACTCTATATATATACCTATTTAACAACTATTTTGTTGTTGTAAATATGTTTATTCTGCTGAATCAGTCTTTTGTCAGTGCCGAAGCACTGGTCTTCCAACCATTTTTCAAATCAGAGTTATGTACACAAAAATGTATATAGAGTACGGTATACAATAACTGTTGAATACAGAAATTGCAGCATATAACCCAATGAAATTCTGTAACTGAAACGTTCCATAGCAATATGGCAACATTAGTGCCACATGACTAGATCAATACTAGTCAGATCAATGTGAGTATTTGCATGGTATTTAGAATGTAAGCAGAAGTTATCTTCGTTTGGTAACATTGTAGTCAGTTTTAATGTAGGGTCTGTTCAGTTGGAGTTAGGCAAGCCGTATATATCTATATACCCATATATACTAATATGTATATATTTATTTATATATATATATATATATGTCTATATATGCAGATGTATATGTGATGTATAAGTATTATTCGAGTATAAAGGCACGGAAGGGAATGATATTATTCTTATTCTTATTATTATATCCACCCATTTGTTACTCTCTGCATCCTGACCACCATAACCAGACCGGTGGCGCCACCACCGGCCCTCCTCGTCCCTAACGGACGCCCACATCTGTTCACACCGAGGAATTTGTTCTATCTATATATCAGTATATATCTATGTTATATACTATATATCTATATATTATATATCTATGCTAGATAATATACATGTATGAATACAATTAAATATTGCACAAAATGCCGTACCCTCCAAAGAGTCCACAGGGTAACCTGTCCCATTTTGCGATCTGAGAGTATTCGAAACACAGAGCAATGGCAACTTTTAATCTGTGTCGATTTCTTCCTTCCATATATTCCGTATGACACCCAAGTTGAAACCGGCTCGAATCATCTCCATGCCTTCCTTACTCATGATGAAATATTGCACAACAATAATCTTGTTACCAAGAGAGGGTTTTGGTTAGTGCACGGCAATGTAAATAAGCTGTATAGTCAAATGAAAGCATCAGATTTCGAAACTCTTAGCTAGATTCGATCAGCCGTGCCTAACTTAGACACTGTTGCACTCATTAAGTATATGTTGCTATTGAATCAATTTAATATCACCTACCAGAGTTGAAACCTATGCTGTCCAGCATTTTGATGTGCACATCAAAATTAAATTGTTTTCCTTTTCCATTTCAAATACATTCAAAGTTAGCCATTCGTAACCAAAATTACTTTAACAGTAAAGGAAGGTAGATCACCACAATCAACCTTATATATTTATCTGAACAAAATAGCAATTATTTTGGTTAAACATTGGACTAATCAATTTTACCGAACAGCAAGATTATGCTGGCGTGTTGAAGGTGATAACTTCACCATTAGTGTAATAGTGGCCATCGACGTATGGACTAACATGTTGTTCATCGAAAGCAGGAACCACACTAGGCGATTTGTAATCATATACCCATCGCGATGCGACCAGTCGCCTTAATGTAGTCGTGCGTTGTGACTTAACCACCACGATCAGTCGCCTAAGAATCCAACATGCCAGATCATACTAGCCATCTGCAACCACGACTAGTCGTGTTGAATTGTCGCCACGACTAGCTACGACAACCGGTCGTGGCGACTGATCGCCGAGTGTAGCCCAAGCTTATGTGGGTCAGTAGGAGCTGCTCTCCACACCCTGGGTGTTTAGTTGAGCGCATTTGGGGCTGAGTAATTGCCTCACCGAACGGTCATGACAGGTAATTGATATTTGATTTTGTTTATTATGCCATGGTGATAATATACGCGCCCCGCTTGGCACAGGTAGGTCAACCACATGAACTGGGGGTCACCTGCCCATAGCAGCCACCCCCCGCCCCCAACTCCACCAGCACATGCGCACTGACACCGATACACACACATACACACCCATTGGCAATCACCAGTCTATAGCTGCTCATGCCCCGCCCCCACTCCAGCCGCACATGCGCGCACTGACACTAATACACATACATAAGCACCCACTGGCAACCACCAGGCCAGAACTGCTCATGCCCCCCGCCCCCACTCCACCGCACATGCGCACTGACACCGATACACATACATATGCACCCACTGGCAATCACCAGTCCAGACCTGCTCATCCCCCCCACCCCCACTCCACCCGCACATGCGCACTGACACCGATACACATACATACACACCCACTGGGGTCAGCAGGCCACGCTGCCATACCCCTCCCCATGCTCCCCCCAAAAAGAAACTCCACCCCCATATATGAGTACTGACACCGATCCCTGCACATACACACCCACACACACACACCCGCGCCCTACAGGTATACGCTCATGTACACATATAGGCACCCGCACACATGCAGTAATACACATATACATTCATACATACATATATACAGACCACACACCTACACATACACCCCATACACATACACCCACACGCACACATACACCTTCAGACACCGACACATACGCCGAGACATCACACCGACACACACCTACAACACTCATACCAATACACACAATCACACATCAATCCACTCCCACATTTACCGGACCACACCAATTCACATCCAGACATACACACCCGCCCATGCACACCCACATGTGCATACACACACAACCTGTATTTCACACGCCAACTTTGTCCACACCCACCCACACTCCGACACGCCAACACCCACTGCTACACACCCACGTCCCCACTACCACATTCATATTCAAACCCACCCACCAACACCCACACACGCAAACACCCACCCAAGCACCAGCCCACTCACCGACACGCCAGCACCCACCCAGACACACACACGTACCCACTCTCACATTCACACTCACCCACCCCACCACAATCTTACCCACCCAAACCCCCACCCACACTCACCCATACACACCCATGATCTCACTCCCACATTCCCACTCACTCATACCCACACCCTCCACACCCACCACACTCCCACACACCCGCTCACCCACACCCACCACATTCCCACCCACCCAAACCCCACCAACACCCACCCACACGTCACCCACCCAGACACGCCCACATTCCAATTCCCACATCCACACTCACTCACACCCACACTCACACTCCCACAAAAACAATCCATACTCACCCACACCCAAGCACATACACACACACCAATACGCCATACCCACTCAGACACACCCACATTCCCACTCTCACATTCACACTCACTCACACCCACCCAGACCCATCCACACTCACACACACAGACACCCACTTACACACTGACACACTGACACTCACCCATCACACTCCCATTCACCCATACCTACCACACTCCCACCCACCCAAAACCCCACCCTCACCTTATACTCACACAGCTTCCATTATGGACCCCCAAGGCCGAGCCACATTCTGTAATCACACGGTGCATAATGTGCAGAACATTGGCTGGAGATAAATGAATCCCACAAACTGCCACATCAGCTGGTACTGAAAGGGTACCACCAACAGAACCGACCAGACGGGATGACCGAATGAGTTGAGCATCCGTCTCTCGTTTTGGTAAATTGTGGGATTCAAATCCACGAGTTTGAACCCTGGTCGAATCAAATAAATGACTTAAAAATGTATACTTGTCACTTCCTAGCCAGGCATTCAGCATTAGTAGGATAGGGCAAGGACTGGTTGGCTCAGTGTTAGGATAATGTGACTGAGTGGGATATCTAGCCGATGTTGACTTTTTTTGCTGAGGGGTCATTGAACAAAGAAACAAAGAGAGGGATATCAGGTCATGGTGCTGGTGGCCTGGTCTCCGAGTGGGCAGCACTATAATTATAAAGTCGCCATGAGTGCACACTGTCACAAGTCGGTACCCGTCATGATATGACCTTAGATGGTGCCAGGACGTAAAACTCCAACAACCAACTAACCAGAACCACCAGAATGACTGCAGCTCGGTGCTGGCTGATGCGCCCTACCATTAGTTATGTAACAAATGAGCACTACACGCATATAGAGAGGTTCATAGTGTGTTGACATGGGTAGGATTTGTTTTCCATAACTCAAAATGAATCACGCCATCACTCTTCACTCTCACTGGGCGCAATGGCCGAATCGGTAGAGCACAGACCACCCGTGCGGGAGATTGGGAGTTCGATTCGCGGTTGAGTCAAACCACTGACTTACACAATTATTTATTTGTCACTTCCTAGGTTGGGGCTCAGCATTATTAGAATAAGGCAAGGACTGGTTGTCTCAGTGTAAAGATAATGTGACTGAGTGGAATATCGGGGCTGGTGCTGGTGGCTTGATTTCCCCTTGGGGAAGCACTATAAAGTCATCATCAGTGCGCACTGTCTCAAGTCAGAACCCGTCCTGATATGCCCTTAATTGTTGCCAGGATGCTGAGCCAGTGTCTAATTTCAAGGGAGTGATTTCTTATAGTATTATTTATGTTCTTACAAACGGGCAACAAGAGACGACAACGGTTGAAAGAGATATCCTCTAATTAATTTAATTAAGAAAGTAAAATTAGAAGTTGTAAGATAAATCAAACTTTGGACTGACTGAAGGATGGTTAGCAGAGGTACCGCCACAGTACATGACAGACAACCCCTAGAGTCGCATTCACCTGATTGGAAGCAAGGGTGGGATCCAGGCTGCTCGGGGGGGGCAGCAGCGACATAGCTGAGATGGCACAGTGCCAACCAGCCTGCACTCCAGCTTAAATAATAGGTTCATAACGCGGTATGCAATACAAATATATTATGTTTATCGAATGTTGTTCCTTCCTTAGCGCTGGAAGGCTGGTTATATTCGAATTACTAACTTTAGGTTTGAAACACAAGAGGGCGCCACTTTACTGTGCAATTGGTCGTAATGCTTGCATTGCGTTTGATTCGCAGTGAAGGAGGAGTACCCCCCCCCCCCCCCCCCTCCTCGTCTTTCTCCCGCCGACCGTTGTGGTTGCATATCAACAACCCCCTCCTCCTCCCTCCTTATAAGCTGCGTCCCAGCCTTCCCTCTCCACTCTGCCTCGTCGCCCTGCCCGATACACTACACAACCAATTTTCTCCACCCACACACCCTTACTATCGTACCTACACCTTATAGGGCTGAGGGCTCTTCGGGGCCCATCCCCTAACATGACATTCTGACACTTCAATTCTATGCACTTTATTACCTATTGTACATTTATTTACCTTCCCCACCATTGTACATTGCCCCCCCTCCCCACACTTTACATTAATAAAGTGTGCTTTTTCCCACTCCTGCTTTGACTTCCTCCTTCGCTGCGCATCGTAGTATACGGTCAAACATATATCCTGTGTTTAAAGCTGCTACTGTTATCAGATATGCTTTGTATTGCAAATCACCTTAACAGAGTCAGGATCCCTAAATTAGATGAATTGTATTTGATTAGTATGCTATTGTAATATCAACCACCAGAAGTTTAGACATGTGATGTTTGTGTCTCCGGTCGTTCATTTTTTTGGTAACTAGGCCCTGCTCTCCTCAGCATTAACGGATAACATTGGAGAGAGGGAATTGGAGAATGATCTGAATAATATGTCAGAGACGCAAAAAGAAGATTTGTAATGATCGACAAGTAAAGTTAGACAGGCAGCTGTGTTCAAGGCAAATTGCATCAACAAGAGGGTAGAGCCAAGCCATGTCGTATCTTGGGAAGGCAAGAGGAGGGGTGGAGAGGGGTAAGGGGGGGGAGAAGAGGGGCGGAGGGGTAAGGGGGGAGAAGAGGGGAGGACGATAGAGGGTAGGGTGTGGAGATAGAGGCTAGACGGTAGGGGGAAGGAGTAGGGTTGGGTAAGAGGAGGGGGAGGTTGTAGAGGAGGGGAGAGGTATGAGCAGAGGATACATGAGTGGGGTAAAGATAGGGGATTACGGAATGGATAGGGGTAAGGGAGAAGAGACATATTGAGAGAGTGGTAGGGTGGGGTGGAGGGAGACGGGTGTGAGAGGTGGAGAGGGGAGAGAGACGGTGTAAAGAGAGGGGAGAGTGACAGTGGAAAGGCAGGTGAGAGAGGCGGTGTAAGGAGAGGGGAGAGTGACGGTGGAAAGAGAGGGGAGAGAGACAGCAGAAAGAGAGGGGAGAGAGACAGTGTAAAGAGAGGGGAGAGTGGCAGTGGAAAGAAAGGGGAGAGAGACAGCGGAAAGAGAGGGGAGAGAGACGTTGGAAAGAGAGGGGAGAGAAATGGTGGAAAGAGAGGGGAGAGAGATGGTGGAAAGAGTCTAATGTATGTAATGTATGCACAAATAACTAATTATCCCACTGACACTGGTATGACGCGTCCTGATAGGGGCACCTGGCTGATATCGAAACCTAATAAACACTCGCTAACCAGACTCCAACGTGTCCACATCATTACATGGTTTCAGATGTCAGCTGCCTAACAACGCAACATGGTGTTATCGGGGCTGAAGCCGCCAGTGACACTAAACCTGCAGGAGAACATGGCCATGAGCTGGAAAACCTGCTAAGCGCATATCAAATATATGCAACAGCCGCAGGTGTGATCAACAAAGCTGAGAAGGTACAGTGCTCCATATTTCTACACGTGGCGGACCTTGAGGCCCAAAAAATATACCGAACAATGAAAATCCAGGTACCGGAACACGATAAGATAGCGCCCCTTATAGAGGCATTTGAAACATACTGTGAAGGCAAGACAAACATTACAGTAGTCCATTATCAGTTCAATTCGTACAATCAAAGCGATGAGAACATGGACACTTTTATTTGCAAACTGAAGATCAGAATCACATATTGTGACTATGGTGACAAGGAAGAGTCCATGCTTTGTGATAGGATTGTGTGCGGTGTGAAAAACAACAAGCTACGGGATCTACTACTACAGACACCAAAGCTTACATTCGGTAGCTGCATCCAGACATGCCGACTGAGGGAACACACCGCCAAACAGCTAAACAAAGCAAAGAAGAAGGAGTAAAAGCCCCAGTAGACTACATAATAAAGCGCAAGTGGAGAAACACAAGAAATTCGACACAGCCCTACCCATAAAACAATCAGTTGACACAATGTGGAAAATGTGGATATCTACACACAATGGGAGTGTGTCCTGCAAAAGGAAAAGAGTGCACAGGATGCAAATAGATAGGCCACTTCATAAAAGTATGAAGATCAAAAGCTGCAAAACCAAGACCTGTCAACGAAATCACAGTAGACCAGAACAACATCCCCAAAAGCCAAGAATGATGATGTGTCAAACGAGGAGGACGAGTTCTTCGTTGGAGAGATAGATGGCAATAGGACAAACCTATGGTGCACAGACATCATCAACATTGGTGGAACCAGCATACGGTTCAAACTAGACACTGAATTTTAGGCCAATATTGTATCCTTTCGACTGATAAAAAGGATGCAGAACATAACAGTACAACTGACAACATGCCCCCTCATCACCTACTCAGGTGAGAAGATCAGACCGGAAGGTGAGATGGCTATCAAGGTGAATGGCAGGCAACTATGTTTCCAAGTGATGAAAGAGGGCAGCCCCATCCTTCGCAAAGAGGCATGTGTCAAACTCAACCTCATAGCGTGAGTGGATGAAATCGGAGCTGCACGAACAGATGATAACAAGGCCAAAGAAATGGTGAATAAATACGATGATATTTTTAAAGGTATTGGTACTATAAAAACTAATGCTAAATTACATGTTGATAATATCATAGAACCTGTCATAGACCCACCGAGGCGTATTCTGCATGCCATCAAAGATTATGTACGTAAAGAATTAGATAAAATGTTAAAGTTAAGGGTGATTGTGGAGCAATCTGAACCAACTCCATTGGTCAATTCGATAACTATAGTCCAAAAACCGGGAAAGATAAGGATTTGTTTAGACCCCACTAAATTAAATCAAGCAATTCTGAGAGGCACGTATCCAATGAGAACCATCAAAGAGGTAATAGCAAAAACACATGGTGTCAAATATTTTTCTGTACTAGACAGAAATAGCAGATATTCACAAATTGGTCTCGATCCTGAAAGCTCTAAACTGTGCACATTTAACACACCCTGGGGTAGATCCAGCTACACCAGTCTGCCATTCGGCATAAAAACGGCTGGGGACATTTTCATATACGAAATGAATGAAATTCTAAAAGACCTACCAGGGGTCAATGTCATCACATATGACATTTTAGTCCATGGAAATACAGTAGAGGAACATAGCAAGAACTTATTACGTGTGCTAAACAGAGCTAGAAAGGTAGATCTACAACTGAATACAAATAAATCCATAATATGTGCAATGCAAGTCAACTATGTAGGTCACATCCTAACACAAACCGGCCTTAAGCTGAACAAACAACGAGTTGAGGCAATTATTAATATGCCCACACCAAATGATAAGCCAGCACTGGCTATCAGCTGATTACAAAGAGAGACGCTCAAAGACTTCAACAAAGCCAAGCATGACTAAACATATTTATTCAAGACATGTATTTCTTTCAGCAAACAGTCACAAACTATTATATAAGGCATTATGCCTGTAGCATTGTATATCACACTTGACCAAACATGTGTTATTCCAGGATGCACCCAGCCATCTGAATAATGTGTGAATATGTTTTTATTGAGCAAACGAAAACATGAACATTTGAGCATGTCAACGTGCGTTATAGCAGTCTGTCAGTTATATGAGTAAATACTCAATTGATTACCATGTACAATTGCATGACGGTTCCTGTGAAAGGGAGATGTAATGTATGTAATGTAGGCAGGCATAACTAATTAGCCCACGGACACCAGTATGACGCGCGTCCCGATAGGGGCACCGGGCTGATATCGAAACCTAATAAACACTTGTCAACCAGACTCCAATGTGTCCACATCATTACAAGAGAGGGGAGAGAGAAGGTGGAAGGAGAAGGGAGGAGCAGACATGGGAGGGAGTAGAAGTAGAGTGCATAGAAGTACAGGGGTTGTGGCTATAGTGTGAATTGTGTATTTAACAGCTATTGATAGCTCACTTTATATACCTTACTCTATATACCATTTCGTGTAAATAATCCGGAATTGAAAAATGGCTGGGCGACCAGTGCTTCGGCGCTGACAAAAAAACTTATTCAGCAGAATAAATATAATTACATATAATAAAAAAAGAAACATAGAGTTGAAATGATGAAATTCATTGACGTCAGCAGGTACATGCATCCCTTTTGACCATCACATAGGCTTTCAAGCAGTTCAGTCTTCAAAACTGTCACCCCGACCTGGCCCAGCCTCAAGGCCCGGTCACATACACGTTAGTGGACATAGTTGAATGTAGTTGAACGTACCAGAGAAGTATGGATGCCGGTACATTCAACTACATTCAACTACGTTCAACTATGTTCAACTACGTTCAACTACGTTCAACTACGTTCAACTACGTTCAACTACATTCAACTACATTCAACTACGTTCAACTACGTTCAACTACATTAGCCTCCATTACCGTGTATGCGACTGGGCCTTTACTCTCATTGAGTGCGGCGGGCGACTGGATGCTCAGCCTGCCTTTTATGCAGTAAAACTGAAAATACCCTGTCTGCATTTGGGTGAGCGTTTGCGCCTGCATAAAAAGAAGCAGGTGCAGTAGTTGCAGAACTGAACAAAACATGCGCAGTGTCCGTGGTTATTATTGGTGTTGTTTTTTTTATCTTACCCATCTGTCTGTTTTTGTAGTGGTGAACATGATCTCTTTGACTTCTCTTTGAATATTGGGTTTTAGGTTTAAAGCACAGCAGACACTCTGCGACTCTCGCATTGTCAGTGAGTTTTAAGGGCGCATTCCATATACGCGTAATGCGTAATGCGAATGCGAATGCGAATGCGACAAAAAATCGAAATGCCTTGAAACCTATGAACTACATTCCATACACGCGTAATGCGTAATGCGAATGCGAATGCGAAAGAAATCCATTATTCCGATCGCTCCATGTAGCGATCGGTGCGTAATGCGTAATGCGTAAAGGTGGTGCGAATAGAAAGTCCTCAGTCACCTTTGTCCATTGATATAAGGTTGGAGGAAGCGACTGATAATTACGGACAGCCGGGACAAGGTGGAGCGCGGACCTGTTAGGAAGCAGTAGAAGGAGCAGTATGGAGAAGGAGACGGTGCAAACATGTAGGTTTATGCGGCGGACCTGTTAGGAAGCAGTCTTCATATTTGGGACGGTCCTAACATCCCTCCAAGCAAGCTAAACTGAGCCATGTTTGGACCGTCCCATTCTCTGTGTGTGTCTCTGTGTGTGTCTCTGTGTGTGTATCTGTGTCTGTGTGTGTGTCTCTGTGTCTGTGTGTGCATCTGTGTGTGTGTGTCTGTGTGTGTGTATGTGTGTGTGTCTCTGTGTTGTGTCTCTGGGTGTGTCTCTGTGTGTGTATCTGTGTCTGTGTGTGTCTGTGTGTGTGTCTGTGTGTGTGTCTGTGTGTGTCTCTGTGTTTGTGTCTCTGTGTGTGTCTGTGTCTCTGTGTCTTTGTGTCTCTGTTGCTGTGTGTGTCTGTGTGTGTAGCTCTGTGTCTGTGTGTGTCTGTGTGTTTCTGTGTGTGTGTATGTGTGTGTGTCTCTGTGTCTGTGTGTGTGTCTGTGTGTGTCTGTGTGTGTGTCTTTGTGTCTGTGTGTATGTCTCTGTGTGTATGTGTGTGTGTCTCTGTGTGTGTCTGTGTGTGTGTCTCTGTGTTGTGTCGCTGTGTCTCTGTGTGTGTCTGTGTGTGTGTCTCTGTGTGTGTCTGTGTGTGTCTCTATGTCTGTGTGTGTCTGTGTGTGTGTCTCTGTGTGTGTGTCTCTGTGTTGTGTCTGTGTATCTCTGTGTGTGTCTGTGTGTGTATCTGTGTCTGTGTGTATCTGTGTCTGTGTGTATCTGTGTCTGTGTGTATCTATGTGTGTGTATATGTGTCTGTGTGTGTCTCTTTGTCAGAGACACAGAGACACACATAGAGACACACACAGAGACACAGAGTCACACACACTTTTTATATACTTTTTATATACTTCACTGCATAACGCATAACGCATAACGCAATACGCATTACGCGTATATGGAATGCTGGCATTCGCATAACGCATAACGCGTAACGCATAACGCATTACGCATTACGCGTATATGGAATGCAGCCTTTATGCCTGTGGATACTAATCGTGGTTGGAAATATGAATGCCATATCAGAGGGCATTACCTAATTAGATGCATGCAAGAACACCAAGCAGGAAAAGAGGACCAAGAAAACAATACGAGTGCGACCTAGAGACATGTGCGGACATGGACACAACTACACGTTCCCATAACAGAATTCCATTCTCTCCTGCTTTCTCTCTATATATAGAGTCAGGTTCTTCTCTCAATAGTATATAGAGTTACATGGGCATCACTTGCTTCCCCCAGCAGGGTTCCCCTCTCTCTATATATAGAGAGTAAGGTTCCTTTCTTTATATATGTAGAGTTACATGGCCATCACTTGCTTGAGAACTACATCTTCCCATAGCAGCACCCCCCTCTCTTTATCTCTTCATATATAGAGTATGGTTCCTCTGTCTATATGTCCACTTCCATATACATCACTTGATTGAGAACTACCCCTTCCCACAGCAGGGTTCCCCCCTCTCGGAAAAAGTGTTTGCATTGCTGTCTTTTCAATAAGCGAGGAGACAGTGGTGAGCCAGGGACGGCAAGAGTAAAGGTGTCAAAGGACACTGGCCAATCAGGTGGATGAGGCTGGACTCAACCATCCACTGAAAGTAGAGTCCAAGTCACCAGGTAGGGTTGGAGGCGTGTTGTTCCAACCGAATCAAGTGCAATGCTAATATCACGATCAATCAAAATCTTCAGAGTATCAATCGCAATGTTGTGCGGAGTTACATCAGATACACAGCTGGACTGCTCCCAGATCCCATACCCCAGATGTTTCTAGGACGCAAAACCCCTATTGGACCCAACTAAGCCAACGTACAGGCAAAAACCCGGCTGTCCCTGGCGTCAAATGCATGAGTCTCAGATGGATTATCAAGGATGGATTGGCTTGATTTAATTTGTAGCACCCTCTTTGAGGTGCATAGACAAGTGGCCAACCATGATCAAGCAAATGAGTAAGCAAATGTTAACAACCATGATTAGACAAATGTCAATCAGTCTTTGATAATGGCGCCCGCATCAATGTAACCACGAGCTGTAATTATGGAGGCAGGCTGGTCAATTTGAATTCATGTAAATTTATATATTCTCATGTTTGTTATGTCAGAGATGGTGTAATATGTAGATGTTTTGAATGGTAATCGCGTTAATAATAATAATAACGATCTCAATGTACCATAACCGCGCATGTAGTGCATTAGCACATAATTTCCGAATTTTGGTTGATTCGGAGAGGGGAGCCGGGTAATGCACGCATTGTGCATCGGCACCATAAGTAATGAACATAGACTAATTTCAACACACCGTAAATGTACACATTGTGCATTGGTACCATAAGTAAGGTAGATAGACTAATCTCAATGCACCATAAATGTGCACATTGTGCATCGGTACCATATGTAACAAACATAGACTAATCTCAAAACACTGTAAATGTGCACATTGTGCATCGGTACCATATGTAACAAACATAGACTAATCTCAATGCACCATAAATGTGCACATTGTGCATCGGTACCATATGTAACAAACATAGACTAATCTCAATGCACCATAAATGTGCACATTGTGCATCGGTACCACATGTAACAAACATAGACTAATCTCAACACACTGTAGATGTGCACATAACTAATGAACATAGGCTAATCTCAACACACCGTAAACATGCACATTGTGCGTTGGTACCACATGTAACAAACATAGACTAATCTCAATGCACCATAAATGTGCACATTGTGCATCGGTACCATAAGTAACAGACATAGACTAATCTCAACACACTGTAAACATGCACATTGTGCATCGGTACCATAACTAATGAACATAGGCTAATCTCAACACACCGTAAACATGCACATTGTGCATCGGTACCACATGTAACAAACATAGACTAATCTCAACACACTGTAAATGTGCACATTGTGCATCGGTACCATAACTAATGAACATAGGCTAATCTCAACACACCGTAGACATGCACATTGTGCATCGGTACCACATGTAACAAACATAGACTAATCTCAACACACTGTAAATGTGCACATTGTGCATCGGTACCACATGTAACAAACATAGACTAATCTCAAAACACTGTAAATGTGCACATTGTGCATCGGTACCATAACTAATGAACATAGGCTAATCTCAACACACCGTAAACATGCACATTGTGCATCGGTACCACATGTAACAAACATAGACTAATCTCAAAACACTGTAAATGTGCACATTGTGCATCGGTACCATAACTAATGAACATAGGCTAATCTCAACACACCTTAAACATGCACATTGTGCGTTGGTACCATATGTAACAAACATAGACTAATCTCAAAACACTGTAAACATGCACATTGTGCATCGGTACCATAACTAATGAACATAGGCTAATCTCAACACACCGTAAACATGCACAGTGTGCGTTGGTACCACATGTAACAAACATAGACTAATCTCAACACACCGTAAACATGCACATTGTGCATCGGTACCACATGTAACAAACATAGACTAATCTCAACACACTGTAAATGTGCACATTGTGCATTGGTACCACATGTAACAAACATAGACTAATCTCAAAACACTGTAAATGTGCACATTGTGCATCGGTACCATAAGTAACAAACATAGACTAATCTCAACACAGAGTCAACATGCACATTCTGCATCGGTACCATAAGTAAGGAACATAGGTTAATCGCCACCCCACCCCAACATTATAGGAGTTACCTTGCCATATGTTACTTAGAATTGTTACATAGGCGACTTAGAATTTTCATTCAAATAATGGCCTCATTTAACTTCTTTTTTTATCCCATTTGGACACATGGATATTCATATATAATTAGCTCTCCCAAGAGAGCACCGCATGCTGCTGGAAATGCATTGTTTGGCACTCATTTTAAACTCACTATAGTTCATCTAATCACCCTGTCACACTACGACGTAATTTGGTAGTGTAAGCCGACATAGGTGAAGTTTGGCCATTACGTTGAGATACATTGAGATTTGTTACTCGTTCGTTAAGCCTACATCGAGATACATCAAGTTACGTCGAGATACCGTGACACACGTCAATGTTTTGGACATACCCAAAACTTTCAATGTTGCTCGATGTAAAAGCCATTACGTTGGGTTACTTTGGGCTTATGTTGCGCTCATCTTAGGGTTACGTCGAGATACGTTAGACGTTCATTAGAGCTACGCCGGTCTACATTGAGGTACATCGATTTACGGTAGACTGATGGAGAGTCAGGAGGAACGTGCAGCCCGCGTGCTGACAACATGGTGTTAACATATCTTGATGTAGGTCTAACGTGTCTCTGATGTGTGTCTAACCTTAGTCTAAAGTAAGTCTAACGTGTCTTGACATATTCAACCTAGTTGACAAACGGCTGGCGCGTGCATAACATATGTAACATGCTCAAAAGTTCTTTGAACGTAACTGAACGCGCTGTGAATATGGTGTGAACGTTTTGCCTCGGTGTCCGTATGCTGAGAACACTGGACTGTCGTTAGACTGATGTGGCTCGCTCACAGGCCTGAAGTCTACTAACGATACAAATTATGCCAGAGTCACACATAGCTACGTTAGGGCGGGGGTAATTACGTGAGTTCTATACTGAGCCGTCACTAGGGTTTCGCTAGGCTGACGCCATGCGCACTGGAAGCTCGTTAGCCTTATGTTGGGCCTTCATTTGTTTTATGTTCTAACTCATTGAGACACGTTACAGCTATGTTGGACCAATGTTTCGCCTACGTCCACTAAGTTGCACTAATGTCCAATTTAGCCTTGAGACATAGAGAATTTTGACATATCTCAACGTAAAAAAAGTGATTTTTACGTTGCCCACTTGCTGGCCTGTTACATCGTAGTGTGACAGGGGTATACAATTGTACCCATTGAAATGAAAAGTATATGGAATAAAAGTGTATATTGGAGAGCCAAATTTGTGCATTTCAAACCTTTTGGCTGTATTTCCAGATCATCTAGAATTGTTGTGGCAACATTCAATTCAAGTTTCGCAAGGCCCCATAGGTCCCACATGTTCAAAATCAGATAGAAACGATAGAGGAGATTCTTAACCACATTTTACTATCAAACAGCAATGAGAAGTTTGAACAGAATTATTGTTAAGAAACGTTTGAAAACTTCAAAATGATGCAAAAACGGCTCATAATTCTAAATATAATTTTGTTATATCATTAGAAACATAATTTTGTCCCCTATTTAAATACAAAATTATTTTTGTCTATCCTCCATGGAGAAATGCACAAAAATTTGCAAACACAAGAGAAAATAAATACTGGCTCTACTGAATAGCTGATTTTGACAGTGACTGGCGCTTGTTCATTCTTCAATTTTAGCACTATTTTTTATTAAGTCATGCTTCAAAATTACAAAATTTAAACATAGCAGTCAGTTGTCATAATCCTAAATAACAAAATGTAATCTAAAGCAGTGGAATATTCATTGGCATTGTGCTTTTTGTTGATCAATTTTGGTTTTTTAATGTTTGCTTGCATATGTTTACTGCAGTGACAGTACACTTTGCCGCTTGCTAGCTCATTTTCTTCAATTTTAGCACTCTCTAGTTATTAGCAGTGAATAGTCACACTTCTAATAAACAAAATTTGACCTGAAGCAGTGAAGTATTCATTGGCATTGTGTTTTTTGTTGGGCATTTTTGTTCTATTAACGTTTGCTCGCGTGTGTTTATCACGGTGACATTGATTGTTGCTCGCCAGCTATTTTTAGCAGACTCTGATTAATATAAAGTCACACTCCTAAATAATAGACTGTGATCTTGGCAGTCATCAGTCACACTTCTAAATAACAGAATTTGATCTGAAGCAGTGACAAGTTTTGTACTTTTTCTTTTATTAATGCTTGCTCACATGGGTTTATAGAGGTGACAGTGATCGCTGCTCGCCAGTTCATTGTCTTCAATTTCAGCAGTCCTCATTATTATTAAGTCAGGGTCACAAAGAACAAAGTTTGATGTTAACAGTGGATAGTCATGCTCCTAAATAACAAAATTTGGTCTGAAGCAGTGAAAAATTCATTGTTATTTTGTGTTTTATTATGCTTGCTCGCATTTGTTTACGTTGGCCCTACTGAATAGCTGATGCTGACAGTGAGTGGTGCATGCTTGCTCTTTTCAATTTTAGAACTATTTTTATTAAGTCACTCTGACAAATTAATTAATTTGATCTGAGCAATGAGTAGTCAGGCTCCTAAATAACAGTATTTGATCTGAAGCAGTGAATACCCTCGCTCCTAAATATGAGTATTTGATTTAAGGCAGTGAATAGTCATTACCCACCAGCCTACCCACTAATTTTGTTATACAAAATTGAGATTTAACTCCATTTTCCTAACAATTACATTAATTATGCTGAAACTATAACAGTATTGGTTTGTTTCTGGTAATTTGTTTTTACTACATGGTGATTTTGTTAGTCAGATGAAATTTCAAAGATATCGATTGTGCAATTTTGAAAATAAAAGCATTATCTAACTCATACATCTCAATTGTGAACATTGACAAGTGCCGATTTATGATTTTTGTCATTTTTAATGGCCAATATCTCGAAAAATAATAAGATTATTACTATTAAAAAAATTGACTTGAAATTTGTATAGTAGTAATACATATTCCTGAAATACAAGTTCCTGTGTCCATTACTTTTTTAATAATCGAGTGCTGTAATGTGGGTTTCATACAAAATGCCAAAATGTGTGATTTTGGGGTCAAGTTTGGGAATATTAAAAACCCTATAACTTTTGAACTAATCACCCGATTTTAATCAACTTTGTCTGCATTAAACAATAGTACTTTCTATTGAGTTTCAAAAATGAGTTGGGATACCTAATATAATCCTCTTAAACACATAGCCCGCTCTGTTCCTCTCATCTATTCTCAGGCATCATCTCAGGCACTGTACCCTATTTGGCATGCGTTAGCAGCAACACTAGTGCACTCGCATTATAGTATCAGCAGATTAAGTCCGTCGGCCTTCTGGTTATTGAGTTTTAATCTTCTGTCCTTATGGCGGTGAAGCTATAAAGGATATCATTTCTTTTGCATCATGCTTTTTCAAAAATTGTATGTTTTATTTCATGAAGCACACTGTCGTTAATGGGGACATTATCGATTGAAGCTAACATATATATGTATACCCTGCCATGCAGACACTTACAATACCATGAACATTCTCCTGCTATCAGAGACTGGTCGCGGTGGCCGAATCGGTAGAGCGCAGGCCTCCCGTGTGGGAGATCAGGGGTTCAATTCCCGGTCGAGTCAAACCAATGACGTACAAATTTGATACTTGTCACTTCCTAGGTTGCCACTCGGCATTAATAGGATAGGGCAAGGCCTGGTTAGCTCAGTGTCAGGATTATTTATGTGACTGGGTGGGAAATCAGATTATGATGCTGGCAGCCTGATTTCCCAGTGGGGCAGCACTATAAGGTCACCATGACTGTGACCTGTCACAAGTCGCTCCCTTGCTGCAGACATGGTGTTAAATAATTAATCAATCAATCAGACCATAATGGGAGCATTCTGCATCGTTCATTGTGAATCCTCTTGCTCAAGATGTCAGTGTGAATTGCAACTCCAGGCTCTCTACACATTGGCAAGGATTGGCCATGTTATGATTAGACCACATTCGTGTAAGACAACTCTCCCCATATAAGCGTGTAGCATCCGTTCTTGCCCCTTAACCCAGGACCATCTTCTTTATTTTGGCTCGCACCCATCTCATTGTGTGGATTTGCAGAGATACAATTATATTATTTATGGTTGATAAAAACATTCAGCAATCAAACAATCAATCAATCAATCAATCAACTAATCAAGAGCGAGATTTATTAGAGAACGACAACCAGACTAGACATTTTAATTGTCTTCCTTATTTTGTTCTTATTATTTGGGTGGAAGGGATATGCGTGGTTCTGCTCATGTCTGCCAACCAATTTGATTGGGAAGCTGAAATTGCTTTTGTGGTTCCTAATCTAATTGTTCAACTAACCGCCATTATTATATTGGTGTCTCGAATGATACACATAACACACACTGCTAACACTTCCCCCCCCCCCCCCCCCCCCTCAACCTCACCCTCTCTCGCTCCCTCCCATCCACCCCCTCCCCTCCCCTACTCTCCATCCCCTGCCCCCCGCTCCATCCCCTACCCCCCGCTCCATCCCCTCCACTCCCCTCAGACACACAGTGTGTGTAAGAAGGCCTTCTCTCTAGCTGACCTTGTAATGCTAGTCATGTGTGCAGCGTCTCTTCCATTGACAAGCCTTCATTCCCTAAGTACCCGACTAACCCGATATCCACTCCCCTCCCCCTGCCCCTCTGCCTTCCCCACATCCCTTTTTCCGTCCCTCAATCCCACCCTCCCATTTCTCCTTACCCGTCCGCCTCAGCCTCTACCCCTCCCCCCCACCCCCCACCCATCCCGCCTCTCCCCTTCCGAACCCTCTCCTTTCTCGTTACCTATTCCCGCCAGCCTCTCCCCTCCCCCCTGCCCCTGCCCATCTCCCACCTTCCCCTTTCTCGTACCCACTCCATCCGGCTCTTCCCTACCCTCCCCTGAGCCTGAATCCCTTTTCCTCTTCCCTTCTCCTCTCCTCGCTACCTCTCCAACTTCCCCCTCCCCCGGCCTCTCTCCCACTCGTCCCCCTCCGCTTCCCTCCCCATCCTCCCTCCTCCCCCCTCTCCCTCCTCATCCCTCCTCCTCACCTCCACCCCAACTCTCCCCTCCTCTCACCCCCCCCCCCCACCAGCCCCTCCTCTCCTCTCTTCCTCCTCCCATCCGACCCCTACTTTCCTCATCTCCCGCTCGTCCCCTCCCCTACCCTTTTCCCCCCTCCCCCTCCCCTCCTTCCCCTTCCCCCTCCTCCCCTTTCTCCCCATCCGCCCCTTACATTCCCTACCCCCTCACATCCCATCCTCCTCCCTCCCCCTCTTCCCCTCCTCCCCCTCTCCCTTTCCTCATCACTCCCCTCCTCCCTCCTCCTCCTCCCCTCCTCCCCATCCTCCCTCCTCCCCCCTCTCCCACTCCCCTTCCCCTCTCCCACTCCCCCCCCTCCCCTCTCCCTGCTTATCCCTCAGCCTCCCCCCCCCTCCTCCCCCTCACTCCCTCCTCATCTCTCCCCCTCCCACTGCTCATCCCTCTCCCCCTTCCTGCTCATGGGCAGGAGCAGCCGACAGTGGGTTATCAGTCGCTAGGTGCTGAGCAACAACTTCCTTGTTTGCCATGGACCACGGAGAGGAGAAAGATAATACCGACCCGGGCTGGAGGCTCTCACCAGCTGTTAGCCGAGATAAGGCGCCTTCTTGATGCGTGTGCGTGTCTAAGTGAGCGTGTGGATTGTGACTGAGAAGTGAGGCGCGATATTCACGCAACGAATATTTCGCAGACTTGGTGTCTTTCCTAGAAGGATGTACATTAGTTGAAGTCCTTGGTAGGCACCATCAGCTGATATGGCGATTACCCGTAGTGGTACTCTCACGACGTGAAAGGTCACTCTAGTTCCGGTTGATTGATTCGGTAAGGAATAACTCGAATATGCTCGTGCTGGCAACTCAGTTTATTGAAATGGGCGTAAAGTCATGTCTTGGCGTTGTTGAGAAGTGCCTAGAAGGCTGGCAGGATGGCTTTTATCTGGAAAAGGAAACAGGTGCGCAAAAGTCTGCTGGCCAAATAAATGGGTGGATGGATGCGACCAGTCAAGCAAGCGCAGCTGGGTTCTAGGAGATGAAAAGGGTGTGAAAGCCTGCCACCAAGTGGGTGGACGGTTGTGACCATCCACCTGAGAGCGAAGTCAATATGCAACGGTGGGAGAGGGAGGTGAGTCATTCTCCTCAAATCAAATGCAACGCAAGCATTGCAATAGTTTTATAGAGGAATCTACAAGCGCTAACCCACAGCGATGGCCTCCCGTGCGAGAGATCGAGGAGGAAATCATTTATATTTATTTCAATTTTCTAATGTGTCTATTATCTAACTATAGAGTGTGTGTGCGGTGTGGAGGGGGCTATCCGTATCCATTACCCCGACTGTTAGTGGGGAAGGGGGGGGGGGGCACTTCCCAAGACGCCTATGGAGATATATATCTTCCCCTAGCATTTATGCTTGTAGAATGCGTTATTCATCACATGTATTATACACATATATATAAGATTATATTTGACTATAAGATATTTATCGTGTGCCTATGTATTAGACAAGGGCTTATGTATAAAAATTGCTTATATATGTATAAACAAAACACCTTAATTTGTCTGTGATTAATGTCTCATGTTAGTATTGTACCTGGAGTTTATTGTGGTCGTGCAAGTACAGGCCTATAATTTGCCATCGGAATGAATCGTTTATGAAACATAAAGAGGATTCCTTTTCATCAGCAAATGATGGTGACTGCACATGAATGGGTGTTGGTAGATGTGCCGATGTAGGTGTGGGTTGGGTACGGGTGCAAGTGTGGGTGCAGTTGTGGGTGTGAGGGCGGTTCTAGGGGTGGGTATGTGTCTTGGTAGATGTGCCGATTTAGGTGTGGGTTGGGTACCGGTGCAGGTGTGGGTGCGGGTGTGGGTGTGAGGACGGTTCTAGGTGTGGTTATGTGTGTTGATAGATGTGCCGATGTAGGTGTGGGTTGGCTACGGGTGCAGGTGTGGGTGTGGGTGTGGGTGTGGGTGTGGGTGTGGGTGTGGGTGTGGTGTGGGTGTGGGTGTGGGTGTGGTGTGGGTGTGGTGTGGGTGTGGGTGTGGGTGTGGGTGTGTGGTGTGGGTGTGGTGTGAGGGCACTTCTAGGTGTGGGTATGTGTGCTGGTAGATGTGCCGATGTAGGTGTGGGTTTGGTACAGGTGCAGGTGTGGGTGTGGGTGTGGGTGTGGGTGTGGGTATGGGTGTGGGTGTGGGTGTGGGTGTGGGTGTGGGTGTGGGTGTGGGTGTGGGTGTGAGGGCGGTTCTAGGTGTGGGTATGTGTGTTGGTACGGGTGTGCCTTTGGGTGTGAGTGTTGGTCGGTTTTAGGAGGTGTGTGTGTTGGTGTGGGTGTAAGTGTGGGTGTGGTTGCGTGCGTGTGTGGGGTGTGGGGTGTGGGGGTGGGGTGTGGGGGTGGGGGTGGGTGTGTGTGTAGGTCGGTGCTGGTGTGGGTGTGTGGATGGTTACTGGTGTGCGCGTGGGTGGTAGTTATGTGTGGGTGGTGGTATGTGTGCGTGTTGGTATGGGTCTAGGTGGCTGTGGTTATGGATATGGCTGAGTAATTGGGTGAGTCTGGGCTGGAATTCCTTTTTTATGTGTGTGCTAGATGTGGCGGAGATTATCCAAAGTAGCAAATTATTATTGTTTTCCTGCATCCAATAAAGCGGGCTCTGTCATTGATAGGAAAGGGAGACGATTGCCCGGGGTTGAAGGCTGGCGTAAAAGGAGGAGAGGTAAGGGAGGAGGTGGGAGTTGTCTGGTAATCAAGGAACTACGCTATATGTGCATATCGATTGACTACGCCATTCGTGGGGGCCGGCAGATATAGACAGATGTAGGGGGGTGGGGCTGTGACGTCAGCTGGGTGCCTCTATGGGTGTATGGGTGAGTGATGGAAGGCAGTGGCAGATGGGGAGGAGGGATGGTAGCGGCGCAGCTGTTTTAACCTCTGGCCACACTGAGAGACAGGCATCGAGTTGACGACTGCCACCACTTGAAGGCTGAGAACTTAAAGAGAAGCGCCGACATGTCATTCAGTCGACTTTAGTCTGGCCCCGCCCTCGCTTTTCTTATAGTTCTTAAAGGCGCCGGTAGGGGGGGCCCGAAGCCTGGATGAATCAGTCGGGCCGGGGACGTCGGAAGGGCGGTCGGGTGGAGTTGGGAGTGGGGGTGGGGGTTGGGGTGGGTTCCAGTTCCTCCAGATGAAAGGTCAAATCGGGGCTAAACTGGAGGCGGCCTCCTCACCCAATCAGGGTCATGACCCGATGGGAATGACCGATTGGTTGGTTAGAGCGCCCGCTTTTGGTAAAGATTTGATTCTCGGCCGCATAAACACATTTTTAATCGCAGTTGTGTAGGACTGAATCCTCCCCCAGCCCCGCCCCTGCACGCCCCGCCCCGCCCCGCCCCGCCCCGCCCCGCCCCGCCCCACCCCGCCCTCCCCTCCCCTCCCCGCCCTCCCCTCCCCTCCCCGCCCCGCCCCGCCCCGCCCGCCCCGCCCCGCCCCGCCCCGCCCGCCCCGCCCCGCCCCGCCCCGCCCCGCCCCGGCCCCGCCCCGCCCCGCCCCGCCCCGCCCCCGCCCCGCCCGCCCGCCCCGCCCGCCCCGCCGCCCCCGCCCCGCCCCGCCCCGCCTCCCTCTCTCTAATTACCGACAAAGAGGTCGGGCGGGCAGATGTTTGAAGCTGATCCCTGCTCCTGGGTTTTCAGAACCGTCTAATCCCCCTGACATTTGGTCTCTTGACCTTTAACAACAAAATATTAAATCTTTTTTTAGCAAGCTGCCATTTGAACCCTCACCTTTGATCAGCTTGAGGCAGGGGCACCGTTCTCTTGTATCGTATGCTCGCAGCAGCTGAGCCGTTGGCCACCCCTGATATAGTTGACCCACATTTGTTGAAATGATGTCGAGGTTCTCCTCCAAGCTCGCCTTTCCATCCGTCCTCACCAGCACCCATCACGAATATGTGAGATAAAATAGAAAATAATAAAGAGAATATAGAAAGTAGCTGAGCACATTGTGCCAAAGCCTAAATCCAAGCAGTAATTATTACCATTTTTATACCGACGAAGAACAGTAAAACCTCTGTAAATCGACCGACCTTGGGACCGACTTTAAGTGGTCCATTTAGGGAGGTGGTCGGGTTAGGGAGTTAAAATATGGTTACAACGGTATTGGGGAGTGGTCGATCTGTGGAGGTGGTCGCTTATGGAGGTCTCAAAAGGTGCTAAGCAATATGGGACACAATTCTGTCCATAGTAATGATGAACACACTATCTACTTATGCATTTGCTCATGATAAACTGATTAGTTTTTTTACATGGTGTTTCATAATCCCAATAGAATACATATTGATTTGAAGCAAATGTCCTTGCGTTTTCAGTGTAACCGTTTCTGTGCTGTTTTGTGTCAATCGTTACTATGGAAAAGAAAATGAAGAGTTAGCACCTTTTGAGACAGGCTCATATATATAATGTTCTTTGTAAGTATATAAATAGTGCAAGAAAAGTAGAAAATAACATAGAAACAATAGACAGGAGCTGAACACATTGTGCCAAAGCCTAAATCCTAGCAGTAATTAGTACCAGTTTTATACCGACGAAGAACTATATATGTATGTTCTTTATAAGTATAAAAATAATGTAAGAAAACTAGAAAATAACAAAGAAACAATTGAAAGGAGCTGAGCACACAGTGTCAATAATTATTAGCATTTTTGTAACGAAAAAAAAATAAATAAAATTATGTGTAGGTATATACATACAGTGTAAGAAATAATAGAAAATAATAAATAGAAAATGGAAAATACTTATCACTCTGTGTCAAACCCTACATAACAAAACAACAGCATTTCAATATGGATGTTATTGCAACATCCGCATTATGATGCTTGAGAAATAATATTTTAATTGTACTTCCAGAGTTAACTATTGTCTTGATTGCAGATGATACCACTTCATTAAAACATTAAATGTTTGGGAAAGAGGTGTGGTGAGGTTACTATGGTTACTAACAAGGTAATATCATGTTCACAAAACGCCCAGCATTATAGCCAGTCCACCATCAGCAGCTGCCACTCTCAGGCCATCCTCGAGCTCGTTTGCATTAGGATTCTGACGTCACGATGAGGAAACCTCCAAGTCGAATGCTGACTTAGGGGGAATCCATGCCAGTAGAAGCAGCCCTACTACTCTACAGTCCGTCGACACCGCCTCCACTCTGGCAACACTCCACCCTCTCACTTCCGGAAGTAGAATGCCTTGAAGTGTATTGTGCAGCCCGGGCTGTTCAATCAGCATCCACTCCCCTACACAAACTTCTCCTCTGCTCTGCTCTGCTCTCATCTGCTCTGCTCTTCTCTCCCCTCTTCTCCACTCCGCTCCTCTCCTCCCCTTTCCTATCCTCCCCTCTCCTCTAGCTTCCTCTCCTCTCCTCCCCTCTCCTCTCCTCTCCCCTCCCCACATCTGCTCTGCTCTGCTCTCCTCCCCTCTCCTCTCGTCTCGTCTCCTCTCCTCCCCTCTCATCTAGCGTCCTCTCCTCTCCTCCCCTCTCCTCTCCTCTCCCCCCCTCCTCTGCTCTGCTCTGCTCTCCTTCTCGCCTCTCACTGCCTCTCCTCTCCTCTCTTCTCCTCTCATCTCTCCTCTCCTGTCTTATCCTGTCCTCTCCGCTCCTCTCCCCAATTCTCCTCTCCCCTCTTCTGGTCTCCGCTCCTCTCCTCTCCTCTCATCTCATCTCCTCCCCTCTTCCCTCCTCTCTTCTCCTCTCTTCTCCTCCGTCTCCTCTCTTCTCCTCTCATGTCCCCTCCTCTCCTCTGCCCTCCTCTCCTCTCCTCTTATTTCTTCTCCTTTCCTCTCCTCTCTTTTCCTCTCCTCTGCTATCATATCCTCTCCTCTCCTCTCCTAACCGCTTCTCCGCAAAGCCCCCCCCTCTTCCACCCACCTCCACACACACTCCCTTCATTCACGCTTCCCATCAATCGCTCTCCTGCCGTGTCGAGGGTTGGTCACCTGCTTGGCGGGAAAGGGACGATTTGTACCCTGACCTCATTGATCGGTTCCTGGAATCGCCGCTAGGGTTCCTGGTGTCTTACTGTCATTTGGCCTCACAGTGAGGCAGAGGGCTCGATGGTGCACTTCCTCCCCGCACCTCCCCACCTCCCCGCCTCCCCGCGCATGCGTGGGACAGATAGAGCTACTCTTCTATGTATGGCGAAGCCACTGCTTTGGTTGGCATCAGGTGCGGAGACCTGTATCACTCCCCCAACGGTGCTAAATTGGATGGATATACACATAAGTGTCATGCAATATATTACGCGAATATAAATAACAAAGGTACTTCCTTCAAATTGTAATTGTATTTGTCAGTAATTTGTATTGGAATTCTCACTGGCATCCGGCAAGTAGGTTTTTCATTTATCACATGCGCCACATGTGTGTAGGTTTGGCAATGTTACTCAGACCCATATGGACCAAGCTGGAAATATATATATATCTATATCTACATCTATATCTATATCTATATATATCTATATGTATATCGATATATATCTATATCTATTTCTACATTTATATCTGTATATATATCTATATTTATATCTCTCTATATATATCTCTATTTATATATCTATATCTATATCCATATCTATATATACATGTATATCTTTATATATAGGAGAGGGCGAGTAGGAGCAGGAGGGGAGAGGAGTAAGAGCAGGAGAATATGATAAGAGGTGCAGGACCGGGGGAGAGAGGAGGAGTAGGCGCAGGAGATGGGAGGGCAGTAGGAGCAGGAGGTACATGAGGACAGAAGGAGGGGATGAGTAGGGGCAGGAGGAGGGGAGGACTAGGCGCAGGGGCAAGGGGGGAATAGGTGGAGGAAGGGGGAGGAGGAGTGAGGAGGAGGAGGGGAGAGGAGAGGAGGAGGGGAGAGGAAGCACAGCAGGAGGGTACAGAAGGAGCGGGAGGGGCTGGGGCAGGAGCGGGGATTAGGGCCGGAGGAGCGGAGGAGTAGGTGCAGAAGGAGGGGGAGCAGTTGATGGAGGAGGAGGAGGAGGAGTTGGTGGAGGAGGAGGGGAGAGGAGGAGGGGTAGGAGAGGGGGAGGAGGGCAGAGGAAGCACAGCAGGAGGGGACAGGAGGATGGGGGAGGAATAGGAGCAGGAGGGGGAGCAAGGGCAGGAGGGGGGAGTAAGGACAGGAGGAGGGGAGAAGTTTAGGATATCACACTCAGTCACATTATCCTGATACTGAGCTAACCAGTCCTTGACCTATTCCCAGTAATGCAGAGTGCCAGGCTAGCTAGTGACAAGTATCAATTATGGAAGTGATTAGTTTGACTCGGCCGTCATTCGAACTCCGGTCTTTCCGCATGGAAAGCCTGCGCTCTTCTGATTCAGCGACTGCATCCAGTCCATTTGATATACAATCATATCTGTATGTTCACAAAAAGTAAACACCTCATGACACTTATTTAACCGCATCTGTCTTGCTGCATTGTCTTCATTATAACAAGCTTAATCATTACACACCATCCTGATATGACCTTAGATGTTGCTAGGACGTAAAACAAAAAAAAACAAATAATCATTACACAAAAAGACCAGTTTCTCAGTGATGTAAACTAACCTATTTTGCAGAATAAATTATACACCAACACAAACAGACGCGATGGCCGAATGAGTTGAGCGCCTGCTGGTATGTCACTGGATTCGAACTCACCGGTTCGAACCCAGGCTGAGTCAAACCAATGACTTAGAAATTTATACTTGTCACTACCTAGCTTGGCGTTTGGCATTACAAGGATAACGGCAAGGAGCATTGGGGGAGGAATAGGAGGAGGAGGGGGAGCAAGGGCATGAGGAGGGGAGACAATTGGTCTTTTTCATTCGAATGAGTTGACCAACCATTGGAATGAAAAAGACCAATTGTCCGCTATTGAAATTTCCCCTACTTAGATCTAATCAATTAAAGGTGCATGGTCCGATGGTATAAATAAATTTTCAAAACTAAAACACTTACCTACATTTGATCCTACATATCTAACTTAGATACTGGTGCCCACACTAATCATTTGGTGCTGTCTTTATGGAATAAATCCGATTTGACAAGAATGTACATTCACACCATTGCTAGAGGAAGCCATTTGCCTCAGAACTCACTCGCTAAGATGCAGGTCAATTTTGTGAGCTCTCTCAGGCTCTTGGTGGTCATGGCCCAGTTTCATCACGTTTCAGTACACCACATGACAATGGCGAGATTGGGAATGGTGTCACAGCCTTGGTTTCCAGCCCTCGAGTTTCGGCAAGCTCACCGGCCCTTACACACTGCCGTCTATGGTGGTGTATTAATAGTTAACGCACACCACGTTTGGTGCGCTCCTACACAGAGCCTGCAGAAGGGGGCCTCTGTCTAGGGTGGCAGTTTGGTATTTATTTACTGAGATGTTATCATCATCACTATCATCATGTGCATCATTCTTATCCACATCCTCAATGTCAACCCCTAATTGCTAGAGTCGTTGGGGCACCACAGATAACTCTGCAACCAGTTTTCGCCATTTTATCCCTGTTCTCCACTGCCCACTGGGACGAGCCGGACTCCACCCTGTCCATTCCTAGATGTTGTGTTTCCGCGCCTTCCTTTGCCCGCCTTGTTTTCTTCCCCCTTTCACCTGTTCGAAATAATAAATAGCGAAATAGCGAATGGTAGAATGTTCACTGTGCCTTGCAAGATGGTTTAGGCCACGGATGTTTTTGGGATGTTACATTCGATCAACATCTAGCAGAATGTCAGGACAAGTGGCGACTTCATAGTGCTGTCCCACTGGGATACCGCACCACTGGCATCAATAACTCGATATTTCACTCACTCATGTGTTTGGTTTGGCAGGTTGGTTGGTTGGTTGTTGGAGTTTTACCGTCTGGCAACATGTACAGTCATATCAGGAAACAGCATGCACCCATGGCAACTTTATAGTGCTGGGAGACCAGGCCACCAGCACCATGAGCTGATATCCCACTCAGTCACATTATCCTGACACCAAACCAACCAGTCCTTTTGCCCTATCATAATAATGCAAAGTGCCTGGCTAGGTAGCGACAACTATCAATTTTGTAAGTCAGTGGTTTGACTCGACCGGGAATCGTATGTACTCCCGGCCTTCCACATGGGAAGTCTGCGCTCTACCGATTCGGCCATCTCTCCCGGTGGGTTTGGCCGGTGAATGACCACTCAAACTGCCGCATGGGAAAGCAACGCTTTACCCACTCGGCCTTCCCGCCCCCTACGGTTCTGCTAGGCAGTCTAGTCCGGCATGCATGCCCAACTCGATATATACCACACAGAAACTCCCCGCACCAGACGGGATGGCCGAATGAGTTAGAACGACTGCCTCCCATGTTGGTAGATCGTGGGGTCGTGGGTTCGAACCCTGGTCGAGTCAAACCAATGACTTAACATTTGATACTTGTTGCTTCCTAGCCTGGTGCTCGGCATTATCAGGATAGTGCAAGGACTGGTTAGCTCAGTGTCAGGATAATGTGACTGAGTGGGATATCAGGTCATGGTGCTGGTGGCCTGGTCTTCCAATCAGGCAGCACTATAACGTCACCATGAGTGCGCACTGTCACAAGTCGGTACCCGTCCTGATATGACCTTAGATGTTGCTAGGACGTAAAACAACAACAAACAAACAGAACCTCCCCGCACCCCACACACAGACACACCGCACATACCCTCCAGCAAACACTGCGTCCATACCGGCTCGCCCCCTGGCGTCGCCCTACATCCCCGGGAGGGACTGGTGTCCGCACCCGGCGGTAGAGGGCGCTACGGTTGGCACGTGATTGAAAGATTATTCGTGTTTGTTCTGGAAGTGGTCGGGCATTGGCAACCGTCACTGCGCAGGCGCGTTGTTTTGTGGCCGGAAGCGGAATGTGTTATAAACAAATAGTCGTCGAATATCCGGTCAAATCATTTCACTATTTCTGTAAATATTATTTTAGTGTTATTATGTCTGTTTGCTTGTAGATACTTTAATCATTGGAATACAGTGTTTTCGACACCGATGCACTGGTCTTCCCGCCGTGCTAAAATATACTTATGTGTGCTAAAATAATATCTTTAATCTTCCCTGTGAGAAAAACAGTAATTGATATCTATGTGAGTCATATATATTTGAGATATACCTCGCCCTCGATATTACCCTGTAAAATACACCCATATATCTATATATCTATCTATCTATATATCCATTGATCTATATTATATATGATGTTGAAGATATTTGAAGTGAAGACATGTTAAATTAATTTTAGTATGCTCACCAAATGCTGGACACCGTAGGTTTCAGCAGATACATGGGCACTACATGGTCACTACATTGACTGCTGAAGAAATTCATTTACATGCATTTGCTTGTCTGTGTCGTCATTTTCCCGAATCAATACAGGGGGCGTCTGCAGAAAGCACTGTCCGGACTGTATGCACACTAAAATTAGACTACTGTGCAGTATGAGGGCATGTATTTAATATATAAATAATATATATATATATATATATATACCTCCTGATATGATCTTATATGTTGCCAGGACCCAACACCCCAATAACCACACGTATATATAGATGTTACCAATTAATTTCCCAAACCAAATCTGGTGCGATTTAGCGACGAGATGTTTACATAGATACGATTTCATTGCGGAGGTATATTTGTGATAACTGATCTGTTTGATATAGTTTGCATTTTTTATTCCTGGTTTTTATTCAAATTGAAAACAATAGTTTATATTAACTAAAAACACATATTGCCTGGGTAGATTGCGATGACATTCTGGTAGGGAAACGCATGGATACATGTGGCGTCTTGTTGTGAGGATAACTGAACAAGTGGATCCCTCATTAGGCAACTGAACAAGTGGATACCTCACAGTTTTCGGTGTTTTTTTTTATTGAAAATGTATATTGCCTATCATGGATAAGTCTAAATTGTTTTGTTTTCACCATTAGACATTTGGTCGATGAAAAGCCCAAACCTGCACTTTTACGTACTCAAGGGATTTGTAACTTCCCGCACCACATAGGCCATGGTATGAGAGCAACTGTCATTTGATGACATTGTAAGTTATAGAACGGTGAAAATCCAAATTGGCAGAGGTGATGTCATTGCACACTGCGATTTATAATGTGAGTACAAATGATTAACTACAATCCTACTTGCCATTGTCGTGGGGGCGATGAAAATGGGAAATATTGCACCTAGAGCGGGACTCGAACCCACATCTCTTTGCATTCCGGGCCAGTGTGCTAACCATTACACCGCCTAGGCTCCCTGATATCACCACACTACCCACGCCTACCTGTCTAATGGTTACTTGCCTGAGAGGTCAGTGCAGACCACTACACTATTATGTGTGGGGCTATCGCCTACACCGACTGGACCATATTCTTGTACAATGTATGCAGGTTAATCCATAAGTCAGTGGCGCCACCTGCGGTGCCTGCCTCACTAATCTCCTTCGGAGCCCTGTCCAGCCAGAGCCAAACACGCTATATTTATGACGGTGTTGTTCTCAGTCAGACCTCACTGCGCGACATCACTTTGTGTCGAAACCTGTGGCTCCTATTGGCCTGATTGGCAACTCCCTAGCGGAGCCAATTGGAACTACATCCGAGGTGCCATGGGAAAAGAAATGAAGCGATTGGTTGGTTGGTTGTCGGAGTTTAACGTCCTGGCAACATCTAAGGCCATATCAAGACGGGTACGGACTTGTGACAGTGTGCACTCATGGCGACTTTATAGTGCTGTTCCACTGGGAAATCAGGCTACTGGCACCATAACCCGATATCCTACTAAATAACATTTTCCTGACACTGAGGTAACCAATCCTTGCCCTATCCTATTAATGTAAGTATCAATTTGATAAATCAGTGCTTTGACTCGAACGGGAAATATAACATCCGACCTTCCGCATGCAAAACCCACACTCTATCGATTCAGCCATTGCGCCGGTCGAAATGAAGAGATGCTTTGGATATCATGCAAGGTTCCAATGAAAGGTGACCATGCCTGTTTTGTGATATAAATTAGTATACATATATACACATATATTTATATCTATATACATATTTGTGATTTGGAGTTATCTATCTCCAGTGACTGTGCCACAATGTGCTTCGTTGTTTATTGATCGAGAACCTTTCACATAGCGATGATGTAGCTTGATCAACCAACCCTAGCATGGTCCTAATTTGAAACTACTTAATCTGCACATTCTACATATATCAATTGGGCGTAGTGTCAATCCTAGGTATAAATATATCTAATTCAAAATATGGCCTGGTAGATTCTTCAACACGGATATTTATATAACAACACATAGCGATATAAGATAGACAAATAATATTACGCTTAATCGACTCGTTCATTTGGCTAACACCATTCCGTCGGAACCAAGGTGTAAATTTGTATGATTGTTTCCTAGTGTCTTTCATCAATATAATATACTCATCTGATTGACTATGTCGTAATAGTTAAATAATATAGCAATTGTAATATATTATAAATGGAATATTAGTAACACAGAACTGTGGCAATAGCGAAATGGAATATTAGTGCCACAGTATTTGCACAATAGCTAAATGGATATTAGTGACACAATATTGTGGCAATATCTAAATGGAATATTAGAGACACAGTATTATGGCAATAGCTAAATGAAATATTAGTGACACAATTTTGTGCCAATAGCTAAATGGAATATAGCTGACACAGTATTGTGGCAATAGCTAAATGGAATATTAGTGACACAGTATTGTGGCAATACCTAAATGGAATATTAGTTCCACAGTATTATGACAATAGTTAAACAAATACTAGTAACACAATACTGTGGCAATAGCTAAATGGAATATTAGAGACACAGTATTATGGCAATAGCTAAAAGGAATATTAGTGACACAGTATTATGACAATACCTAAATGGAACATTAGTTACACAGTATTGTGGCAATAGCTAAATGGAATATTAGAGACACAGTATTGTGGCAATCTCTAAATGGAATATTAGTGACACAGTATTATGACAATAGCTAAATGGAACATTAGTACCACAGTACTGTCGCAATAGCTAAATGGAACATTAGTGACACAGTACTGTGGCAATAGCTAAATGGAATATTAGAGACACAGTAATGTGGCAATTGCTAAATGGAATATTAGAGACACAGTATTGTGGCAATCGCTAAATGGAATATTAGAGACATGGCATTATGACAATAGCTAAAGGGAACATTAGAGAAATGGAATATCTAAATGGAATATTAGTGACACAGTACTGTATCAATAGCTACATGGAATATTAGAGACAGAGTATTATGGAAATAGATAAATGGACTATTAGTGACACAGTACTGTGCCAATAGCCGAATGGAATATTAGAGACAGTGTATTGTGGCAATTGCTAAATGGAATATTGGAAACAGAGTATTATGGAAATAGCTAAATGGAATATTAGTGACACAGTACTGCAGCAATAGCTAAATGGAATATTAGAGACATAGTATTGTGGCAATAGCAAAATGGAATATTAGAGACAGAGTATTATGGAAATGGCTAAATGGAATATTAGTGACACAGTACTGTGCCAATAGCTGAATGTAATATTAGAGACACGGTATTGTGGCAATAGCGAAATGGAATGTAAGAGACACAGTATTATGGCAATAGCTAAATGGAATATTAGTGACACAGTACTGTGGCAATAGCTAAATGGAATATTACTCAGTTACTCTGTCAGGAGCGATTACCCTTTTCTTCTTTTTTCCATTTTTGTCACAAAAGTGTATTTATGCTGCCATTAATGGTAAAGTCTCATAATGTCTTTTCGCTGCTAGACAGTAATAGTCTCGTGTTTCCCCTTGTTTTATTATGTTCAATTGTTTTGTAGCTATCTATTGTACGCATTCTTTCTCTGTGACTATTGTCCTACAGGTCTCTACCCTCTGTGAGCTTGTTAATTATACATTTGGTTACTTTTTTAGTTATATAATCTATAATTGTGAATGTTAACGTAACATGGCTAATTCGCGGGGCGGAGACAGGCCACCCTACTGAACTATCCAACCCCACACGCCTCCAGGGGAAAGAACACCCATACCCACAATGTTGATGGTGCCACCTAGCATAAAGGTGGAACCTCCTCCACCAGGTTACAGGAGGAGACAGACCCACCTCCTGCAAAAAACAGCACGTGACCATTTCAAATCCAAACTGCCTCCACGGCCACACAACTCCTCCAGCTGCCGTTCAGATAACTTCACCACCTAACTTCACCCATCCACCCACACCTAAACAAACAAGTAACAGGAAGGGTTAAGGGCTCGATTCCGGGCCAAGACCACCATCACTGGGACCGATAACCCCTAAGGTCGAATGAACAACAAACACACTGACTAGCACCCATAACCAAAATGCCTAATCTTAATGTAATGAACTGAAAATGAAATAAAACGACTGTATGGTAACTCTGTGTCCACCCTTAGTGAATTACCTTCCCTCACTGCCTTGACCATGTTGTGTTGGTGGTCATTAGTTTTTTATTTTAAAGATTAAAGTTTACCTCCTGGGTGTATTAATATTGTAGTGGTCTGCACTGATCTCTTAGGCAAGGATCCGCATAAACAGGTTGGCGTGGGTAGTGTGGTGACATCACGGAGCCTAGGTGGTGTAATGCTTAGCACACTGGCCCGGAATGCAAAGAGGTGTGGCTTCGAGTCCCGCTCAAGGCGCAATATTTCCCATTTTCTTCATGCCCCACGACAATATCATGCCTGGCATTTATACTCGCCAAGAATTTGCTTCGGTCATCAGTGAGTTCCTTTTTAAAGTTTGAATTTGTAATTAATTAATTCATGTTTTTGGTTAGTCCAGCAGTGCATTTAGGTCCATTTTGATTAATTTTCTCTACCATTCTGCTGCCCCTGTACTTCCTTCTTCTGCTCACAGTGCATTATTTTCCCTTCCTTTCATGTGCTCGTTACTTCGCTCATATGATGTGTTTTTGGATCGGTTTATTATCAGTCTGAGGACATCACCTGTCTTGCTACCATTTTTGTCACCAGCATTCTCCCAGGCTTCCCTGTCTCCCTGAACGCTGCTATTTGGAGAGGTGATTTGTGAGATGTGCTTTGTGAGATATGCTTTGTGCGATGTGCTTTTTGACATTCATATGGTCTCCAACCAAGCTATATAGAACAGGCACGAATATAAATATATCACGACGTGGCAAAATGATAATTATCCAATTATAAGAACATTAAAAAGGCTCACCAATGGGCGGAACGGGTTGGTTTTAGGAGAAGAACTCATTGCATAAAACAGACATTCATGGCAACGGACAGACAGACATCTGGCTTCTTTCATGCACTGGCTTCTAGACCTCTTACTTGTATTTCAGCTGCGAATGCCAGACATTGCCAATCCCATCTTGAAGATAATTAAAATCAGTTCCAAAGAGGATTTTACTGGCTGTGACTTCAGAACAGCAGCAGAAGTAGGCATCTCATTCGCCATCGCTTCGATATGTGGTTGTTCCATCGATTCAGTGTAGCTTATATATATATATATATATAAAAAATTCCAGTGCGCGAGTGACAATATTCGCGGCACTGGGGGGTGGCGCCAGCTGTCCCACCCAGGGGAGGGGCCACCCATAAAGTAGTACACAGAATCAGGGTGGCCAGTAGGGGATATTCCCTTACGCGCCTTTATACTCGCATAAGTTTTATACATCACATAACAACCTTCTCCAAATATTAAAACTGCATTGAATAGAACCAAGAGTGTGTGTACACATGACCATTCAGGAAAAGAGTCATAATATAATGTCATCGAGCACGGAGATGCGTGCGTACATCCATTGGATACATGGTTTTGAAGCAACATGGATGAGTTATTTATTTTATAAATGAAAGGAACTGCTGATGCCTTAGACAGGATTACTAATAATTAGTTTAGAAACAGACCAATAAACTACCAGAATGTAAATATTGGCGGTGTGAGCTAGGCAAATGTATTCATACGCATAGCTTTATCAATTCCTTACCAAAACTAACCCTCCATCTGGTAAATTAAATTGGCAACATCTATGTATATATATATATATCTATATATATGTGCTTCTTGGGGTTTTCCCTCCTGGCAACATCTAAGGTCATATCAGGAGGTGTATATATATATATACACATATCTATCTTTACCATCTTCTATTTCACTTCACTTGTTCCGTTCCGACTACCTGTACCAGTACCGCCACCTGGATGCTTTCATACCAATTACCCGCCTCCAGACCCACTGCAACTCATGATAAATATGTGATGTATAAGCATTATACAAGTATAAATAATCTGAATCTTTCACTCCGTATTATATTCTAAGTCATCTACTGTATGGATCTATTATTAATTGTTCATCATCTATGCAGCTGCTCCGATTGTGTCGCCCCGTCTACAAACGCGGTAACTTGTCTGGCCATGATATATTTTTCTGTGACACTGGTATAAACATACATAAACAGTTAGCGAGTCAGCCACACCTAGGGGGCGCGACAAGTCGAGTTGATAGAGTCACATCACTGTCAATCAAAAGCTGACACTTCCGGTTAGCGAGTCAGCCACACATGGGGGGCGCCACCAGTCGAGTTGATAGAGTCACATCACTGCAATCAAAAGCTGACACTTCCAGTATTGACTGGCATAATTATTATGCAGCATATATATTTATATATATATATATATATATACTACTCACAGCTCTTAATCTGGAAATTCTTGCTTACATTTGAAAATGTTGACTATACTTCCAAACGCACATCCATCTTCCCAACAATATCAGTGTATTTGGGAAGCGCAGATTGGAGATGAGATGTGTGAACGAGACGCCATGACGTCACCTACTCCGTTCACCTAAGTGCATTACTGTGATGGTGATTGGTGAGTTGCTGTCTGTAGCAGAGACCCCGGGACCAGGAGGGCGTGCCATGCTACAGAAGTAGCTGGTGCCAGTTCATGAACCAGGGCCCCCTTAAAGGCCCAACCCACTAGTCTATCTTCCTATACAGGTACCAAACCTCTTATCCGGCTTCAGAAATCTGGAATTACCAGAAACCCGGAGAGTCTTGTTCTTTACATTTTTTGGTTAAAGAGTGGATCGATAAATATTAAGCATTCTTTGCTTCATAAGTATATTAATATAACCTCTTATCTGGCTTCCAGAAATCTGGAATTATCAGAACACCAAACAGTTTTTTTCTTTACTTTTGTTGTTGTTAAGAAGTGGACTGAAAAAGATTAAACATTCTCTGTTTTAGAAGTGTATTAATATAAGCTTTTCTCTGGCTTCCAGAAATCCGGAATTATCAGAAAACCGGACAGTTTAGTTCTTTATCTTTATGAGTTGATTGATAAAGATTAAACATACTCTGCTTTGGAAATGTGTTAATTTGTACCTGCACCTGTTAAATAAAATATTGTTCTTTAGTTTTGTTCGTATAATTTTCATCCTATATACATTATATTATATACATGGTACAGTATTATATATCTTAAGAATGGGGACCTTTCAGTTTGCATGAGTCTCTCGTCAGATGGTGGACCATGCCGGTCTCAGTAATGCTGCGGTTGGATAGAAGCAGTTCCTTCTGCTATCAAGTGTGTGTAAATAAGAGGGGGTTGAGGGGTTGTAGTGGGGGTTGAGAGGGTTTAGTTGGGTTGACGGGTGTTTGGTGGGGGGTGTATATTTGTGTTGTGGAGGTGTAGGGGTGTGGTGAGGATTTTGGTGTGTGGTGGTGGGGGGATTTAAGCAAGGTGGTGGGGGTGTGGTGAGGGTGTATGGTAGCGTGGGGGTGGTTGGGGTGTGGGTGTGTGGTGGGGGCATATGTTTGTGTGGTGGAGGTGTACTGGTGTGGTGAGGATTTTGGTGTGTGTGGTGGGGGTGTATGTGGATTTAGGTGTGTGTGGTGTGGTGTGTGGTGAGTGGGTATGGTGGGGTTGGGGTGTAGCTGTGTATGGTGGGTATGTGGTGGGGGCATATGTGTGTGTGGTGGATGTGTAGGGATGTGGTGAGGAATTTGGTGTGTATGGTGGGGGTGTATGTGGATTTAGGTGTGTGTGGTGGGGGTGTGGTGAGTGGTTATGGTGGGGTGGGGGTGGTGGGGTGTAGAGGTATGGTGGGGGCTTCGGGATGTGGTGGGGGTGTAGGTGTGTGTGGTCGGGGTTCACAGTGTGTGTGGTGGGGGTGTAGGTGGTGTGTGGTGGAGGTGTACCAGTGTCTTGCAGAGTGGCACCTCATTATCTTTAGCATCCCTAAACCCCCACCACACACCTACACCCCCACCACAGCCCTAACCCCCCATACACACCTATACCCCCTACACCCCATGGCACACCCTATACCTCCAGTACCCTTACACCACCACCACACACTTGCAACCCCACCACACACCTACACCCCCACCAAACACACACACCTACACCCTCACCACACACACCTACACCCTCACCGCACACACCTACACCCTCGCCACACACACCCACACCTCAACCACACACACCTACACCCCCACTACATTATTAGGATAGGGCAAGAACTGATTGGCTCAGTCTGAGGATAATGTGACTGAGTGGGATATCAAGTCATATTGTGTGGGCGGCCTGGTCTCCCAGTGGGGCAGCACTATAAAGTCACCATGAGTGCGCACTGTCACAAGTCGGTACCCATCCTGATATGACCTTAGATGTTGCTAGGACATAAAACAACAACAACAAACACACACGTATATCCATCCATGATGGCCGACTTGGACCGGGAACGGGTGCTGCCACCAAGTGTATAGCGAGAGAACTGGCTCATGAAAGGTACCCATTGTAAATGGATTAATACATATCAAACATACCCTGATTTAGAAGTGTATTAATTTGTACTGGTCACATATAATTTAGTTCTATGCCTTTCATTGTTTATTCTATTTTTTAAAGTATATATTTAAGCCGTCTTCAGAAGACAGGGAAATCCATAAATCTGGGCCACTTCCAGTACAAATCTTGCCTGATATTAGGTTTGGTACCTGTATGTATACATATATTTATATATATTTGCACATATAGTAATACTCCATTTAGTTGCTTAAAAACATGCATCGTTAAAAGAAGTTGTGCTATACGGGGTTATTACAGCACATCAGATGAATATATGCACCACTGTAAGATATCAGGCAAATATGGGAAAACAAGCGGGCATTGTGAGGATAACACATAACTAATATATTAAATTATATTGTGAAGGAATTGTGAATAAACCGGATGAGCAGGTAAATCGGACTCATTGGTCGATTGTGTTATAGTTAGACGCCCCCGCGAGTACGTGGGTGAGAGCAGTGGAAGGAACCCAGGTTTGATTCCCACATAGAGCATCTAGAGCATGATTCCAACTAGATAAAGGTTTCGCCCAGTGCTCGCAGTACACGGGTGAAGACCAGCCTTATATAAAAACGGTCGAAAAATCGGGCTAATAAAATGGGTCTTTATGAGAGCCTAATTTCACAATCTAAGAAGCAATATTTATTCTTTGTATATGTCCTCATGTTTACCCGCTACTTCTTAGTTGGAAAATATAATAAAACATATACTTTAATGCAATTTAAAAGTGAAATCGATGTCGTTCTCTGGCTGCCATCTTGTCTTTTTGCATTCTCGCCCATTTCACCAACTCTGTGCCTATATGGGTAGCCATTTGATACTGGAGCCACAGTTTCTAGTTCATGTCCCATACTAAACCTATTTTCGCCCGTATTTACACTACATTGTCCTTCACCCGTGTACTACAAGTACCGGGTGAATCTTTTATCTAGATTCCAACCCTCACTTCTTGCCATTTCGGGGTAGGACATCAGGAGTTCAGTACAGTAGAATTGAGGTCAAAGTTAGGCTTGTCAGAAACTAGCGGGGCTGTAGGGATCGACTACATGTGTCATCTCAGCTATCCCCACAAGGTGTGCGTGGCCACATGACCAGCCCGCCCAGCATTGCCATGGCAACAGCTCGCTATCCCTAATGTGGCGACTGTGCAATGCTGCAAGGGGTGGGGCGAGGTTCGGGGCAGATAGTTCTGTATGTATATTGGTTGTATAGCTTGAACCGTAGTCAGGCTTCAACAAAGGTTTCGCTTAAAAAAGGTGCACACAACATTGCACTGCTGAAATGGATGTGATGTATTCATATTATGCGAGTATAAAGGCATGGGAGTTATTATTATTATTATTATATTTGTACCGATTATTCTATGTATTGCTTCAACTGGTTATGCTCGACCAGTGGCGGCGCCACCGGTTCTCTCCATCCCCAAAGGACATGGGAAATCTCACTCACACCAGAGGATATTATGTGTTGTATCCCGCATTATGCGAGTATAAAGACGTAGAAGGGAATGACTATTGTTATATACTTTATTATTGTACCATTTAATTTTGTTCTGCCTCCTCCACACCATTTGGGACGGGTGGTGCCATCATCATCACCCCTTTCGCCCCAAATGGGCGCAGGAAACCTGACTCGCACCGGGGGATTTTTCTTTTTCTTTTTTTTTCTGTAGGTTAGGTCTGATATTCCTAGTCAGAGAATATATACTCATCCCACTTATATTTGTTTTGTCTTCCTTTTGTACTGTAGCACACTATATATAAATATATATGTATATATATGTATATATACATGTGTAAGAATTGCATGGCAACACAGTATTGGTGGGTACATTATTTATTTACAGGAAGTGACAATAGTAGAGAATGGTAATGCACCTGGCTGGGCCTCAAATGCCCTACCTAATAAAATGAAGTGACACACTGAGCTAGCACAACAACAGATGTAGGGAGGGTCCTGCCCCACCTGGTGGCTGTGCATGGTACTATCCTGTGAGCTCCCCAGGAGCCTCTGGGCGGCAGCACAGTGCAATTTGGTTACATCCGCATATACGTTGTATATACGTGGGTATATATATGTACGTGAAGTGTGCAAGACTATAAACGAGCTGTGGCCGCTGCGGGCTTAGGTCGAGCAACCCACATGAAAATGCTTTTTGCGCAGACGATGGAGTAATGTAGACATTACAGTAATGTAGAATAACCCTCTCCTCGGGACTAGTAACCACCTTCCTAATATGGACAATAACAATAATGGGTAATGTCTCAGGTGTTTATAAGTGACAGCAGTGGCGGAATACACTGTTGGCCTTAGCATAGAAGTATAAGAGCAATAGCAGTTACTACGAAAGCGATATGCAGGGATAGAACCCGTGAACACTTATTACATAGGCTGTCAGCACCATTCACATTGAATGGCTATAATGGGCAAGAGGGGGAGAGGCGGCGGCAAGGAAAGACAGTGGTGGCCAGAAGCAAGAGCGTGGAATAAATAAACATATTTAATAGAATGATAAAGTAAAAGCAGAACGGTTAAATATATATACATGTATATATATTTATATATATATATGCCACATACATATATCCATATGCATATATGGGCATGTGCATGTAATCAACTGCTGCTGACTAGATTGCAGGTCATCACATTCTCCCCAATGATCGGTGTCATATTATTATTAGCGAAAGGGACCATTCGATCCTTGATAATGACTTCCCGCACCCTGTGGGGTACAGCCGGGGGGAGGTGTCATGCATAAGCTAATGGGGGTCGTGTGAACGGCTGCTGTATCCACCAGCCACTGTACAACGCCAGACAGGCACAATCAGCACAATTGGAGCTACCTACATACACATAGATATATATGTGAAAGTCACCCCGAGAAGAGGAATGGGGGGGGGGGGGGAGGAACCACTACAGCGCTTATTACTGGCAATAAAGAGTTTATCACTATCCATATACATGTATGTATATGTACTATATATGTGATGTATAAGCATTATGCGAGTATAAAGCTGTGTAAGGGAATCTATATGTTTATTACTCTGTACTACTTTATAACACACTATGTTATTGACCAATCGGCTCTCTGTATCTATTCACCTCCTACCGCAATGCACTTCGAACCGCACTTCCGTCACCTCCACTGTCACTTGCGACCGAAAAAAAAAAAAAGGTTACAGACAGCACAACTGTTATGGCCGCTCTCAACTCTGGCCGCTCCAGGAGCCCCGACATAATGTTCTACCTCAGGCGCCTTTTCTGGCTAGCTTCAGAGGGGAATTTTGAGTTCTCTTCCGTATTTATTGGAAGCAATGATAAGGTCATATGTGACACTCTGAGCAGACTAGACGACCCCAGCAGTGCTAGCCGCATCTCTAAAGCCGACCCGACGGGCAGGCTCTGTTGTGCGGGGCTATTCAGTAAAGTCTTCTCTTCCCCTTGCAGGGTTGGAAGAGCTGCAGAGGGAGAAAGTGATGTTCCAAAATCGGTCATACGCCCCCAACTCAATCACAACACTGGAGTTTATGGAAGGCTACTCGGAGTCACTCACCCCGTTGCCTTGCCCGCCGAGACACGTGGCACTCTATGCCACGTGGCTGGCTCGGACGATGAAGTACTCATCGATCCTGAATTATCTCAGTGGGCTGAACAACTTCCTGAAGCAGAGGGGCTCAGAGCCAATAGCCTACACTAACTTTGAGATTGCCTCCACCTTGAGGGGTATTCGGAGGGAGTGCTCCACGGCCAAAAAGCAAGCCATCCCTATCCTGCCCGATACTCTACTGAGCATGTTCCGCTTCCTGTCCCCAAGACCGGGTCACGTCGCATTGAGGGCGGCCCTGCTGTGCAGCTTCCGGGCCCTCCTGAGGAAATGCCAGGTAACTGCATCTGACTCCTCTCTCCTCAGAGGGGACTTCCGCTTCTTCCCCTGGGGGATGATCATCTCCATAAGATGGTCAAAGACGATACAATTTAAGGAAAGGGTCTTGGAGATCCCAGTCGCTCGCTGTCCCAATACGCATATCTATGCAGTTCATTGGACAGCACTCCACTTTGAGCAGCTCCCAGCGTCTCAATCAGACAAGGCCTTCCGGATCCCTGGGCTGGGTCAGTACTCTATCCCTCTTCCTTATAAGGTCTACCAAGTGACTCTTAAGATATTTGCTGAGAAGGCGGGGCTTGATCCCGCTTCCGTCTCCTCCCACTCCCTCAGGAGGGGTGGCTGCACCTTCCTCTCTCTCTGCGGCGCTACGATCGAGGAGCTCTGCACCAGGGGGGATTGGTGCACCGACACAGTCTTCACCTACTTGAAGACCCTCCTCTCTATCAGGATCTTGAATGATATTAGGGTGGCGACGTCGCTTGCCACCACCCCTGTGCCTCACTACTAACCTAAGATATGTGTTGGGGTATCTTCGATCTTGGCAAATATTCCCTATGCCAGAGAATATATATTATCTCATCCCATATCATTGTTTGTCTCCTTCTTGTACTGTAGCTTGTCTATGTGATGTATAAGCATTATGCGAGTATAAAGCTGCGTTAGGGAATCTATATGTTTATTACTCTGTACTACTTATTACTCTGTACTACTGGGTATGCAGGTATAGCAATACCTCAGGGAGTTTGACGCCCCTGCCTTGCAGAGTTCTAAACCACTGCCTTGTGGTACAGCTCCTTGACAGAACCGAAGGCTAAGGGAGCAAACCCTAAACAGAAAACCATGTCACTGTGGCAGCATTAAGGGCGGTTGATGTATGGAACTCCCAACATCTCCCGACCAGCCACTGCAGGGACAAATAGTTTTGCGCCTGTCTTGACATGTTCTTGCCGGTGTGAAACCTCTATTTGCTCCCCAAGAGAGTGCCGCTGCTAACTTGCAAAAGCCAGCAGCACTTCAACACTTTTGCAGGCAGCTTTCATGAAATGGACATCCCTCACACTGATAAGCTACTGCTGATAGGAGACTTCAATGCAAGGATAGGAAGAGACAATGACAAGTGGCCCTTGGTCATGGGCAAGCATGGAATCGGGAAATGCAACTCCAATGGTGAGCTCCTACTGGCTTTGTGCTCTGAGTTCGAACACATAGTGACAAACACCATGTTCAAGCAGAAGGATGAACGCAAGACCACTTGGATGCATCCTCGTTCCAGGCACTGGCATATGATCGACTTCATCATCTCAAGGTGCCGGGATAAGATGGACATCCACAGTACTCGAGCCATGCGTGGAGCTAACTGCTGGACCGATCACCAGGTGCTAAGGTCAAAAGTGGCATTCAGAATACGAGAAAAACACAACAGGCAAGGGACAAATAACCAACAAAGCTCAACACAGCAAAATTAAGTACCATCAGTCACAGGGAGAGCTTCGAGCGGGAGATGGACAGCGCTCTCGCACAATGGGAGGAGAAGGAAAGCCCAACACCAGATGAGGAATGGGCTGCGTTGCAACAGGTTGTATACAACACAGCTAAAACTTATCTCGGCAAGCCAGACAGAAAACATCAGGACTAGTTCGACCCCAACAATCAGGAGCTACAGAATCTTATGAGCAGAAGAGACCAAGCCCACCAGAGAGTGTTGCAGACCAGGAACACTAGATCCACCACTGCAGCATACAAAGATGCCTGCAGATTGCTACAAAAATGCACCCGTGCATTGAAGTCAGACTGGTGGGAAATGAAGGCAGAGGAGCTGCAGAGAGCTGCAGACAGAAACAACATGAAGGGCTTCTACAGCGGACTGAAGGAAGTGTGGGGACCCGTGAAGAAGGGAGCTGTTCACCTGAAATCAACAGATGGAACGGAGACCTTTTCCGACAGCAAGAGAGTTGTGGCAAGATGGAGCGAACACTTCCAGAAGCTACTCAACGTCCCTGGTGACATAGATCACGAAGCTCTGAACAACATCCAGCAGCGCATTACCAAAACATGCCTCGATGAGATTCCAACCATGGATGAGATGGCTAGAGCAATCGCCAGCCTGAAAGATGGCAAAGCACCTGGGGGTGATGGAATTCCTGCCGAGGTATGGAAGCATGGAGGAGACAATCTGCTCAACAGACTGCACCAACTAATCACCAATGCCTGGGAGGAGGGTTCTGTACCCCAAGCATGGAAGGATGCCAGCATTGTAACCATCTACAAGAAAGGTGATCGAACAGACTGTGGGAACTATAGAGGAATCTCTCTTCTTTCCATAGCAGGGAAGATCTTCGCCAGGATCCTACTCAACAGACTATCTATTCACATAACACCTGGTGTAGTTCCGGAGTCACAGTGTGGCTTCAGAGGTAACCGGAGCACTGTGGATATGATATTTTGTCTCCGACAGCTACAAGAAAAGTGCATTGAGCAGGACCGACCACTGTACATGGTATTTGTCGATTTCACTAAGGCATTTGATACAGTCGGGAGGACCGGGCTATGGCAGCTACTGAGGAAGTATGGATGCCCAGAGAAGTTCACAACTATGATCGAGGCTCTACATACAGGAATGATGGCGAACGTTAGTGCTGGAGGGGAAGTCTCGGAATCGTTCGGGGTTACCAATGGGGTCAAGCAAGGTTGTGTACTGGCCCCCACGCTCTTCTCCATCTTCCTATCAGCAATGCTAGACGAGGCTTTCCGAGACATGGGGGATGGCATCTATATACAGTCCAGACAGAGCGCTGACCTATTCAATGTCGCACACTTCAGAGCGAAGACCAAGACTACTCAGATACTGGTGAGAGAGCTACTATTCGCAGATGACAGTGCACTGGTTGCCCACTCTGCTGAAGAGACCCAGAAAATAGTGGACGCTTTCTCCGATGCATCAAAGAAGTTTGGCCTGAAAATTAACATCAAGAAGACGGAGGTGCTGTACCAACCCAACTCTACAAGAACCCGAGAGGAGGAGATCATGGTTGACGGAAACAAGCTGAACTCTGTTCCGGAATTCACCTATCTCGGAAGCACTATATCAAGTGATGGACGCATTGATGCTGAGATACAGAGGAGGATGGCCAAGGCTAGCACATCTTTCGGCCGACTACGCCAGAGACTCTGGAACAACCACCATGTGTCCATTCGGGTCAAAGGTAAGATCTACCGCGCAATCGTGCTATCCACCCTACTATACGGAGCCGAGGCCTGGACAGTGTACAGACAGCAGGTGAAAAAGCTGCATGCCTTCATGATGCGTTCAATCATGAGGCTAACCTGGAAGGACAAAGTGACGAATAAGGAAATACTCGAACGGATGGGGCTGCCCTCTATGGAAGATCTTCTGATCAAAAAGAATCTCCGGTGGACTGGACACCTCATGAGGATGTCATCAGACAGGCTACCAAAGCAGATCCTCTATTCTCAACTGTCTTCTGGCTACAGAAAGTGAGGGCGCCCCCGTCTCCGGTTGAAAGATACCATCAAGAGAAACCTGAAGCTGAGAGACATTAAGACTGACTCATGGACGCAACTGTCACAGCAGAGAGCTAAATGGAGATCGGCAGTCAAGTAATGAAAGCAGTCTTTGTCGCATCGCGACCGACAGCATGATGATGATGATGACTACTTCATAACACACTATGTTATTGACCAATCGGCTCTCTGTATCTATTCACCTCCTACCACAATGCACTTCGAACCGCACTTCCGTCACCGCCATTGTCACTTGCGACAGGAATTTTTCCTTTAAGGCTAGGGCAAATATTCCCTATGCCAGAGAATATATATTATCTCATCCCATATCATTGTTTGTCTCCTTCTTGTACTGTAGCTTGTTTATATAGATATATGCACACATACATGTACATATATGCATACATATATATGTGATGGATGTTAGCAGCTTTCTCCGATGCATCAAAGAAGTTTGGCCTGAAGATTAACACCAAGAAGACGGAGGTGCTGTACCAACCCAACTCTACAAGAACCTGAGAGGAGGATATCATGGTTGATGGAATTCACTTACCTCAGAAGCACTATATCAAGTGATGGATACAATGATGCTGAAATACAGATCAGGATGCCCAAGGCTAGCGGATCTTTCGGCCGACTACGCCAGAGACTCTGGAACAACCACTATGTGTCCATGTGGGTCAAAGGCAAGATCTACCGCGCAATTGTGCTATCTACCCGAATATACGGAACCAAGGCCTGGACAGTGTACAGACAACAGGTGAGAAAGCTGCATGCCTTCATGATGCGACATCTCCGTTCGATCATGAGCCTAACCTGGAAGGACAAAGTGATAAATAAGGAAATACTCGACTGGAGAGGGGTGGCCTCTATGGAAGATCTTCTGATCAAAAAGAATCTCCAGTGGACTGGACACCTCATGAGGATGTAATCAGACAGACTACCAAAGCAGATCCTCTACTCTCAACTCTCTTCTGGTTACAGAAAGAGAGGGTGCCCTCGTCTCAGGTTCAAGGATACCATCAAGAGAAACCTGAAGCTGAGAGACATTAAGACCGACTCATGGACATCACTCTCACAGCAGAGATCTAAATGGAGAGCAACAGTCAAGTAATGAAAGCAGTCTTTGTCGCTGGACTCTGCCTGCAGAGAAGGCATCTGATCCTACATACATATATTAGACATATATATGGGATTATGTTCGGCCTGCTAGTGCTTAAGCAGTGTTGGTGTGAATCAATGAGAGAGCGGTCATCTTATAGCACTCTACATCTTCCTGGTTGAAGCTGCAGACTGCCTTAAAGGACAGACCCCTGGCGGCAGGTCTGAACCGGAATGTGGCCAATCAGGGGGCCTGTCCCATCGTGGCTTCACCGGCGGAGTGGGGCCAGCCGTCTGAGCAAATGGCTCACGGTACTTCTACCACCAGTGTTGGTTGGTTGGATGTTGGCCTCAGCCGCCTTGTCCCCCAGTGAGGCAGCACTATAAAGTCGTCATGAGTGTGTATTGTCACAAGTCGGTGCCCATCCTGATATTACCGTAGTTGTTGCCAGTACGTAAAACCCTACAACAAAGTATAACTACAACTACTGCGGTAACAGATATATCAATCGTTTTCCCACCAGTTCTGGCGATTTAGTTTAATGGTCGCTTGTTGGAGTTTTACGTCCTGGCAACATCTGTGGTCATATCAGGATCGGTACCGACTTGGTATGCAGGTATTGCAGGTATTGCAATACCTCAGGGAGTTTGATGCCCCTGCCCTGCAGAGTTGTAAACCACTGCATTGTGGTACAGGTTCTTGACAGAACCGAAGGCTAAGGGAGTAAACCCTAAATAGAAAGCCATGTCACTGTGGCAGCATTAAGGGTGGTTGATGTATGGAACTCCCAACATCTCCCAACCAGCCACTGCAGGGACAAATAGTTTTTCGCCTGTCTGGACATGTTCTTGCCGGTGTGAAACCTCTATTTGCTCCCCAAGAGAGTGCTGCTGGTAACTTGCAAAAGCCAGCAACACTTCAACACTTTTGCAGGCAGCTTTCATGAAATGTACAACCACACCAGCGGCAGTCAAGTAATGAAAGCAGTCTTTGTTGCATCGCGACCGACAGCATGATGATGATGATGACCGACTTGTGACATTGCACACTGATGGCAACTGTATAATGTAGCCCCAATGGGAGATCAGGCCGCCAGCACCATAACCTGATATCCTGATATTGAGCTAACTGGTCCTTGCCCTATCCTAGTAATGCTGAGTGCCAGGCTAGGTAGCGACAAGTATCACACTTGTATAAATCATCATTTTGACTCTGCTGGGATTCGAACTCCCGAGCTTCTCCATGGGAAGCCTGCGCTCTACGGATACGGGCATCGCGTCCGGTGCATCCAGTGTTGATCTCTCCCATGTCTCATATTTCTCTGTTTATCACTTGACAGGTCTGTTACTATGGCAACACTGGTCGCGTTGGCTGAATCGATAAGAGCATGGACTTCCCGTGTGGAAGGTCTGAAGTTTGAATCCCTGTCCTGCCAAATATTTCACTTGAACAATTGGTCGTAATGCTTGCATTGCATTTGATTCGCGGCGAAGGAGGAGTAGCCCCCTCCCCTCCCCCGCGCCGCAACGACCGTTGGGGTTGCGTCACCCCCCCCTTTCCCTCGGCCTTATAACCGGCTCCCCTGCCTCCTCCAGCCACTCCGCCTCCATGCACACCCTGAAGCACTCCTCCTTTTTTCTCCACCCACCCACCCTTACTTTCTCTTTCTCTTACTTGCTCTTTCTCTTTCTCTTTCATTTACCCCGATAGGGCGAAGGGCGCTTCGGGGCCTCCCATTGACTCTGACATTTGCCATTGCTGATTACATTTGACATTATACATGATGATTATACTTTTGCTCTCATATAACATGTCATATTGTCCCTACTTATGTACTCCCCCACTTTATTCACTAAATAAAGTGTTTTTTCTCCACTCCTGCTTTCGCTTCCTCCTTCGCTGCGTGTCGATACTTCTCGCTACCTAGCCTGGCAAATGGCATTACTATGATAGGGAAAGGACTGGTTTTCTCAGTATCAGGATAATGTGACTGAGTGGGAAATCAGGTCATGTTAGTGGCAGCCTTGTCTCCCTATGGGGCAGCACTAAGATGTTGCCATGAGTGTGGACTGTCACAAGTCAGTATCCTTGTGACATCTATGACCTTAGATGTTGCCAGGATGCATAACTAACTGATGTTGCCAGGATGCAAAACCCCAATAAACTACAAGTACACCTACTATGGTAAGGGACCTAGCAATCATTGTTCCACCAGTTCTGAGCACTTAGATCGAAATCACAAGGCAATCAGGATGTATAGAGCCACAGGTACCATGATTTCATGTAACATAATTATCTGAAATTAGTTAATTTACACAAACACATGCGATCGAATTGGAGATGACCTGATAGATGGCTCAAGAACACTTATTTTTCCAATATTATTATTTTTTTTAAAATCTGTCGCTTAATTTAGTTTGGCCTCTCACATAGACTTCTACATCTTGAAACCGTGGGGAGGATGCCGAAGTCCATATTCTGCACTAATTTCCAGTTCACTGTAGAATCTCAAGCGGGAAGGCCACTAGAGCTTTGAAAACAAAGCACTGCGAGGGATGGTTGGTTGGTTGTTGCAGTTTTGCGTCTTGGCAACATCTAAGGTCATATCAGGATGGGTACCAACTTGTGACAATGCACACACATGGTGACTTTATAGGGCTGCCCCACTGGGAAATCAGGCCACCATCACCATGACCCGATATCCCACTCAGTCACCTTATCCTAACACTGAGCTAACCAGTCCTTGCCCTATCCTATTAATGGCAAGCATCAATCTAGAAAATGAAAAGTATCAATTTTGTAAGTCATTGGTTTGACTCGACCAGGAATTGAACTCCTGATCTCCTGCACGGGAGGCCTGCGCTCTACCTTTTCGGCCACCGCGTCCTGTACAATGCAAGGGTTCATTTATATGTGATGCATAACGCATTATACAAGTATAACATATATTTCTCCTTATATTCCTTCATAGGCGCTTTAGGGGAATTCCCCCCCCCCCAACAGTCCGGCTAATGTATGCAACATACAACAACAAAATACAAAAAATGAAAACAGCCCTAAAAAACAACAACCCCCAGTAACAGCAGCCCTCACGAGTTGCTCTCAGACATCATATTGCGCTCTAGATCATATTGTCTCTCGATGTATGTCCTTATGGCATGAGCGCGGGTTGTAGCCTCATGTCACAGGGTGCACTATCGACTCGGGGTGGGTAACCGCTGGACAGCCGCCTAGCCCTGCCGCGGTCAGCCGTCCGATACGGCACAATCAGCTACACAAATATCTGCCAAGTGGGAGAGATGGATATAATGGAGAGAGTCAGCGGCGCATCTCGGTTGTAAGTTTCGTATTGGTGATGAGCTAAAGTTGCATAGTCCAATGGGTTTTGAGTTTCTATCATTTTCTGAGATAAATATATTATATTCTAATATATTATATCGTTATATTCTACCATACTCTCACTTGAAGTAACTTTTATTTTAAGTAGCTAACTTTTGAGATATTTGAAGTGCAAACAAACAAAATTAGTTTTGGCAAGCTTGCCAAAATTCTGACACCATAGGTTTCTGCAGTCACAGGTTCTGTTAAATTGACTCAGTATTGCCTTCCACACAGAAACAAATGCTTAATAAGTGAATCAGTATCTAAATTAGATACGTCAAATCAAATCTAGATAATTGGTTTGTTTTTGAAAATTTGATATTTCATCGGACTATGCAGCTTTAACTATATGACATGTTGGAGGTACCATTTTTCATATACACATAATCAATTATACAGTACATATATATAAGTGTATCATATATATATATAAATATATATATATATATATATATATATATATAAATATATATATATATATATATGCCACCCACCCACATATAATTACTATATATACAGGTCCGTAGGTGTAGCCGCATATATATATGCCACATTCCGTTGGTCCCGAGCCATGGTTGGCTGTTGCCTGAACACGTGCGTGGGTCGATGACAGATAAGCTGGTGGAATCATCCCGGTCCCCAGCTGACTGTCGTCGGCCCGGAGCCAACAGGTCGTGTCTCCGCCCGTCAAGACGGCTTTTTTTGTTGTTGAAGATTTATACTGCCTATCATGGATAAGCCTGAATAGGCTTGTTTTCACCATTAGACAGTTTGTCGATAGAAAGCCCGAGCCTACACTTTTACCGACCCAAGGGATTTTTAACCTCCCACACCACATAGACATGGTATGAGAGCAACTGGCCTTTGATGACGCTGTAAGTTATACACAGCGGTGGAAATCCAAATTGGCAGAGATGGGGGCACGGGGAATCGAACCACCGACCTTCAGATTAGGAGTCTGACCTAGAAAAAAGTCAGACACTCTAACCACTCCGCCACAGAGAACACCACACGGCCGCTCCCTGCGCCCCCCCCCCCCCGCCCCGTCCCCCACCCGGCCTAGGACCGCCCCTCCCCGCCGCCCCCCGACCCCGCCCGACCTGGGCCCGCCGCCCGCCCGGCCTGGGCCCGCCGCCCCCCTAACCCCCTAACCCCCCAACCCCCCACCCAGGGAAATTGATTACCCGGCTACAGGACGCAAACACGACCTTGTGGCCACAGGTGGCGCCACTGCCTGATGCTCATCTCACACTAACTGATATATTTGACAGGAAACCCTCTAAATGGTTTCGGATCGAAGGCCTTTTTTTTTGTTTCAAGAAAAGGAAGGAATTATTCTTGGATGTTATATCTCCATCCCAAACTCTCAGTATATGTATAAAGACGGACATGATGGACAAGTGGGTAGTGAGGCTTCCTTTCCATGCCTCAGGTCGTGGGTTCGATTCCTAGTCCAATCAAAGAATTGTCCACGATTCCTTTTACCTGTGTGCTGGCCAATGTCACTAGCCTAATCCAAGGACTGGTTCAATCAGTGTCAGGATACTATGACTGAGTGGGATATCGGGGTGTGGTTCCAGCAGCATGCTATGCCAATGGGGAAGCACTATGTGCCAGCTGATTCTGCTATGACATCAAATGTTGTTGTAACGTAGATATTCTCGATACCGACTTGGACGCCACTATCACTCACATGCATCTGTTATTTAACTATAGTTTATTATGGGAATTCAAGTAAGATTATCGGCTAATCTGAGATGGGCATTAATATCTGGCTCTCAATAATAGTTCCAACGCTGGTGGGCTATTCACAAAGGATGACAGCTTTGTCATATTTACAGGCTTCAACGGATATTGCATATTGCAGGCACTTAAAGTTGCATAGTCCGATGAAAACATCAAATTTTCAAAACCAATACACTTATCTACATTTGATTCTACATATTCAACTTAGACAGTGGTGCACTTATTAAACATTTATTGCTGCATAGAAGGTCATAATAAGTCAATTAATAGAAACCGTTACTACTGTATTCTATGGTGTCAGAGTTTTGGCGTGCTTGCCAAAATTATTTTGGCATGTTTCGATGTCAAATATATCCAAACTTAGCCATTTAAAATTAAAGTTACTTCAAACTAAAGTAAAGTAGATTATAACGATTAGTATAATATATTTATCTCAGAAAATACCAAAAACTCAAAAGCATCGGACTATGCAACTTTAACTTACAATGCACACAGCGAGTACCGCTCCAGGCAGTTTGACAAGTGGCTCCCTCTAACGGGGCCTCTGAAAAACCCCTCATTTAAATAAGGTGCGTAGATATGAGATCAATAAGCCTTAGTCACATAGTCAATCCTAGTTAGATGCCACGTCGATCTTACTTAGCCTTATACCGCAGTCACACGACTGCTTGCGACCGCTTACAACTACTTTGCGACCACATGGTTGCATGGAGGTCGCAAGTTGTCGGAACATTGTCACAAAGTTGTCGCCAAGTTGTCACAAAATGGTCACAAAGTGATCGTTAAGTGATCCCTGATGTTGAAAGGAGGTTGCAGCTACTGCACTGAAAACCTCCTTGCGATCAAAATGGTCGCAAGGAGGTGAGCGGCCATTGCTTTGGTCACAAGGAGGTAGCAGGTGACAGAGGGTTCTTTGCTCCAAAGTGGTCGCAAGCAGTCTCAAGTCATACTGTGACTGCGGCTTACCCAACAACTCTAACGCGATTCGGTGTTATATTTATATTATAATGATGGTGATGACAGCTAACCCAGTCCACATGATCGGTTAGCCTTTGTAAAATGAGCGGAACTTTTACATGGGAAGTCTGACATCAGTTAGATGGTGCAAAAAGAACGCAGATTTTACATCAGAAGTCTAATATTCGTTAGAATTTGCAAGATCGGAAATATTACATCGAAAGTCTGATAACATTAACAGTTAGACGCCATAAGATGATAGGACAGTATCCATTGAATTTCTTATATCGAAAAAAGATTGTAAGACAAACATTATTATGACATCAGCAATAGGATGTCTGTTAGATGGTGTAAAATGATTGGATATTATACACCGGATTCCTGATGCTACAAAAACATAGCAACACAGACATTACTCCGACACTAGAAGGCCCGTCCTGATATGCCCACACATGTTGCTAGAACGTAAAACAACAACAAATAAACGAATCATTAGAAGTCTAGATGTGGCAAACTGATTGAAAAGTTGACATCAGAACTCACCAAGTGGCATCACCAGTGTAGTGTATTGATGGTCTTGAATGAAAGATCACTGAGATTAGTGCACAAATACATGTTTTGAAATGTGTGCATGAGATATAACAATGGTGGAAAGATGATCCCAAATCGATAACGTCAAGTAGTTCACGCCGTCTGTTCCTTGCTGTCCTCCAGTTCTCATTTAATGCAGAACTGCATATGTGCCCTCGATGTTGCTGGGACAGCAGTGCATTGGCACTAAGAAACCATTTAAATCAGATGAATAAGCACACTTACAAAAAAAACGCACAAACAGTATCGACATTTATATCATCGATTTCGCCGAATGATGTTGTTCTCATGTTGTTCTCACAATCTTAATCAATTTGTTACATATTAATCTGTGATCTGACTTAATTATCATATGGAGGGAAAAAATGGTTGCCATCGACGCGCCTCATTTGAGGAATGAGGCAGTAACATGGAGACTGGTCCCCGGGCCAATGACCGCGTCCGCCCGCCTGGAGACTGGACCCCGAGCCAATGACCGCGTCCGCCCCCCCTGGAGGCTGGTCCGCGAGCCAATGACCGCATCCGCCCGCCTGGAGACTGGTCCCCGGGCCAATGACCGCGTTTGCCCTCCTTGAGGCTGTGATGTGATAACACCCTGCAATGTACTTAATTATGAAAGTCTACTGAAGCATACACACGAAGAAAGCAAAATCATAAAAGGACACAAAAAAACTAAGAAAAGAACAACACAATATGAGCAGGCTTCTTTGATCATACTGCCTGCTCGATTCGTCGTTAAATATAATCCGCGCAGAACATTATCCTTCTTATCTTCCGATTGAACAAAAAAGCCTCCTCTTCATCTTGAACTGAAGTCGAAAGTACTTATCCCCATTGTCTCACTAATGTAGAAATGAAGATTATGCAAACAAATATATATAAATACATTATAGATGTATATATATGCGTATATATACATGGGCATATACTATGAAAGAACAAAGAACTCACTGTCGTAGCGAATGTGCAGTGGGTAGGGTACCCGTTTCCACAGCGAGAGGTCGTGGGTTCGATCCTCAGATGAGACAAACCAAACATTTACGAAATTGGTACTTCATTGTTGGTATGGGAACATAAACAGAAACAAGAGGAGTTGGGAAAGACCACACTTTATTAATGTGTAGGAACAGCAACCTCGGCTGACGAGCTGCTCATTCATGTGTGTGGGGTTTCCCCTGCATAAACAGTAAGTAGTGCAGATAGCTACGACACCATGGTAGATAATGACAGGGAGAACAAGTGAAGATCATGGAAACACCAATTAACAGCGACTCACCAAAATACAAGTGGCAAGAACATCAATCAACAGTTAATCAAAAATCAATTATCAATTATTGACATTTATTATTTAAGTTTGAAGAGTTTATTTGTATGATTGGTGTATTAGTATGTGTTCACCAAATCAGGCGGAGGTGTGGGCGGGTGAGAAGAGAGCAGTGTGCCGTGGTTGGATGGGCTATGAGGAGTGGCAAGCAGGGAGTGGCAAGTAGGGAGTGGCAACAGCGAGTGGAAAGGGAGTGTGAGGGGTGGAGGCCTGTGATAGGCTGAAGAGGTGGGCTCTTCCTCAAGCCCAGCTCACTCTAGTAGCCAGTCGCCCACTGATCACTATCAGAGCAACAACTCTTCTCAACCAACCCACCCACTATTAATGCACTTGAATCGTTAAAAACACATTTAAGCAAACTAAAAAACAATCAATTGAAATAACAAAGATTGACTTATTATTGCCATGATTTATGAACATACAATAACAATGTTATTATGTTGATATGAACTGTAATTACTTTTATGAACTGTCTTTATTATATGTCATGTCATGTCTTGTATTCTGTTAAATATCTGCTGCATACCTTCCCCTTCAGGTCAGATATTGTTTCCGGTTTGATCCAGCCTCATTGATTAGGGAGGGTACTGTGGTCCGATGACTCTGCCTGTCATGGAAATAAAGTTATATTCTTAGCATTCCTGCTTTCCCCTTCTATATTCCCAAGCTACTTATGCCATCAACATATGAGTTGCTTTGGGTAACCAGTTAGATCAAATACATGTTTCTGTATTGGCATGAATATCACCGCTCCTGGACTCGGAAGGCATTGCGGGACACTTCCGTTATGTGGCCTTGGAAAACTATGCACAGGCTGATTTGGACCGTATCTGGACGTGGTTAGCTGCTCCTTACCCGGTTGCCATAGCAACAGCAGCCATATTCGGGCCATGCCGGTTATATGGACTATAACTAAGGCCCTCCAACAGGTAGTAAACACAGTTCTAATTTATTCCACCTCCACCAGGACGGCTTGCCCTGCATACCAGCTGGGCCCAGTAAAATTGCAATAATCGCCCTATTAGGCTGCACAACGTCATAAAATTCACATTCTCCCTCTGAAGTGCTACTTCTCCTCGCCTATTGGCCAACGGGCTGCTCATGGTTATGCCTCTCAGGAGCGTTCATTCAATCTTGTCATTTTCCAGCCGTCTTTTTGTCCCCTTCCCCCGACACTAATTATATCTTTATATTTAACAAATATTTTGTTAATCTATTTTTTAATTTGTTCTTTTCTTCCATCCCCCCATTACTTCAAATTTTCCAATTCCGCCTAATTCAGGCAAACCGTTTGAATTGAGCATATAATTTGCAGGCGTTCTATTTTCTGTAAGTGATTTATTTACTCGAATCGGGCCTCTGTTAGTGAGAGGAGATTTTACAAATAGAAAGAGTTGGACTGCTTGTGTGTGTAGGGGTGGGTGGGGGGGATAAGGGAGGTGGGTTTGGGTTGTGGTGGGTAGAAAGATGAGGGAGGATCAGGGAGGGGGAGGAGGAGGTGGTGGTTTGTTGCTTGTGCTGTCCCAGTCATCTCCCAATGCATATTCCACGCTGATTGAAGCCTCCTCCCTCCTCTCCCCCTCTACACCTCTCCCCATCAAACTCACAGCACACATGGCCGCCATGCATATTCCACACCTGGCTTTGTTGTTCTGACTGTGCTTGGAGTACATACACTCTTGGTTGGGAATTTCTGCAGTGTTTGCCCACACTATATAGCACGGCTCGTGTGGCCGTGCTATATATACAATTCTGATGTCAGGCGTGTGTTTGAAGCAATGCATGCATTTGAGTTGGGACATGGCACAGCTGCTACAGAATATCTATTTGATGGGGGGAATGAAATAATATCTAGAGATGTCGTTACATAAAAACGAAAAAAAAGAAGAAAAAAAAGAAAAAAGAAAAAAACTAAAAAAAACGAAAATGAAACAAGGATGTGTATAGCGTTCTCGTATGTGATATGGCAATTTTGAATTTCCATGTCATTTCTTTTTGTTGTGGACTTACTTTTTTTTTTTTTACGACATAAACCGATTTACAATATTACTATTCTGAAATGTGCTTGTCCCTCAGGAACAACTGAAGCTGCGACCTAGCACGCCAGGTCGCAGCTTCAGCTCACCTGTCAGAAGTTTGAGGTTGCTGCCCTCCCACCCATATTGTTAATTATGTGAGGTATAGAGGACTTATGCAAATAGTATTCATGTATGTAATTCTCCTGCTTATTATTATGTTATTGTCTTCACCTACTGCTCCTGTAACCTCCCTTGATATGCTCCTTTGTAGTTTGGGTTATTGGAGGATGGGGTCCAGCCTGGAGACCAGAAGGTCTGCTAACAAGCAGCTCCCTTAATTCCCCTCCTGCCCTCCAGGTGGCTCCTCACCCCTCTACTATCTCCCCATTTTGCCTCCGATTTTGTTCAATAAAATGCAATGGTAGGTCTTAAGGGCCATCTAAAGTATTAAGGCCAAGTCACATACACATTAGTAGAACGTAGTGGAGGCTAACGTCGTTGAACATAGTTGAACATACCATGATCCGTACTTCTCCATCATGCTAACTTGGTAATAACATGGGTGGGCCGTGAGTTCCAAGTTAATCTTTGGACATGTTCAAAAGAGGGCTATGTTAGAGGCTGAAGTTGCATCCATGATGCTAACATACTCTAGCGTACCCTAGTGTACTCTAGCATACTCTAGCATACTCTTGCATACTCTAGCATACTCTAGCATACTCTAGCTTACTCTAGCATACTTGGATGAAGCCCTGGTCACATAGGCGTTAGTGGATGTAGGTGAACGTAGTGGAGGCTAATGTAGTTGAATGTAGTTGAACATAGTTGAACATACTGGCATCCGTACCATAAAGTATTTATCCATGCTGTAACATATTTATCTGTACCATGGCGTATTTATCTATGCCAAAACCTGCCATACCTTAAGGTATTTCAACATAGCTTAACATACTTACACCATGTTTGACCCACGTTAAGCTATTCTACGTTCAGCTATGTTCAACTACGTTCACTAACTTGTATGTGACCAGGGCTTTAGGCTCGATCCAACACGTTTGTCTTGTGTCCTAATTTGTTATGGAAGGTATTATACCCAGTTGGGTAAAGTCGCAGTAAGGACCCAGTAAGTAACCGAGATGTTTGGTAGGATCATCTCATCAATATTCATTAGATATCAAAACGAGGCTGGCCAGGGCATGTCGTGTCGAGGTAGAGTGATCAGCAAACATATCTACGACACCAAATAAAAACCTAGTTTCATAGGTAGGGGAACCAATTTTACTGAGATTTTTACCGGACGCGGTGGCCGAATCGGTAGAGTGCAGGCTTCCCATACGGAAGGTCAGGATTTCAATTCCTGGTCGAGTCAAACCAATGACTTAGAAAATTGATTGTTGTTGCTTCCTAGCTTAGCGCTAGCATTATTAGGATAGTCCAAGTATTAGTTAGCTCAGTGTCAGGATAATTTGACTTCGTGGGATATCGGGACATGGTTCTGGCGGCCTGGTGTCCTAGTTGGATAACCCTATAAACTAGCCATATGTGCGCACTGTCACATGTCGGTACCCGTTCTGATATGACCTTAGATGCTGCCAGGATGTAAAACTCAAACAAACCAAGCAAACAAAAACAAGTAAACTGAGATTGTCCCATGTAATGGTGCTGTCACATTATGAAGCTTCTCGACAATGTGCGTCGACGTATGTGATTTTTTTGCACTACGTCGGGATACATCAGGAAGCGTTACATGTGCGTTATGCGCACTTTGGTATACGTTTATCTACGGTGAAATTCAGCGGTGCATGTCAGGGAATCAGCGAAGATTGGTGCTTGTACAAAACTTTCGATGTGCGACAACGTGCGGGTGCCAACATTATGGCCACGTTAGGGGCGCGTTAAATGTGCTGGAATAACATTATGCAAATGCTAGGCACATGCCGCATGCGCATGAGGCTCATTGCGCCTAACTGTTGCTTTTGTTGGTTGTTGTTGTTTTACGTCCTAACAACATCTAAGGTCATAACAGGACATTGAGCCAAACTTTTTTAGTTTTTTTTCTCACACATCGATATACGTTACCACAACGTCGGCCGCACGCTACCAACACGTTGTGCTGACGTCAAACCTTTTACCCCTGCGCCGAAAAGTTTGATGTTTCTCGACTTTTTTGTGCATTGGCGGTGCATCGGCGAGAAGCATCGTAATGTGACAGCACCATTAGGAACATGTATTAATTCTTGCATTGTCTTGGTTTTTAAGGGGAACACTGGTTTCTTTTTCCAAATTGTCTGATTAAAGGTATTTCCTGTCGTCACTGTGTTCTAACTGGCTACTCATGTCTAGTGAAAATAAAGGGTCTAACTTTGACATGAGGTATTTTGAAAGAAGATTTTCTTACAGTATTTTGAAATAACATTTCCTTGTAGTATTTTGAAATAAGATTTCTTTGTAGTATGTTGAAATAAGATTTATTTGTACTATTTTGACAAAAGATTTCTTTGTAGTATTCTGAAATAAGATTTCTTTGTTGGTTGGTTTTGGAGTTTGACGTCCTGGTAACATCTAAGGTCATATCAGGACGGGGAGCAAAATATAATTTCATGTGGTTGACATTTTTGTTTGCTTTGCAACATATATATATATATATATTTATAATCCAGATATTCCGAGTCCCTGTGGTCTTTCAAGAAGGACTGAAGCTGCGACCTAGCATGCCGGGTCGCACCTTCAGCTTATACGGCAGCAGGTGGGGGGTGGTGATGAGTGCACATACACTAAATCATATTTTATCCAATTTAAAATATATATTTTTGGGTATATACCTATGATGGGAAACCCAATGCATCAGCGCTGAAACAAATGTTCAGATGAATAAACATGTAAAACACGAAAACAAAATCAACATTTAAACACTTACGAATGGCTAATTCATGTGGATTGTTGGAAGCTGCAAGCACGTCACAATTGAAACAGGGCATGGACTAATAGTTCTAATGTAAATACTCTTCTGCACTATTGGTGCCATCCCCACCACCCCCTCCTTTTCCCACACCTATAAGTAGTATATGCGGTCACATCATAGACGGGTCTTATATAACATAGTCTGCATCAGAAGAGGCCATAATTACAATGGGCTATAAACTACTAATTCTAGAGCTCTAGCCATCCCCAGCACCCCTCTATCTCACACATGTGTGTAGTATATGATGTCATATTATAAACGGATCTCATGTAACGTGGTCCGCATGAGCTCAATCGTCCATGTTCAGTGAGGTACGTCTATAACACGACACCATATACTACTTCTATCCACTACAGCGTTCTCGGACGTGGTCGTGCTATAATAAGCCGTAGTCGCTGTGGATGGAACACTCATAATGGAACCCGCACATTTCCATTCCATCACTTTCAGAGGAAAACACCCCACGTTGACATTTCGATAAGAAGTAGCCTTTGCTATTCAAAGCGGAACTGAACTAAGTAGGCCTATAGCTCGCGGCAAGCAAAGTCTCGTCATCTGCTAGAGTTGCCGATGCCGCCTAGAGGCGACGGGAAGCACCGTCACCAACACCCCGCCCCCTCCACAACCACCACTCCCCACTACCGTCACCAGCACCCCACCGCCTCCACACCCACCACTCCCCACCACCATAACCAGCACCCTGCCCCCTCCACACCCACCACTCCCCACCACCGTCACCAGCACCCCACCACCTCCACACCCACCACCCACCCACCAACGTCACAAGCACCCCACCCCCTCTACACCCACCACTCCCCACCACCGTCACCCGCACCCACCCCCCTCTACACCACCACTCCCCACCACCGTCACCAGCACACCCCACCCCCTCCACACCCACCACTCCCCACTTACGTCGACCGGCATCCCACCCCCTCCCACACCCACCATTTCCCACCACCATCACCAGCACCACCCCCCCTCACCACAACCACCATTGTCACAATCTACTCCACCACTACTACGTCACACCATGATACACCCTGCCCCCTCCACACCCACCACTCCCCAACACCGTCACAGCACCCTGCCCCCTCCACACCCACCGGTCCACACCAATCACTCCCCACTACCGTCACCAGCACCCCGGCCCCCTCCACTCCCACCACTCCCCAAGACCGTCCAGCACCCTGCCCCCTCCCCACCCACCACTCTCCCACCACTGTCACCAGCACCCCGCCCCTCTGCAACCACCACTCCCCACTACCGTCACCAGTACCCCCACCTGCAATCCACACCCACCACTCCCCACCACCGTCACCAGCACCCCACCACGCCTCCCACCCCCCCACCCACCACCGTCACCAGCACCCGACCCCCTCCACACCCACACTATCCCCAACATCATCAACAGCACCCCGCCCACTCCACACCCACCACTCCCCACCACTGTCACCAGCACCCACCCACTCCGCTCAACCACCACTCCCACTACCGTCACCAAACCCCACCGCCTCCACACCCACCACCCACTCCACCACCGTCACCAGCCCGACCCCCTCCACACCAACATCCCCAACATCATCACCAGCACCCCGCCCACTCCACACCCACCACTCCCCCCACTGTCACCAGCACCACCCACTCCGCAACCACCACTCCCCACTACCGTCACCAGCACCCCACCGCCCTCCACACCCACCACTACCACCACCGTTTTACCAACCCCGCCCCTCCACACCCACACTTCCCCAGTACTGTCACAGCACCCGTCCTTCCACACCACCACTCCCCACACCACCGTCACCAGCACCCTCCCCCTCCACACCCCCACTCCCGACCACTCCCCACGACCATCACCAGCAACCTCCCCCTCCACACCCACCACTCCGCACGACCGTCACCAGCACCCTCCCGCTCCCCACACCCCCACCCCCCCCAACCCACGACCGTCACGAGCACCCCCCCCCCCCCCCCCCCCCTGCACACCCACCACTCCGCACCACCAACTGGTGGCACTTACGTGGGTATACTGGTCTCTGCATGTTCTTATATAAGACACGTGGTTGCTTTGGGGTGTCCCACGGGTTCGGTATTGGGTCCACTTGTGTTCTCAATGTACTCAGGACCTATTTGTGACATTGCACGCAGACATGGTATCAAAATATACACATATGCGGATGATACACAGTTGTATTTGCCGTTTGATGTATCTGATGACATGTCTGAATGCCTGAAGATAATGGAGAAATGTGTTGGTGAAATTGGAGAGTGGATGAGGAAAAATATGCTCAAACTCAATGATGAGAAAAGTGAAGTTTTAGTCATCTCCAGTCCCTGTTTCACTGATTGGCTACATGAAACCCATCTCAGAATTGGTGATGCTAGTGTTCAAGCTAGTGAGTCAGCCCGTAACCTTGGTGTGATCTTTGACAATACTCTTGATATGTCTAATCATATCAAGACGGTGTGTGGGGCATCATTTATGCAACTGAGACACTCAGATCCATCAAGGATGCCCTGACATGTGACTCGTTAGAGAAGATTACTCATGCTTTCATTGGTTCACACCTGGATTATTGTAATGCTCTCTTCTATGGTCTGCCACTGTCAAGTATTTCAAAACTGCAACGTATACAGAATGCGGCTGCCAGGTTGTTGATGGGTACAAAGAAATTTGATCACATCACTCCTGTGCTGAAATCATTACACTGGCTCCCTGTAGAGAAGAGAATTGATTTCAAGGTGCTGCTTCTTGTGTATCGTGCCAGGCTCAAGAATATATGAGAGATATGCTCCAGGAGAGGACAAATGTTCAAACATTGTGCTCCACAGTCTCCAGCCAGTTAGCAGTTCCTCAGAGCAGACTCAAAGGCTTTGGGGATCGTGCTTTTAGTATTTCTGCCCTGAGACTGTGGAATGCTCTGCCAGGATATATCATTGATTGTAAATCTGTTTGTGCTTTTAAAAAAGGTCTTAAGACACATTTGTTTAATTCTGCTTTATGTAAAGCGCCTGAGATCGGGCGCTATATTTATGTTTTATTTATTTATTTATCTATTTATTTACTCCTAATCCTACTAGTACTATACTACTCCTACTACTACTGCTACTACTATTACTACTACCATAATACAACTACTACTACTCGTGCTATGCTATTACTCCTATTAGTACTCATACTACTACTCCAAATACTACATGTACTATACTATCAATATTATTCATACTTCTACTCCTAATACTCCTACTCCTATTACTATGCTACTACTTCTATTAAGAAGAGGTATACTACAAACGTGGCTGCTACATACACAACTGCTCAGGTAGGTAAGGCATTGGCTCTGTCCGGGGTTATATATGGGGCTGAGAGCAGGCAGGCCGATAGAGCCCTAACGAAGTGCAGTAGTCCTTCCTTATTGGGGCGCACGAATCCGGCCACCTGCCCACTTTACGCAGACAGTAGGATACCACCACCAGCACATACTTACCTCAAAAATGAGAAGAAAATAAACAACACTACTCGTTACACAAGGCACAAAGGCTTCCGCGTCTCCTGCCACAACAAAGGGTTGTTGTTTTTAGAGGCGTTTTTATAAAGTTTTTTTTTTTTTGCTTTTGGTTTTATGCTTTCATTATCTGCCTTGGGACTATTTTTCTGCGCGCACGTCTAGGTACATGTGTGCGGAGGAACTTCCGCATCTGGAGAGGGTGGGTGAAAAAGTAGGTCGGGTGGGTCGGTGCGAGGGTGGATAGGTGGGTGGGTTGGAGTGAGAGGGGGTGAGGGAGAAGGTACATGGTTTCTTGTTGTCCATGTGCATCCTAGAAACATCTAAGGTCACATATCTGGACGGGTACCAACTTGTGAGAGTGCACAGTAATGGTGACTTTATAGATTGCTGCCCCACTGGGAGACCAGGCCACTGGCACCATGACCCGATATCCCACAGTCACATTATCCTGAAACTGTGCTAACCAGTCCTTGTCCTATCATATCAATGCCGACTGCCAGGCTAAATAGTGACAAGAATCAATTTGATAAGTTATTAGTTTGATTCGGTTGACATTCAAACCCCCGACCTTCCGCACAGGAAGCTTGCGCTCTACCGATTCGTCCACCACGGATATGTGGGAAGGTGGGAAGGTTGATAGGTGCGAAGGTGAGAGTGAGGGTGGGTGAGAGAATATGTATCTGGGAAGGTGTGAGGGTGGGAGGGAGCACTGGTGAGATACCTGGTGGGTATGAGGGTATGAGGGTGTGAGGGTGTGATGGTGTGAGGGTGTGATGGTGTGAGGGTGTGAGGATGTGAGGGTGTGAGGGTGTGAGGGTGTGAGGGTGTGAGGGTGTGAGGGTGTGAGGGTGTGAAGGTGTGAGGGTGTGAGGGTGTGAGGGTGTGAGGGTGTGAGAGTGTGAGGGGGAGGGTGGGAGGGTGGAGAGTGGGAGGGGTGGTGGGTGTGAGGTTGAGGGTGTGAGGCGTGAGGGTGTGAGGGTGTGAGAGTGTGAGGTGTTGAGGGTGTGAGGGCGTGAGGGTCTGAGATGTGTGGGGTGTGAGGGTGTGAGGGTGTGAGGGTGTGAGGGTGTGAGGGTGTGGAGGGGGGTTTTGTTGGGGGGGGGGGGGAGGGTGTGAGGGGTGTGAGGGTGGAGGTTGTGAGTGATAGTGAGAGTGTGAGGTGTGAGAGTGGTGAGGGTGGGAGGGTGGGAGGGAGTGTGGTGTGAGTGTGATGGTGTGATGTTGGAGCTTGTGAGGTGTGAGGTGGGAGGATGTGAGGTGTGAGGGTGTGAGGGTGTGAGGGTGTGAGGGTGTGAGGGTGTGAGGTGTGAGGGTGTGAGGGTGTGAGGGCGTGAGGGCGTGATGGGGGGTGAGGTGAGGTGTGTGAGGTGTGAGGGTGTGAGGGTGTGTGTGTGATTGTGTGAGGGTGTGAGGGTGTGAGGGTATGAGGGTATGAGGATATGAGGGTGTGAGGGTGTGAGGGTGTGAGGGTGTGAGGGTGTCAGGGTGTGAGGGTGTGAGGGTGTGTGGGTGAGATAGCAGGACGGTGGGAAGGTTGGAAGGTTGGAGGGTGGCGGAGAGCGTAACTGAGAAGTAGGAGGGTGAGAGGTGGGAGGGTGGGGCGGTGGAAGGGGTGAGGTGAGTCGGTGAAAGTCGGTACTTGGGAAGGTGTGAGGGTGTGAGGGTGTGAGGGTGAGAGGGTGAGAGGGTGAGACAATAGGATGGTAGGAAGGTGGGAGGGTGGGATAGGGTGAGAGTGAGCGGTTGAGAGAATAGGTAGGTGGGAAGGTGGGAGGGTGGGAGGGTGGGAGGGTTGCAGGTGGTGAGGGTGAGAGAATAGGTAGGTAGGAAGATGGGAGGGTGGCAGCGGGTGAGGGTGAGAGGGTGAGAAGGTGGGAAGGTGGGAGGGTGGGAGAGCGCGTGGATAAGAGAGTTCCTATTGCACAGAAAGGTAGGCGACTCAGCAGCGTGTTGACACTCAACCGGCGTGAGTCCAGAACTGACGATTTGGGTTTAAAACTTGACCATTTTGCGCGAAGCAAAGTACGGAAATTGGCATCCACTCATATAGATGCCGACGTGAACCGAATTCGGTACTTCTTACGCCTTATTTAAATAATATTCAATCGTAAATAATTGAATCATACGTATTCAATCATAAATAATCATTAATTTATATTCAACATTGGGACATTTTTCTTTTACAAGAGAGTGAGTAGGTGAGTCAATCAGTGGAAGGGTAAAAGGGTGCTGGTGGTGATGGGCCTGTGAGTAGGTGGGAGGGGAGAAGATCAGCGGGTGAGTAGGTAGGATAGTAGCTGCGGGGGGAGAGTGAGCGGGTAGGCGGGAGGCCGGGTATGTAGGTATGGGGGGTGAGGGGAGAGTGAAGGGGATGTGGAGGGGGGCGAGTGTACACTTATGAGCAGGCAGTAGTTGATTAGGTGATTAGGTGGGCAGGGGCGGGTCGCCACTCGGACAGGACGCACCGGCAACAGCGCCGCCACCCACCTCCACACCCACCAACCCCACACCTACTTCCACCCGTACACCCACGTACATCCCCTCCCCACCTACCACCCACCCACCCACACCTACCCCACACCCACTCACACAGCCTAACTTAACCCCACCCACATCTCCATCATTACCCGCGCCTGCATACGGCCCTACCCACAGCCACACCTATCCTCCAACCCCACACCTACTTCCACCCGTACACCCACGTGCATCCCCTCCCCACCTACCACCCACCAACACCTACCCCACACCCACTCACACAGCCTAACTTACCCCCACCCACACCTCCATCATTACCCGCGCCTGCATCCGGCCCTACCCACAGCCACACCTATCCTCCAACCCCACACCTACTTCCACCCGTACACCCACGTTCATCCCCTCCCCACCTACCACCCACCCACACCTACCCCACACCCACTCACACAGCCTAACTTACCCCCACCCACACCTCCATCATTACCCGCACCTGCCCCCGGCCCTACCCACAGCCACACCTATCCTCCCCCTCAGGTTGAGTTGGGGTAGGAGGAGTGGAAGGGGAGTGGGGTCGGGGTGGGGAGGGGCAGCCGGGGAAGAAGTGGGGAGTGGAACGATGGCAAAGGGCGCGCGGGAGATGAAAGGGGGAGCGGGATTGGGCAAGGAGAGGGGAGGGGTGGGGTGAGGGAAGGGGAATTGAGTGGGGTGGGAAGGGAAGGGGAAAGGGAGGGGATGGGGTGGAGGAAGGGAAGGGAGGGGAAAAGGAAGCGGGATGGAGAGGGAAGGGGAACGGAGGAGCTGGGAGAGGAGGGGAGAGGGAGGAGTAATTGTGAGGGGGAGGTGAGGTGGAGAGGAGAGGGAGAGGAGGGGTAAGGGTTGAGGAGGAGGAGGAGGTGGAGAGGAGGGGGAGAGGGGGTAAAGGGAGGGGGATGTTGATGTGGAGAGGAGGGGGAAAGGAGAGTAAGGTGAGGGTGAGGTGGAGGTGGAGAGGAAGGGGAGAGGGATGGTGGATGGTGAGGGGGAAGTGGTGGTGGAGAGGGGGAAGACGGGGGGGGGTAAGGTGAGGGGGATTGGTGGTGGAAAGGAGGGGAAGAGGGGGGTAATGTGAACGGGGAGGTGGAGTGAAGATGAGGGGGAAGAGGGTGGGGGGGGGGGTAAAGGTGAGGGGGAAGTGGCCGTGGGAGGAGGGCAGAGGGGGGAGTAAGGTGGGAGGGGGGAGGTGGGAGGAGGGGGGAGAGGGGGTAAAGGTGAGGGATGTGGAGGTGGAGAGGAGGGGAAGAGGGAGGGGAAATGGCGAGGGGGAGGTGGAGGTGGCGAGGAGGGGGAGAGGGGTGATGGTGAGGGGGAGGTGGAAGTGGAGAGGAGGGGGAGAGGGAGGGTAAGGGTGAGGGGGAAATGGAGGTGGAGAGGTGGGGGAGAGGGAGGGTAAGGGTGAGGGGGAAGTGGTAGTGGAGAGGAGGGGAGAGAGAAGGGTAAGGGTGAGGGGGAAGTGGAGTGGAAAGGAAGAGGCAGCTGGGGATGGAATGGGGAGGCGGAGAGGGAAGGTAGGAGTGATGAGGAAGCGGGGAGAGGGAGACAGAAATATAGAGAGAGAGAGGGAGAGGGAGAGGGAGACAGAGATGGAATGATAGAGGGAGAATGGGGAGGAGGTGTGGAGCTGAAAGCCGGAGGAGAGGGGGGCGGGGAGTGGGAGGAGTGGGGATGGGGAGGAGGGAGAAGGGGGAAGCGGAAGGGGTGAGGAAGGGGGGGGGGGGGGGAAGGCAGGTTTGCTGGGGTTACTGTGGTTTGCCTTGGGTTCGCCTGGAGTGGTACGGAGGTGCAAGTGGATAGAGTTCAAGTAATAACACGCGTATGAAATATTAAAGGCTTGACTTCGGACGATGGGGTCGACGGGTAGACTGCACCCGACATTGCCGTAATTTCGTTGGAAGCCCAACTGAGTGTGCACGTGCCAACTCACAACAACACACATGGCGAGGATTCGCAAATAAGAAAATATAAAAAAGACCGTAATAGCAACGGGGGATATGATTAAGAAGAACAGATACCCTCTATCACTAATCTTTTTTTATTTTTGAATATCATTTTTAGTTGTATTCATATGAACAGATTTTCACCCTAGAGTTTTGCCACTGATTCACGTATCACTGTATATGATCTATATATTTTCAGGAATCAATTAAAAAAATGTAATTCGATTACCATTATTTAGCAATTTGGCCAGGACGCCAGGGACTTAGCTAACAATTGAAATATCTGTTGAGCGGATAGGGTTAACAAGATGATGCTACAAGTATATGTATATCATGGAGTAGGTATTACAGATAAATAGTGAAATAGTGAAATAGTGAATGGTAGACAGGAAATGCGAACACTTATTTGTCTCTCATTTTTGCTTGAGCGCAAGTAAATATGCAACACAAGGAATAATTAGTAGCATGTGGTGAATAAGGGGTCAAATTTCCCTGGATCATCAGCCCATGCTTTTTCTAATCTGTTCTTGAATGAATTTATTGACTCGGCATCAGCAACATTTTGTGGGAGACTGTTCCATATATTTATGATCCTGTTTGAGAAACTGTTGTCTTAACTTTGAAATGTCTCTGGGTTTTACTAGAGTTGCATTATTTATAACTTATACCTCGCCAGAAAAAATTGAAATATTTCCATTGTTCAATATATGTATGTGATGTATACATAAGCATTATACAAGTATACTTAATTAGCAGTTTTCAGTCCTTACTATATTCTAGGTCATCTACTGCACTGATCTGTTATTTATTGTTCATCGACTATGCAACCGGGCTGATTATTGGCCTGCAAACGCTGTAACTTGTTTGGCGGCGGTCAGTCACTCCTACCGTGATATATATATATATATATAGTTACTTGCTCTTTTTATATCATAAAGGCGTGGCGAAGGTTGCGTGTTAATGCATTTAAAATGGTTGCACCATTCAACCTGTTTAACCAGGTTGGTAAATACGTCATACAGTAGGTCGCTAACATCCTAATATCTTCTCTCTTGTCCGAATCAGTACTGGCTACACCTCAGACGGCCCCTCGCCATTAATGTACGCGCCAGTGTGATATAACAGTTCTGCTATATAACACGTGTTGACAGTGCGGATCGGACGCGGTGGCCGAATAGGTACAGCGCAGATCGTGCGGAAGGTCGGGCGTTCAAATCCCGGTCACTCATCTCCCTACCCTACTAATGCTGAGTGCCAGGCTAGGAAGTGGCAAGTATCGTCAGTTTGATTCCCAGTCGAATCAAACCAATGACTTACACAGTTGATACTTGTCGCTACCTAGCCCAGCGCTTGGCATGACTAGGATAGGACACAATCTGATTAGCTCAGTGTCAGGATAATGTGAATGTGTGGGAAATTGAGTCACGGTGCTGGCGCCCTGATCTTCCAGTGGGGCAGCACTATAAAGTCACAATGAGTGTACACTGCCATAAGTCGGTCCCCATCCTGATATGACTAGATGTTGCTAGGACATAGAACCCCAAGAAACAAGCAAACTAATTTGGCAGTGCGGCTCTTTCTCTCTCTCTATATATATGAGACTGTCTCAAAAGGTGCTAAGCAATATGGGACAAAACTTTGTCCATAGTAACGATCAACATACTATCTGCATATGCATTTGCTCAGGATAAACTTTTTTACATGGTGTTTCATAATCCCAATAGAATACATATTGATTTGAAGCAAATGTCCTTGTGTTTGTAGTGTAACCGTTTCTGTGCTGTTTTGTGTCATTCGTTACTATGGACAAAAAAACGAAGAGCTAGCACCTTTTGAGACAGGCTCATATATATAAGTATATATATAACGTGTGTCGGGACTAATGCCGCCTTATCCAGCTGACACTGCGCCGCTCCTCTCCTGATCCGGTAAATGGGGAATACCTGTTAACAGCTGAGCCCGGCGGGACATGGTGGCCACTCTGCTCGCCAGGTATGGATCTGCCAGTGGATGCTGAGCTAGCTGCAGTATCATTGTGCAATATGAGGCCACTCGGCATGCAGTCAACCCCCCCTCGCGCACATACACCACACACCCACACCTACAGCCAATCTCTACCTCATGAATTTGATATGTGATCTGGACGTTGCATGCGGTGGATTCTGAATTCGGAGCACACACATGCGCACTGGCCGCAATCAACGCGGGCATATATATATATATATATATATGTGGCCTGAGTTGAAAGTGAGAACACAAAAAGAAAGAATGACAATCAACACATAATCATTGTGGAGAAGGTAGAGGTTATAACAAAAAAAAGAGAGAGTGACGAATGACCTATTATAGCTTATTAATATGACTTATTGTTATGTATTATTATTATGACTCATTTTAACGATTTATTGTTATAATCTTTATTTATGACTATGTATTATGCCGTATTATCACGACTTATTATTATGATTTATGTAGATGTAGCTCAGTCGGTAGCGTAGCGTGTCCACCTGTGAAGGTGTGGGTCTTCCTAGCGATCCCGCTCAGTCGATCCATTTGCAGTTTGGGCTATTTTCAATTCCAACCAGTGGTCCAGAACTGGTTCATCAAATTCTGTGGTATTTGATGTCCTGTCTGTGGCAAAGTGCATATAAAAGACCCCTTGCTGCTTATCGGAAAGAGTAGCCTATATGGTGGCATTGGGTTTCCTCCAAAGAAATATGTCAGAATGACCAATATGTTTGATGTCCAATAGTCGATGATAAAAATCGATGTGTTCTAGAGGCATCATAAAATTAAACAAACTTTTTTCTTTCAGATTGTCTTCTACTTTATGCACTTCCAACACAGTTTAACTAATCACACAAAGAGTAAACCACCTTTGCCTCAAGTCAGGCCACACTTATCAGAGTACCACCGCACGCTATACTAACAGGTGCATACAGAATAATCATGAAATATGCATCACACGCGGATCGATGCAGATGTTAATTAGCATGCCACTCATGACCCATAATCCTGGGTGGTTTAGGGCGAATGGCTGCCAGATACATGCGCTCTACCAACTGTACGTAGTGCAGCTCTTCATAATGCCATATGGCGCTTATAGCTATCAGTAGTAGCCCGTCCCGATAAACTCTTAAATGATACTAGAACCCAAGATCCTCACTTGTTGCTACCTCGACTGGTGCTTGGTATTACTAGCGTAGGGCAAGGACTGGTTAGCTCACTATCAGGAGAGTGGGAAATCGGGTCATGGTGCCAGTGAGTTGGTCTCCTTGTGGGTCAGCACTATACAGTCGCCATGAGCGCGCACTGTCATAAGTCGGTACCCGACCTGATATGACCTTTGATGTTGCCATGATATAATACTCCAACAAGCAAATCATCGCAGCTTGGCATGTACATTAATTCACACACATATATGATGTATAACGCATTATACAAGTATAGAAGCAAAGGAACATGCGCTCTATAATACATTCCTCCTTTCGCACATTGGGGGAGTGCCCCCCCCCCCCCCCCCCCCCGTCAGCTGTCGGGGTAATTGGTGGGTGTATGGAGAAAGAGACAGGAGTACTGTGGTTAGTTATTATTGGCAGACCTTAGTGACACTACTGCTATTGTAGCACTACTAGCAGACATGCCAATAACAGGCTGGGTACCCTCTCCACCGCCACCACCACCACCCATGCACAAGAGCATAGTTGCATATCTCTACAGTGCCTACCTGTCAATCGCCAGTATGGCGGGGGCGTGGCCGTGTGTATATATATATATATATATATATATGATTCCTACTGTGCGAGTGAGGTTGGTGAGGTTGGAGCGTCCAGTAGGGGTGGCAAGCACCGAGGCGGCGCCACCAGTCATGATGGGGGGGGGGGGCGCAGGAGGCAGTACATTGAATCAGGATAACAATAATATACAAAATCAAATAATTCCCTTCCGCGTCTTTATACTTGCATAATTTGTAACCTCCCACACCACATAGACATGGTATGAGAGCAACCAGCCTTTGATGACACTGTAAATTATACACAGCGGTGGACATCCAAATTGGCAGAGTTCACGGCACAGGCAATCGAACCACCAAACTTCAGATTAGGAGTCAGACCTCGAAAAAAACTCAGAGACTCGAACCACTCTGCCACGAGAATATGTGAAGATCCAATCCAAATTGTGGCCTACCATTAAATAGGAATTATCTTTTTTTTAAAGTACTATAGATCCATTGTATATCGCTTATTCATACCAGCAAAACAGTGCATGACTAGTCAATATAGTGGTTACAGGAATATTCATATAATTGTGTTTTTCTCGATACATTGAAGTACCTTTTTTCATTTTGGACCACATCTGGGCTGGTCTTTGCACAGTCTTTTCAATCGGTGAAATCAATACAGGAACGCACATATAAATAAATAGGATATATATATGTATATATATGTATATATATATATGGATTGTGATGAACCCTTTATTGTGTGTAATAAGCTATGTAATCGCCCCCCCCCCCCCCCCCCCCACTCCACCCAGTTGGTCTGGGGTGGGGAGGCGGGTACCAGCATGCACTCACCCCCCTGCGCGGCGAGTGACTCGCCACTTACGTGGAAACATTTTCAGCATAATCGCACTACTTGTTCCACTATCTTAACGCAAGAACACCCAACAATGGGCAATGAAAAGCCTGGACCACTAAACAAAGTTCTCAAAAAAAACATAATACACAACCACCTACTGAAGGTACAATATCTCGCCTAACCATGGGGGCAGTCACTGCTTGCTGTGTTCTGGCACAAAAAGCAAAAGACAGGCCAGAAAACATGGTAGATATTACAAATACAGAAACTAGCCCTACTATGTACTAAGGAATTCTAAATGGCTATCACCACTGATCACCATAGGGTGCAGTCCATCTGGGTATGTGTACTGGCACAAACCAAAGCAGAACTGGGCAGGCCATGGTCATCCATCTGATTCACCCTGAAATACAAAATGGCTAACGATACAACACAACCATCCCACCTAGTCGCAGTCCTGAAGGGTCCAGATGTGTTCTGGCATACTGGTGTACTATCTAAGGACAGGGTGTGGGTGAAAGGATGCTGTAACAAACCACAATGGTTGGGAGGGATCCTCTCCCGCAGGTCTGTAAGTATGTCATCTGCATAGATGTACATAGTAGGCTAAGTTATCATATACAGGTTAGGAAAAAACTTTGAAAATTGAAAAAAACTAATATAGAAACTACTAACACCCAAAACTGCAAAGGTTGGCCTGATAAAGATCATGTAAACACTCCTGAGTGCGGGACCAGCCCAATCCAGTATCACAGCTGTCCAGCGTTGAAAACAAGCACCCTCATGGGAGCTTATACGTTATGGGAAGAATAAAAAACTTGTCACAAAAAAAAAGATAAAAAAGAATTATTATATTTATATCATAAATTTATATGCATATATATACGTCAAGGGGTCTGAGGATTCACTCCAATATTCCTTGGTATTTCCATGAGGTTATTACTCGATAAGCATGTCCATATGGAAACTCCATCTATAAGTGGATACAACTGCGATACCAATGCAATTATCCAATATTCCTTGGTATTTATTTCAATTAGGCTATTGCTCAATACGAATGCATGTATGTATACAGGAACACGATCTATAAGTCGCTACACTGCAATAGGAATTGGCACATAATTGATTGTCTGCTTTTACATGTAAAAGCGATGGTTTGAACAAAAAACAAACATTTCTCGCCATGAATATGGCCTATGCTGCCGACACGGCGTAAAGCAACCACCAATCAATCAATCAATCAAAGCAATAGGAATGTATTTATCCATTTTTTATTTTCATACAAAATCAGGAAAGTGCCTCGTTCTTATCTAATGCAGTTCGTTCCAGACCATGCAACTTTAAGTGACCACTCTATCTCTTTTCTCTGTTGTTAGATTGCATGCACTAGTTGTAAGAGCCCCCGCTTCCCAATCGGGAGGAACTGGGTGCGATCCCTTTGCCGAGTCAATCCGAAGAGTTGCAAAATTAATACTTTTTGGCACGGCATTTGGCATTGCTAGGATAAAATAAGGATTGGTTGGCTGCGTATCAGGACAATATGATTCGCTGGGGTATCGATAGATTCCTGGTATTGCGGTATCTCAGTGAGGCAGCACTATGAAGTCACGATGAGTTTGCATAAGGCCCAAGACTCAACTCAAATACGCCACTTCATGAACCAATCAATTAATGTGGTGTTCTCTGTGGCGGAGTGGTTAGAGTGTCTGACTTTTTTCTAGGTCAGACTCCTAATCTGAAGGTTGGTGGTTCGATTCCCCATGCCCCCCACCTCTGCCAATTTGGATTTCCACTGCTGTGGATAACTTACAGCATTATCAAAGGCCAGTTGCTCTCATCCCATGTCTATGTGGTCTGGGAGGTTAAAAATCCCTTGGGTCGGTAAAAGTGTAGGCTCGGGCTTTTTATCAACAAAACTGTCTAATGGTGAAAACAGGTCTATTCAGGCTTATCCATAATAGGCAGTATACATTTTTTTTTTAAAGAAAAAAACACAACAAAACAATCCACCATCATACAACGTCGTGCCGGATGCGGTGGCGAAACGAGCAAAGCACAGGCTTCCCGTGCGGAAGGTCGGAATTTCTATTCCCGGTCGAGTCAAACGAATGACTTACACAATAGATACTAGTCACTACCTAGCCTGGCACTCAGCATTACTAGGTTAGGGCAAGGACTGGTTAGCTCAGTATCAGGATACTGTGATTTAGTGGGAAATCGGATCCTGGTTAAAGCAGCCTGGTCTCCCAGTGGGGCAGAACTATAAAATCGCCATGAGCGTGCACTGTCACACATCGGTATACCTACTGATATGACCTTAGCTGTTGTCAGGCTGTAAACCTCCAACAAACAAGCATCACTCAACGCAGCCATGCACACAGTGTGTAAAGTGCCTGACACATCTTACCGGATTGAGCAACGGACATAAACCGGACAAAGAATTGTCTAGTCCGGTGGTGTTTGGTATCAAAATGTACCAAAATGTGTCGAAATGTTGCCAGGGCCGCCGGACGAAATGGATGCTAAGTGGACAAGGAACATACATTAACGAATATCCACCAGATGATAACTGAACGATAACCAGATGACAACCGAATGTCAACCTGATGGACCGAACACTAAATGGACACGTACCGGACTGTTCACGGACACGCCAAAAATATATACTGACCGAATTCCTGTAACACCATCAACGGACACTGCAGGAAGCAAACCGGAGACATAATGGATGGGTACTGGACATGAAACAGACAAAATGGACTAAACAGACTTAAACCAGACACCAACCATACATATCAGTCTAGCGGTGTCCGGTACAAGTTTTGTGCCTGCTCAAAACTTGACACCGTACACACTGGACACCACCGGATATAGAACGGACACACCGGATGCGTACCATATATAAAACGGACATTGACGTATTTCACCGGACAGTGTCCATTTTCTATCCGTTTCCCCAGCTAGGTAAGGTGACTGAGCCTTTAACCACTCTTTACTAACAAACCAATTAGGAGTGGGCATGTCCCAGCGCATGTGCATACAGGACACCTTTACATTACAGGCCACACGCGCACCTTCCTCAATGGCTACCACGCCATCATTGATCCACCAGGTGTGTGGTAATGCAGCCAGCTAAGCCATTTGTCTTCTCAACAGCACCCCATCCCCACATCCCCCAGACACCCACATTTACATTACGCATTATTAGCTCCTCGGGTGGCTGGGGTGGGGGTGGAGGGGAGATGCAGAGGGGGTAGCAGGGGGGGGGGGGTTGTCCGGGACCGGAGAGCTTCACGAAAGCCATAGGGCTGGGATACCTTTATGGATTTATGCTCTGGGAGTCAGTCAGTGTGCGCGCATGCGCAGTCAATGCTGAGCGTCCTGTCCGACCCCGAACCCCGAACCCCCACCACCACCACTCCCCCGTATACTTGATGGGGGCATCCATCCATTCAGTGTCTTATGCTAGGAGAGTTGGGAGGGAGGTTGTGGTAGGGGGAGTAGGGAGGGGACGTGGTAGCCGAATCTGTAGAGCATGGGCCTCGCGTGCGAAAGGTCGGGAGTTCGGTTCCCAATGGAGTCAAACCAATGATTTATAAAAATTGAAACTTTTCGCTTCCTAGACTGGCGCTCAGCATTAATAGGATAGGGCACAGACTTGTTAGCTCAGTGTCAGGATAATGTGACTAAGTGGGATATCGGGTCATGGTGCTGGTGGCCTAATTTCCCAGTGGGGCAGCACTATAAAGTTGTCATGAGTGCACACTGTAACAAGTCAGTACCCGTCCTGGTATGGCCTTAGATGTTGCGAGGGTGTAAAACTCTCAACAACCAACCACCCATCTATCCATTCAGCATCTTATGCGAGTTGAGTACTAGGTGAGTCGGGGAGGGAGGTTGTGGTAGGAGTGAGTGGGGATGAGGGAGGGTGTGTGTTTTGGGGGAGTGTATGGGTGTGTGGGGGGGGGGAGGTGAGGATCTCGAGAGATCCGGCTCCACCGGCAAACTTCTGGACTAGATCATGATCCAAGTCAGCCTCAATGAAGGCGGCCTTACCGCAGCGACGCATGGACGTTTATTCAATGACAGTGTGACCAGGTTCGCCTCACAGCTGACCATAATAAGATTTACTGAAGGCTTTGTTTTCCTTATTGTATTTATAGAGACAGCCCACACGCCACTACCCCTGCGTGTGTTACCCTTCATTAGCTGTAATCATGACAAAAAAGTCATCGTTTCATGTCACTTCTGTGCATCCACACGCCCATGCATTCATCAATAAGTCACTCCAGCCCCCCTGTCCCTACTTTCCCACACTGCGCTGATGTGGTAGGCATGGAGTCGCATAGCTCTCCCTTTGCATACAATATCACAACAGCGGCCGGCCAGTGTACCTCACAATAACTGTCAGATTGAGTTGCCAGCACCATGAGCATGTCAACATAGACGGTCTTTTGGTTGTGATAGCCAAGCTCGGAATAATATCAATATCTTGGGTGATGGAGTTGGGGACCATTGTTATGTAATAGTGATGCAATGTGTGCCCACTCGCTGTGTGACATGGAAATAACTATGTGTAAATGTTATGACGCACAGTGACCGGGATTGCGGTATGTTGTCTGGATATTAAGATACGGTTACTAATTACAGGAATTTTCCTTGATGCACCAGGAAGAGTACAAATGGAGCGGGACATGTATTATTGTTTAATGTAGCTGTATGACGACTACTTGTTACCATGGGACCACTGGGTCAGCACACACAGCCATTCTGCATACATTATGGACACAACCCGCCTTGGGGTTCAGTGACAGGTGCCTCCTCTTGGACACCACCCCTCCCAGGCTGCAGAGGTGTCTGATTAGCTGGCTGTGTGAGCCCAATCACAAACATGATTTAGGTTCAATCGGCTGTAGGCACTGATTTTGACTGAATAAGCAGAAGCTATGTGGGTCTGTGCAGGAGGTTCTAAGTGAGTCAGGGTGGCAGGTCACTACTTGGTGAACAAGAGTTGTAGCAATAAAGCTCAACCTTATCACTGTCAATCTTGCATGACTTGTCTCTCTTTCTTTCTTATTAGTTGTGTTTTGGTATTTAGTGGGGGGAGACTGGCAGACAGGTACCAGGATCCTGCTGATAGTAGAATAGCTGGAAGACGGCCAAGAACACCAGTAAATTCTTCAAGCATGTATACGATAGGCGTGGGGAAACTTTGTTCAATGGCGTTTGGTGTGTATGTATACACATGTGCTACATACTTCTGCTGCTGCTCTTCAGCTCCTACTGCTCTTCATGCATCGCCCCTTCATTATGTTTCCGGTTGTTTTGTTCCTCATTTTGATAGTGTCTCTGCTACTACATACTACCATGTGACTGAGTGGGATATCGGGCCACAACCATCGACATCGCCTAGTATTCTCACCCCTGTCGGCAACAACCCCTACATCCTCCAGGTGTCACCTCTACCTCTACCTTTTCTCCAATCGCTCCCCATTCTACCGCTCTCCTCTTGCTCTTGCTCTTGCTCTTGTTCTTGCTCTTGCTCTTCCTCTTCATATTCCTCTTCCTCTCCCTCTTCCCCTTCGACCCTCACTCATTCCCCTCCCTTCTTCCCCCCAATTCCCCCCGCGTTCAGCATTCCCCTTCTCCCTCCCAGCCTCCCTCCCGCCCTTTCGTCAATTCCCATCCTGCCCTCTTCCCTACAGCTCCTCCTCTCTAGCTCCTCCTCCCTCCCATGCCTCGGTCTCTCCTCCCTCCTCCCTCCTCCACCCCGCCTCTCACACCCACTCCACTCACACACTGATCCCGTATACGGGATCGGTGTGTGAGTCCCAGCATGCTAACACGACCCATGGACATTACACCGGAAGTGCTTCTGACCAAACCGGATGTTATTGTGGGCCCCAATCGACTTCCTGTAATCCCCCCCCCCCCCCTGTTACTAGGAGGTGATTTCATTGTGTTCAGCCGAGGTGTGTGTACGTAGGCGGAAGGAAGAGGGAGGGAGCGAGTGGTTGGTTGGGTGTTTGAGTTTTACGTTGTGGCAACATCTAAGGTCATATCAGTATGGGGACCGACTTGTGACAGTGCACACTCATTGCAACTTTATAGTGCTGCACTAGTGGAATAGCAGGCTGCCAGCACCATGTCCCGATATCCCACTCAGTCACATTATCCTGACACTTAGCCAACCATTCATTGCCCTATCGTATTAATGCCAAGTGTCTGGCTAGGAAGCAACAATTATACATTTTTATGTCATTGCTTTGACTCGACCAGGGTTCGAACTAGTGGCTCCGAATCCCACGATCTACCAAAACCGGAGACGGATGCTCAAATCATTCGGCCATCCCGTCTGGTCAGGAGGGGGAGAGTGAGGGTGGTAGTAGTAGGGGGGGGGGGGGGGACTGAACAACACTGTCCCGAACACTGATTCGCCCCTCACACTGCAACGGTCGGTATGAGTGAGGTCATGTACATTATTGGGGAGGGTGCTGAGAGGAGGAGGCGGACGGGGGGCGGGGGGTGGTGGGGGTTTGTGGGGGGGGGGGAGGGGGTTGTGCAGCACACACGGGGGCCCGTACCATGAGCTCTTAAAGCTTACATTACAGTGCGGCTATTATGACGAGAGGATTCTCCTGTCCCTCCTGCACCCCACCCCCGTAGGGGTCACCGCCTAGAATAGAGGGCACTATATATATACATATACATATATAATGCCTTTATATATATATATAATAAATTATATTTTACATATATATAGTGCCTCTCTATTCTAGGTGGTGATCCCTACGGGGGGGGGGAGGGTATGCTGGAGTTCAGACGCCAATCCAAATATTGAATTAAAATAGAAGATTGTTATCTGAGCGCAATTATAATTCTCACTAATTCCATTTTTCTTGTGATGAAATGGTTATGAAGCAATGAACAAAGAAAAAGGAATGCCAATAAATTAACGTTTTGAAGGTTTTGAAGCTAATGCTTAACTCAATTTTGAGAACGGTATTTACACCGTTTTGCATCTGAACTCCTCATGTATACATACATATGGCCGGACGCGGTGGCCGTTTCGATAGAGTGCAGGCTTCATGTGCGGAAGGTTGGAAGTTCAAACCCTAGCCGAGTAAAATCAATGACTTGTAAAATTCAAACTTGTCGCTCCCTAACCTGGAGCTCAGCATTATTAGGATAGGGCAAGGACTGGTTAGCTCAGTGTGAGGATAATGTGGCTGAATGGGATATTATTATCAGTTCATGGTGCTGGCAGTCTGGTCTCCCAGTGGGGCAGCACTATAAAGTCGGCAAGAGTGCGCACTTTCACAAGTCTGTACCCTTCTTGATATGACCTGAAATGTTGTCACGACGTACAACTCCAACAGCCAACCACTTCTTTGACAATCGATTACAATTTAAAAGCTGGAAATCGGGATTATTTTGCTATATTTTAGGGTGATCGCCGGCCAAATCGAAATATTGGCATCTCTGTCGATGCGCCCCCTCTCCCTCCCCCCATTATTGACCGGCTGGTAAAATATGAGGTGGCCCACTTCACAAGCTAATTCACCATTCACAACCTTTCCTAAAAACACACACAAACCAGTAATTTGAGTGGACCACACTAAAACCCCACAAGGAGTCGTCCCAGTTAATTGAGACAAAGGGAAGGGTGGCGTCCTCGTATCCTGGTCTAACCATTGAACCTGTCTATGCATTTCTGTCACTGGGTTCCATTGAACCTATCTATGGATTTCTGTTGCCAGGTTCCATTGAACCTATCTCTGGTTTACTATCATCAGGTTCCATTGAATCTATCTGTGCATTTCTGTCACTGGGTTCCATTGAACCTATCTATGGATTTCTGTCGCCAGGTTCCATTGAACCTATCTCTGGTTTACTATCAGCAGGTTCCATTGAATCTATCTATGGATTTCTGTCACCAGGTTCCATTGAACCTATCCATGGAGTTCTGTCGCCAGGTTCCATTGAACCTATCTATGGTTTACTATCATCAGGTTCCATTGAATCTATCTATGGATTTCTCTCACCAGGTTCCATTGAACCTATCTATGGATTTCTGTTACCGGTTTCCATTGAACCTATTTATGGATTTCTGTCACAGGGTTCCATTAAACCTATCTATGGATTTCTGTCACCGGGTTCCATTGCACCTATCTATGCATTTCTGTCGCCGGGTTCCATTGAACCTATCTATGGATTTCTGTCACCAGGTTCCATTGAACCTATCTATGGAGTTCTATCACCATGTTCCATTGAACCTAATAATTGAAGGTATTCTTTTTAACTTGTCAATCTTATATTTTGGGAGTCTTATTCAATGTTATTATCACCTCCTTGGCCGCCATCTTTGCTGCCCTTGTACAAGCTTGTTCTGGTTTCAGCAACTACTTTCTCTTCTAATTGAAATTTGTATTCACTGAAACCCCAGTGTATTGTACCGCATAGAACACAGTATGATTCTGACACCTGAAAAAGTGAATGACATCTAAAAAAAAGTGTAAGTCTTAAAAATACAATAGACCACATCGTAAGCATTGTGTTGCAAGTTTAAGAAATGTATGAATGCTCTGTTTTCAGCCAAAGTTGGGGTCTGCAGTACAATAAACACCCTGATAGTCACACCACCTGGTGTCAAATCGACACACCACGAAGGAGGTTCTGGAAGCCTCCAGCAGTGACCCATCACCTAGTGTGATATATGCGTAATAGACATATAGGCATGTGGCTAATATATGTTAACGAGATGCAGAGGTTTGGAGAAAGGATTATGCAAAAGAGATGACGTCATGGAAAGTTTTGCCAGCGGGTTCAGCGAGCCCTAGGCTGTGAATAAACCATTCAGTATCCAGAAGTCAAAGTGTTCAGACGTTGTACTTTCACACCTAGTGGCTACTCCAAACACTGTGAGTAAGGTTCTGGAAGCCTATTGCAATGCTGGTGATGGATGTTAAGTCTGGTACACACTGGTTAAGTCAGACTGATACATAACTGAGTCAATCACAGTACGAACAAGTTGCAAGCCAGGAACAAACATTGTGTAAATGTGGGGGGGAAACTTTGTGTCATCATGCTGTAAACTTGGTGCAAAGCAAAGGCAAACACAATGGAAAACCGGTGTGAGCAGTGAAGGTCTGGTAGAAACCTTGTACAATCATTGTGTCAACTGTGTACCAACCTGGTACAAACCAGGTGCAAAGTGGGTACAAACTTGTTGCAAACCTGGTAAATACATCTTTCAACTCTGGTACAAATCTGGTAGAAACCTGGTTCAAACTTGGTAATGGCCGGCACTAACCTAGTACAACCTTGGTGCAACCCTGGTACAAACCTAGTGTAAAATTTCCCGATATTTAGACTTTTGAGGATGGTGTGAACTAGTCTATTGTAATTACAATTGTTATATAAAAAGGTAAATGGTATTATGTGGTGTTGGTGATCCTTTACTGAGGTAGATATACATTGTGTAGGTATAGATAGTATGAGAGGGGCACTACTGTTAGTGTGACAGGGCCTTCGCAGCTCAGCTCACATGCCCCCTCCCCCCCAATTGTTATTTACGGATCACTGCACACCCAGACACAACAGGGCACTGTAGCCATAAACAACCAAGGTTTGGATACAGGCAGGTTGGATGTTCATTGGTTGGTTGAAGAATGCCTAGTGCTGATTCGAGGAGCTGATCAGGTGTGACAGACATCTTGGATGCATGAACCTATATATAATAATAAAACAAGCAAGCTCCTTCTGGTTCCTTCTGCACACTCTATACTCTGCCTTTCTTCGACTTGCCTGTAGTGATTTCCTATTTAGCCTGCCTACAGAACCACAGCTGCCGGCCGTCGACTTTACACTAGTACAAACATGGTATAACACATTACACATGTGGTACATAACCTTCAGTAACCAGGACTGAAGTAATGTTACTATCAGGACACAGACATGATGGCAAATTGAGTTGGAGGCCTGCAGTAAGCATGGTGCAAGCATTGCTCAGGCAAAATCTAACCATGCTATGGTGCAATAATGGTGTTGCTCGCACCATGCAACCGTTTACAAACCTGCTGCAAGAATCCAACTAAGAACCATTCACCACTCTGCGTGAGCGGTGAGACAGAGTGAGGCATACAGAGAGAGAGAGCGCGAGAGAGCCAGAAAGAGAAGATATAGATGGGTATCTCTGTCAGGGCCGGGGTTGGTCGTGGCCCAAGTTACAATGGCACGCTGCGGCCGGTGCCTGCGTGCGCGTGAGTGTGTGCGTGATTGTGTGCCTGTGTGTGTGTGTGGAAGGTGAGTGGGCATGCCCGGGTTGCCGGTGATGGGGCGTGTTGCGATACTGTGATGCACCAACGGGCTGCCGGGTCCCTACGTGCAAGCAGAGTACACAACGCTGTCATCTAATCATCGGCAATTCTCTGCAGCGCCACCTATCGGATTACTGGCGAATTTAGAATTATTTTTAGCTCATCCCCATGCCAATATTTCGTTGCTTTGCCGCTGGCTATGCAAGTGCATCTATTTAATCTACTGATGCCGGCGGCCTGCTGTTATATATATAAATACATATATATATATATAGAGAGAGAGAGAGAGAGAAAACAAGCATCTTTGGTAAACATTTTAAAGTTGTATAGTCCGATGGTTTTGACTTTCTGTCATTTTTCTGAGATCAATATAAGAAGTGATTGTTATAATCTACCTTTCTTTATGGCCCTGTGAAGAACGTTGAACTTCTCGGCATAGTATGCAAATTTGGGCACAAGTTGAACATGGATACAGCGTAGTGGACGAGAGGGTAACGTTGGTAAAGCATAGTCATACGTCCTTCAACGAGAGAGGACAACATCATTACGCTCACGGAACATTATGAACGTTATTCCATCACCAGAAGAACGTTACGTGACATTACATACATCATGAGACGTTGAACGTATGTTGAATGTACGTTCTCCTGATGTTCTCCTGACGTTCTCCTGACGTTCTCCTGACGTTCTCCTGATGTTCTCCTGATGTTCACATTACGCCGCGTGGGCATTTCCACCTGGTTTAATGTGGGTCAACGTAGTGGAACGTAGTGAGCAGCGTTTGCCTAACATCCGTTTAACGTCATTGACGTTCGCTGAACGTGAACAGAATGTATGGCGAACGTAAACCCCTACGTTCGAGCTACGTCAACATTTTTTAACATGTCCAAAACCTTGATGTAACTCGACGTAACACAATGTAATGTGACGTAGCTCGACGTCAGTCCAACGTCACTATGACGTCATCATAATGTAATCCAATGTACATCAACGTAATGACGAAAAATCACCACGTTAGGCTCACGCTCGCTCGTTACGTCGTAGTGTGACAGGGGTATTAGTTTGAAGTAACGTTGACCTAAAATGTCTAACTTGTGATACATTTGAACGGCAAACATGCAAGATTAGTTTTGGCAAGTACACGGAAACCCTGAGACCATAGGTTTCAGCATTAACAGATTATGTTAAATTGACTCAGTATCCCCTTCTAAGTTATATGTGGTAACAAATACTTAATACATGCATCAGTATCTAGATTAGACATATGTAGAATCAAATCTAGATACTTTTTTTGGTTTTGAAAATCTGATGATCCATCGGACCATGCAGCTTTAATCTGTCCTCAGGACTCACCTCTTGGGCCTAGCTTTTTCGGGGAATTGACATTTCTTGTGGTGTTCTCTGTGGCAGAGTGGTTAGAGTGTCTGACTTTTTTCTAGGTCGGACTCCTAATCTGAAGGTTGGTGGTTCGATTCACCATGCCCCCACCTCTGCCAATTTCTATTTCCACCGCTGTGTATAACTTACAGCATCATCAAAGGCCAGTTGCTCTCATACCAGGTCTATGTGGTGTGGGAGCTTAAATATCCCTTGGGTCGGTAAAAGTGTAGGCCCGGGCTTTCTATCGCCAAACTGTCTAATGGTGAAAACAAGTCTATTCAGACTTACCCATAATAGGCAGTATAAATCTTCAAGAAAGAAGAAAAAAAGAATGTCCATCGGCTTTGTTTGTGTGAACCAAGTTGTAAACACATCTTATTATAGGCGTTTTCTTGTGTGCAGCGTTTTGCATTATCTATTATAATTATTACTATTAATTATAATTTATGATAACCAACCAACACCCGACGGATCGGCAGTTACCAACTTACGGATCCATTTAAACACAAATAAAGCTGGTGATGAAGTCAAATTGACTACGCACAAACTAGAGGCGAGTTTGTTTATTTGTTTGTTTCTGGAACTACATCCTGGCAACATCTAAGGAATTATCAGGACGGGTACTGACTTGTGACAGGGTGTACTCATGGCAATTTTATAGTGCTTCCCTACTTGGGAGACCAGACTGTTGCCACCATGACCCGATTTCCCATTCTGATATTGAGCTAACCAGTCCTTGCCCTATCCTTTTAATGCCAGGTGCCAGGCTATTAGTTCTGTATAATGGCCCTGTCACACTACGACGTAACGACGTCAATGTAGGGAGAACGTGAAGAACTTTGAACTTCTCGGTGTAGTATGCAAATTTGGGCACAAGTTGAACGTGGATGCAGCGTAGTGGACGAGAGCATAACGTCGGTAAAGCATAGTGATACCATCATTCAACAAGAGAGGACAACGTCATTATGCTCACGGAACGTTATGAACGTTATTCCATCGCCAGAAGAACGTTACATGATGTTACATACGTCATGAGACGTTGAACATACCTTGAATATACGTTCTCCTGATGTTCTCCTGACGTTCCCATTACGCCGCGTGGGCATTTCCACCCGGTTTAATGTGGGTCAACGTAGTGGAACGTAGTTGACCGTAGTGAGCAGCATTTGCCTAACGTCCATTTAATGTCATTGACGTTCGCTGAACGTGAACCGAACGTACGGCGAACGTAAACCCTAACGTTCGAGCTATGCCAACATTTTTGAACATGTCCAAAACCTCGACATAACTCGACGTAACACGACGTAATATGACATAGCTCGACGTCAGTCTAACGTCATTATGACATCATGATAACGTAATCCAACGTACATCAACGTAATGACGAAAATCACCACGTTAGGCTTACGTTAGCTCGTTACATCGTAGTGTGACAGGGGTATTAGGTTCTGTAAGTCATCGCTTTGACTCAGCTGAATTTGCAGACTACTGACCTTCCACGCGGGAAGCCTGCGCACTTTGCGATTCGGCCACCGTGTCCAGTCCTAAAGGCGAGTCAGCCAAAGGTGAAGAGTCCCGTGGTGCATTCATCCATGACCAGGGAACATCACCGGAAGTCAGGTTGGAATCGACTGTTATTTCGAATGAATCCAATAATTCAATCAATCGATCAATAGGAGACAACTATAATAGGCTTTTGACCTGTTAGCTGCTCTTAAGTAATTGAAATCGAGACATTTCTTCAGATGTGGTGGATTGCAGCAACTGTCACTGGCTGCAAGATATACGTAATGCTTGACCAGTATGCATCCAGTCGGGACTTGAAACGGTTTACCGCCTCTGCTGTTACGACACTCTCCGGAAAGTAGTTCCATAATTGGCAGCCATCTTCTATTTCATCCCTCCTCCTGTCTATCAACCCCTCGTCCTTATATGACCTTTGATTTTGCCAGGACCTAAAACACCAACAACCGACCAGCCTACCGACCCCTCTCCCACAAACACAATATCGGTCATCTCGTAAAATATTCTGATATTCGGCATCGGGGGAATGCAAATGTTCTATTGCTGATCGGTGTACGTGACCAGGCGGATGTATGTATATATATATATATATATATGGGCCAAGAATGCTTGATTCCCATTGGGGAAAGGGGTGGGGTGATACTCCACAATGAACCCATGTAACTATATAAGTAATAAACCAGAGGGCTGGACTGTCTCTTCTTCTTTACACTTTATACTCGTCCTTTCTCTTGTCTATATTGTTTTCACCATAGCCTGCCTACACAGCCACATATTCGAGCATTAGACTTTACAAACTGGGAACCACGACGAGTGGATTAGTGGATTAGACTTTACAAACTGGTGACCACGACGGTTATTGAGACACAGTGTTAATTTAACAAGTAGAAACTTGCTGGCCAATGCTTGTTTGGTGCGTTGTGTAGGTAGTGTTTTTTCTGCTATTTTTGACTCTGTGGGGGTTTGAAATTTCTTCAGAATTTGGTTTGTTCACATTTATTTCTGACAATATCACTATTTTAGAAGGTCCACTAGACTTTATTGATGGTATGTCTGTAACATACCATCATTGAAGCCTTGCGTCGCCACTAAAATATTTTTTTTTACAGGACTACTTTTAGCTTTTCTTTAAGCTTGACATGGGGGGCGCGGGGGAGAGTGTAGTAATACACTACATCGTTTTTTACTATTGCTTATACTTTACAGACATATCTATACTTGGATTCAATTCTGCTAAATCTTTTCTAGCACAGCATACAAGAGCAGCTTGAAGATGCCGCTGACACATGCAAAGGAGGAATTGTTGCGTGACGACTTTCGACAATGGTTTCAAGGTCAGTGTACAATGGGAAATTATTCTGTTGAAACGGGAGCATTAGAAGCATGCTCTAAATTTATGGCGCTCAGGTCAGATATTCTTAACAGGAGGAGGTTTATCTAATATTAGGGACAGGACAGATTTACGGGATGATAGAGAAGAATGTAGGGAGGCACATGAATTATTCCAGGTTGAGCACAGGCAGAGAGAGGTATGAAATAGATCATTAAAAAGTATGGCAAGTCTGTTCCTCTACTAGACGGGTCAGATTAGACTTTACAAACTGTCATGGCAGTCTGCAAATAATGAACGGCGCCTCGACTTGCCTTGAAACCAATCATTTATCCATCATCATTTACAGTCCATTGCGATCTGAGGACTCCAGAAAGGGATTCAATATTTGTTCTGATATCTGATAGCTGATAGCACGCAGCAAACACGATAACTGCGTTTGATTGAGAAGTGCTAATTTGAATGAAGAACGCAAATTGACTATGAATTGTAATTTTTTTCTGCACATAAATGATATGTGAGGGGAAATCACTGCTAGAATAAGACAAACTAAATGATTAAGACACATTATTTTGATATAATGCATTAGCGATATCATCATAATTAACGGCGAGACAGGAGTGGTATAATTGCATTTATTCAATCAGAATAACAAAAGGTCACGGAACAACAATAAGTCAGGATAGATCATTAATCAGTGAATCAAACTCGTCACTCTCAACCCTACCGCTTGAGTAGCTGGTTTGTTAGTTATGTGGTGGGGGCCACAAATTGGTGATCAGGGTGGTCTATGCATGTTTGTGTCCAGTCGGCAAGTGAGCGAATGTGTTGCTTGCTGTGACGTCACTGACCAGGGAGAATCCGCAAGGTGCCAGCATGGGTTTGAGTTTGAGTTTAAAAGTAGGAATATAGGTGGCGTGGTCATAGTGAAAGGCCTGCTACTGTCGGAGTTTGATGCTAGGGGCCAGGAAGCAGTGGGGTTCAGGCTTAAATCGATAGGTGGCGGGTGAGTGTCGTAAGTTTGGCTGAAGGCCCTACCTCTCTTGCCCTGTCGCAAATTACCAATGTTATGCGAACATGAATACTAATAAATACAAAATCAATCTATAATTTCCCTCTGCCCATTTATAATTCATTTAATTAAAAACAAACTCCCTTGTAGCAGCGGGACATACACGCAAGGTAGACATGGGAGGTAAGATGAAGGGAGTTCATTATTGAGAAGTAAAGGGTTGGGTGAAATTTGGGGCATGAAGAGAAGAAGAGTTTGGGCGGGGGGGGGGCTGAGAGGTGGGAGAGGGAGAGTTAGGGTGGGGGGGGGGCTGAGAGGTTGGGGAGAGGGACAGGTGGGGGTGCGGGCCTGAGAGGTGGGGAGAGGGAGATGGGGGTGGGGCGGGGGGGACTGAGAGGTGGGGAGAGGGGGAGTTGGGGGTGGGGGGCTTGAGAGGTGGGGAGAGGGTGAGTTGTGGTGGGGCGCTGGAGGTGGGGAGAAGGGTGAGTTGTGGTGGGGGCTAAGAGGTGGGGAGAGGGGGAGTTGGCGGTGAGGGGCTGAGAGGTTTGGAAAGGGAGAGTTGGGGCGGGGGGACTGAGAGGTCGGGAGAGGGCGATTTGGGGGTGGGGGGGCTGAGAGGTGGGGAGAGGGAGAGTTGGGGTGGGGGCTGAGAGGTTTGGAGAGGGAGAGGTGGGGTGCGGGCCTGAGAGGTGGGGAGAGGAGGAGTTTGGGGTGGGGAGAGGGACATTTGGGGGTGTGGGGCTGAGCGGTGGGGACGGGGAGAGTTGGGGGGGTTGAGAGGTGGAGAGAGGGAGAGTTGCGGTGGAGGGCTGAGAGGCGGGGAGACGGATAGTTGGGGCGTGGGGGGGGGGGGGTGCTGAGAGGTGGGGGGGGGGGGGAGTCCCCTGGTTTCTGTATCAATTAAGAGCCGCCGGCTTGTATTCCAGCACCTGGCTGACGGACCGTGGTAAGGACACCGGTACATTACACCCGACACCAAGCAGACAATGACATCCGGCTGTGCATGCGCACCTAACACACCCTAACCGAACCTAACCAACATAACCCAACCTAAACAGCCCATCTAACCCAACCTAACTCAACCTAATCAAACCTAACTTAACCAGCCTAACCTACCAGAACCTAACCCAACCTAGCTCAACCTAACACAACCAAACCCAACCAAACCCAATCTAACCCAATACTAACCTAACCTAACCAGCCTAACCAGCCTAACCTAAGCTAATCCAACCTAACTCGACCTAACATAACATAACCCAGCTTAACATAGCCTAACCAAACCTAGCCCAACCAAACCCAACCTAACCTGACACAATCTAACACAACCTAACACATCCTAGCACAACCTAATACACCCTAACACAACCTAATACAACTTAATACAACCTAATCCAACACTCCATTTAAGCAGGCTGGCTACAGCTTATTTCTGGAATTTTATTTTGGTTATCATAATTTGTTTACTTCACCGTTTCCGCCACTCCCCTCGGTTTTGTCCTCTCGTTTTAATTATTTTTTAAAGACACATTTTAAAACTGAAATCGTACCTGTTAAAAGCATTTCTGTATTTCTCTTGCTTTCCCATCAAGCGCAATATATTACAGACAGCGAAAAAACGACGTACATCAATTACTGCGGAAAAACAAATTGTATTCACTGATTTGTTGCTGTTCCTCTGTTATCTCCAGTCAACCATATACAATGCCAGAGACAGTCCAGGTAAAAATGTAAAATGTAAGACCTAAATGCACTGGAATTGGTCCCACTGCTTCACTGGTCACAGCTGGTTCAGTGTATTATTAACAACCCCACCCCAACAACATAATTCATAAACTCACATAACTAACTACACTCGAGCTACACTAGAATATTCCTAACAAACCAACATTTATATACCGCTTGCCTAACTGCAACTGGACATTAAAATTACTACAACTTTATCAACTCAATACAGAAGATAACTTCTGCTTACATTCTAAATACTATGTAAATACTCACATTGATCTGACTAATATTGATCTAGTTATATAACACTACTGTTACCATATTGCTATCGAACTTTTGGGTTACAGAATTTCATTGTGTTCCATGGTGTGTACACCTTATTCTATAATACCTTTTGTGTAAATAACCCTGAATTGAAAAATGGTTGGAAGACCAGTGCTTCGGCACTGACAAAAGACTTAATCAGCAGAATAAACATATTTACCCCAAAATAATTGCCTGCCAATGATTGTTAGTACAACATACCATGCGCATAGTGATACGCTGAAAGTAGGCATTCTCTGGGACTCATTTATGGACTAATCTAACCTGGGAGACTGTGGAGTGAAGCAGTAACTATTGGATCCCGTCGTCAGTATTGACCTTCCCAGGGAATGCTTAAGTAGAAAACCATGATGGACCAATCTCTGCACCACCCGGGGAATGAAGCGGTAACTCTTCAGTTGCTACAAACCTCGCAGTCCAAACTTTGGTTTATTCTGGCGACGTTATGGCCCTGTCAGACAATGACGTAATGACGTCAACGTAGGGAGAACGTGAAGAACGTTGAACTTCTCGGCGTAGTATGCAAATTTGGGCACAAGTTGAACGTGGATGCAGCGTAGTGGACGAGAGCGTAACGTCGGTAAAGCGTAGTGATACCGTCATTCAACGAGAGAGGACAACGTCACTACGCTCATGGAACGTTATGAACGTTATTCCAGCGCCAGAAGAACGTTACGTGACGTTACCTATGTCATGAGACGTTGAACGTACGTTGAATGCACGTTCTCCTGATGGTCTCCTGACGTTCTCCTGACGTTCTCCTGACGTTCTCCTGACGTTCTCCTGACGTTCTCCTGACGTTCTCCTGACGTTCTCCTGACGTTCTCCTGACGTTCTCCTGACGTTCCCATTATGCCACGTGGGCATTTGCACTCGGTTTAATGTGGGTCAATGTAGCGGAATGTAGTTGAACGTAGTGAGCAGCGTTGGAAAAACGTCTGTTTAACGTCATTGACGTTCACTGAACGTGAACAGAACGTACGGTGAACGTAAACCCTTACGTTTGAGCTACGTCAACATTTTTGAACGTGTCCAAAACCTCGACGTAACTCGACGTAACACGACGTAATGTGACGTAGCTCGATGTCAGTCTAATGTCATTATGACGTCATCATAATGTAATCCAACACGTTAGGCTCACGTTCGCTTGTTACGTTGTAGTGTGACAGGGGTATTAGAATAGAAGTGACTTGTCCCAGTCCAGTCAGGTTAAAGGTCACCTCCTACAGAAGGGTGACAGCTGGCCATGGGTGGAACAGTCCACCATCGGGACCCGCCATGGTGTTGGTAGCGTGCTGCCACCTGCTGATGCTTCTTATTGTCAAGGGTCAGCGCAGTTGAGACCGTCATCATGTGATAGCGGTGTTCATTATGGAGTACTACAGCAATGCAGTCCAGGCCACACTCACACATACTATCATGGTTCCTGAACTGCGCAGACACTTGCAGCTTCACATCTCCCAGGACACTAATTATGAAGAGCCCATTCCAAGGTAATTTAAGATCATTATAATCAAAAGCTGCGGGAAAAAGATAATGGAGCCTCCATTGAATAATTGTGAATTCAAAGCCCTTTAATTGCTCATTATAACCTATTTATTCAATTATTATGAATATTCATGAGTAGTTCCTTCTAATCCCCCCTGGAATGATCAACCCTCACCTAATTATCCGTAACTCAGATGTCCTTCCGTGATGCATGGTGGGAAATGATGACAATATTAGTTATGTGAGTCAGTGAAATCATTTGAACTTCTCAATTATTCAAAAGAGCACTTCCGATACTTGTCTCAGGTGATTTTTGTTATAACCCTTCTCTATGCTTTGCGGAAGGACATGTCACTGCCGATGGACCTGCGATTGCTCGAATATTCGCCATTCACATTAAGCTTATTTCTTTGTCTGTATCTTTGTTCGAAAATATGTTGAAATGTATCGGAATAACTCGTTCTATACTATATTCACTTTTGCAATGAGGAACACAATGGTAAACCCTGGCACATGCTAGGGTTTTGTTAGGAACAGTTGGTCAATTAAATGTCAATTTTGAAGCAAGATGGCGCGAGTGTGGGACCGGTCAATTCGGAGTAACTCACTCTGATAATCACGTCTTGAAAGCTAGATCTGCGAAATGTAAATAAGACCAAGAATATAGTTAGTCGCAGAATATACAGACTAGAAGTAGTTAGCTAAAAAATATACAGTTTATGAGAAGGTAGTTTCTAAATATAGAGATTACATTATTTGCCTCTCCATAAGACATGGCGAAACAGAACTATTTTGGTTGAGCTCTAGCCAACCATTTAGTACTTGGTCAAGATGTCCAGGTCCAGGAGTGAGGGTGATAGTAATGCTCGCGCCAGCTCGGCGGTGACTCACAGTGGGTTTGCCTTCCTGAGTACACACCCAAGTCACCCAGGCTGCTGTAGCGTCCGGTGGAATCGAGCGAGGGGTAACATTAGTGGGTCGAACACTAATGGCACTTGGTTAAATAATATTAATATAATATACTTTATACAACACATAAAGGCTGTTTCCAGATATACAGGTACTTTCAAACTATGACTACTCACATTCAGAAAAGGGCATCTGTGGATGTGCAAAGTTGTCTTGATCCTACTATCAGACTATTGCGTCCTTAAAGTTCTCTGTACAGTCCAAAACATCCCGGATTTGACTCACTTCATCGGGGATCATTTGACGTCCAATACCCGATGATGAAAATCAATGTGCTCTAGAGGCGTCGTTAAATAAAACAAGCTTTACTTTATTCATCGGGAATCAGGAATTGAGTTATTTCTAAGTTATTCACCAACATACTGAGTGACTTCATTAGGACCCTCCTTCATTCAACCACCACTCCTGTTAAATATTCTCATAATAATCTTCTTTTTGCGGGTGAAACATTGGAACCGGATTTCAGATCCATGATTGAATTGGGATTCACAACAAAGCTTCGTGTAATGTACGCCGCCTTCCTGCGATTGTTTCACAGCTCATGTCACGCTGCATCTGCCACTTCTCGGTGTCGCTTCTTTAAGTCTGATGCCGATTCTCCGATTCCTCATTTTGCATTCCGTGTGCTGTGTGTGACGCGCCTTTTTATTGTCCTATACCACAAACCCAGTCACCAACCTATTGCGCATGCGCCATTGGAAATTGCATCAATTACTGTTATTCCGGAATATTAAATCCGCATAAAAGGCTAGAACCGAATGGGTTGAAAGTATAAGGAGTTAGGACATTTATCCATAATGGCGAGACCAGACGGGATGGCCGAATGAGTTAGAGCATCCGTCTCCCGTGCTGGTAGATCGTGGGTTCGTGGGTTCGAACCCTGTCGAGTCAAACCAATGACTTCAAAATTGTTACTTGTTGCTTCCTAGACTGGTGCTCGGCATTATTAGGATAGAGCAAGGACTGGTTTGCTCAGTGTTGGGATAATGCGACTGAGTGGGATATCAGGCCATGGTGCTGGCAGCCTGGTCTTCCAGTGGGGCAGAGCTATAAAGTTGCCATGAGTGCGCACTGTCACAAGACGGTACCCATCCTGATATGACCTTAGATGTTGCTAGGACGTAAAACAACAAACAAAAAACAATCCATAATGGCGATGTGCATAATATATCCCAATTGATAATGCATTTGAATAATTCATTGCATGATTTAGCTACGCATTCATACAACTATATAGCTCTTTTTACCTGATTAGAATTGTGCATGAGGGTGCGCCCCATGAGACAAATTAGTGTCAGTACTTCAAGTTGTCGGTTCAGTAGAAAATAATCTGATTACGTTATTGTTTGCTACGCCTGCTGTTCTAAATGATTCAGATTATAATTACCGTAATTGATGTTACATTTCACATATCGTGTACACACATAACCTTGTCAATTGAAAGTGTCACCAGGAGCATAGATTCTTTTATAATACATAGCAATATCATCAACATTAACACCATCGTCGTCGTCGCCGTCATCATCACCACCACCATCATCACCACCATCACCGCCATCATCATCACCAGCAAGATATTCAATAATAACATGTCTAGGGTCTACTACCACTGACCATTTCTCATCATTCAACAGAAATGATGAAATGGCTTAATCAAGCCCTACTCCCCAATCATTCTTTCTCCACTGATATAATTCCCTGCATCCTCCTTCTCCACTCATTTGAACCCTCTACCAACCCCTGAGTCTCCTTCTGAAAACTCACTCCATTCCAGCTCTGATCCTTTCCCATTTCCACTCATCCCTTTTCATCTGTAACCACCCATCTTCTTCCTCTCACCCCGTCCTGATATGACCTTAGATGTTGCTAAGACGTAAAGCACCAACAAACAAACAACATCTTCCTCTCATTCCTACCCCTTTGCACTCACTCCATTCCATCTCCTATAATTTAGTATATTTCCACCCAATGCGTCATTCTCGCTGTTCCCTTCCTCCACCTCTGCCCCGCCTCCCTCCCTACATACCAACCCTCGCTGTTCCCCCCCCCCCCCCCCCCCCCCCCCCATAACCCTCCCATAACCTCAGTTATGGGAGGGTTATGGGAGAAGTGGGTTTGCCGGTATGGAGACAAACCCACCGGTTTATAGAAGTGGGTTTGCCGGTATGGAGACAAACCCACTTCTATAAACCATACCTCATCCTTCCATACCGACAAACCCACTTCTCCAACCGCAACATACCATGCACACACAACAATCGCTGGTGTCACACCCCCGTATTTCAACCGAATATCTCGACGACAGTACACTCTGAATTATTAATATTTGTTTCATTTCGTCACGGAATCGTTAAATAATCGCCGCCTTTGGCGTTGTGTTTGCCGGATCAACCCTATGTCGAACCTTCACATTCGGCGTCTTCACATCCGCTGTGTCAGCACTCCCCTTCCCTTCACCCTCCCCCCCCCCCCCCAATTCTATTTTTGTGCTGGGGGTCGTTAAACAAACAAACACTCCTTCCCCAAACCCCCACCCACCCACCCCACCAACCCACCGATACCACTCACCCACTCACTCACTCACTCACTCACATACCCACTCACTCACACATCATATACTTACACATAGACACACACTCACAAACCATACACTCAAACACCCCACACACACCGTCACACACTTTCACACACTCACATACACCATACACTAACAGTCACATCCCCCCCTCACACAGTTACACCCACTCACACACCATACACTCACATATCCTCACACACACTCACACACCAGACAATCACAGTCACATACACCCACACTGACTCACACACCATACACTCACATCCCCACAGCCACCCACACACACCCCGTCACACACTCACACACCCACACACACTCACATGCCATACACTCACACATACCTCATACACACTCACCCATCCCAGACACTCACATACACACATCCCCCACACACTCACACACCATACAATCATACACACCCTACACCCACCCTACACCCACACAGATACTCTCACTCATACCCCACACATTGACACACCACACACTGCCAAGCACTTCCACACACACTCAGATACCCACACTTACATACCCACACACCCATACCCACATCCTCACACGCCCAATGACTTACATACACTCACCCACACACTCACCCACACACCCACACCCACACACCCACACCCACTCACATACCCAGATACCGACAAAGCCACACCCTTACACGCCTACAGACCCACACACCCACACATCCACACCCATACCACAGACACACATCTCCACACACCTACCCACGCGGACACTCTTCAAACCGCCACCCACTTACCCACAATCCCGCCCACCCATTCACTCACCCACCCACCCACCCACCCACCCACCCACAGCCTCCGAAACTGCAGCGCGGGTAGGATGACGGATATTTACCAAAGTGCCAGTCACTACAGCCGGGCGCGGGTTTCAATTCCACCTGTTTTCATGTAAACAGAGCGTGCCGACAACAACAACAAAGGCCCGTTGTGAGTGAACGAGGCGCGGCGACTTCTCATTCCTGCACACTCTGCCTGACGCGTCTTTAGAGCCGACAGGGGCCTTCTCAAATCTCACGTTGACAGCAGTAGCTGCCATCATTACAACATTCACGTCAATGTGGGGCGGTTGGGAGAGTTGGCTTTTGTTGTGGTCTATGTGCATGACGTCATTACCGTTTGCTGCAAGTCGTCAGTTAACCATAGCTCGGGCTGTACGGATCGAGTGCTGGCTGAATGCTGACGCTGCTTGTATGAACCTGTAGGTGGCGCTGTCAGTCGTCGTCGACATGTGGCAGCACTGAACTTCCGGGACAATTCGGCCTTACTGCAAAGGCAGCTTCATATCAGCCATTAGGTGTGTGTGTCTGGGGCAGGGGGAGGCGGAAGGGGGTCAGCTTCCTGTTGCAGGAAATCGTGAGTTCAATTTCCTCTACCCTGTCACGGCCAAAGTCAAACCCCTAGGACTTGCAATAATTGGGCACGCGTCCATTGTTAGATAATGGATGGTGATTGGCATCATTAGGATTGTCCAAGGAGTTGGTGCTAGGATAATGTGTCTGAAGAATGGTAGTAGTTCAATGAGGCAGCACAATAAAGCCGCCTTGAGTGCAGACTGTCAATGGTGCTTTTTCAAATGTCTGCAAAGCTGCGTAATCTGATGAAAATATCAAATTGTTTAAGTGAAGACACTCGCTTAGATTTGATTCAGTGTTCAGTATCATAAACTGGGCCACTTATTAAATATTAGTTGTGGTGTTCTCTGTGGTGGATTGGTTAGAGTGTATGACTTTTTCCTAGGTCAGACTCCTAATCTGAAAGTTGGTGGTTCGATTCCCACCTCTGCCAATTTGCATTTCCACTGCTGTGTATAACTTATAGCATCATCAAAAGCCAGTTGCTCTCATACCATGTCGATGTGGTGTGTGAGGTTAAAAGTCCCTTGGGTCGGTAAAAGTGTAGGCTGGGGCTTTCTATCGACAAACTGTCTAATGTTGAAAACAAGCCTATTCAGACTTATCCATGATAGGGAGTAGAAATCTTCAAGAAAAAAAATATAAATGGGAATAATACAAAGCAATTTCACAGAACTTGTTACTGCTGAAGCTTATGGTCTACAACATTCTGATGTGCATGCCAAAGATTAATTTGGTATGTTTTCAGTTTGCATATTTCCAAAGAATGCACTTTATAAAAATAGTTACTTCAAATTAATGCAACATAGATAATAATGGTCAAACTAATATATTTATCTAAAATGTATGGTTGCAAATCAAAACAATGTGACTATGCCACTTTAAAAGGGACCGTAATATGCCTGAGGTAACTTTATTTATTCACAAGTATCATTAATAGAATATGACTCTGCATAGTTAACATATTCTGAAAGAAAGTACATTATTTGGTGTTATTGAGGACCTAATAAAATCGGTGGACTGATGTGTTGAAGCTGTGACTGTTAGACCTAATTTATCTCCTCAACTCTGAGAGCTACACGGACCGGAAACATTCTTATACAGTTTCATAAGAGTCTGGGTAGTGATTGACAGGCGTCGATTCTTGTAACTTTTTAAGAGTGAACTCACTAACCTGCCTCCCGGGTGGCATGTACTGTACCTATTGGGTCATTTCATCCGCTGTGTGAAACAATTAGAATTGGTTGGTTGTTGAATTGTTATGTCCTGGCAACATCTAAATCTAAGGTAATATCAGGACGCGAACAATTCGAGTAATGGGCGCGCGGTGCTACTAGGGGAGTGCATGTTTTTAGCTTTCTGGGTGGCTTCTTGGTAGTGAAGGGCCGGGCTGGTCATTGTCAGTGATTGTCCTGTTGTGCTGCTTCTAACGGTGGCGCACCCTGTCGGAGAGACCGCATGATGAATCCCCGGGAGAGGGGGTGGGTGGGTGGGTGGGTGTTGCGGGGTGTTGCGGGTTTGGAGGGGTGCGGGGGCGGGAAGGAGCGAGGGGCGTGTGGCGCGAGGAGGGGGGGTAGGTAGGCGGTTCGACGTCCGGCCCCCTGACCCGGCCTCCACGCCCTACATGCCGATACTGCCGCGCTTCGTGTCCGCCAGGTGGCCTCCGGTCACGTGATGCATGTACCGATCATGTGACCAGGTAACAAGTAATCATGGCCGCTCATTGCCGCGGCGGGATTGGCCACATGCGTCCCCTCTGGGAACTGGTCCTGCGGAAACGGCGGCGGTAGAAGCGGTGGTGGTGGTGGTGGTGGTAGAGGTGGTGGTGGCAGTGACGGCAATGGTAGTCGTGGTGGTGGCAGTGGCGCGATGGTAGTGGCAGTGGTAGTAGTGGTGGTGGTGGCAGTGGTGGTGCTGGTAGTGGTGGTGGCAGCAGTGGCGACGGTGATAGTGGCAGTTGTGGCGTGGCGGCGGTAGTAGTGGCAGTAGTGGCAGTGGTGATGGTGGCGGTGGTGGTGGTGGCAGTGGTGGCAGTGGTAGTGGTGGTGGTGGCAGTGGCAGCGGTGGTAGTGATGTTGGTGGCAGTGGTGGTGGTGGAATGGTGGTGGTGGCAGTGGCAGCAGTAGAAACGGTTGTGAGAGTGGCTATGGTGGCGGCGGTGGCGGCTATGGCGATGGTGGAAAAGGTAGTGACAGTGGCGGCAGTGGCAGCGGTGGAGGTATAAATGGTGGCGGAAGTGGTGGAAGTGGCAGTGCTGGCGGCAGTGGCGATTGCAGGCGTTTATGGTGGTGTTGGTGGTGGCGGTGGTGGTGGTAGCAGTGGTGCCGGCAGTGGCGGCAGTGGCAGCAGTGGTAGTGGCGGTTGTCGCAGGGCAGCAGTGGTAGTGCTGGTGGTGGCAGTGGTAGTGGTGGCGGTGGTAGTGGTGGTGGTTGCAATGGTGGAAGTGGTGGCAGTGGTAGTGGTGGTGGTCGTAGTGGCAGTGGTGGCAGTGGCGGCTATGATAGTGGCAATGGTGGCAGTGGTAGTAGTGGAAGTGGTGGGAGTGGCGGCATTGGTAGTAGTGGTGGTTGTGGTGGCAGTGGCGGTGGTAGTAGTGGCAGTAGTGGCAGTGGTGGTGGTGGTGGTGGCAGTGGCGGCAGTGGTACTGGTGGTGGTGGCAGTGGCAGCAGTGGTATTGGTGTTGGTGGCAGTGGTGGTGGAATGGCGGTGGTGACAGTGGCAGCAGTAGAAACGGTTGTGAGAGTGGCTATGGTGGCGGCGGTGGCGGCTATGGCGATGGTGGAAAAGGTAGTGACAGTGGCAGCAGTGGCAGCGGTGGAGGTATAAATGGTGGCTGCAGTGGCGGAAGTGGCAGTGCTGGCGGCAGTGGCGATTGCAGGGGTTTATGGTGGTGGTGGTGGTGGCGGTGGTGGTGGTAGCAGTGGTGGCGGCAGCGGCAGCAGTGTCACTGGTGGCAGCGGTGGCGGCAGTGGCAGCGGTGGTGGTGTTGGAAACGGTGGTAGCGGTGGCGGTGGCGGAAGTGGTGGTGGTGGCGGAAGTGCCGCGGTGGCGGCAAGGGTTCAATCGACGGGCGGGCCGGCGTGCCTGCCTTCTTCCACAACCTAATTTCGGACCGGTTGGCAAAAGCGAAACAAGGAGACAACGCCACACAAAAGAGCGGAGCAATGGTGACGTCACACTGAGCGTCCCCACTAGGGGCTGGTAATGGGCGGGTGTGTGGTGTGTGGGGGGGGGGGGGGCGAGGTAGCAGGCTGGGGTGATGTATGTGTGGAAGAGGCTTAATGATGAGTTATGGCGGGAGGGGTGGTGGGTGGTATCATGTGGGCGGGGGGGGGGGGGGGCGGAGGTATGTAGCAGGAACTGCAGCTAGAGGCTGGGAATGACAAACAGTACAAGAGTTGGGGATACAAGAGTTGACGCCGTCCTCAGTGGGTGGGTGTACACACGGACATTTCAACACGCGCAACATAACGCTTTTACACCCCAGCACCCATCCCAAAAGATGTGTGGGTCTGGGTGTGTGGACATGTGGGTTTGTTGTGGGACATGTGGGTTTGTTGTGTGATGTTAAAAATCGATGTGCTCTAGAGGCGTCGTTGAATAAAACAAGCTTTTGGAACATGTGTATATCACTGTATACAGTTTTTCCTGGCCACATCATTTTGGTCACATCATTCGTCAGAGTTCAATATACCATACATTGTTAGAAGGGAAGATGAATGGCAGCAGAGGGAGCAGGAGACCAAGAACATCATGGTTTACAAATATTTCACAGTGGACAGGCTTGAATTATTCACAGTCTATCAGAACAGCACACCATCGGGACAAGTGGAGAACAATTGCATCCAACCCTCGACTAGAGGACGGAACTATTGATTGATTGATTGGATATCACTGTATATCATTGTGTGCGTATTTACATGTGTAGATGAGTGCAATGCGTGGGTGTGTATGCGTTGGTGTGTGTGGTGGTAGTGTGTGAATGTGTATCTAGGTTTCCCCCCCCCCCTTCCGCCAATAGCGAATGTCTACTTTTTGAGCTGGGGGGGGGGGTCGTTAAACAAATAAACAAAATGTGTCTAGGCGTGAATGTGTCTGTGTGTATGAGTGGACTTGCATATGTGGGACGGTGTAGGTGTTTGAATGTAGGTGTGTGCGTCGGTGAATATGTGCATGTTTTGGTGTGGATGTATGTGTATGGGTTGGTGTGGATGTGTGTACGACTATGTGTGTGCTTGTCCGTGGGTGTATATGCCTGTACTTTTATTAGTTGTTGTTTTATGTTCTAGCAACACCATATCAGGACAGTCATGGCAACTATATAGTGCTCCCCTAGTGGGAGACTAGGCCATTGGCAAGATGACCCGATATCCCACACAGTCACGTTATCCTGACACTATGCTAACCAGTCCTTGTCCTACCCTATTAATGCTGAGCACCAGGCTAGGTAGCGACACGTATCAATTTTATAAGTCATTGGTTTGACTCGGCTGGGATTCGAACGCCCGACCTACCGCACGGGAATCTTGCGCTCTACCGATTCAGCCACCGCGTCCGGTATGCGTATGCAAGTGTGCATGCATGTGCCTAGGTGTCGGTGAAGGCTCAGTCACACCTTACCGGATTGGGGTACCGGATAGAAAACGGGCACTGTCTGGTGAAATACGTCGTTGTCCGTTTTATATACGGTACGCATCCGGCGTGTCCGTTTTCTCTCCGGTGGTATCCAGTGTGTAGCGGGGGAAGATTTGAACATGCACAAAACTTATACTGGACACCGCCAGACTGACGTGCATGGCTGGTGTCCATTTTAAGTCTGTTTAGTCCGTTTTGTCTGGTACATGCCCGGTACCCATCCGTTACCTCTTCGGTTTGCTTCCTGCAGAGTGCGTTGATGGTCTTGCGGTCAGTATATGTTTTCGGCGCTCTGTGAATAGTCCGGTATGTGTCCGGTGGATGTTTGGTCCATCCGTTAGACATTCGGTTGTCGTCCGGTTGTCGTCCGGTTATTGTCCGGTTATCGTCCGGTTGGTATTCGTTAATGTACGTTCCTTGTTCGTTTAGTGTCAGTTTCGTCTGGCGGAAAGTGCAATATTTTGACAAATTTCGGTACATTTTGATACCGAACACCACCGGACTAGCACCTTCTTTGTCCGTTTGTGTCCGGTACTCAATCCGGTAAGGTGTGAGAGGCACTTTAAGCCCCGGTCACACCTCACCGGACTGAGTACGGGACACCACTGGACAAACAATTTTCTAGTCTGGTGCTGTCCGGCGACAAAATGTATCAAAATGTATCGAAATGGAGCGTAATTGGGTCAACTGCCGCCGGACGAAACGAACACCAACGGACAAGTACGGTTCATATACCGTACATGTACCGGACGAGAACCGGACGAAACGAACACCAAAAGACAAGTACCGTACATGTACCGGACGAGAACCTGACGAGAACCGGACGAAACGAACACCAACGGACAAATACCGTACATGTACCAGACGAGAACCGGACGAGAACCGGACATTAGTCATGAATTTAAATCTTTCTGAATCAGATATTCAAAATTATAACGATAATGAGAATGATAGTTTGTTATCGGATGTAGAAATTATGATGGTGAATCCGGGAGATATTTTCGCTCCTCTGCTTCCGACTCCTTCACATTTTTCCTCATCCCCTCTTTCTTTGAGAGATATTCTAGAGCCAGAGGATGAGGAGAACTCAAAATTGAGGGAGTTACACCCCCCTCCTCTTCATTTTAATTCTCCCATTTCAATAGCCATATTACATAAAGAAAATAGTGATCTCTCTAGTAGCGACTCAGCTCTAGAGTGCGCTAGAAAGCTAGTGGAGAGAATCGGTATGTATCAACATCAGTAACACCAGCAACATCATCATCAGCAACATCATCAGCAAGATCATCATCAACAACCACATCTGCAACATCAACATATACATCAAGATAAATATATTGATGTTGAAGATGAAGTAATTATTGGAGATGGAGGAGATGGTGTTGTTGATGGAAAAGATGATGATGTTGAATTTGATACTGGAGGAGATGTTGTTACCGGAGATGTTGTTACTGGAGGAGATGTTCTTACTGGAGGAGATGTTGTTACTGGAGGAGATGTTGTTGTTAAAGATGGGGATAATGATGAAGATGTTGATGAAGATGTTGATGATGATGCTGTTGTTGATGTAGATGTTGATGATGTTCTTGATGTAGATGTTGATGATGTTCTTGATGTAGATGATGAGGATGTTGCTGTCACTGTTGATGTCATTGATGTTATTTATGTTGATGTTATTGATGTTGAAGATACATGTGGAGGGGGGGAAAAGCTAGTGCTTGAGGAAGAAGAGGAGGAGTATTCAATATGGAAGACCCCTCATCCTATTTGTGCGGTAAGGTGTGACTGGGCCATTCGGGATACATGTTTGACTGAGTGTACCCGGTCGAGATTTGTGGCTGCATGCACGTGTGTAGGCTTGAGGGTGTGTATTTAGGTGGGGTGCGCATGCGTGTGGTTGTGCGTATATGTGTGCACGTACGTAGGTGTGGGTGTGTGTGCGTGATATGTGGGAGTGTACGTCAAATCCAAGTCCAAGGTCTTAATGTCCTTCCGTAACCTTCACGCAGCAGACGTAAGTACACCACCCCCACCCCACCCCTCTCCCACCTCTCCCCCACCCTTCCCCCGCCACTACCCCCTCTCACCCTCTCCCCTCATCCCCTCCCGTCACTGAGTCTCATCATGGCAATCTCCTCAGCAAACACCGCCTCTTTCTCTTCCAGCCACCTGCCCACATTTTCACAATACCCACTGATCTCCCAGCAGAGACATCACGTGCACATCCTCAGCCAATCAGGGTGCGCCGCCGGTAATACAAGTAGTCACGTTAACGAGTGGTGCAAGGCTGGCGGATTAATAAGGAGTATATATATATGACTCTACAAGTGTTACATACTCTACAAGTGTTACATGGCTATCGGAATAATAACACGCTTATATATAATGAAAGCAGTTGTTGTGGCTTCACGACCAACAGCATGATGATGATGATACACTACAAGTGTTGCAGGGCTGGCAGATTAATAGCATGCATCATATATATATATATATATATATATATACATATATATGATGCTATGAGAATTGAAGAGCTAGAAGATTAATACTGTTCATATACATATATATATATACATTTATACATATACTCACAGGTGGCACCATAGTGGCAGAAGCAGGAACTAACTCGTATGACAGTAGGATAGTAGGTAATAACTAATATATAGAAGAGAACTGATAAGTGGTAGTGTCCTTGTTTATATTCCCATAATAGATTATAGAGTACATATTTATATCCCACTACCATTGTTGTAGGGTTATTGTCAGCGTGGATCCCAAGGTGGGGGGGGGGGGAGATTGCGCTCTACCAATTGGGACACCGCGTGGAATGAGTTGAGCATCCGTCTCCCGTTTTGGTAGATCATGGGATTCGAACCCACGGGTTCAAACTCTGCTCGAGTCAAACCAATGACATACAAATTGATACTTTTCACCTCATAGCCAGGCGCTCAGCATTATTAGGATAGGGCAAGGACTCATTGGGATATAATGTCATGGTGCTGGGGGCTTGGTTTCCCAGTGGGGCAGCTCTATAAAGTCATCCTTCAGTGGGCGCTGTCACAAGTCGGTACCTCTACTGATATGACCTTAGATGGTGCCACAACATAAAACTCCAACAACCGCCAGATCCGATAACCGACACTTCCTTGGCTTTTGTTTTTGGTCATTTTTGTTTGTTTCTGAAAGCAAGTCCCTTGCGATGAACAGAACCGACGCTTTAAAAGTGGACGCTACAAATTTGAAGAAGTGATGGAATGTGGGAGGGACCTGCAGTCCACCACAGACTGCAGTACAGCGCTGCTATCTCCATCAACACCCGACATTGCCGAGTTGCTGAGTGCATACAGTTGAGCGATTGCAGCCCCCCAATGGGGATTCATTTGCTAAAAAGAATAACAAATAAAATGAAAAAAAGAAGGATGGAATGATACAGAACAGTGGGTGAATTGTCACTGTATTTTTTCGGAATTGATCTAAATTCAAATCGTGAAATGTCAACATGTTATTAAAGATGCGTAGGCCGATGAAAGAATGGCATTGTTCAAACCAAAACAATTATCTAAATAAGATTCTGGATATCTAACTTATAATAATAATAAAACATTTATATGTCGCCCGATCCAGCAAGCCGTTCAAGAGAGCATTACAATAATCCAGGCATGAACCAATGAAAGCATGAGTAACCTTCTCTAACGAGTCATGTGTCAGGGCATCCTTGATGGATCTGAGTTGTCTCAGTTGCATAAATGATGCCCTACACACCGTCCTGATGTGACTAGACATGAGTGCACTTAATAATCATTTTCCTTTGCTCATTAGACGGGAATATTACATCAATTTAATAGAATATATTAATGCTGAAGACTATGACTTTAGAGTGTTGATATACATGCCAACATTAATTTGGTATACTTCCCCGGCCAGTATATTTAAAATGAGTCACTTAGAATGTCAATGTTAGTTCAAGAAAAGTAAGGTATATTGTAATTATCGCACCGCGTGATTCACATTGGAGCAGACCAAGAGACATGTGGCATGTGGAAACAACTTATTATGTTTATTTTGAAGAAGATATTAACCTAGGAAAGTACATCAGAACATATAATACCCCTGTCACACTACGACGTAATGAGCGAACGTGACCCTAACGTGGTGATATTTGGTCATTACGTTGATGTACGTTGGATTACGTTATGATGACGTCATAATGACGTTAGACTGACGTCGAGCTACGTCATATTACGTCGTGTTACGTCGAGTTACGTCGAGGTTTTGGACATGTTCAAAAATTTTGACGTAGCATGAACGTAAGGGTTTACGTTCGCCGTACGTTCTGTTCACGTTCAGCGAACGTCAATGACGTTAAACGGACGTTAGGTAAACGTTCCTCACTACGTTCCACTACGTTCCACTCGTTGACCCACATTAAAGCCAGTGGAAACGTCCATGCGGCGTAATGGGAAAGTCAGGAGAACGTCAGGAGAACGTCAGGAGAACGTCAGGAGAACGTCAGGAGAACGTCAGGAGAACGTGCATTCAACGTACGTTCAACGTCTCACTCCTAGCTAACGTCATGTAACGTTCTTCTGGCGATGGAATAACGTTCATAACGTTCCGGCAGCGTCATTACGTTGACCTCTCTCGTTGAATGACGGTATCACTACGCTTTACCGACGTTACTCTCTCGTCCACTACGCTGCATCCACGTTCAACTTGTGCCCAAATTTGCATACTACGCCGAGAAGTTCAACGTTCTTCACGTTCTCCCTACGTTGACGTCGTTACGTCGTAGTGTGACAGCCCCATAACATAGGGTGATTTCATCGGGTAATGTAATGGTTTAGCCTGCTAGCCTCCGAATGGCAAAAAGTGAGGGTTCGAATCTTGCTCTAGGCGCAATATTTCAATAGCAAAGTTTCATGTTCCATCCTAGCAAGTTCTGAAATCGAGAGTCTGATTGAGTGGAACAAGTGATCAAGCAGTCACTGTGTAGTAAGGAGTGTGTAGCCAAGCAATTCTGCAGTGGCCAGGTACATATTTACCTGCCTGCTTTCCGTATTTTTATGTTTTTGTTGGAACATTTCAATCGCGGATGATTGGTCTTCCTCATTCCACTGTTCCTTGCCCTATCCTAATAATGCCGAGTGCCTGTCTAGGAAGCAACAAGTATAAATTTGTAAGTCATTGGTTTGACTCGACCATGGTATGAACCCATGATGCCACTGTCTACCAACACCAAGGACGGATGCTCTAACTCATTTGGCCATCCTGTCTGGTTAGGGTACTGACAGTTTGGCAGAACAGGGCAGATAATTTGATGTAATGGGTCCCACAGCACGAATGCATTTCCATATATAGAAGCAATCAGGGCTGGATGATGGAAGGTGACAGATAAGGAATTCCAATGTTTCAAAACCAATGACTTAAAAATTGATACTAGTCGCTTCCTAGCCAGGTGCTCGACATTATTATGACAGGGTATGGACTGGTTGCCATAGTGCCAGGATAATGTGACTGAGTGGGATATCAGATCATTGTGCCTGTGGTCTGGTCTCCTAGTGGAGCAGCACTGTAAAGTCGCCATGAGTGCGCACTGTCACAAGTCGGTACCTGTCCTAATATGACCTTAGATGGTACCAGTGTGTAAAACTCCAACAACCAACCAATGTTTCAATGTTTGTGTGTCCGCTAACTCTGTGAATTAAATATGTTGGTGCCAGCATGACCAATGACAGAAAGTTGGGCCAAATTACTTGTAATATCGTAGCTCATCTGAAGTAGGCCCTGCCTAATGTAGAATAACTATAACCGCAAGAAGCCACTTGTCTCAGTAACATGAGAAAAATAGTACCCACCGGTATCTGACACCCGCACCCTCCGACTAGATATACAGTAAAACTTCTCTAAATCGACCGACCATGGGAATGACTTTAAGTGGTCCAATTAGGGAGGTGGTCGGTGTAGGGAGTTAGAATAGCCTTACAATGGTATAGACAAGATAACCATTTCGACTGCGCATGCACTGAAAACGGCGTTGGAAGCAGAGCAAAAGCGTACAGCCATTGAGTTTGCGTAGGGCAAAACTTCGAATTGATTTGATTCAAAATTAATAGAAATACATGACAATTTGGCATAAACATGCATGCACACATGCAATATAATGATCTGATGAATATATCTAAGACAGAACTAGCCATAGTTAAACATGTTGAGCTAAGAAAATATCAGTCACTTTAAGGCTGATATCCACAACACCATTATTAATTCTTGTTCTAAATATTAAAATGCCAAATGTGTTAAGAAACACATATGTCAGTAACCATAGGATATACATATAAAACATGAATAAAATAAGTAAAACTGATTGGCTATGACTCTAATACTAGTCTGAGTGCCCAGATTTGTCTAAATCTAAATGCACATGGCATAAGATGTGCTGATTATATTGATCTAAATGCAATGCTGGATAAAAAATGAATATCTTAATTTTTATATATATTTTTTTAGTTGGTATTCTATGTTTCAAACAAGAGCTGAGATGAGCTGAAACTAGCACATTTCATAGCTGCACCCAGTGTATTAGCATGGGCCATATGCTTCTCACAGGTTTGTTTTTCTTCCACGCATCCCACAATGCACAGCGTGGCTGGAATGGCGATGTAGTCTATTGTTGGGACCTAATTATAGTGATCGATATAGGGTAGTAGTCGATCTGTGGAGGTGGTTGGTTAGAGAGGTTTTACTGTATGCAGGTATGCAGGTATTGCAGGTATAGCAATACCTCAGGGAGTTTGACGCCCCTGCCGTGCAGAGTTGTAAACCACTGCCTTGTGGTACAGGTTCTTGACAGAACCGAAGGCTAAGGGAGCAAACCCTAACAGAAAACCATGTCACTGTGGCACATTAAGGGCGATTGATGTATGGAACTCCCAACAACTCCCGACCAGCCACTGCAGGGACAAATAGTTTTGCGCCTGTCTTGACATGCTCTTGCCGGTGTGAAACCTTTATTTTCTCCCCGAGAGAGTGCCGCTGGTAACTTGCAAAAGCCAGCAGCACTTCAACACTTTTGCAGGCAGCTTTCATAAAATGTAACGAAAGCAGTCTTTATCGCATCGCGACTGACAGCATGATGATGATGATGACTGTATATGTATATAGTTATATATGCATATGTAGTGGTCTGCACTGACCTCTCAGGCAAGTAACCACATAGACAGGTAGGCGTGGGGAGTGTGTTGATATCAGGGAGCCTAGGTGGTGTAATGGTTAGCACACTGGCCGGGAATGCAAAGAGATGTGGGTTCGAGTCCCGCTCTAGGCGCAATATTTCCCATTTTCATCACCCCCACGACACTGGTTGCCGTGATCAGGATCCTGTACAAGCTTTGCGCTGTATGGTTGTTGAACCTACCCTGTGTATGTATGTGTTAGTGCATTGCCTGTATGTATGTAATTGTAAGCATTACAAGACTTACAATTCCAGGGGGACGAGTGTAGTGGTCTGCACTGACCTCTCAGGCAAGTAACCACATAGACAGGTAGGCGTGGGGAGTGTGTTGATATCAGGGAGCCTAGGTGGTGTAATGGTTAGCACACTGGCCCGGAATGCAAAGAGATGTGGGTTCGAGTCCCGCTCTAGGCACAATATTTCCCATTTTCATCACCCCCACGACACATATATATAGTAGTCGATGTCTTCAGCGACTAACTCTGCATTCAGATTATCGTGACATTGCAGTTGTTCTGTCATTGTTCTGTCATTGTTGTTTCTTTTTGTGTTTTTTGTTGTTGGATGTTGGGGTGAGGTTGAGTTTAAATGATACTTCAGTAGGTGAATAAATATACTCTCTTTCTTTCAGTGCCGGGGCTTACCAGAGAGCGTGTATATAAACAGATGAGAGGGACAACTCCCATACTAGACCGTGTAACAGCTGCCGACTGTGGCGCTCCAAGTGGTCGTTGTTGAACAGTATATGACACAGCTGTCAAACTCAAGGCATTGTCAATGGTTGTGTGCAATCTTCCTACAGAAAACGTTCAATATCTCTAAAACTACAACACCTAGAAACAAACTGATTGGAATACACATAGGAAACATGTTTACCAACAAGATTATATTAAATTGATATGGTTAGGGTTCTGGATTTCTATTAATTTGGAATAAAACTGACGTTTTTCACTACGCGTACGGCAAACTCAAGGCATTGTCAATGGTCGTGTGCAATCTTCCTACAGAAAAAGTGAAATATCTCTAAAACTACACCAAATAGAAACAAGCCGCTTAGTACACATATAGAAAACATGTTTACCAACAAGATTATATTGAATTTATATGGTTAGGGTTCTGGATTTCTATTAATCTTTTAAGAAAATTAATGTTTTGCACTGAGCATACCGGCAAACTCAAGGCTTGTTCAACAATAACCGCCAGGATCGCCACTGTAGCCTATGTTACCGATTTTCGCGGGAGTTGTCCCTCTCATCTGTTTATATACACGCTCTCTGGGCTTACTCAGAATTGTTATGTTCACATTCCTTCACATGCATAATATTTAATGATTGCTTTAAACAAGTGTGCTGCAATGAAAAGTAAGGTTAGCGCCCTGATTGCATAGAAATTGTGGAGTAACAGAGTGTACATGTTGTGTCATTGGAGTGACAGTAACATGGGACAAAGACATCCTGTACATTGATAAATGGTCCGCACATGGCAGGTGCTCGCTGATCACAGGGGTCATTAAATACAGGTACTACTGTATATATGCATAATATCACGTCATAATATGAGGGATTATATTGGCCTGTATGAGTGATGGCTTGGCACGCACGATAGGGAAGAGGAGCACATTTGGCGGTGCCACCAGTTATGACCATACCAAGGAGTGGCAATATACAGCATAATAATTAATAATTCCCTTCCACACCTTTATATTTGTATAATGTGTCATACATCAGTTATATGTGTATGCAGGTATAGCAATGCCTCAGGGAGTTTGACGCCCCTGCCTTGCAGAGTTGGAAACCATTGCCTTGTGGTACAGGTCCTTGACAGAACCGAAGGCTAAGGGAGCAAACCCTAAGCAGAAAACCATGTCACTGTGGCAGCATTAAGGGCGGTTGATGTATGGAACTCCCAACATCTCCCGACCAGCCACTGCAGGGACAAATAGTTTTGCGCCTGTCTTGACATGTTCTTGCCGGTGTGAAACCTCTATTTGCTCCCCGAGAGAGTGCCGCTGGTAACTTGCAAAAGCCAGCAGCACTTCAACACTTTTGCAGGCAGCTTTCATGAAATGTTGTCATCAGACAGGCTACCAAAGCAGATCCTCTATTCTCAACTGTCTTCTGGCTACAGAAAGAGAGGGCGCCCCAGTCTCGGGTTCAGGGATACCATCAAGAGAAACCTGAAGCTGAGAGAGATTAAGAACGACTCATGGATGCAACTCTCACAGCAGAGAGCTAAATGGAGAGCGGCAGTCAAGTAATGAAAGCAGTCTTTGTCGCATCGCGACCGACAGCATGATGATGATGACATCAGTTATATATATATATATATATATATGCATATATATATGAAGGGTGGACTTGCGGAATCAGTGTTGTTGGGGTGTTATTTAGGGTCATATCAGGACTTCTGACAGTGTACACTCATTGTGACTTGATAGTGCTGCCCTAATGGAAGTCCGAGCCACTGGCATAATGACCTGATATCCCACTCAGTTACATTATCTTGAGATTGAGCAAACCAATTCTATTACATGTTATCCTATTAATGCCGAATGCCATAACTAAGCAACAACAAATATCAATTTGTTAAGGCATCGGTTTGACTCCATCGGGATTCGAGCCCCTATACTAGCCAGCGCTCTTACCGACTAGGGCAATCCACCCGGGCCGGCTGAAACATTGGCTAATGACTACGATAGTCCTTACAAGCCCCATTTACTGTGCAGCCTCGTTCTCACCTTCACCACCAATAGCCCCCTCATCTCTACTCCCACACCATCCAAAAGCACGCCAATCGCAGATAAACTATGCATATTATCATATAACCGAGGACATTACAGTTGCGGGAGGAGACATTAACAAAAATAACACCGACAAATAATCCGAGGCTTTGGCTGCTATAGAATTCACGTAGAGATGGTTAGGGTGCTCATATAAAGCTGGAAGCACACCTTAGAGTGTAGGTGGTGGTGTAGGGGTGTGTGGGTGGGTGTTTGTAGGGGTGTCTAGGTGGGTGGAGATGGTGGTGAAGGCAGGGAAGAGGAGGGTGTGGGCGTTGCCTGCTTGTCAGACAGCAGAGTTGGCTAATGCTTATTTAAAGCTGCATAGTCCGATGAAACCTTCAACAGTTCTAGAGCAAAACACTTACCTACGTTTGATGCTCATCATCATCATCATCATGCTGTCGGTCGCGATGCGACAGAGACTGCTTTCATTACTTGACTGCCGCTCTCCATTTCATTTCATGAAAGCTGCCTGCAAAGGTGTTGAAGTGGTGCTGGCTTTTGCAAGTTACCAGCGGCACTCTCTCGGGGAGCAAATAGAGGTTTCACACCAGCAAGAACATGTCCAGACAGGCGCAACACTATTTGTCCTTGCAGTGGCTGGTCGGGAGATGTTGGGAGTTCCATACATAAACCGCCCTTAATGTTTAGGGTTTGCTCCCTTAGCCTTCGGTTCTGTCAAGAACCTGTACCACAAGGCAGTGGTTTACAACTCTGCAGGGCAGGGGCGTCAAACTGCCTGAGGTATTGCAATACCTGCAATACCTTCATACCTAACCGTTTGATGCTAAGTTCTCAACTTAGATATCGATGTGCTTATTAAGCATTTGTTGCCCAATAGAAGGGGATTTTAAGTCAATTTTATAGAACAAGTTACTGCTGAAGCCTATGGTATCCAGCATTTTGAAGTGTGCACCAACATTAATTGTGTGTGTTTTCACTTCAAATATCTCCTAAGTTAGCCGTTTATAATCAAAGCAAATTCAACCGAAAGTAGAGTGGATAATGAAACCTAATGTAATAATATCTTTATCTAAAAAAATACGGTAGAAAATCAAAACCATCAAATTGTGCAACTTTACTTTCAGACGTCACAAGGGGAACGCTGATGGCAGGTGTTGCAATGATGACCCGGAATTGAATGAAACAAGAAGCATCTGGCCACAACCCTCCCCACCCCCCACCACTCACACACGCAGCACCAGTTGCAGCAGATTCAGCGTAGCAATTAGATGCTTGATGCACTTATCACGTTGGTGATCTCTGAACAAAAAAAAGAAGGATACAGGCATGAAAAAAAGATGAAAGTGAAATGGAGCAGCTTATTTACAGGCCGACCGACATAGTGAAATAATACCCTGTACATTGACTTACACCCAAACTCATCTGCCTTTGTACTCACATCAAGGGCCGGACGCGGTGGTCGAAGCGATAGAGCGCTGGTCTCCCGGGTGGAAGGTCGGGAGTTCAATTTCTAGTCGAGTCAAAGCAATGACTTATACAAATTGATACATGTGGCTTCCTAGCCAGGCACTCTGCATTATTAGGACAGGACAAGCACTGTTTGGCTCAGTGTCAGGATAATGTGACTGAGTTGGATACGAGGTCATGCTGCTGATGGCTTGGTTTCCCGGTAGGGCAGCACTTTATAGTCGCCCTGAGTGTGCACTGTCAAAAAGTGCTACCCATGCTGATATGACTTTAAATGTTGCCAGGATGTAAAACTCCAACAACCAACCGACATCAAGGTCAATTCTGCGTATGCGAGTTCATACCCCCACGTGAGTTAAGTTGATGCGTGTAATTCATAATTACAGGACTACTTTAATGCACATAGGTAATCATATGGGAGGTCGTCCCTGAACAGATCATGTCTGTGTCTTTTTTAATTAAATCGGCAAAAGTGTTACATTATGCCACACGCATATATATGAGGCATAACGCATTATGCAAGTATAGCTGCTCAGAGGGGAATACATGTCCTATTACTTTATATCTTCCTCCTGGTCTAACGCATTGGTGGATTAATCTCTCTCACTCTCTCTCTATATATCATCATCATCATGTTGTCGGTCAGGATGCGACAAAGACTGCTTTCATTACTTGACTGCCGCTCTCCATTTAGCTCTCTGCTGTGAGAGTTGCGTCCATGAGATGGTCTTAATGTCTCTCAGCTTCAGGTTTCTCTTGATAGTATCCTTGAACCAGAGACGAGGGCGCCCTCTCTTTCTGTAGCCAGAAGGCAGTTGAGAATAGAACATTTCATGAAAGCTGCCTGCAAAAGTGTTGAAGTGCTGCTGGCTTTTGCAAGTTACCAGCGGCACTCTCTCGGGGAGAAAATATATCTATATATAACATGAAACTATCTGGAAATGGTATCAGTTAAACACATTGGTGTATATACATAACAAAAATAAAACCATTTTATCACGCTGTCGGCCGTGTCTGAATCGAGGACGCCATTTAAATGTGCACCTGGTCTAAGCGTAGGCGCAACTTAGTGAATAAATCCTGCCAATCTGCGTCATCAGAAATCCGATGGGGCGTCTCAAGTTGTAACGCTCTCCTCCAGGGGCCGCCATTACCACATAATAAAGTGATAAGGCATCGCATGATAAAACGCAGCAACTGGTGTTTTTGTTGTTGTAGTTGTTGTTTTTTGAGTGTGTGTGTGTGTGTGAGGGGTTTTTGTAAAAGAGAGATTGAGTCTGCAGTGCATTTGTGTCCCCTGCTTCTCTGAGTTTCTGGCGACATCTGCTGTCTCCGTCACACATACACACACATTCACACAGACATACACGTGCACACATACAGACACACACGGGCACACACACACATGTGTACACACGCGCACATACACACACGCGATCACAATGATTACCACGCGTGGAGCCCCCCTTGACGGCGTTCTCGTAGATGGTAGGATCCGATACCCATGGGTTCGAACCCTGGCCGAGTCAAACCGATGACTTAAAAATTGATACGTCTCATTTCATAACCAACCATTAGGCATTATTAGGATATGGCAAGGACTGGTTGGCTCAGTGTCAGGATAATTTAACTGAGTGTGATATCAAGTCATGGTGCCGCTGGGCTCGTCTCCCAGTGGGGCAGCACTACAAAGCCACCATGAGAATGCGCTGTCACAAGTCAGTACCCGTCCTGATATGACCCTATATGTTTCCAGGAAGAAAAACTCCAACAACCAAACAACCAACCAGCCACCCTCACACATACACACACACGGTTACAATAATTAGCATGCGTGATGCCCCCTTGACGGCCCCGACGTTCGACGTCTCCGGTTCGGCTCCTGTTGTGACAGCGACATGCATCTTCTACCCTGGCACACAGTGCCACCTGTCACGCCATGACAGCTAAATGATTGGACAAAGTCAGGAAAGTTCCCGGCGTCGAATTACCACCCGCCCATTTACAAGCGTAGTTCCACTCGGCCAGCACCGACAGCATGCACTCACCCTGCTCACTGTCAGCCGAGTAGGTGTGTGTGTGTGGGGGGGGTCGGGGTCGAAGGGGGTCGGGGTCGGGGTCGGGGTGGGGGTTATGCCTAGTACACACCTACCATATGCGATTCGCGCACTAAAACCTGCGACTCGACCCGACCCACTTAAAACTGAAAACTGGCCGATTCGTTTTTCGAATCGCAAATCGCAATCGTAATCGGCCGCTTTTAGCCCTAAAAACTGAGTTTTATACGCGAATCGCAATCACTAGGTGTGCGCGGGGAGCGCACACCAAGCGATTTTTGTGGGCGAAACGGGCAGTTTTCGATCGTATACGGGAGGTGTGTGCACACAAACGGTAGGTGTGTACCAGGCATAAGGGTCTATTTTGTTTGTTTGTTGTTGGTTTAAAACCTGGCAACATCTAAAGCCCCGTTCACACTGGCGAGTTGAGTCGGCTTAACTAGTTCGCCTCCTATAGTTTGCCTCAAATTGGTCATGTGAACGTGATTTTAGGGCGACTTAGCCATGAGCCGAATCACCAAGTTCGCTTCAAGTAAACCACCTCTCGAGGTAGTATAGATGAAGCGAACTAGCTTAAGTCGGCCCACCTTGCTTGTGTGGACAGTAGCGGTTTACTTGAGGCGGATTAAGCACGTCACACTATATAATATAATTTGGTCTATGAACTGGGTAGAGGTGCACAGATATTTTTGTCATCATTTATTTTTAGGGTTTCACTGCCCAGCAGAAGTTTTGACGTTCCAAAACAATACGACTCAGTCTATACATATCTAGGTCGAACCCACACTCTCTCGTGGTGACGTCGATGAACTGAAACTGGCACTGGTTAGTATGGACTTGCTCATGCGCAGAGATCGCCTTAACCCGCCCCAAGTACTGCTTGTGTGGACAGGATGCCTAGTTCACCTCCTCTAGTTCGCCTTATCTAGTTCGGCCTAAAGTTGTGCTGTATGAACGGGGCTATAGTCATCTAAGATTTACCCGTGGGTGTGGGTGTGTTTGGGGACGGGTGGAAGGGGGGGGGAGGGGGGTCCGCTTTGTTTGTTTGTTGTTATGTTACATCCTAGCAACATCTAAGGTCATATCACTGGGCGCGGTGGCCGAATAAGTAGAGCGTGGGCCTTTGCGTGCGGGAGATCGGGAGTTCGGTTCCCGGTCGAGTCAAAGCAATCATTTATAAAAATGAATGTGTGTCGTTTCCTACCCTAGGGCTTGGCATGAATAGGATATGACAGGGACTGGTTAGCTCAATGTTATAATAATGTGACTGAGTGGGATATTGGGTCATGGTGCCAGTGATTTGATTCCCCAGTGGGGCAGCACTATAAAGTCACCATGAGTGCGGACTACCACAAATTGGTACCCATCCTGATATGACCTGACATGTTGCCACGATGTAAAAGTCCACCAACCAACCAATCTAAGGTCATATCAGATGTACTTGGTGGATATGTGTGTGTTTGAGGAGGGGTGTAGGGGGAAGGGGGTCTGTATTGCTCGTTCGTTTTTGTTCTTTTACGTCCGACCAATCAATCAATCAATCAATAGTTCCGTCCTCTAGTCGAGGGTTGGATGCAATGGTTCTCCACTTGTCCCGATGGTGTGCTGTTCTGATAGACTGTGAATAATTCAAGCCTGTCCACTGTGAAATATTTGTAAACCATGATGTTCTTGGTCTCCCTCTCCCTCTGCTGCCATTCACCTTCCCTTCCCACCAATATCTAACGTCATATCAGGATGGGTATTGACTTGTGAGAGTGCACGCTCATTGCGATAATATAATGCTGCCTCACTAGGAGAGCCCATTCAGTCACATTATCCTGACACTGTGCCAACCAGTCATTGCCCTATCCTAATAATGCTGAGCGCCAGACTACGTAGTGACAAGTATGAATTTGATAAGTCATCGGTTTGAATTGGTTGCGATTTCGCCTGTGCTCTACCGATTCGGCCACCGCGTCCGATAGGGCGACAGGGGACGGGGCCGTGCCGGGGGCGGGGGGAGGGGGGGGGGCGTCTGTAGTGGAAGGGCACGTGGCTATTCCGTATTAACGAAAGCCAAAGTTCGGTACATAAAGGGGGGTGTCCGAAGTTGTCCTAATTGTCCTTGTTGTACAAAGCATATAATGGGGGGATAATCAGACATATTCTTTGATATTATTAACGGGTGCAGTATCCCTACCGAAATCTCCACCCAAATATAGGATTCCATATATATGTAATTCTACTAACGGAATAACTTCTTATTCATACCTTACATACCATAACCTTGACACTCAGAGGCCTAGCTTCCATATATGGAATTACAAACATTATTTTTCCATAATTAATATATATGATGAATATGGCCTATGCTGCCGACATGGCGTAAAGCAACCACCAATCAATCAATGTTTAATGGTGTTTTATTCATCACATTTTATTTCATTAGCGTTGTATTCCATTTGCTTGCCACCTGAAAATCCCAAGCTAGGCCGCTGATATTTAAAATAGAAAATTCTCAGCCTGTTATCTTACAGGTATGTTCGATAGCAGCACTATTCTTTGTTTCAACAGTAGCAAAGTTTAAAGGAAAAGTTAGCCTATATGATTCAGATGAATGAATGTGCCAAAATATGGCTGGAAGATCAGTGCAGACATTTTATATATTTTTAATCAAAATTTCTATACATATTCTAAAGACATAAACTAACCTGTTGACAATAGAAATTGTAGGAGCAGTGTACCCATTAATGGTTTCCTTCCAACTGCCGATTAAAATCAAAATAAAACCTATATTCATTTAATAAAAATGATTAACAAATATAGCACAAAACCACAAAAAACACAAAAGAACAAACACAAAACACACACAAAAACACGAAAACACAAAACAACACACAAAAACACAAAAGCACAAAAAAAAACCCCAAAAAACACACAAAAACACAAAATAAACATTCAGATATTAAGAGCAGCATGTCAGCTATCAAATATAGACTGGCAAGATGGCGTGTTTGACACTGGATACACGGTGGATATAGGTAGAAAGACCGGTGTGTTTGGGTAGGTGTGTTGACCGGCCTGCATGGACCAGGGGACGGCAGAGGAAATATATCGGGCTGCCTGGGGGATATTTGCGGACAGACAACATGACACACTATCCGTCAGCAGTTTCACCAGAGCGCTGCAGTGTCCGCCTCATTTTGTTGTGGGTTGGATTCCCAGCCATTTGGAAGGGAGAAATTAAAGGAATTCAACATTTTAAAATTGGGTCAGTTCACTTGATGCTTTCCCTGGTGCTGGCCATTGGTAGTGACAGGGATTGGAATGGTTTGTTCAATACTGGATAGGGATAGATGTGACTTGGTCAATATAGGGTAGGGATAGGAGTGAGTTGTTCAAAATAGGATAGGGATAGGAATGATTCGTTCAATATAGGGTAGGTATTGGTGTGGTTTATTCAACATTGGATAGGGATAGGAGTGATTTGTTCAATATCAGATAGGGATAGGAGTGATTCGTTCAATATGGGGTAGGATAGGAGTGATTTGTTCAATATTGGATAGGGATTGGTGTGGTTTGTTCAATATCAGATAGGAATTGATGTCGTTTGTTCAGTATAGAATAGGGATAGGAATGATTTTTGTCAATATGGGATGGGGATAGGAATTGTTTGTTCAACATATGATAGGGATAGAAGTAATGCTTTCAACAATGCATAGGGATAGGTGTGACTTGTTCAACATAGGATAGGGATTGGAATGGTTTGCTAAAAGAACAACCCCTGACCCCCACACTCCCCCGCACTCCCCCTCACCCAATACAGACAAAACCCTAACAAAACAGCGCAAATATACTTCATGACTGTCCTCTGCTGGTCCAAATGTGCTATAGTTTGAATGAGTGCACTACTCATTGGACTGGCCTCTACTGGATCACGTTATGCTGGACCATGGTGTCCTGTACCGTCCTATCCTCGGCCATGCCATTCTGGATCATGGTGTCAGGGAGTATGGTCTACTGGACCATGCTATTCTGCGAAATGTTACTCCGCACCATGGTATTGTTCTACGGGAAAGGCTGATTATATGTGCGTATTAAATCAAATCTTTAAAGAGGCGAACTCACTGAGTCAGAGAGTCTTATCTACCCATCAAAACCTGGTCGATGAATGTAATGTTTTCGCTGGAATTGTATGAGTTCCTTACATTTCAAAATCGACATATAAGCTTTGATAAAGTTTTATATTTTAATTCTGTTGTATGTCCTGTTGCCAGCCATGTTTATATCTCAAGCCTTGCATTACTTTCTACATTTAGGAACATGTTAACATTGGAGTGCTTACCATAGCAACTCCCGCCAGATTTGTCTTTTCGAATTCTTTATGGTAGACATTTCCATTAAGGATGAAATAGTGTTTGCTTTAAGGATGCCTAACAAACATGAGAGAATCGGTATGTTTTCAACGATTTGCTTTCAGAATTCATATTATTCATAATTAATATTATTCATAATCCAATGATTCTAATTATACTCAATGCCATTACAGATGGTGCAGTTAACAAAAATGGCAAGTATGCCAAATGGAATTACACAGCCGAACCTTTCACTCTTAAAATGACATAATTACTAAAGCCCGGCGGATACCAACCGATATCGAGGATATCATCGACGTTAATCGGGGATTGGTGATGAATCCGCTTGTGCCGTGCCCACCGTAGGTTGAAGCTGTAGTCGTAATAAACTATTTTTAGACTAGGTTATTAAACAGAGGAATTTTCAATCATGGACGATTAGTCTTTCTCATTCCACTGCCCCTTCCCATATCCTAATAATGCCGAGTGCCAGACTAGGAAGCCACAATTATCAATTTTTAAGTCATTGGTTTGTCTCGACCAGGGTTCGAAGCCACGATCCCACGATCTCCCAGAACGGGATATAGAAACATGAGGTTACTCGACCGCTGTGAGCACCCCATGATACTACAATACTATTCCCCTTCATTTCACCTCTGATGCAGTCATACTAAACCAACATTACCAACTCTGTAACCAATACTAAGGAAGAAAGGAAGACAAGTCACAAAGATGGACAGTGAGGATGTTGTGCTTTATTGGCATCAACTCCTGCTCACCTATCAGTGACCTATCACCCTAATCCCTCACCTTCTATCCACACAAGATATCATTACCTCTTTAGCCTGTATAGCGAAAGCAGTGCCTACAGCCCATGGGACAGGAGTCCTATGGCTGTGTCCACACTCATTTGGAATAGATGAATTTTGATAGCATCAGACAGAGTGTCTGGGGTTCCTGCTCAAGAGTAGGTGTGTCTCACTCAAGAACCAGGAGGAGAGTGATCCCTCTCCAGTGTGTCTGGAGAGTTTCTTGAATAATTAATTAGAATGAGACTCGTGTAATCATGATAGGCCAAAGTGGGTCAGGTGACTGGACCTCCCACAGCCAGCCAATCAGACACTCCCATACAGACTGGTCAGTGCAATGCCCTAATATGGGGAGTTGCCACCCAACCCAGCCTGCAGGGTGTGGGCCTAAGGAATGTTGTATGGCTGGTGTGCTTGGCCCTGGGTCCGGTAGGGGCAGGTAGTTGTAGACAGTTACAAATAGATATATATATGTATATACCAAAAATGTCCTTTTTCTCCAATTGCATTCTTTATGACTACATAGAGGAACGTTTCATCAACCTTGAACTGCTTCTTATATAAGAACATCTCTTAATTAACTTTAGGCATCATGTATGAACATATTGCTCACATAGCTTATATCATGTCATCATGTGAGTGGGGGCACCATTGCTTTTAGATTACATAACCTTCTCCCCACTCCATCACCCAAGAATAATAATGCTCTCAGCCAATATATAATTCTTTACCGAAAATCCGTATATTTTTACAGGGAGGCGGGTGCTCAACTCATTCGGCCATCCCGTCTGGTATGCCATAGGTTTAAAATAAAAACCTCCCACGACAACATGGCATCTAATCATTTATCTTACTAGCGATTCAATGCTCAATCCCAAGAGCTATTCCGAAGCACGGACGCAATGGACACGGGACACAAGGCAGTCTTGGATACAATATACAGGAACAGGCACGATGCTCATAGACATGCAAACTATGTAGAATCTATCACACTATCAGAAAGTGCCAGCAAGTCTCATCAGTCACCATGGCGGCGACATATGCTACAGGGTAAAGGCCATTGCTTTTCGACTAAGCCCAGGGCCCGTATGCATGACGCGGTGTTAGCGAGCCAAAACTGGTATTGGCGGGGATTTCTAGGTTAGCGCCGAAAACTCAGTATGCAAGGAGCGATGTTAGCGCAAACACACCCCGTCATGCATACGGGCCCAGATCGTATACCACTAACGATCGCCATCCTAGTCTAACATAACTACCGTATATGTCCCATTGGAAGCACGCTACCCAATAGAAGCACACCCCCCCCCCCATTTCAAGATTGAAAGCACACACAAATTTACGATCATATTCAGACTGAATGCACATCAAATAAGACAATCCCACTTTATTTCAGAGGGACGACAAAAACAAATCCATGAAATTCTTTAATTTTGAATAGATGCACATCCATGTGTCTGCACTTGTGCAGTGTTCATCTATTGGGACATATACAGTAACCCTCAACCATGTACTTCTTATTTCTCTTATCTCATTCTCTACCCATCATTCATATTGTCGTGGATGAAAATGACAAATATTGAGCATACAATATGCTTCGAACCCAAACTTCTTGCTATTCAGGGGCTTGCGTGTTAACCATTACACTACCTAGACTGTATGGTGCAATCATCCTATCCAAGCATACCTGTCTATGTGGCTCCTTGCCTAAGGGGTCAGTGCAGACAACTGTAATTACAATTGTCCCCCCCCCCTGGAATTTGAAGTTTTATAATTTGCTTTTTTAATTTGCTGCTGTTCCTCTGTTATCTCCAGTCAACCATATACGATGACAGAGACAGTCCAGGTAAAAATGTAAAATTTAAGACCTAAATGCACTGGGATTGGTCCCACTGCTTCACTGGTCACAGATGGTCCAGTGTATTATTAACAACCCCACCCCAACAACATAATTCATAAACTCACATAACTAGCTACATTAGAGTTACACTAGAATTTTCCTAACAAACCAACATTTATATACCGCTTGCCTAACTGCAACTGAACATTAAAACTTACTACAAGTTTACCAACTGAATACAGAAGATAACTTCTGCTTACATTCTAAATACTATGTAAATACTCACATTGATCTGACTAATATTGATCTGGTTATATGACACTACTGTACCATATTGTTATGGAACTTTTGGGTTTCAGAATTTCATTGTGTTACATGGTGCAAATTGTCTATTCAACAGGTATTGTACACCTTATTCTATATACCTTTTGTGTAAATAACCTTGAATTGAAAAATGGCTGGAAGACCAGTGCTTCGGCACTGACAAAAGACTTATTCAGAAGAATAAACATATTTACCAAAAGAAATACATGGTTTATGTCCATAAGTCATTTTCATGCTTACAATTACGTGCATACAGACAATGCACTTATACGTTATATATATATATATACATACACAAGGTAGGTTCAACAATACAGCATGTAGCTTATGCAAGGTCATGGTCATGGCAATCAGTCTCATTAGGGTTATGAAAATATGAAATATTGCCCCTGGAGCAAGGGTTAGAACCATCACTTCTTGCATTCCGGGCTAGTGCACTAACCATTATGCCACTTAGGCTCCCTGATGTCATCACCCTGTCCGTGCCAACCTGTCTATATAGGTCCTTGCCTGAGTGCTCAGTGCACACTACTGCAGTCAGCGAAGCAGAGTACAATGCTGGCTGTGTACAACGAAATACTGGGGAAGAAACATCACACTACCTGCCCAGGGAAAGGTGACCTTGGAGAGGCTGAACTCAGGAGACGTGAGGTCATTGAAGAGGTGAAAACAGTATGTGTCACTTATACATTTAGCAACATAGCTAATGTGGAATTAAATTGTAGCTAGGGCTGGCCATTGCGTAGTTACGTACACCTGTTGTTTATTGTTTCTTGGGGTTTTAGATCCTGACAACATCTAAGGTTATAGCGGGATGGGGACCGACTTGTGACAGTGCGCACTCAAGGCGATTTATAGTGCTGCCCGCACCATGAACCGGTATCCCACTCAGTAACATTATCATGATGCTGAGCCATTGATTAGTCGTGTAGAAGACCTTCAGCTGAAGCTGGGTATTCAGTGGAGAGTCAGGTGGGCAGTTCTGTACTTTAATTGATTAATTGATTGACGCTGTAAGTGCCAGCAACAACTGAGATTATATCAGAATATGGGCCGATTTGTGATAACGCACATTCATCGTGGCGTAATAGTGCTGCGCAGCTGATATATCAAATATGTTGCAACACCATGGCACTATAACCCGCATAGTCAAATGTTGCTGACACTGAACCGCCCAGGTGTTATGATGTACTAACAAATCCATGCCCAAGTGAGTATACCAACAAATAGTAGTATTCACAATGTTGTTATTACTTCATTAAATTAGTTTATAAATTCATTATTATTATTATACTATATATATCTTCTTTTTTTCATTTTTAAAACACGTTTTTAATCCGCTCCAACCAGTGATCAAATCGCGCATCGCATCCTCCTCACACATTCGAACCCTAACCGCTAGTCCATCCTGTGCCAGTTGGACTGCTGAAGTTACAAACAGTGAATGATAACCGCCTGACAGGTTTGTGTGAAGGCAGGGTGCGAGTGTTGCGCGGCGCCAGAGGGCGGGCGCCACAGAGGCGGGGTAAAGGTCAAAGGTCACCTTGATCTGACGCATGCCCCGCAGTACCCGGGCGCACCAAAGGTGGCGCACAAAGGACGCAGCTCCCAGACGGAGATGCAGCGTCGGGACAGCTTGCACAATGGGAAGACTTACACAGGGTGGGGGGGGGGGGGTGGAGGACGGTACAAGGAGGGGAGCACAATGCACAATGCACAATGCACAATGCACATGGTCGCCTTGTTCCTATTATTGAACTTGATACAAGGGACAGTTTCTTTTTCTTTAAGATTTATACTGCCTATCACGGATCAGTTTGAATAGACTTGTTTTCACCGTTAGACAGTTGTCGATAGAAAGCCCAAGCCTACACATTTACCGACCCAAGGGATTTTTAAGCTCCCACACCACATAGACATGGATATGAGAGCAGCTGGCCTTTTATGACACTGTAAGTTATACACAGTGGTGGAAATCCAAATTGGCAGAGGTCCGGGCATGGGGAATTGAACCACCGACCTTCGGATTAGGAGTCTGACCTAGAAAAAGTCAGACACTCTAACCACTCCGCCACAGAGATCACCACACATATATTTCTCCCTCCCCACCATTTGTGCCCTTCGGTGTTCAAGGTGTTTTATTCTCACTCGTTACAATGTTATCTAAATAACTACCTCTTGCGCTGAGGAGAAAGAAGATTTAAGATACTAGTAATGTCTCTCGCAAAGCGATAAGGTTCAGTATATAAGGCATGGATATAATATATATGCATATATATAAATGCATATATATATATATATATGAATATATATACAGTAACATCTCTCTAACCGACCACCTCCACAGATCGACCACTCCCCTATATCGATCGCTTTATTTGAGTCCCAACAATACCATTGTAACAATATTCTAACTCTCTATACCGACCACCTCCCTAAATCTACCACCTAAAGTTGGTCCGAAGGTCGGTCGCTTAAGAGAGCTTTTACTCTATATACAATAATGTATATATACTGGACCAGGTTACCAAATCGGTAGAGTGCAGGCTTCAAATGTAGAATGTCGGGAGTTCGATTCCCGGCCGAGTCAAACCAATGTCATACACATTTGACACTCGTCGCCTCCTAGGTTGGCACTCAGCATTAATAAGATAGATCAAGGACTAGTTAGCTGGCTGTCAGGATAATGTAACTGAGTGGTGTGGCAGCACTATCAAGTCGCCACGAGTGCGTCTTGTCACAGGTCGGTACGCGTCCTGACACGACCTTATATGTTGACAGGACAGAAACCTCCAACAACCAACGAACAAATAATCTATAGAAGCTATTTTCATTTCATATGTTGTAGGCATATTCACAACAACAACAAACTTATCTATTATAAAAGCCATCATAACCATCAGATTATGCAACCTTAATGCAACACTGCGGTGTTCTCTGTCGCCGAGTGATTAGAGTGTCTGACTTTTTTCAAGGTCGGACTCCTAATCTGAAGGTTGGTGGTTTGATTACCCGTGCACCCCACACCTCTGCCAATTTGGATTTCCACTGCTATGTATAACTTACAGCATCATCAAAGGCTGGTTACTCTCATACCATGTGTATGTGGTGTGGGAGGTTACAAATCCCTTGGGTCGGTTAAAGGGTAGGCTCGGAATTTCTATTGACAAACTGTCTAATGGTGAAAACAAGTCTATTCAGACTTATCCGTGATAGGCAGTAAAAATCTTCAAGAAAGAAAGACACTTCTAGTCTACATAGTACTGTGTCTATGGACAACCTGATGAACAGAAAGGTGGATTGTCGATGTTGATTTCAACATAGGTAATTTAACCTGCAAGAAAAAGTACATACTAAATATGGAGGCGACTACTGGCGCCATCTATAATGTCTTTCTTAATAATAAATGCTCCGACTGTGGCGCCATCTTCTGTAACTTTCCATAATGAGATGCGACCCATTTTCATTATAGACACTTCCACCAGAGCATTTCGATCGATAGGACGGGTTCTCTCCTTTGGATTTACCGTCCCACCCACCCAACTACAAGTGACATTCATAGGGCTACGTGCTTGAAATCCTCGAAATCTTAATAAATCAAACATCTCATGACTTAAATGTAAGAATGGAATAGTAAGAATAAATGCCACTTTATACTGTACTTGTCTTGCGTTGGTTGAATTATCTCATTAAGCCAGTCGCAGGATCACCAGACGGACCCTGCTTTGAGCTGTGAGTTATATCACAAGATCCATGCATCATCCGGCATTAGTGTCCGCCTAAGCAGACCTGAGGGTAACACAGATAAATAACACCGCTGCATTCAGTTGCGCCGCATTCACCAGCTACGAATGCCGTCGGCCACTTTAGAAATGCCAACTGGATACAGTCCAAATGAGTATGGACTTCATGTCCATTGTACTGAATGTTCTAAATGATTCACATCAGCTCAGAGGCACATTCCCTCCCCCTCTGTCTGTCTATATATATATATATATATATTTATGTGTGTGTGAATTCACAATGATATCCCGTTTAATTGGACCAGGCAGGATGGTTGAATGAGTTGAGCGTCCGTCTCCCGTTTTGGTAGATGGTGGGATTCGAACCCGCGGGTTTGAAGCCTGGTTGAATCAAACCAATTACTTAAAAATTGATACTTGTCACTTCCTAGCCAGGCGCTTATCATTATTAGGATAGGGTATGGACTGGTTGGCTCAGTGTCAGGATAATGTGACTGAATAGGATATCAGGTCATTATGCTGGTGGCCTGCTCTCCCAGTGGGGAAGTACTATAAATTTGACATTGGGGTGCGCTGTTACAAGTCGGTACCTGTCATTATACAACCTTAGATGTTGCCAGGATGTAAAACTCCAACCAGCAACCAGCCTCCCACCCGCTTTTCCATTTCTATGTAGGCGCCGGTGGCCCCAGGGCTCTCTTTGTGTCCTCATCCCTGATCATCCCTGATCCTCCCTGAGTACCCTCTCCCACCTTTCCTTCTCAACCCCCTCCGCCCGCTGTCTGAGCCGCATGCCCCCTAGCTCTCCTCATGCTGCTACCATTTCTGTTCTCCCTTCCTCACCCGCTGTAAAGCATTGGTTTGGATGTAAAGTTATCTCTAAACAGGATCACTTGGAAATTGTATCCGAGATTATGTTGGTGCTATAATTTGACACAAATCTGACCGTTTGAGATTTGTGCGTGTACCTTTTAATATAAATATAAATGGTATTAACAGAACTGACATAATACATACCATTATCATTTACTGCGAATTTAGCGCTTGCTGCCAGTATGGTTTTAAAGTTGCCTAGTCCGATGATTTTGAGTTTCTGGCATTTTCTGAGATGGACATTAGGTTGGTCGTTATAATAAACCTTAGTTTAGTTTGAAGCTACTTTTATTTTAAATGGCTAACGTTTGAGATATTTGATACGCAAAATTAATTTTGGCACACATGCCAAAACTCTAAACACCATATCCTTCTGCAGTAACAGCTTTATATTAAATTGCCTCAATATTCCCTTTGATTTGGCAACAAATGTTTAATAAGTGCACCAGTATCTAATTTTGATATGTAGAATCAAATATAGATACTTGTTTTGGTTTTTGAAAGTTCATGTTTTCATCGTACAATGCAGTTTAAGTTCAAGCTATCAGTGATCAATCAATCTTAAGTGGTACTATATCGCAGTGCGAGGCAGGCGCTACTGAATCTGCATGACAAAGGGAGAACTAGTCAGTGGGCGATATTTGATGGATTATTCATAAGGAGGCAGGTGGCGAATTACTAAGGCGCTCACAGTTTGGGATTACCATCATCTCCTGTGCTATATATGTCTCTAATCAAGAGACATATGCAGCTTACACTATCGACACTACAGCATTCTCCACCAGAAATAGCTTCTGTAGAAATTACTGTCGTCAACTGGATTCAACTACATGTAGCATTGATTTAAAACCATTCCCAAGAGCAGTGGCTCTTTTGTTAGAACCGGAATACACGAGTGAATGCATAGCTGCCTACTGGTATAAATGTTAGCTATTTTGTACACAGATTTAACCTGGAGTATTACAATTGAGTGCGCCAACAACATTTGGAAAGTACTCTATTTTGTTGTTGTTGAAAGTACACAATTTAATTTTCATTTGAATACCCAAGTCAGATATATTGTGTAGGCAAGAGCTGCCTACTCATACAATTTTTGCATATGGTGCACAAAGTTTTAAGCCGGCGTATGCTGATATGCAAAATTAAATACTTGCGTATACCATTTTTGGGGGGAGAGTACACAGTTATCTTTCAATGGAGTACCCAAAAATCACATTTGGGGTAGGGAAGTCTGGTAATAGTTTTCTTAATTCCGGTATGAACCATGGTAATGGAACCGTCTAGCAGAAATTAAATACAAAAAGATGAAGCTGTCGATTTTGCTACGAGTATTTTGGTTTCTTATAAAAGGGCATGGCTGCGTACGGCCAGTTCACCCTGGTCTGGCAACCGACGCAATGTGAAAGGAAGACAAGGAGAGTTAACATTTACTTCAAAGTTTAATTGACTACATCACGGTTCCGACTGCACATGCGCTGAAAATGGTGTTGGGAGCAAAGCAAAGGCATACGCCCATTGAGTTTGCCGATATGCATAGGGAAAAACTGGCATTTTATTCATAATAACTAGAAGTACATAACAATTTGACATAAACATGGATGGAAGGATGCAATATAATAATATAATGCATATGTTTAATACACAACTCTCCATAAACCATAGAATATAAATAAAAACATGAATAAAATAAATAAAACTGACTCTGGCTATGGATCTAACAACAGTCTGAGTGCCTAGATTTGTCTAAATCTAAATGCACATGGCATAAGATGTGCTGGGTATATTGATGTAAATGCAATGCTGGATAAAAGATTAATATCTTAATTTATTATATATATATTTTTTAGGTGGTATTCTATGTTTCAAACAAGAGCTGAGATGAGCTGAAACTAGCAGATTTCATAGCTGCACCCAGCATGTGCCATGTGCTTCTCATGGCTTTGTTTTGCTCTGATGCATCCCACAATGCACTGCGCCGCTGGAACCGTGATGTAGTCTATTCCCTTGATCCGCTCACGGCGGTGTCACAGAACTAAGTGACCCTCCCTATGAGCAGCCAGGTCGCAGGTAACCTCTCATGGTGGGGGATGACGACTAACTAGTTCCAGTCTGGGGGGCAGTCGACACAGGTATACCTCCTCTCGCTAGCGTGCTGCCACCTGGCGCAATATAAAGGCAACATTCCCTGCTGCCACGACGTAGTGGTGAAGCTCATGTACGGACTACTACATTCGATTGGCTGAAATAAACCCATTAATCAATATTTCTGGCAAGGTCACAGAGAAGGAGAAAGCTGAAGTAGGAAGAGACATAACTTTATTCCTAGCTAAGACAATGTCAAGGGCGTGTATCCTAGCCATTGTGGTTATCATGAACAAGAAGCAAGAACACCAACATTATTACTAGAACAACAATCAAAGGATTTGATTCAAATTGGACTAGCGCTGCCCAGCAGTGAAAACAATTAGTGTTAACACACTTATCCATTATGAGCAGAGGGTAAATGCAATCGAAACCATGACCCTGGTCGAGTCACACTAATGACCTAAAAATTGATTCTTGTCACTTCCTAGCCAGGCGCTTGGCATTATTAGGATAATGCAAGGACTGGTTGGCTCAGTGTCAGGATAATGTGACTGAGTGGGATATCAGGTCATAGTCCTGTTAGGCTGGTCTCCCAGTAGGGCATCACTATACAATCACCATGATTGTGCACTGTCACAAGTCGGTGCCTATCATGATACAATCTTAGATGTTGCCAGGACGTAAAACGCCAACCACCAACCAACATCCCACCCGCTCTCCAGTTATATGCAGGCACCAGTAGCCTCAGGGCTCTCCCTGTATCCTCCCCCCTGATCCTCCATGATCCCTCTCTCCACCCTTTCCCTGTCAACCCCCATCTCCCGCTACCTGGGCCGCATGCCCCTTAACTCCCTCTTTGCTGCTCCCATTGTTTTTACTCCCTTCCTCACCCGCTGTAAAGGCCAAACTCCCTCTACTACTAACAAGAACACATTAAGCCTCTACTCTTTCCTTAAAGATCTAAAACTAGATGTGGATATATTCATATATCCTATTCCGCCAATATCCTAGATTAAACCCAATGTTGTTTGGACCGGTTTCATCAAAGAAATGTAATAACTAGCTACACCCGGTTAAAAAAAAAAAAAAAAAAAAAAATGTTATGTTGTGTTTATACTGTCTATAGCATGTAAGCTTGAGTGCTTGGGGTTGTTTTCAATGCTGGCCAGCTGTAGTAGTGGTTTAATCTTATCACACAGTAGGAGGTGATACAAAGTTTTTGTTCCTCACACAGTAGCAGGTACATGGTGATTATTTAGTATCAGGTGTTCTGATAGGTATTTTGTTTTTATTTTCTGATCACTCTTGTAGTGGGTGCACGTATTATTAGTTTTTTGTTTTTTGTTTTACTACTACTTATGACCTAGCCTATTCTATACATGTATAGGCTTTTACATAGTTTGTAGCTGATTGTTATCTATCCTTTGCGATAAGCGCCTTTGAATTGGTATGTGCCCCTGCTGAACAGGTCAAATTGCTCAGATGATAAACACAAGTGGCTCATGCTCCCGCTAACAACGTGCTCCATAAGCTGCGGAGAGGGTCTGCATGTGTGTGCTCCCTGTCTTCTAAATTGCGCCACCAATCTCGTAGGGCATCCCCACAGCGGCGCAGACATTTATATCCTCAGGCAATCTACGACTGCGCACTGGGACTGTGCCAGCAGCTTGATAGGGGAGACAAAAAAAAGGAGAAAATAAAACAAATAAAATAAAATAAAAGTTATATCACCCATGATGAATGTGTCGGCAATCTCATCTCAGCAAGTGGACTGAAGGGGGAACACGTTCGGAAATTCTTAAACTGAAGCAGGAAACTTGCTGGCTGACTATGTGTGGCGGAATGGTTGTTGGGTGATTGTATATGAAGACTGCATCTTGTATGGTTCACTGACGCTGGTTTATCACTGGTTGCTGTGGTTTCGCATGTAAACACTATGCTATGTGGATATCTAGATACTATAGGATCCGTTTCAGTCCTCATGTCATGATCAACGTGATTCTTCGCTTATCTACTGCCCACCCAAGATATTACTATTCCATTTTGATTTACTGACTCTAATATTCTCCAACTAACACCGACATCTTTGCTATCTACATGCATTACAGTATATTGCATAAATGTGTATCTGATAATGCTGAACTATGACAACAACTTTTAAAAGGTATATTCCATTTCGATTTATTGACTCCAACATTCTAAACCAGCACCTAAGACCTTGCATGTAATCGCAAAATGAATTGATGTATCTGATACTCATTACATATTGCATCATGTCTGCTTTAGTTTAATTATACTTTATACATCATGCCAACAACTTTGGGCGAATGCACATGTACCTGTGCCACTTATGGCTGGAAGACCAGTGCTGTGGCACTGACAAATGATACATGAATTCATTTGACTTAAACAAAAATTGTACTAATGTCAGTGTTAGCTTGGTTTACGGTCGTGGGAAAAGTAAAAAACGGACACCCACACTCACGCCATCTTCTGCAACTTTGCCACAACTCTGACCGTTGGTAACACTGCTGCATATGTCACCTAATTAGTCCTTGGGGACTTCCGGCACTTCCGGTTTGCATGAGGATCAGCACAGACACCACTATCCCCGACCCAAACCTGTGCCGCCAGGATTCAGCTTCATCTCTTGAGAATAGCCGCTCACCCTCCGTTAACCCCAAAGAACATTCACAAGTTTGAGTGCCAGATTACCTGGCAAGACATGAGACAACTGCAGAATATTTTATCTGGTTTACGGTGACTCACCACAAAAGAGTATTGCAGGTATAGCAATACCTCAGGGAGTTTGATGCCCCTGTCCTGCAGAGTTGTAAACCTCTGCCTTGTGGTACAGGTTCTTGACAGAACCGAAGGCTAAGAGAGCAAACCCTAAACAGAAAACTATGTCACTGTGACAGCATTAAGGGTGGTTGATGCATGGAACTCCCAACATCTCCTGACCAGCCACTGCAGGGACAAATAGTTTTGCGCCTGTCTGGACATGTTCTTGCTGGTGTGAAACCTATATTTGCTCCCCGAGAGAGTGCCGCTGGTAACTTGCAAAAGCCAGCAGCACTTCAACACTTTTGCAGGCAGCTTTCATGAAATGTACAAATGGAGAGCGCAGTCAAGTAATGAAAGCAGTCTTTGTCGCATCGTGACTGACAGCATGATGATGATGATGACCACAAAAGATAACTATAAACCATTGTAGACCCCTCCTTTGATCTCGTTGTGAATGATCAAATTCACCTCCATCCTTATGAATGGTAAATTACATGAGATACATCAATTAATTTTAGGATTACATGCAAGGTTTTAGGGGCTGGTTTAGAATCTTTGAGTCAATAAATTGAAATAGAATATTAATACCCTTTTAAAGTGTTTGTCATAGTGTGATATGATCAGATACACCTTTATATAATATGTCATTCAGATAAGTCCAATGTGGTATAGCACAGGAGTTATTTGAACTAGATAATAACTGCACATTAAGATTTAATCTACATAATTATATTCAACCAATATTTAAGACTGGAATAATAAGAAAACACTTTAAAAACAACAAAATGAACCATCACATAAATTAGAATTCCTGCTAGAATACCAAATGCTTAGTTTAGCAATCCTCAAAGGCAGATGCATTCAGTAGATGGGTAATGGGGAGGGGAAATATACTCCAAGCATTGACCTCCACTCTGTTTATAACCCTAAATCTGTGGGAAGATTGTTGGAAATAAAAGCACAGCCATACCATTTACCGACCAGTCAAATAGCAACAGCAGCGAAGGTAGAAGAAAGATACATTGTAAATGAAAAGATCACCAAATAAATGATGGGTTCTGCTTTCCAGAGCGCGCTTAGTGGACGCGGCCATATGCGCTGCATTATTTATCATCCGGGTGCCCACTCCCATGCCACATCACCACGCGACGGTTCGCTAGGCGCACTATGGCATGGTCACTAATGGCAACTGACGGGAGAGGGCGCCTTGTGTGGGAAAAGTGGTGGGTCATGCGATGGCGAGCTGTCAGGTTCCCGGACGCATCTTAAAAACGACGAAAATACGTGGGTTTTTTCTCTCTAACAGTGAAAGGAAGATGTTGGATGATTCTACTAAGGAATATGATACTCAGCTAGAGAAGAAGACGGAGGCAAGCTTGGAGTGAAAGTGTGGTTATTTATCATCAACAAAGGAAGAGGAAGAGATCCCCAAAGAGCCATCCACCCTATGAAGAGTAGATAAAAAGTAAGGAAGGAGGTAAAATATAAGGGAAACAAAGAGAATGAAGAGTGGGTGGGTGGAAAATGATGGTGGTGTGTGCTGGTCGAGAGCTGGAGGAGAAGTGACTCTAGGGAAGATGGAAGGCAGCGATGAACGAGGAGGGCAGGGGGTGCCACAGGTGGTAGGTAATTTTATTGGGCATCACCTTGAAAATGGCTCAGGTAGTAGAGCCCTGGTCACATAGCCGTTAGTGGACGTAGTTGAACGTAGTGGGGGCTGACATAGTTTAATATAGTTGAACATAATTGAACGTAGTTGAACATAGTTGAACGTAGTTGAACGTAGTTGAACGTAGTTGAACGTAGTTGACCATAGCTGAGTGTAGTTGAATGCAGTTGAACGTAGTTGAACGGAGTTGAACGGAGTTAAACTGAGTTGAACTGAGTTGAATGGAGTTGAACAGAGTTGAACTTAGTTGGACGTAGTTGAACGTAATTGAACATATTAATGTGGGTAAGCCGTGATCTCCAATTTCATTTTTGGACATGTTCAAAACAGCTGTACATTAGAAGCTGAATTTCGAACATAGTAGAACATAGTAGAACGTTTCTCTTAATGTACTCTAGCATACTCTAGATTACTCTAGCATACTCTAGCATACATTTACCTGCACAAAACCATGACTGTTCCACATAGCGCATGACATGGTCACATAGCCGTTAGTGGACATAGTTGAACATAGTTGAATGTAGTGGAGGCTAACATAGTTGAAAGTAGTTGAACGTAGTTGAACGTACCGGCATCTGGAGGGGAAGTCTCGGAATTGTTTGGGGTTACCAATTGGGTCAAGCAAGGTTGTATACTGGCCCCCACGCTCTTCTCCATCTTCCTATCAGCAATGCTCGATGAGGCTTTCCGAGGCATGGGGGATGGCATCTATATACAGTCCAGACAGAGCGCTGACCTATTCCACATCGCACACTTCAGAGCGAAGACCAATACTACTCGGATACTGGTGAGAGAGCTCCTATTCGCAGATGACAGTGCACTGGTTGCCCACTCTGCTGAAGAGATCTAGAAAATAGTGGATGCTTTCTCTGATGCATCAAAGAAGTCCGGCCTGAAAATTAACATCTAGAAGGTGGAGGTGCAGTATGAACCCAACTCTACAAGAACCCGAAAGGAGGATATCATGGTTGACAGAAACAAGCTGAACTCTGTTCCGGAATTCACCTACCTCGGAAGCACTATATCAAGTGATGGATGCATTGATGCTCAAATACAGAGGAGGATGGCCAAAGCTAGTGCATCTTTCGACTGACTATGCCAGAGACTCTGGAACAACCATGGGTCAAAGGCAAGGTCTACCGTGCAATCGTGCTATCCACCCTACTATACGGGGTGGAGGCCTGGACAGTGTACAGATGACCGTTGAAAAATCTGCATGCTTTCATCATGCAACATCTGCGTTCGATCATGAGGCTAACCTGGAAGGGCAAAGTGACAAACAAGGAAATACTCAAATGGATAGGGCTGCCCTGTATGGAATATCTTCTGATCAAAAAGAATCTCCGGTGGACTGGACACCTCATGAGGATGTCATCAGACAGGCTACCAAAGCAGAGCCTCTACTCTCAACTGTCTTCTGGTTACAGAAGAGACAGCGCCCTCATCTCCGGTTCAATGATACCATCAAGAGAAACCTGAAGCTGAGAGACATTAAGATGGACTCATGGACATCACTCTCACAGCAGAGAGCTAAATGGAGAGCGAAATTCAAGTAATGAAAGCAGTCTTTGTCGCATCGCGACTGACAGCATTATGATGATGATAGAGAATATTAATCTCTATCACCCTGATTAAACAACATAGTGACCCCCCCCCCCCAACACACCGCCATCATAATACGTGCAATTTGTCAACTCTCAATGTGAAACGGTTAAATATCCCCCCCCCCCCACCCAGCTATATTCCAAAGACTACCCTATTTGGCGTGTATAGAGTAAGAAGCTGAACTCCCTTATCAGTTCATGTCCGGCCCATCAGGGCGTATGGCGTGTGGGGCGGAAAGCCTGGCTGCTCAGATGTCACGTGATGTATTTGGAGATGGGCTTTTGTAGTGTCACTGATGGCGCCATGGATGAGAGGCGGCAACGTCAGGAACTAGGATCAAGGGCATCATCTTTGATGTGAGCACCCGTTTTCATTAACAGGATTATGCTCCCGCACTGAAATTCATTTCAGCGGAAATAATAGTGAGACGGGGGGGGGGAGGGAGAGAGGGGGGGGGGGAGATCCCCAGACAATAAACCAACTAGCAAATTGCTGGTTGTATGTTAACAACACACCTTGCGCTTTAATTGGTGGCATTCTCTTTTGTGATTTATGTAATGTATTATTTATTATATATATTTGATTGATTTATAGGTTGGGGCTTTACACAATTATCAATTATGAAATTAGCATGCTTTCTTATTCGCAGCTTTTGAAAAGTGGGATACAGTAATTGTATTGTACATCACCTGAGATTGGCTCCAGGTAGTCAGGGTGTGCTATTCTGTCTGAAATATCGCTAGCATCACCAGTATCATTGTCATTAGATTTATCCAAATTGCACAGAAATAAGGATGCAGAATATTCCCCACATATGATGAGACATCCACGTACGACGGCGCACAAATAAGAGGCAAATATCGGAGAGCCAATCTTTTATTAGCAATTAAAAGCAGATACAATTGCCATTCTTCTTCTGCGACCAGGATGCCAAATGCGACTTGCCTATTTTAAATGGATCTGACTAAATGGAATTTGTGGTAATGTGAGCATTGTGTTTGATGCGAGGCATGGAAGGAGTACCCCCCCCCCCTCTGCCCCGCCGCTCCGGCTTTCTCACCTTCCCGCTTTCTTCTCCCTCACGGCTTTCTCCCCTCCCGCTTTCTTCTCCCTCACGGCGTTCTCACCTTCCCGCCTACTTCTCCCTTATAAGCCGCCCGCCCGCCCGCCTACAGCCACTCACCCTCCTGCCCTCTGCACGCTGCCTCTTCTGCCACTTTTCTCCACCCACCTACCCTACATCTTATCTCTCCTATCCTAGGGTGGAGGGTTCCTTGGCGCAACCCTCAGACTCTATACTCTAGGCACCCTCTGAGCTCATTGACATTACTCATTTATACTTTCCTCTGATTTACCATTACCCTGTTGACCATGTAGTCATATTTACTCCCCCATTAACCTGTCAGAGGCACTTCAATAAAAGTGCTTTTTCCAACCTCGCCTCCTCTTCCTTCCTTGTCGCGCATCTGTTTAATTTATTGTTGGTGCTCGGTCATTCCAGGTCCCTGATATGTGCATAATTCGGATAGAGGAAGCGGGACACCATAATAGTTTTGGGAAAGGTGACTATTTTATTAATGTATTTATTTGAGTGGGAATACATGTTAAGTCAATTCGAATTCACACTTGTAGCCAATCTGGGGATAATGGGCGAACCAATACATGACCTAATGCAATCATCATATTCACACCTACCTCTCTATGTGGATCCTTGCCTGAGAGGTCAGTATAGACTACTACATCCGTCCCTCGGGGATTGTGACTCTTTTAAATGGTTCATGTCCTTTTTTGTTGGTACATTAGTTGTTTAAGCAGGGGAAATTTCAGTCGCAGGCGATTGGTCTTCCTCATTCCAATGCTGCTTGCCCTATCCTAATAATGCCGAGCACCTGGCTAGGAAGCGACAAGTATAAATTTTTAAGTCATTGGTTTGACTCGACCAGGATTCGAACCCACGACCCCACGATCTACCACACAGAGACGGATGCTATAACTCATTTGGCCATACATATACAGGGTAGGTTCAACGAGCATACAATATGTAGCTTGTACAGGATCCAAGTCATGGTAACCAGAGTTTGTTTGTTTGTTGTTGTTTTACGTCCTAGCAACCACTAAGGTCAGACCTTGCCCTGTCCTAATAATGCGAAGCGCCTGGCTAGGAAGTGACAAGTATCAATTTTTAAGCCATTGGTTTGACTCGACCAGGGTTCAGTAAAAATGGGAAATATTGTGCCTAGAGCAGGATTCGAACCCTCATTTCTTGCCATTTCGGGTTAGTGTGTTAGCCATTACATTACCTAGAATCACTGATGCAACTGCCCTTCCAGGCCTACTAGTGCGGTATGATATGTATTCCCGTAGGATTTTTGTGCTAAAATTGATTTTTTTGCAGTTCTGGCTTCAATAGGGTTCAGGCTAACAGAAAATGATGGGGTCCAAATTTTCAGACCGCTCGCCCCTTCATGGGGGTTCATTTCCATTTTGAGACCCCCCGCAACTGACCATTCACCTATCTCCGGAAGTTATTGACCGATTTTCATACTTGAAGTGTCGATTTGTAGGTTTTCAGGTATGCTGAGTTGATTTATGACACTTACAAAGCAACCGGAAGTGTAGGTTTCACTTCCGGTTGACAAGTTATGGTTTGACTCTGACTCATGTGCCTTCCAGATGGACACCGGCAAGTATCCTCATCATGTATGATCCAATTTCTTAGTTTTGGGAGATTTAAGCATACTGAGGTGATTGTGGGCACTTCAAAAGCAGCAGAAAGTATTTTTGCTGACTCTCGGTTCATCATATAGGGTCTCCGAACACCAAAACTAATGACGCTATTTTTTCTTTCAGGTCAGAAGCTTGTTGATAGACTTCACTACAGATCTTCCAGAACGTCAAATTTGTATTCCAGATACTCCAATTAAAATGGACCATATAAATGATTGTCATCAGCATGATTTCATTTATGTTTTTCAGATGTGTTAAAACAGTTTTGAGCCCAGTTGGAAATACTCTTTGCCAGCATTATTAACGAGATCAGTAAATCACATATTGCCCATATGTCTGCAGGGGAGGATAACGTTTGCGTGATTTGTAAAGAATGTGCTAAATCAAACAGGCGATTGGTGAACAATCCAGCCATGACAGATGAACTTTTACGATGCTGCCGGGAGAGGGTGTCTCTTGGTGACACTCAAAGTGACATTCATAAACTATTGAATCAGTTGTCCGGCTTGAATGAAGAAGAACTCAAATCCGTTCGATATCATAGTGAATGTCGGAAACCTATCATCAACAAGACTAAGATTGAACGCCCTAGTAAGTGACCCCGAACCGATTCACCTATTTGTTCTCCATGAGGACGAGGACTACCTTCAAGTGCCGAGGGATCCGTACGGCCAAAGTTGTCAAAGACTCTCCCAAAGCAAGAAGTGTGTATGTTCTCCACCTGTGACTTTTGCTCCAAGACTGACTCAGAGCCACTGCACTGTGTTCTTAGTGATGCAATGGGTAAAACACTCCTTGAGATCAAGCAGCAAACCCCGGATGACCAGGTCAGACTTTGTGTAGCTGACCTTGAGGGTGATGCATCAGCTCTTGAAAAGCAGTATCATAGGACATGTTTGCGCTCTGCACAGAGAATATCATCGAAGACGGATCGCTCATTCGCTCACTATGTGATGAACAATTGCTCCTTGCTATTCAGAACACCCTAGTGACGATTATGTTACATTGAGCATGGCTGAGGTCAATTCTGAAAAGGTACCACATAGATATTAACGAGAGTGAGAACTATCGGAAATACCTCAAAAGACTCACTGATCACCAGGTAAAACACTAGCCAAAGAAAGACAGTGCATTCCGACAAACGGTCCAAACCCCTCTCTCGATCGGTCTTCCGCTGGCTGTTCACTCTAGAGTGCGCAACAAGAATATCATTGAGAACCTCTCAGCTGTCTATGTCGGAAGTGACTACCTGAAGATCATTGACTTAGAGAAATGAGTTGAGCAGTGTGTTCTCCAGCGAATGAAGGAGGCTGGTGGATTTTGTATTCCAGACTTTGCCAAGAAGGGTCTGAACACATGGTTTGCGATAGATAATATTGACCTCTTGGAAGACACACCGACTGGGCAAGGAATGTTCCATGGAACAGTGATTGTTATGTTCCAGCAAGATGAAGATGGGGAGTTGATGAACCAACCACTTGAAATACCAGAAAAGCTTGTTTCACAGACACATCTGGCCTTTGAAGTGAACATGGTGCAAGACCTAAACTTGATGAGACTATGGGCGAGTATGAGATGTCAATGGTGCCCCGCTCTCTGTGTGCTGTTGATGGATCCCTGTACATCCCAGCTGACAAAGGCAGTCTGATGCATGCAGTTGAAGATGCCACGGTCGAGTCCCTTGATGTTCTGCCAGTGCATGGCATAGTGCAGAAGATCCCCCAATCAAAGTTCTGATCATTGATGCGATGGGTGTACTTCAGACTATGACAAAGATGCCAAAGATGCTGAAGCTTTCACACCTTCAGGATGCATTCAACAAGCGCATAGAAATGATGGCCAGTTATGATGAGGGTCGAGTTGTGTTCGATCGATACATGGATCAGTCATTGAAGAACAAGACCCGACAGAAGCGATCGACTACCTCCATTGAGTACGAAGTTCATCCCGAAATGAAGCTCACTATGTCCATCAATGACCTACCGTCATCATCAACAACAAAGAGGAAACTCACATGCCTGTTTGGCCAGGGACTGCTGGACTATTTTGCAAGCAAATGTTCATTCGTGCTGGTTGTCGTGTATGATACTCATATCAAGGGACGTGGTTTCGAGTATGCTCATACACATGAAGAGGCTGACACACTAATTCCAAACCAAGTCCTTGCATCTGCAGTCTGTGGTGCTTCACAATGGATCTGTGTATGGTCACCTGACACTGACATACTCCTGCTCCTAGATGATCTGGTCGCCAGCAGACAACTAACATTTCCCACATCCTTGAAGTTTCATTCTGGCAAAGGAATGAAGAAACGTGAAATAGACATCTTTGAGAGAGTTCAGGTTACTGGCCGTCGCAAATGTCAAGGTCTCCTTGGACTCCACAACTTCTCTGGTGCTGACATATATGAATCTCAAAAAAGTCATGGGTTAATGCATACCTGAGGGTTGATGAAGATGACCCTGCCATTGGCTGCTTCAAGGCATTAGGATGTATTTCCATTCCTGATGAGATGAATGATGCCAAGCTTCCCACACAGGTGATGGCATTGGAGACTTTTGTGTGTCGCGTCTACAGTTCAAAAGGTCCAACAACCCTATCATCACTCAGGTGGGAGTTGTTCTGGTCAAAGAACTTGGAAGGCGAGATGCTTCCACCAACTCATGCTGTATTGCTTCCACATATCATCCATGCAAACTACATCACAATGCCGGACAAATCATACCCAGATAATTGTCCGGCCCTTGCTCCAATTGAAGAAAATGGATGGAAATTGGAGAAAGAGGTTTATGTTCCAGTGAGATGTCTTGCCTTGCATGCCCCACGGGCTATAGTTGAACTCGTCAAATGTGGCTGCAAAGCAGGGTGCAAGGGAATTAGGTGTAGCTGCTTGAAGAATGGCCTGCCCTGCACTCCACTCTGTAAATGCTATGGCGGTGACTGTGCAAATACTATTCGGGAGGATACTCCAGATATGGACATCGATGAATAGCTTACTGATTCTTCAGAATTTCTATGTCGGATTTGCCAGTTTTGCCAGCAAATACTTCAATAACTCTCCCAGAGGAACTTTGCAATGAATCACCTCAGAGTTCTTCACAAAAGTCTCACAAATTGTGAAAATCTGATCATACATGGTGAGGATACAGAGCGAGAACCCTATATACTGACCGGAAGTGCAAGAAGGAAACTTCCGGTTGCTTTGTAAGTGCTACAAATCAACTCAGCTTACCTGAAAACCTACAAATCGACACTTCAAGTATGAAAATCGGTCAATAACTTCCAGAGATAGGTGAATGGCCAGTTGTGGGGGGTCTCAAAATAGAAATGACCCCCTACGAAGGGGGGAGGGGTCTGAAAATTTGGACCCCATCATTTTCTGTTAGCCTGAACCCTATTGAAGCCAGAACTGCAAACAAATCAATTTTAGCACAAAAATCCTACGGGAGCTGGGTTCCTTACATTACATACTGCACTATACCTGTCTATGTGGCTCCTATATGTGGCAGGTTAGTGTATAATACTACACTCATCGGCCTGGAATTGAAACTCTTGTAAATAGTTTACGTCAATATGTTGTCTTAATATTACAATTATATACAGGAAATGCACTTACACATACATATACAGGGTGGATTCAACAACAATACAACATGTACCTTGTGCAGGATCCAAGTCATGGCAACCAGTATAGTGGGGGTTATTAAATGGGAAATATTGTGCCTGGAGTAGGATTCAACGCCACATTTCTTGCCATTGTGGGGCTAGTGTGCTAACCATTACGCTACATAAGCTCCCCGATGCAATCACCCTATCTACACCTATCTGTCTATGCGGGTCGTTGCCTGAGGGAGCAGGGCAGGCTATTACTACACTACCGCGGATCTTTAACCAATGGTGTAGATTACATATCGGGGTGTCAATACTGTATGTATGAATCTGTATGTGTGTATCTGTATGTGTGTATATGTATGTGTGTATCTGTATGTGTGCAGGAGGTGTATGATGTCTGGTTGTACAAATATGCACAGTGGAAATGCAACAATAGACCTTTCCAACAGATGATGCTGCACATTGAGCCGCTACCCATGCTATTTAGAATTCTTTCCAATGCCATCAGAGGGTTTCATTCGGTGGTTGAAATCCTCTATAGGAACCTTTCCCACAGATCACACTGCTTGCTAGGCGCTGTCACCTGCAATGTTAGTTATTTTATAGGCGCCAGACCCCAGTCTGGTTGTGGTGACGGTGATGGAAATCGTCTATTCAATACAGAGTCCTGGGAAATCAATCAGATGGATCGGTAGGTGTGTTGTGTAGAATTATGCATTTAGCACTAAGTATATGAAAGCCCTGGCATTGCACACCATGTGACAGATCATAGTACAGACCCTCCCCATTCCCTCCACCGCTCCCCTCTCTTCACCTTCAGCGCTGATGAAGTATTGCACTTAACTATCATTCGAATAAATTATACATCAGGGTGCTACCTCTGCTGCATTAGGTAGAGCTCCTCACACTAAGCTGCACCCCTACATTCCTACGCCAACCATTACAGAATTACATCAGATATTGTTTTATTCTTGAAGATTTATACTTGTTTTCACCATTAGACAGTTTGTTGATAGAAACCCTGAGCCTACACTTTTACCGACCCACAGGATTTTTAAACTCCCAAACCACATAGACATGGCATGAGAGCAACCAGCCTTTGATGATGCTGTAAGTTATACACAGCGGTGGAAATCCAAATTGGCAGAGTTGGGGGCACAGGGAATCGAACCACCGACCTTGAGATTAGGAGTCCGACCTCGAAAAAATGTCAGAGACTCTAACCACTCTACCACAGAGAACACCACATATGTTGCGCGTGCAGTGCGCCTATCTTTCCTCAGTAACTTATTGCCGTGTGATTAGTACCAATGTATATAAGTACCAATAGAACTAATGTCGTAGTCCCATTTGCTCTCACTGGCGGCCAGGGGGCGCCACTCCCATTCCACTGACGGCCAGGGGGCGACACTGAGATTCCACTGACGGCCAGGGGGCACCACTCACATTCCATTGATGGCCAGGGGGCGCCACTTCCATCCCCAGCTGCGTTCGCCTCCTTTTCCTAGCGGCTATGCCAAGAGTTACTATGACGATGACTAATAAATCTATTTGTCCACCACCAGACAATGGAATCCCGTTGGCTTTTTTTAACCCGTAGTGCATCTCTCTTCGAGAAATGTGCAAACCATCAGATGGACTATTTTCTTTTTTTACAAGAACAAAAGGTAAAAATAGGTTATGACGTCATGGTATCACAACATATACCTTTCTTTAAATAGCTTAGTCAATTGAAATGACACTTAGCACCCCATGCTACACAACTAAATAACCAATGACACAATTTACCATATTGCCAAATAACCAATTATCATTGTTTACCATTTTGCTAAATAATGGATTACCATGATTTACCATATTTCCAAATAATGTATTACCATGGTTTACCATATTGCCAAATAATGTACTATTGCCATGACTTACCATATTTCCAAATAACGTATTATCATGGTTTACCATATGGTCAAATATTGTATAATCATGGTTTACCATATGGTCAAATAATGTATTATCATGATTTACCGTTTTGCCAAATCATGGTTTACCATATGGTCAAATAATGTATTATCATGATTGACCGTTTTGCCAAATAATGTATTATCATGAGGTACCATATTGCCAAATAATGTACTATTACCATGATTTACCATATTTCCAAATAATTTATTATCATGGTTTACCATATGGTCAAATAAAGTATTATCATGGTTTACCATATGGTGAAATAATGTAGTATCATGATTTACCATTTTGCCAAATCATGGTTTATCATATTTCCAAATCATTGCTCACGGACACAGCTGAGTCAGAGGCATGAGTGGGTTAATCAAGGCTTTTATTTGGGTGCTGCCCGCCCGGCGGCATGTACATTGACTGTGTATCATCGGGCAAGAAGCGAACGAGCGAAGGCCCCGATATATTGGGAAAATGAAATGCGATGAGGGCATATGAGTCATGTGAACGATTTAACAAACGAGATCAATTACGTTAAAGTACAATAGCAATAGTTAATGATAAAAATATGAGATAACAGTAGAGGGTCAATTATCAGAAATGTGACATTTAAGTAGGTGTGATCGGTCAACTGTGCGGGTGTCAGTCGATCATTAGATAGTATTCTTTATTTTTTTAGTTTAAAATGCTTGATTGGTTTTTGGTTTTGTTGATTGTTGTGGGCACAATCAACTGCAGGTGTGGGTGGGTGGGTAAAATTGGAGGTGGGAAGTGGTCAATGCAGGTGTTTCTAGAAGACTGACCAGCTTCAGTGGCTCCTGAAGACACCAGGATAGTGCCTGGCCGTGATGGCTGGCAGGAGTTGTTATATAGGCCGGAGGGGGGAAGATGGCTTCCCCCTGTCCCCCCTCTCCACCCCCCCCTCCCCTGCTGGTGGGGGCGGGGGGTGGGGGGGCTGCATGAGCGATCGTGTCACGCATCACTCCCCCCACCCCCCCACCACCATAGTAGTGGCAGGGGGGGAGGGCTTTGGCCTTGAGCCTGCCGTGTCCAGCAATGACACCGAATGAGCGACCTCGCTCATTCAAGACAATGTATTATCAACGATAGACCTGACTAAATAAAAGTGCACTAATTACCGACAAGGGATATAAATAGCTGCAATGTTACAAAAGGCTTGGCTAGCCTTTTAACACCAACCCCTGTTTTTTTTAACATGGCGCATCCGGTTGCTTTGCCATCACTGCGGTGCTATCCTTAATGGGCTCGCTCCTCTTTAGATTGATGTGCTAACCTTAGTGGGTGCACCCCCCCCCCACACACACACACACCGCCCCTCATCAGCATTCTAAATGTTAATGTCAAGCATCCTCATTAATGCTACAAAGGCTGGCTATTGTTAGCAGCGACTCTCCCATCTTCACTTGCAGCTGCTATGAAAGGCCTCATTACTCTTCTTCGCTACTGTGACCGTTCGAATAAAAACTTTTTCTTTTTCATTCCTGATGAAACTACTATGGAAGTTGACCTATGACGATGACAATGTTTAATGGCATGTCGCTTTGACTGAATGTGATATGTCAAATATGGGATTGCGTCAGCATCCGATGCTAATTAAAGAGATAGTGAGAGGGAGGGGGGGGGGGGGTGATTCCCTGCAGTCTGAGGAAGGTTGTTAGTTATCCACCTTTTAGTCAGGCTAAGTATGATTACAATCATGACAATGTACTAATGCTCAGATATAATGAGATAATATATAATATACAATATATATCATATTAGATAATATATATATATATCGGATAATACATATAATATACAATATATTAGATATATTATATATATTATAATAATATAAGTGAATAAATGAGATAATATATAATATACAATATATATCATATTAGATAATATATATATATCGGATAATACATATAATATACAATATATTAGATATACAATATATATTATAATAATATAAATGAATACATGAAATAACATATAATATGCAATATATATCATATTAGATAATATATATTGGATAATACATATAATATACAATATATTAAATATATAATATATATTATAATAATGTATATACTATTTAATATATGTTATATTTACTATATATTTATACTATTCTATATTTACTGTATATATTTATACTATACTATATTTACTGTATATATCAGATATACTATAAATATTATTACACAATGTACATTATGTACACTATATTTGCTATATATGCTACTTATGAAATATATGCTAAATATGCAACACATATACACACCATCTGCTTTATATGCTTTATATGCTATACATGCTATATATGCTATATATTACTATTCATGCTATGTAAGTTATATATGCTGTATATGTTATATATGCTATATAAGCTGTCCATGCTGTATATAATATACAGGGTCTAATTCCTGCCATAGGTCCGTGACTAGTAGGATCATTCATTATAGCGCATTGCACACTTAAACCACATGCTTACAATTTAGATACCTTACCGGGTGGCCGAATGAGTAGAGCTTCCGTCCCCTTTGTTGGGAGTTCCGAACCCATGAGTTCCTGGGTTCGAATCCTGGTCGAGTCAAACCAATGACTTTAAAATTGATACATGTCGCTTCCTAGCCTGGCGCTTGGCATTATTAGGATAGGGCAAGGACTGGTTGGCTCAGTGTCAGGATAATGTGACTTAATGGGATGTCAGGTCATGGTGCTGGCAGCATGTTTTCCAAGTGGGGCAGCACTATAAAGTCACCATGAGTGCGCACTGTCACAAGTCGGTACCTGTCCTGATATGACCTTAGATCTTGCTAGATCGTAAAATAACAACAAACAAACAACACAGTTTAGTTCCAAATGTGGACGGGAGCACACAGTTCATGACTGATAACCCCAGCACATCATGAATCGCACAGAGAGGCGGTTATATAAACAATGGAGCGGCAGGTGAGTGATTGATGAGCGGGGCAGTTATAAGCTGTCCGACGAGGAAAGAAAGGATCCCGGGGATTTGGGGACATTTTTTAAATATCCTGATTAGCCAGGTGACAACAGATTTAGGGGTTGCATTCAACCGCCACGTTTAGGAGGTGGCGGCGTCACGGCTTGAGGAAATCTTCACTGATCGCTGTGTAATGACCCGGAAGGAAACTGGGGTCAATTGGTTGGTTGTTGGAATTTTCCCTCTTAGCAACATCTAAGGGCATATCAGGATGGGCACCAACTTGTGACAGTGCACACTCATGACAACTTCATAATGCTGCCCCACTGGACTACCAGCTACCAGCATCATGACCTGATATCCCACTCAGTCACATTATCCTGACACTAAACCAACCAGTCCTTGCCCAATTTAATTATGCAGAGCGCCAGGCTAGGAATCGACAAGTATCAATCTTTAAGTCATTGGTTTGATTCGACCAAGGTTGAAACCCATGGGCTTTAAACCTGACAACCTACAAAAAGAGGAAGCGGACGCGCAACTCATTCGGCCATCCGTTCTGGCTGACGTCGGTGCCGGACCACATGTTCACATGCTCTTCAGCGTCCAGGCAGGTGGCGCTGCTAGAGCTATAAATAACATGAGATGTGTGTCATGAAAGCATGTCTGCAAGAGGAGGAGGGGACGAGTTGAATGGCACTTGCGGCAGACGCAATAAAATGGCGAGTTGATGGATGAAGGTCAAGATCAATGTACTTTGATCCAGCATCCCAGCCTCTGGCATCCCTACTGAAGTTAGCAGCTTTAAAATAAAAGACTAAAGAGAGAGTGTTTCTAATGCAGATTGCAGTGAAATTATCTTAGCAACTATTTTACATTAGATAAAATGCCACTTTGTGTTCGGGCATTCACCACGTCCCCCACACCATTTCCCACCTTCCAAAAGTGAAAAGATTCCAGATAATAGCAGAAAACATAGCTTCATATAATACTAAGAATATTACTACTTAATGCAACTTCAGCAAGGTGAAACCCAGTATTAAGAGTCGTTGGCACATCACAGATGACTTTGCAACCAGGTTTCTCTATTTTTCTCTCTTCTCAACTGCCTTCTGGAAGTTGCCAAACTCCAGTCATGTTCATTGTGTGATGTTTTCCCATCTCTTCCTTTGCCTGCCTTGTCTTCTTCACCCTTTCACTTTCCCTTGCAAGATGGTTTTAGCCAGACTTGAGGAACAGGGAATGTGATCATATACTACTGCAGTTTGCGCATCTTTCCAATATTTATGTGGTCATGGTGTCTGCTGGATTATGGCACAAGCTTCTGCATTGATACGATGGTCTTTGTTGGGGATATATAGTACATGTACGTTGCAGTAACACTTCATTTCTATGTGTTGTAACCTTCTGTAGAGCTTTGCTTTGGGGGTCCATAACTCACAAGCATACAGGAAGAGGGTTGTGACAAGGGAGCGCAAATAGATACTATTAAAGCCACGCAAATAAAACATTAGGCAATCATTTTTAAATTTGTTATTGAGGCTGTATTTATACTGTCCATAGCATATAAGCCTGGGTATTCAGGCTTGTTTTCAATGCTGGCCAGCTGTAGTGTTGGTGTTATCTTATCACACAGTAGCTGCTGATAAGGTATTTGATTGCCTGCATTTCAGCAGCAGATAGATAGTTGGTTGGTCTGGTTAGTAGTCTATGTTAATTTTTTGGATTTTCTTGGCAAATATGTGTTTGATTTTTTCTACTCTTACTACTAGACTAGGCTACTCCTATTTACATATCATAGGCTTGTACATAGCTGTGTGGTGTGCTATCTGGCTACTTCTGGCATGGTTACCTTCCATTGGGCATCCCGCTGGTGGGCCGTGACATATCACCTGCCCCTTTGCAGTGCAGCTTAGTGGGGGTTTCCTAGCCTTATTTTGCACAGATATTTTTTGTATGTTTTTAGGTCAGAAATTTGTCATTCCTTTGCTGTTTGGGCATTCCACACCTTGGCAGCCATTTCCAGCGTGCTTCTCTCATGAGCTTTTATTTGGTTTCTGGTCTGCTTTAGTAGTGGTGCATTATTTGCTCTAGTTGCCCTTTGTGGTTTTGTTAGGAGTTTATTGTTTTGACTATAGCTATATGCTAATGTTTTCAGATGAATTATTCTCCTACAGGCAATCAATATAAAAGGACACATTTCCAGTGAACAAATATAGAAGTTAAATGCAAACCCTTGCAAATAACTTTAATACCTGACATGCCAACTCACAGCATGTGAGTCTGTGATTTTTATTTCCTAACATTGCAGGAGCTAACATGGGCCCACCCATTCATGTTAGCTGTTATTGCTATATAATATATAGTCCATAACAACTATTATGTAGATATAAACCACTAGGCAATAAGGTAAGACAAAGCAGAGTTGGGCTGAGTTCTTTATTAGTTCTCTGGCTGGGACTAATATGCCGTACCAAAAAGAAAAATGCGAGCGAAGTGACAGTGGTTTGAATAATTTCCGCACCAAACATTTGGCGCCCCAATCGCGTGCATATAAAGGGGTTGGTGCGCGAATCCCGAACACACGCAAATAATCGTACAATGAATATGATATCAATATTGGAATTGCTCCATTCCTTTATATTATTATAATACATTATAAGACACATAACCAAGCAATGTTTGCTGTTCTTCACCTTCTATATACCGACAGTTAATTAACTAGCCAACATTAGTTCCTACACATTAGTTCCTACACTGCCGTCAGAGGGCAGGTTGCTGGTAGAAATCCTATGTAAGACCTGCTCCACAGAACATACTACACAGTGAGCTGCTACACACAACATTAGTTCTTATACCACCATAATACGTGAGATTGATGGTGGAATCCTATATAAGACCTGTTCCACAGAGTATTCTGCCCAATGAGCTAGTGTCCAGTAGACACCATGACCACATAAATATTGTGAGCTAGTACCCACAACGATAGATCCTAAACTTCCATCAGAGGGCAGATCGGTGGTGAAATCATCTATAAATCCTGATCCAATCGTCTATTGGGATGACACTCCATCTTAAACTCTTCACTTCCACTACTGCCGTGTTACCCCTCTGTACAGCGCCTCCCTCTCCTGGCAAGGGTCTCCCACACTCAACTTCACTGCGGGTACCAGATTTATATATATAGGTCACAGAGATGCCACGCTACTTCGCGCTGGTGTTGCAGCTTCCGCGGCACACCAGTTTGCCAGGGACACATCGCTTCTGCTCATGCGTAAAAATCAAACAGCATCGTCAGTAACATTATAAATTTAATATAATGTTTTGGTAAAGATGTTTTCTATATGTGTACCAAGCGATTTGTTTCTAGGTGGTGTGGTTTTAGAGATATTTCACTTTTGCTGTATTTTCTGTATGCAGATTGCTCACGACCATTGATAATGCCTTGAGTTTGACGGTCCGCGCAGTGCAAAACATTAATTTGATTCAAAATTAATCTAAATCAAGAACCCTGATGTTATAAATTTAATATAATCTGTTTGTTGAATATGTTTTCTGTATGTGTGCCAAGCGGTTTGTTTCTAGTGGGTGTAATATTAGAGATATTTTACTTTTTCTGTATGAAGATCACTCACGGCGATTCACAATGCATTTGAATGGATGTGTCTCTGGCAAACTGGTGTGCCGTGGAAACTGCAACACCGGTACGCAATATAAACACACTACCTGCATAACTCTGACAGCTTCATCAAGCCCAAAGCCTACTTCCTTACTCATAGCACACTTCGCTGCAATCATCACATTCACACCTGAATATAGAAAATGCTCTCAGAGCTTTCCCCCTCAACTTGTTAATAAGATTAAGAGCATACTTTAATAATAGGTATGCGTATTTTCTACTATAGCAGCACATTGGCTAATAATAATTTGAAATGCATCGTGATTTTAGATGAATATGAACCAATTATTATACTTATGTATGTAGTTGATGTTATTTATAATATAATGTATGTATTTTCTACTCTATATCTCTAGATTATGTCTCTATTTGATAGCAAATGTAATATGAGATAAAGGTTTGATACTATATGTACGTATTTGAGATGCTGTTCATCAAATGTATCTATTTGATACCATATATGATGCCAGGTATGTATTTGACACTATATGTAATATCATGTATGTATTTGATACTATGTGTAAAACCATGCAAGTATTTGATATTATATTTATATAATGTATGTATTTGATACTATATCTAATATCAGACCAGAATGGATGGCCGAATTAGTTGAGCGTCCATCTCCGTTTTGGTACATCGTCGGATTCGAAGCCACGGGTTCGAACCTTGGTCGAGTCAAACCAATTATTTAATAAATTAATACTTGTCGCTTCATAGCCAGACGCTCAGCATTAATAGGACAGGACAAGGACTAGTTGACTCAGTGTCAGGATAATGTTACTGAGTGGGATATCTGGTCTCCCAGTGGGGCAGCACTATAAAGTTACCATGACTGTACACTGTCACAAGTCAGTGTCCATACTGATATGCCCTTAGATGTTGCCAGGATGTAAAACTCCAACAACTAACTAACTTGCTAATGATTCATGTCAGGGCCCTACCTTGGGATTTTTAGGTGGTATGTACACTTTGTCGGTGATGGCATGTATTTATTAAACTCACACTGTATCGGGCACTTTGCCTTTCAAAAATGGGCCATGTAATGTTGTATTTCTGTTCTACTCTCCAGTATTTAGATTTTAGTTTATGTGGGGTTTATCTTTTTTTTTGGGGGGGGGGGATTTTCCAATGAATTAGTTCTGAATTCCAATTCGCTGCAGTTGTTATTGTCATCGAGTGAAGTTGAAATTTGTCCCTTGCAGTGTTATTTCAACTTGTTTTGCATATCTTTCTTAAACATATTTAATTAGCAATGACAGGCCCTGTGGTAACGAATTAAAAAGAAAATTGGTTAATATTTGTATTCATCTGAATGCAATCTTTCTTCCACGCCGATGTTCTGATGTTCCAGCCATATTTAATTTCAACTATTTACACTAGTTAATTGCAGGAACAATTTTAGAAAATAATAAAATATTCTTACCGGTGTATTTAATGGAAATCAAGCATTCAGTGCATGCATGTATATATTTGGTGGGTTTGGGTAGTTTATTATTCAAGCTTATGTTAGTACAATCTGGGTTTAGGCAAAATGTTAATTTAGCTAAATAAGGAAATGGCGACAATGACACTACCACTTGCGGTTCCCTTCTTTTCTATGCTTCCATCTCCTAACCATCTAGTGTGTACTGCTCCAGGGCTTGGGTCCATTTGCAACCACACGGACGCCACCTGCGATTGGACACTATCACCTCCTGTGTACTGGTCCGGGTCTTAGCTCCATCTGCGACCAAACCAGCGCCAAACGCGATCGGCCATTATCACCTCCAGACCAGTGGAGATGGTCAGATTTTATACTTTTGGTGGGCTATTTAATATATTCCCTCCAGAGAATATGTACGTTATCTGAATCAGTCTTGTCACTTGTCACTTCTGTTTACCGGGGGCCAACTTTATATATATATATATGTGATGTCTAAGCATTATGCGAGTATAAAGGCACGGAAGGGATTATATGTTGTTTTAAAAAAAAATGTTGTTGGTACATTAGTTGTTTAAGCAGGGGAAATTTCAGTCACAGAAGACTGGTCTTCCTCATTCCACTGCTCCTTGCCCTATCCTAGTAATGCCAAGCATCTGGCTAGGAAGCGACAAGTATCAATTTTTAAGTCATTGGTTTGACTCGACCAGGATTCGAACCCACGACCCCACGATCTACCAGCACGGGAGATGGACGCTCTAACTCATTCGGCCATCCCGTCTATTTCCTACCCTATTACTGATGGGGTGGCTTATTTGATGTATGCCCCCCCCCCCAACCACGTGACCGGTGGCTCCACCACCGGCACGCTTCTATACTGGACGCTACACTGTCACTTGCGCCCGAGAATATATATTTATATGGATAGTAATAAACACTTAATCACGTGTAATAATGCCTGTAGTGTCCTGCACCCCCCCCCCGTATAGGTGATGGGGGTGGGGTACCAGCATGCACCGCTCCACATCCGGTGCGCGGCAAATCCTCCACTTGCTCAGAGGAATGAGCGTTCTACCTTAGTTCAGTTATTGCAGATTCAGGTGGACCAGGATGAGACAGCATCAATGTCACCCAAGCGCGAGTGCTGCGATAAGTGCTTTTTTCATGCAATCTGATGATGGGAGCATCAAGCTCACACTAGAGGGATTTGGTGTCCACCATAACACGTGTCTGACGTCAATAAGGCTCCCTCTGGTGGGAAAACTAACTCCCAACCTGTCGACAGGCCTGGTACAGTATAACCCCGTTAAACCAAGCTCGGTTAAACCAAATGGTCGGCTAATCCAAACTTGTTTCGGCGGCCCGGCAAAATACAACCATTTATCATATGAAAAAAGTCAGTTAAACCAAAGTCGGTTAATCCAAATTATCGGTTAATCCAAACAAAATTGTCAGACCTCAGGCCACTGTTGAACCAAACTTTCATGTGGTTATAAGGTCATCCAAATTGTTTATATGATAAATGGTAGTATTTTGAAGGGACCCTAGCAATTTGTTTGGATTAACCGATCGTTTGGTTTAACCCAGCTTGGTTTAATGTGGTTATACTGTATGTACATGGAAAAAAAAAATCAAAGTGTCCACATACATTGTATATTACATGTGCAATAAACGCTCACTTAAAGTCAAAGTCGAAGCCAAAGCTCGGTTAAACCAATGATCGGTTAAGCCAAACAAATTTCTAGGGTCCCTTCAAGTTTGGTTTAACGGGGTTATACCGTAGAGGGTTACAGGGATAAGCCAATAAAAAAGTTCAAAAGGAAAGTTAAAAAAAAACTTAAATGAAGAGAAACACAAAAAAGAAGAAAAATAAAAGAAGATAAAACACTAAACATAAAAAAGACCCCAAAAACGGGAAGTCACCAACTAGAAGTAATGTGCCCTGTTCCCTTGGGAAGTCGTGTCTGGTTTGAGGGGCTGACCATTTGTGGTGCATTATTTAACGACCCGGTGCCACTCCCCTTCTCCCATCATCACGTGACAGGTGAGGCGGACACTCAGGTGCTTCCCATAATGACGGCTCTGGTTGGGCGGCGACGGGATCGGTCCGTAATGGCACGGTGTGGGCTGCTTCGACCAGTCACTGAGATGCTGAGGGGATTTCCCCCCTCCCTTCTCCCTTCTCCCTTCGCCTCCCCTCTACGATCCACCTTCCCCTTCCTCTCCACCCCTCCCCCTCCCCTCTTCCCTTCCCCTTCCGCTGAGCCCCTTCCCTCTCCCTCCTCGCCTCTCCCTATCCCTCCCTTCGTTCCCCTTCTCCCCCCTCCCTTCTACCCATTCCCTCACCCCCACCCCTCTCCCTCTCCCCCTCCTCCCGTACCTCCCCCCTCCCGTCTCGCCTCCCATCTCCCCTACCCTCTCCCCTCCTCCCCGTCGACTCACCTCTCTCTCCTCACCCCCTCTCCCCTCCCTCCTCCCCTCTTCCCCTCCTCTCCCGCCTCGTCACTCCCCTCTCCCCTCTCCCCATCTACTCTGCTCCTTCCCTCTTGCCTCCCCTTCGCCTCTCCGGCCCTTTTCCCCGCCTCCCCCCCCCGCCCTCTCTCCCTCTTACCGCCTCCCTCTCCGCATTGCCCCACCCGGGTCGCCTCTCCCCCCCCCCCATCTCCCTCTTCCCTGGTGCTTCCCCTCTCCCCTTCCATGTCCTCCCCTCTCTTCCCTTTCCATCCACACCCTCCCCTGCGCTCCCCCTCCCCCCCACCCTCCCCATCCCCTCTCCCGTACCTCCCCCCCTCCGTCTCCCTCCCCATCTCCCCTACCCTCTACCCTCCCCCGTCGACCACCTCTACCTCCCCTCCACTTTCCCTCCCTCGCCAGACTCTCCTCCACCCTCCTTTCACTCGTCCTTCCCTCTCCCTCTCCCCTCTTTGCTCCCCCCCTCCTCCCCGCCCCCGGCCCTTTTCCCCGCCCCACCACACCCCCCCCCCCCCTTCTCCCACTTACCGCCTCCCTTCCCTCCCCCACCCGGGTCGCCCTCTCCCCCCCCCCATCCCCCTCTTCCTTGGTGCTTCCCTCTCCCCTTCCATGTCCTCCCCTCCCCTCTTCCCTTTCCATCCACACCCTCCCCTGCGCTCCCCCTCCCACCACCACCGCCTCCCCCATCTCCCCGTACCCCCTGTCACTGAAGGCCTCATTCTCTCAAATTGAAGATGTGATACGATCTCAACCAGATTGGTTATTATATCCTTCTCAGTGTACATTTCCATATTAATGCTAGTAATATTTTATTTGTGGCGTGTGGGGGAGGGGCGTTTGTTTGGTGGTTAGGTGAATTGTTTGTGTGTGTGGAAATTTGATTGGAAACAGTTGATTATTTTGCTGGATCTGACATGGATAGTTGGATACATCGAAAACAAGTCTCTGAATTAAAGCACTTTGCCCACGTTTGATCCTACATGATTAAATATCAAACTCCAATTAAGACTAAGATAGTGGTACAGTCATTAGATATTTATTGCTGCATAGAAGCAATATTAAGTTAATTTCATAAAACTTCTCACTACTGCAAATTGTGCCAGACTATATAATGCCCAACATTTCAATGCATCAATCAATCAATCAATAGTTCCGTCCTCTAGTCGAGGGTTGGATGCAATGGTTTTCCACTTGTCCAGGTGTGCTGTTTTGATAGACTGTGAATAATTCAAGCCTGTCCACTGTGAAATATTTGTAAACCATGATGTTCTTGGTCTCCCTCTCCCTCTGCTGCCATTCACCTTCCCTTCCAACAATGTACGGTATATTGAACTCTGACGAATGATGTGGCCAAAATAAATAAGTTTCTTTGTCTGTATAGTGGCAAACAAGCGTTTCTTATTTTTAATTTTTCTGAGAACTTCTTTGTTGGTGATCTTCTTTGTCCATGATATTTTCATCATCCTTCGATAAGTCCACATCTCAAATGCTGCTAAACGTTTGTACATTTTCTTAGAGATTGTCCATGTCTCAGCCCCATACATACATGCACATTATTTCGTATTTCTTTTAACTTTAAGTATCTCTAAAGATGGAACAATTTAATCTAAATTATTTATGCCGAATATAAAATGCATTAAGCGATCAACATAATACAGTGACTGTAGTAGTCTGCGCCCGACCTCACGGGTAATGAGCCACATAGACAGGTATGCATGGATAGGGTGATTGAATCATGGAGCGTATGTGGTGTAATAGTTAGAACACTAGCCCCATTATAGCAGGGCGTGTGAATGAATCCTGCACTAGGCACAATATAAGCTGAAGTAATTCATTATTATTATTATTAAGTAAATATTCACATGTTCATTGTGTAATTTTCGGATATCTAGAAATATGCATGCATATGTGCCAAATGAGAATTTGGAAAATATAAATATTCGGCAGATTGTCCAAATCGCTTAAGCAGCATGGCTACTTCCAGCCCACGTTTCAGAATTTTAATATTAAGTTATCCTCCAATCAGGTTAGGTTATGTATTAACGTCCTCCATCACCACCCCGGAGGGACTGGCGGTGCCCTCCTTACTAATCACCTCCGACTGCCTGCGTCAGTACATAATCTTCAAAGTATTTTTCTTAGACTGATAGCACTAAACACACATTAAATAGATGTAGTCAGTTTCAATAACCACTAACCGGAAGTATGGAGAATGGCCTGACTAATCGGAGCAGCATCTTGGTGAGAAGTGTGCATTGGTGTGAAGCGCAACCGGGGGTGACGCGGGCAATGGTTAAATAGTTCCTGTGCTATACTATGGGGGTCTCCAATAGGTGTAGAGTCTACAAGATGTTGCTAGTGTCTGCCCTTTGCCGCGCAATTTAGCCATTTTTCCAGTGGCAAATGGATAATTCCAGCTGGCGTTTTTGAATAATAATGTCAGGTTATCGTCCAATCAGGTTAGGTTATGTATTACGTCCTCCATCACTACCCCAGCGGGACTAGTGGCGCCATCCTTACTAATCACCTCCGACTGCTTGCGTCAGTACATATTTATTTTTCTACGTATTTTTCTTAGACTGACGGCAATAAACACACCTTAAATAGATGTAGTCAGTTTCAATGGCCACTAACCACAGTGAGCACTTCTAGCTCATCATTCTTAAATTTCATTAGCGAAACAAATTAAAGAAATAAATTGATTAATGGAAAACCGATTTTGATTTCATCACCTGGGAATTTGGGAATGTGTTATTAAAATGTGTATTGGTTTGGAAAAAAACATGAAATAAATAATCAGAAATAAGACACCCCTTCAGAAATGCTCTGTAACTACAACAAATGGAACAGCTGTAGCTCCTCCGTCTCTATATTTGTTATTTCTTTATACTTTGTATATAATAAAAGGTCATTTACCATAACATTTTCACAGTAGAAATCTGGGCCAAGTAACCAGCCAGTGGTGGTCAGGTGACATCGCAAACAGACTCGCTTCCTACCGCATTGCACCCTACCTGCCCACCAGGCTGCTCTAGGAACAATGATCAGATCCTTCTGGATCCTTCCAGACCGCCTGCACCCAAACAACAATAGATTCGTTCCAATAATATCCCCATAATCCCTTCTGCATTATACATAGACATACTTTATTTGAAATGGCTAAATTTGGGGATATTTGATTTGAAAAAATGTGATATATTTACTTTCATTTTGCTACATGTATCTCTATTAACTGCAAACACATTTTAACTGATATATACCGTCATAACATAGCTTACTTAATACCCCTGTCACACTACAACGTCAGAGCCAACGTAAGCCTGGTGTACGTGACTTTTGGTCATTACGTTGAGTTACGTTATGATGACATCAGAATGACATTAGACCGACGTCGAGATCTGTCACGTTACGTTGTGTTACGTCGGCGTGCGTCAAGGTTTTGAACATGTTCAAAACTTTTTACGTATCTCGACGTCAAGCCGTTACGTCGGGATGACGTTAGGCTGACGTCATGCCGACATTAGACGACCGTTAGAGGTGCGTCGGTGACGTTAGATCTACGGTGCATTGTTTGGTTGTTTGGTTGGTTGTTTGGTTGTTGGTTGATTGTTGGTTGGCACAAGTTCGACGTAATATAATTATTTTCACGTTGTGCCTACGCCGACGTCGTTACGTTGTTGTGTGACAGGGCCATAATGTTGTAATTCACTAAGGCGGAGACAGCAGTTCCATACAGTGGTTTTTTATTTTCTTCGTTAAGAGGGTTACATGTCGGGTGTTGTCTTATCTGGGTGCCAGCCCTTAGTGTTTTGTTCGTCCCGAGGGGTTTTTGATCCCAGTGGTGGTATGTGGGGACCGGTTTTTCGAGCCCTTTACCCTTCCCATGGTCTTTGTGAGGTGTGGGTGGGTGGGTTGAAGTCAGGGTTGGAGTTGTCCGACCGGGAGCTGGAGGGGTTGTGGCCGTGGAGGCGGGTGGAGTTTTAACGGTCACGTGTTCTTTTGGCGGGAGTGGGTCGCGTCCTCCTCCTGTGGGTGGAGGGGGGTACCCAGGGTTAACGCTAGGTGGCGGCAGAGTGCTGGGCGTATGGGTGTTCTATATCAAGGCGGAGTGGGGTCGGGTCTTGTCGGGGGTTCCGTCCCCGCCCAGTGAATTAGACATGTTACGTTAACATGCACAATGTTGATGAATAACCATACATGAATGTTAATCAGAAGAACCGTTCTATTTTGCCACCAAAATAAAACGACAACGAACAATATATTCTGAAGCAGTTTTTAGACATTGACAAAGAACTCATTTAATTGAACGATCAATTTAATAATGATAACAACAAAAAGGAAAGAACATTTCAGGACATCAGTCTATTACATTTGATTGGGAATTCTTTTTTGCTTTTTTTTTGTATAACTCACTGGAAGTACCCGTTAATGGCATACATTGTCACGCAGCCGGAAGATCATCCCTTGGGACACTTGGGCAATGGGGCCAACAACACTGAGGGTAGTGGGTGGGTGGGAGGGAGGGTGGTGGGGGGGGGGGGGCTTGGAAGTGTGGAACCCTGTCTCACAGTATTGAAACTATGAATGCCGACTAATGACTTCACTCGCAGGAATCTGGTGTTTGTAGCAAAGAAAGTGACATTGACAGGCCTGCGATGCGATGTCAGTCTTCTTTCTTTTTTTTAATTGTGTATACTTATTTTTTGTGTTGGTCTGCTGCTCCCCCTATCGGTTCACATCCTATCATCATGGCTTAGTGACGTCACGGTAAAAGCCCCTCTAATTCCGATGTTCAGAAGTCACGTGCGCGCGGCATCACGCGGCATCACGTCACGTCACGTGGTGCAGCACTTGTTGAGGCTTCGGTGGTGGGAAAATGATGGCCGCTTTAGCACAGAGCACCCAAGTCCCACTTCCAGCATGTTATCATGTAGTTACCATCAAACCCCTTCTTGTTCATATCCCTTTCCTTAAAGGTGCAGTAACATGACTGACACAACTTTACTGAAATCAGATCCTGGGCCATGTGTATATCTTGTCCATAGCCTATAACATGATATGACCGACACAACTTGACCGACACAACTTTACTTACATCAAATCGTGGACCATGTGTATATCTAGTCATATCCCTTTCCTTAAAGGGGCAATAAATAACATGAACGACATAACTTTACTTACATCACATCCTGGACCATGTGTATATCTTGTCCATAGCCTTTTCCTTAAAGGGGCAATAAATAACATGACCGACACAACTTTACTTACATCACATCCTGGACCATGTGTATATCTTGTCATAGCCTTTTCCTTAAAGGGGCAATAAATAACATGACCGACACAACTTTACTTACCTCACATTCTGGACCATGTTTATATCTAGTCATAGCCTTTTCCTTAAAGGGGCAATAAATAACATGACCAACACAGCTTTAATTACATCACATCCTGGACCATGTGTATATCTAGTCATAGCCTGTTCCTTAAAGGGGCAATAAATAACATGACCGACATAAGTTTACTTACATCACTTGTCCGGGCCCATATGTATATAATAATATGCATGTGAAATGCTTACCTCGCATAATATGTAGACACACAAGGAGACATCTGGTTCTAGATAAAGACTTCAATTAAAGATTTGTTGTAACATTGTATTTTGCATAAATATGAACCTTAATTGAATGTAAAATTGCTTGTTTGGCTGGAAGATCACCCCTTGGGGAAGCCATACAATGACGTCATTACATGGGTGTGGTTACTATATAATTATATATACATGTATGTAGTTATATGTAGTTAGTTGTACTGTCTTATGCATGGTTATATATAGTTATAGATAGCTATAAATAGATGTTTCTAGTTATATATAGTCATGTCTAACTATATATATATGGTTATATATAGCTATAAATGGTTGCATGTGATTATCTATACCTATGCATGGTTATATCTGGTTATATATGGTTATAGATGGTTATATACGGTTATCCGTTCCAGACTGCCAAGTCAGGGTTGGCACCCCATGAGCAACGGCTCCCTAACATTCGATTGTTTTCCCACCAATGTGGTACCGCCATCTTTGATGGTCGTCCTCCTCCTAGCGCATCGTCGTTCACGCTCGGCAATATCTTCATATTCGTCCTCCAATGCGCCTACTCGCATCTCAGCCTTCGGTTCCATATTACTGGCCGTAACCTTCGTCTCTCTCTCATCAAGCGACATAGCGGATAACAAAGAATTCATTTCGCTAACATCCTCATGCTCTATCGTCGATTGGGCCATTTTAGCAGCCGCTGTTGCGCTCCTTGGCGATCTTCCCTGTTTAATTATTGGTAAATCTGGTCTCTTGTTTTACATGAACCTGTCTCGTGATCTGAATGTGGCTTACCAAATGGCTACACTAACCTCCTACCGACATAGTACCATGGGTCGATCGTCTCAGGACCAGGCACGGCTGGACTGATCCTCCAAGTTTGAAATAAGGGCAACAAAGCGCATAGGGAGGTTAACCTAGTGTTAACCATGGAAAGACAATAATGCAATGCTTTGAAGTAGTACTAGTAGTCTTGTGACACCGGCGTCCTGAAACTCTCAAAATTGCTGCGTCGTACTGCCGAGTCATACATACGTCCAATAAATTGGACTAATCATAGAAAATAATTCAATGCTATGAAGTAGTACTAGTAGTCTTGTGCACCGGGCATCATGAAACTCTCAAAATCCGCAACAAGTTGTAAAAATATACGGATTTTCGGTTCGGAATTATATATTGGCAGAGAGCATTATTATTCTTGGGCAACGGAGTGGGGACAAGGTTATGTAATCTAAAAGCAATGGTGCCCCACTCACATTATGACATGATATAAGCTATGTGAAATATATGTTTATACATGATGCCTGAGATTATGAAGAGATGTTCCTATATAAGAGACAGTTCATATTGGGAGGAAAGAACATTTTTAATATGGATCTATTTGTAACTGTCTGCAACTACCTGTTACCATGGTGCTGATGGGCAAGCACACCAGCCTAATCTGCATATAGTATGGCCACCACCTACATCTGGGTTGAGTGACAGCCACCCATACTGGAGGTGTCGACCTCCCTGGCTGTGGAGGGTACCTGATTGACTGTCTGTGGGATGCCCAGTCACCTGCACTCCCTTGGCCACCTGACCACACAAGTCTCACTTTGATTAATTATTTAAGAAACTGCTCCAGACACACTGGAGAGATCACTCTACTCCTGGCTCTTGAGTGAGACACACCTACTCTAGAGCAGGACACCAGTCACTCTGGCTGATGCTACCAAATTTCATATATCCAAATTGAGCTGTGTGCAACAACCAGGGGACTCCGGTTCAATGATTCATAGACATACTGAACAGGTAATGATACTCTGTGTGGACAGAAGGTAAGGGGTGAGGGTGATAGGTCCCTAGCAGGTTAACAGGAGATGATGCCAATAAAGCACAATTTCTTCACTGTCAATCTGTGTGACTTGTCTTCCCTTTCTTCCTTATGGGTTTGTTTGGGTGTATTTAAAGGGAGGCATCAGGTGGGACTGAATGGGGACAGTTTATGGTGTTATCTGGGGCTCTGAGCGGCCGAGAAACCCAGAAATACTATAAAGTGCAATGGCGGCGGCTCTGCCCTGGTCTAAGGCCAGTGCACGGTCTGGAACGTTCCGTTCCGGTTGACCAGCCTGACCCAGTCGAATACATTATCATGCTATTCCCAGAAATCCAGCGAAATGAAGTTGACAACACCTGTAATCAGACGGTCGCCGTCTAATACCCCAGTCACACGAGAGCCAGCGTCCGCCTCCGACGTCTTTACGCCCAACAGGACGCCAACCTCCCAGCGTCCCATTTGATACATTGATTCGAATACATGGTAGGCACCAGGGCAGCGCCAGGGCGGCACCAGGGCAGCGCCAGGGCGGTGGCAGGGCGGCGCCAGATCGGAGCCAGATCGGCACCAGGGCAGGGAGGGCGGCGCCGGCTGTCGCCATATCAGGGCCGGGGTGGCACCAGGGCAGCATCAGGGTGGCGCCAGGGCAGTGCCAGGACGGTACCAGGGCAGGGCCAGGGCGGCACCAGGGCGGCACCAGGGTGGCGCCAGGGCGGGGCCATAGTGCCTACCACCCAGTGAGTGCGGCATTGCATATTTTGGCGCCGCTAGGTCGGCGCCAGATCGCCGCCAGATCGCCGGCAACTCGCCAACCCAGGGCGGCGCCAGGGCGGTGCCAGGGCGGTGCCAGGGCGACGCCAGGGCGGTGTCAGTGCAGCGCCAGGGTGGCAGCAGGGTGGTACCAGGGCAGTGCCAGGGCGCCAACCATTTTGAATGGCGCCGCCGGAACAGGACGTAATGAGGTTGCACGTGCAGCAGCAGCAACCTCCTTGCGTCCAAAATTCCCAAAATGGACGCCGGGAGGTTGGCATCCTCGCAGCGACAGCACTCAATCAGGGCATAAGGAGGGCGCAAGGAGGACGTTTTGATGTCGCGAATCGATCGTTAGTGAACGCAGGCCTCATGTGACTGGGGTATTACCGTCCAGTGTCCATTTCCTAATGTTATCTTCACTCCTGTAAGGTTATAGTGTCGGGCACCAGAACCTCCCCGAGAGCTTCATGAGACTGTCTTGTGACTCTGCTAAAACTCTCCAAAATCCGTAACACCTGGGCGGCTCCGCGGTCTAGAAGCTTCCGTTCCGGTTGACCAGCCATGTGTATACAAGTTGACTGCATTATCCTGCAAATCCTAACAATCCAACGAAATGAAGTTCACAATATCTATAATCAGACCGTAGCCATCTTACAGTCCAGTATCTATTTCCTAATGTTGCCTTCACTCCTGTCTCGTGTTACCTACAAACCTCCGTCTCGGAGAGTCGGTTTTTGTCACGACATGGTAGCATGGGTCGATCGTCTCAGGACCAGGCACGACTGGGCCGATCCTCCAAGTTTGAAATCGAGGCTGAGAATGACTGCCCGGCACGCGCACAAGCCGGGACTGACCGGTGGTGGCGCCGGTGTAGGCAACACCGGGGCAAATACGGGCAAGTCAATGATTGGACATAATAATAGAAGTAATAATAAATAATAATAATAATCATGATGATTAGGTTAGAGCTCCGCCCCTTTTATATACGCATAATCAATTATACATTCTATATATATTTGTATCTATATATGTTAATACTGCAGCGCAGTTCCTGAAATTGCATTCAATATTTGGTTGACCTACGGTATTGCTGCTTGGTCGATCAATCAATCAATAGTTCCGTCCTCTAGTCAAGGGTTGGTTGCAATGGTTCTCCACTTGTCCCGATGGTGTGCTGTTCTGATAGACTGTGAATAATTCAAGCCTGTCCACTGTGAAATATTTGTAAACCATGATGTTCTTGGTCTCCCTCTCCCTTTGCTGCCATTCACCTTCCCTTCCAACAATGTACGGTATATTGAACTCTGACAAATGATGTGGCCAAAATACATAAGTTTCTTTGTCTGTATAGTGGCAAACAAGCTTTTCTTATTTTTAATTTTTCTGAGAACTTCTTTGTTGGTGATCTTCTTTGTCCATGATATTTTCATCATCCTTCGATAAGTCCACATCTCAAATGCTGCTAAACGTTTGTACATTTTCTTAGAGATTGTCCATGTCTCAGCCCCATACATTAGAGTAGACCACATATAGCACTGAAGATTACACTTCCTTGTTTGTTTTAATATCTTACTTGATGTTAACACTCTATACATTTTGGAGAATGTTGTTCGGGCTATTGTTATCCTTCTTTTAATTTCTTCCTCACATCTCCCATCATTTGTAATCTTTTGTCCGAGATATATGAATTTGGATACTTGTTCTATGTTTGTGCCATCTATGGTTATAGATGCTTGGTCGATATATATATATATATATATATATCCACAAAATATATGGTCATTACATCATGGCTTTGATACACAACTCAATTTAATTTGTGACGATGTCCAATAGCATACACTAAACTATAAATCACTGTCAATACATCAGTCTAAATAAACCATGGTGTAATATATCAAAAGCAAATGACACAAACAGAAAGAGAGAAAGAGAGAAAAAAAAACACATAGCCAAATAGAGTGGCTATAGAGGTTATTGCCATTGCCATGGTTGAAAGAGACCTTTACGTAGCAGGTCTCGTGTGCCTTTTCAGGATAATGGCCCAGGTAAAGGTCAATGGCACAGGTAAAGGTCAATGCCGCAGCTCGCTGTATTTGGAATCTCGTCAATAGGTGGCAGGGTTGTTCCATAAGGTGGCCCTTCACTAGCAGTCCGTATTAATCAGTTCTAGCAGTTTCCATCTTAAAGGGCTGGTCACGTGACCGAAACAACTTTACTTATTGACATTTATTATGATCAAATAGGACTGTTCCTAATTTATGTCGGTTGACACAAAGTCATTCTCTCACAGTTAGTTGGGGCCCAATCGTGGTTTGAGGGATGTCCAGAGTGAAGATTCAGTTTTTCAGCCCTATTGAATATCCTCATTAAGTAGGATAGGAAATGGTACAAACTTGTTAAGCTATGAAGAACCATAGTGTTACTTAAAGTTCCATAGTCCGATCATGTTCAGTTTCTCCCACTTTTCTCAAATCTCCCATGTACCGTAATCTAGTTCGAAGTAATTATTATATTAAATGGGTAACTTTGTAGATATTTGAAGTGCCACCATGCAGAATTAAATTTGGCCAACATGCCAGAACTCTGACAGCATAGGCTGCTGCAGGAACAGGTTCTATTAACGTGGCTTGTATTCCGTGTATTCTAAGTTAGATATATAGAATAAAATCTCAATAATTATTTTGTTCATTAAGATTCATCAAATGTTCACATTCTCACATAATTAGCCATGGTGGGGCAACACTAGAATTTTCTTAGTGAGCTGACAGTGACCGACACATCGCCGCACCCACACCTACCCAAACCCCCACCCCAACCCCACACCCACACCCACACCCACAACCATACGCTCACCCACACCCCCACCCATAACCCCACCCCAACCCCTCCAACCTCCATACCCTCAACCCCAACCAAACATCCACCGCATCCCACCCACTTGCACTCCCACCTCCACCGCCACCTCCTACTCCACTCCTACTGTCATCATCTTCCCACCTCAAAACTCCCCCCCCCCTGCCCCCCAGCACCCCCCACCCCCACACTGGGCCCTGTCCATGCCTCCACAATCCCATACTCTCCTCCACACCCACCCTGCCCAGTCCCCATACTCTCCTCCACACCCACCCTGCCCAGTCCTCATACTCTCTCCCACACCCACCCTGCCCAGTCCCCATACTCTCCTCCACACCCACCCTGCCCAGCCCCCATACTCTCCTCCACACCCACCCTGCCCAGTCTCCATACTCTGCTCCACACCCACCCTGCCCAGTCCACATACTCTCCTCCACACCCACCCTGCCCAGTCCTCATACTCTCCTCCACACCCACCATGCCCAGTCCCCATACTATCCTCCACACTCACCCTGCCCAGTCCCCATACTCTCCTCCACACCCACCATGCCCAGTCCCCATACTATCCTCCACACCCACCCTGCCCAGTCCCCATACTCTCCTCCACACCCACCCTGCCCAGTCCTCATACTCTCCTCCACACCCACCCTGCCCAGTCCTCATACTCTCCTCCACACCCACCCTGCCCAGTCCTCATACTCTAGTCCACACCCACCCTGCCCAGTCCCCATACTCTCCTCCAAACCCACCCTGCCCAGTATCCATACTCTCCTCCACACCCACCCTGCCCAGTCCCCATACTCTCCTCCACACCCACCCTGCCCAGTCCCCATACTCTCCTCCACACCCACCCTGCCCAGTCCCCATACTCTCCTCCACACCCACCCTGCCCAGTCCCCATACTATCCTCCACACTCACCCTGCCCAGTCCCCATACTCTCCCCCACACCCACCCTGCCCAGTCACCAGCGAGGGTCCTCCAGTGCGGGATCAGAACCTAAACCTCGGGGATCACTGCCCCATCAGTCTTACCCGGCCGCCCCTCCGCCCCTCCGCCCCGCCGGCCGGGCGGATCGATAGTGCCGCCGAATGAGAAGAGAATAACTGCCGATGCATTAGGAAGAGGAAATGTCTAGAAGTTTTTTATGGCACCGTTTAATGCGCGTCAATAGTCGTGTTGGTCTCCTGGATTTGCATAGTTGCGTGATCTCTCCGTAAGCGTTCTCTGATTCAGAGGAGTGCATGTTTTGAAGTCGGCAATGTCTATCATATATATATATATATAGAGGCATTCATCGAATATGTATATGTGGACATGCATGTATAAACCACATATCTGGATATATAGCAGATGCATGTATTTGAAAGTGAACCGAGTGACAATTGGCTCACAGTGTAGAGGAGGCGGGGAAGAGAGAATGCCCGCTCCGCAGTGAATGACAAGGAGGTTAGAGAGAAACAGAGGATGCCATTATTTATATCCACATAATAAATGATGTAGTACATAAATGTATGTACATATAGCATAAATGCATATACAGCATATCAATGTACATACATAGTAGTATTTCTCATATATAGATGTGCAGTATGTGAAATATAGGGATATAAATGTATATATATGCAAGGTGTATACATATATCGCATATGTATGTACATATATACTTATAATAATGTTTATCATTTAGATGTATTAAGTGTAATGTATATTCAGGAGTGTCGAAAGGAACCGTTGGTGGCGCTAGTGGTATAGCTTGACTGCAGGGACAGTGATTAGAGCCATAATAGTTGTATGGTACGCACGTAAGTAATTGTAGAGCAATACTTTATTTACATTCGAATAATACATTATATACATATACATTTCTATTTTCATATACAAACATATATATATATTGTATGTGATGTATAAGCATTCTGTGAGTAAAAATGCGCAGAAGAGAGTTATTATTATTATTGTTGTCTATTTATTACTGCTATTCGTTGTATCATTTGGTGCGTTGTACTCCCTCCCACGTGACCACTGGCGCAACCAGCGCCTGTTTTCCTAACTACATACGCGTCCCACTGTTATTCAGGCGCGAAAATGTTGTATATAATATATCTTACCCTATATCCATATGCATATTGAATAGTGATATACATGTATGTGAAAGAGCGGCTGATGGGTGTGGAGGTGGGCTGGGGGTATGGTAGATAAAAGATTCACCCGGTACTTGTTGTAGTAGACGGGTGAACGACAACGTAGTCTAAATACGGACGAAAATAGCTTTAGTATGGAACAGGGAGTAGAATGTCTGCCTCCAGTGTCAAAAGGATATTTATATAGGCACAGAGTTGGTGAAATGGGAAAGAATGCAAAAAGACAAGATGGCGGCTGTAGAACGCTGTCGATTTCACTTTTAAATCTTATTAAACTAGATATTATGTTATATTTTTCAACTCAAAAGTAGCGGGCTAATAATAAGACAGATGTAAAGAATAATTGTTGCTTCTTACATTGTGAAATTAGGCTCTCATTTCATTGACCCGTTTTTTCGACAGCTTTTACATAGGGTTGGTTTGCACCCCTACTGCAGCAGTACGGGATGAATCTTGTATCTAGGGGTAGGGGTGAATGTGGGAGGATATTAAGTGTGATGGTGGAGGTGGAGGTGGGAGTGGAGGTGGAGTAGGGAAGGATCATGGCTGATCTATTGTGGATCAGGATAGGCCTATGGATCACTCCCCCCCACCTTCCATCCCCTCCCGCCACCACCACCCACTCCGTCCCCAAACCCCTCCCACAGGGCCTGGATCATTAGGCAGCCAGGCCTGGATCATCCGTCAGGGGGGAGGGGCGGCCCCCATAGATCTACTGGCTAAAGTAGGGGGGTGGAAGGGAGACGGGAGGGGGTCAGAGGGGTAGAGGGGATGAGGAGAAGAGTAGGGGAAGGGAAGGGGGCAGAAGGGAAGAGGGGACGGGGGGAAGAGGGGAAGTGGGAAAGATGGATAGAGGCGAATATGGGAAGAGTAAGGGAGGGGAGGGGGGAAGAGGGGATGAGGGAAAGATGGGTAAAGGGGAATATGGGAATATGGGAAGAGGGGAAGAGGGGAAGATGGGAAGAGGGGAAGAGGGGAAGTGGGCAAGAGGGAAAGTGGGAAAGAGGGGAAGAGGGGAAGAGGGGAAGAGGGGAAGAGGGGAAGAGGGGAAGAGGGGAAGAGGGAAAGAGGGAAAGAGGGAAAGTGGGAAAGAGGGGAAGAGGGGAAGAGGGGAAGAGGGGAAGAGGGGAAGAGGGGAAGAGGGGAAGAGGGGAAGAGGGAACGGGTAACAGGGAGAGAGGGAAAGAGGGAAAGATGGTAAGGGGGAAAGGGGAAGGGGAGAAGAGGTCAAGATGGAAGATGGCAGAGGCAAGAGGGGGAGCGAAGAGGGAAGACGGGGAAGGGGAAGTGGGGAAAGAGAAAGAGGGGAAAGGGGAAGGGGAGTTGTGGTTATGTGGGTGTGTGGGGGGTCTTGATGGTTTGGGGCGTTAGTATATGTGGATATGTGGGTGTGTTGGTGTGCAGGTCAGGTGGTGTGGAGGTGTGTGGGTGAGTTGTTGCATGGGTGTGGGAGTATGTGATGGGTGTGAGTATGTGGATGTGTGTGTGGGTGTGTGGGTGGATGAATGGGTGAGTGCTTGGGTGTACAGGTGACTGAATGTGCGGGTGAGTGCACGTGTGGCTGTGTGGGGTGCATGTGGCTGCGTTGTTTGTGGTTGTGTGGGTGTGTGCGTGTGTTGGTGTGTGTGGGCTGTGGGTGGGTGAGTTGTATTGTTGTATTGGTGTGTGGGTGTATGTCATGACGGGTGTGGGATGTGATTATGTGTGTGTGGGTGTTGGTGGATGTAGGGTGTTACCGTGTGTGGGTGGGTGTGTTGGGGTATGGTGATGGTGAGTGTGATGGTGTGTGGGTGTGTTGGTGGGTGCGTTGGTGGGTTTAGAGTTTTTGTTTGGTTGGTTCGTGATGGTTGGTGTGTCTTGAGAAGTGGTGTGGGTGAGTGTGTTGGTGTGTTTGAGTGTGTGGGATGTTTATGGTGGGTTTGCATGCGGGGGGGTGTTGGTATGTGTGGGTGCGTTTGAGAGTGTGGGTGTGCGTGTGAGCAAGTGTGGTGGCTATTTGCGGTTTGGGGTCTGTGGATGTGTGGTATGGGTGAGTGTTTTGGTGCGAGTTGGGGATGATGTGTGTGTGGATATATCGGTGTGCTGACGTGTGGACAGGTGGTGTGGTTGGTGGTGTGGTAGGGTGTGGGTGGGTGTGCGTGGCTGGTTTGAGGTACGATTCCTGTGGGTAGGTGGTCTGGTGGGTGGTATGGTGGGTGGTGTGAGTGGGTGAGTGTGGTTGGTTTGAGGTGCGATGCGTGTGGGTGGGTGGTGTGGTGGGTGGTGTGGTGGGTGGTGTGGTAGGGGGTGGGTGGGTGGTGTGGTGGGTGGTGTGGTGGGTGGTGTGGTAGGGTATGGGTGGGTGGTGTGGTGGGTGGTGTGGTGGGTGGTGTGGGTGGGTGCATGTGGTTGGTTTGAGGTGCGAGGCGTGTGGGTGGGTGGTGTGGTGGGTGGTGTGGTAGGGTGTGGTAAAGTGTGGGTGGGCCTGGGTGGGCGTGGGGGGGTGGAGATAACAGATGTAGCCGCAGCTGGTGAGAACCTAGTGGTAGGAAATGAATCCAACTGCGGTGCGCACTGGGCGGCCAGCGCCGGGTGCTGCAGGTGCTGTGCGGTGTTGCAGGTGTTGTATCTGCACCAGTGTACACCCTGAATGAACCATTCTAATACCACTCACGTCACCTGCACTACGCCACCCAGCTCCCCAGCGCTACACTGCTTCGGAGAGCACACTGTAAGTGAATGTATAATAGCGCAAGCCACCATTCGGTAGTATTTGCCACCTCTCTTTTTTTTTTTTTTTTTTGGTTATTGAGGCTGCATTTATACTGTCCATAGCAAATAAGCCCAGGCACCCAGGCTTGTTTTCAATGCTGGCCAGTTGTAGTGTTGGTGTTATCTTACCACACAGTAGCTGCTGATAAGTTATTTGATTGCCTGCATTTCAGTAGCAGATAGATAATTGTTTGGTATGGTTAGTAGCCTATGTTAGTTTTTTTTTAATTTTCTTGGCATATATGTATTTTATTTTGTTCTAGTCTTATTACTAGACTAGCCTACTCCTAATTACATATCATAGGCTTGTACGTAGCTGTGTGGTGTGTTATCTGGCTAGTCTTGGCATGGTTACCTTCCATTGGGCGTCCCGCTGGTGGGCCGTGACATATCACATGCCCCTTTGCAGTGCAGCTTAGTGAGGGTTTCTTATCCTAGTTTGCACAGATATTTTTTGTTAGGACTCTTCTCACCCAATATCGTATAACGCGTTCAAACATTGTTCACACTGGTTACACATTCCGGGATGACCAGACAGGATGGCCGAATGAGTTGAGCGTCCATCTCCAGTTTTGGTAGATCATCGGGTTCAAACCCTGGTTGACTTAAACAAATTCCTTAAAAATTGACACTAGTCGCTTCCGAGCCAGGCACTCAGCATTATTAGGATAGGTCAAGGACTGGTTGGCTAAGTGTAATGATAATGTGACTGGGTGGGATATCAGGTCGTGGTGCTGTCGGCCTGGTCTTCCACTGGGGCAGCACTACAAGGGCACCATGAGTGTGCACTGTCACAAGTCGGTACATGTCCTGATATGACCTTAGATGTTGCCAGGATGTAAACTCCAAGAACCAACCAACCAGTGTGGGATTGGAGATGATTGGAAAATTGTCAACTCCCCAGGCAGCAGGTTTGTCACACTTGCTGTCAAACTAAGACTTTACCAACAATACACGATCTGCTATAGCACTGAGTGATAGGTAATACAACCAAGGAGAAACAAGATTGATGTGCACAGTGTACCCAGAATATGGAACAATGAGTTATGGAACCATGGTGCCAGCAGCATGACATTTCAGTTGAGCAGCAGGCTCTTCTTCTTGGTTGTCCATCAGTGGCAATGATGACAACAACTCATTATTTGTTGTGAAATCGTCGATGTCTGATGAGTGCAATTTGTGCTTGGAATGTGCAGTGGCACGTAGGACATGTGTGTATAGCAGCAATCAGGGAGTCTGGTTTGTTAACGAGACAATCTTTTCTCTGCTGACGCTTTTGTTTTGCGTAAGATATAAAAACAGTTTCAAACTGTGTTGCGCGTTTGCAAATAGAACTTAAGCACGCCATGAACTCCTGTCTCAGGCCACTATTTCCCAGGTTTCATTGTTGAATCTGCACCCATCAGATGCTGCTAGGGAGGTAGGCGCCAATAACCCAGCCACTATTCATATTGCTTTCCCATAAGACCAATAAGTATTCCCATACGCAGGTGCATCATTCATGACTTTCCCACAATGCCTTGCGCACCAGACATCTGCGGCGACGTGTCTGCAGTATAGCCCCACGGCATCAGGAAACATAATTCCCATACTGTAATTAACTGGCGATGAGAGAATCTATGTGCTGACGTCATCACATTCTGCAATAGCTTCATACATGAGTCTAATCCGATTGTTTTGAATTCCTGCCATATTTAATAGATGCCTATATTATGTTGATCAGCGTAATCATCTTACTTTAGTTGGACATTATTTTAATTTAAAGGGGTAAGTCTTGGATATATTTGAAGTAAAAGTAAAATTGTGGACAAAGTAATATTTTAATTGCGGATAAAAAAAAACAATATGTTAGGCTTCATGGGTTTCATCAGTGATGGGTTTTCATTCAATTGTTTTGGTTTTCTGCAAATGCAGAAATAAATGCTTACTGTCTCAAATGCAGAAATATCTGAATTGGCTACTTAGGATCAAATCTAATCCAGATTAGTGTTTTGCTTTCTAAACTGTGATATTTCCCTCGAATTATGCAGCTTTAATTAGCTGAGACCAGCATTCACACGCTACCTAAGGCCTTTGGGAACCATAGCCGTTGCTCGTTTGGAAACACAACTAGGGCTCTACTGATTGATTTGGGTAATATTACATCACGATAGGTTTCAACATATAACACTACAAACACAGGGTGGTTCTCGAGTCAGGCCCCATTAGGATAATGTGTCTCCAGCACCGGGATCCTCTGAGTGATTGAGCCTATATTATCCTGGCACTGAACTATCCGATTCTAACTTGATCTACCCTAGCAACGCCAACTGTCCAGCAAGGTATTGGAGCGTATCAAATTTGTCACTCTTCGGTTTGGTTTGGCTAAGTTTGAAATCAATTACTCTTCTTTTTTTTTTGTGGTAAATATCTTTATTTTGCTGAATAATTCTTTTGTCAGTGTCGAAGCACTGGTCTTCCAGCCATTTTTCAATTCGGGGGTTATCGAGCAAAATTCTCTTTTACCATCGCTCGGCTTATACTGAAGGGTGTACTGGCTTTTTAATGGTTATTTAAAGTCGCATAGTCCGATTAAAGCATCAAATCTTCTAAATGAAATCCCTTATCTAGATTAGAACATGCATATCAAACTTCGATACTGGTTCACTTGCTAAGTATGTGTTACTATAGAGTAGGGCATACTAAGTAAATTCACCTAAACCTGTTACTCTTGAAGTCTATAGACCTATTTCATATGACGTCAGCATAGGTATTTAGGTCAGTGCACACGCTGCTTGGGTGCAGGACGACACACTGTCACACTGCAAACTCAATGGCTATGAGCAATCTTCATACAGAAAAAGTGAAATATCTCTAAAATGACACCACCTAGAACCATACCGCTTGGAACACATATAGAAAACATATTCACCGATGAGATTATATTACATTTATATGGTTAGGGTCCTGCATTTCTATTAATTTGGAATAAAATTGACATTTTGAACTGTGCGTATCGGCAAACTCAATGCATTGTCAATGGTCATGATCAATCTTCATACAGAAAAGTGAACTATATCTAAAACCACACCACCTAGAAACAAACTGCTTGGAACAGATATAGAAAACATATTCAACAAACAGATTATCCTAAATTTATAAGGTTAGGGTTCTGTATTTCTATTAATTTTGAATAAAATAGACGTTTTGCACTTCGCGAACTGGCAAACTCAATGGCAGTGTGCATTCGTTCTGCAGCCAAGGTGCACGCGCATACACAATGTTTATGAACATTGAAAGGGGTCTATGCAGTTAGACTTTTGGCAAGCATGCCAAAATTCAAATATTTCCAAAATTAGCAATTTTAAATCAAAGTTACTTCAAACTAAAGTAAGATAGATTCTAACGACCAACCAAATAAATTTATCTCACAAAATGATAGAAACCCAAAACCATTGTACTATGCAACTTTAACATTAATATGAATTGCACATACATACACACAATATTGCAAAATGCCATGTCCTTAAGCAGCAATAAAACAAAGCTCAAAAAAAGAATGTAAGATGACACATCCCGACACAAAATAGAACAAACTGAAATGCAATAAAACGAAGCAAAAGACAATAAAACTAAGCAAAAATACACATACCCTAAGTGGTGTCTGTACTTCCAAATGGAAAATACAAATCTGACGTAACAGAAATATGATCGACACTTTTCCCTGGCAGCGTTCAGTCGATAATCACCTCATTCCGGATGTGTCCAGTGGGCATTAATGCCCCATGTACACCAACCATGCTGAATCAGTCAGTTGCGGTAATACAAGCCAAAAATGTACAACCCCACCCCGTACCCGACATGCCCACACCCGACACTCCTACATCCCCGCGCCTCCCACACACCCACACACCCACACCCCACACCCCACACCCCACACCCCACACCCCACACCCCACACTACACACCCCACATCCCACACCCCACACCCCACACCCCACATCCCACACACCTCACACCCCTACACCCCGGCACTCCTACATCCCCATGCCCCCACACTCCCACACCCCACACCCCACACCCCACACCCCACACCCCACACCCCACACCCCACACCGCCACCAACACCCCACACCCCACACACCCCCATACTCCACACCCCACACCCCACACACCCCACACCCCTACACCCCGGCACTCCTACATCCCCATGCCCCCACACTCCCACACTCTCAGACCCCACACCCCGACACCCCACACCCCACACCCCACAACCCACACCCCACACCAACACCCCACACCCCACACCCCCACACTCCACACCCCACACCCCACACACCCACACACCCACATACCCACACACCTACACCCCACACACCTACACCAAAACCCGCACACCCGCAGACCCCACCCCCACACACCCACACACCCACACACCCACACTGACCCACCCCCGCACACACACCCACATACACACTCACACACTCACACCCCCACACCCCCACCGCCGCTCTTCCTTTCGTCTGCTAATTGGTAGCCGAACGCGCTCTGTGGCGAATCCTATTACATTATTCTCCATTTAATGCGCCGGTTAATGGCAGTTCCTGTTTGCCAGAAAAGATTCCCTTTGTTTGGAATTAAAACTGCATTCGCTCGGAACCAATTGCTACTCTGTTCTGCAACTGACAGGTCACGTGTTTTTTTGTTATCGGTTTCCCACCCCTCCCCCTCCCCCTCCCCATCCCCTCCTCCTCACCTCCCCACTTATACCATGGTAACCCACATCCTTAATGAATCTGATTGCAAAAGCTGTGCTTGCCCTACTGCATTCACTGGTCGTCATTACATTTGCCAGCCGACGATGGAGTCATTGAATCCTGGGGTAATTGTAAACACCGGAGATCGTAACTATGGTTACAGTGCAGATGAACTCACCGTATTACCCCCCCCCCCCGCCCCCACCCCACCCCCACCTTAGGTACAACACTTTGTGTTGTTGTTGTTGTACATTAGTTGTTTAAGAAGGGGACATTTCAGTCGCAGACAACTGGTCTTCCTCATTCCACTGCTCCTGGCCCTATCCTAGTCATGCTGAGCGTTTCACTAGGAAGCGACAAGTATACATTTTTTAAGTCATTGGTTTGGCTCGACCAGGATTCGAACCCACGCGCTAACTCATTCGGCCATCCCGTCTGGTCTAAATACACATTTGGTCCTAAATACACAGTACGAAGTCAAGGTAGCCAGCATTTTTATGTGCATGCCAAATTGAATGTCGCATATTTTCACTTCAAATATATCCAAGGGTTGATTGATTGATTGATTGGAATATCGCCAGCATAGGCCAGATTCAGGACGAAAATTGAATAAAAGAATTCTCATATACTTAAAGCTCCATAGTCCGATGAAGCCTCACATTTTCAAAACCAAAAGAATTATGTAGATTTAATTCTACAGATCTAACTGTGATACTTATGGGTTTATTAAGCATGTGTTGCCACATGGAAGGGAACACTGAACTAATTTAATAGAACTGCTTACTGCAGAAGCCTATTGTGTCAAAGTTTTGGCATGCTTTGCCAAAACTAATTTTCCATGTTTACACTTCAAATATCTCAGAAGTTAGCCATTAAAAATATAAGGCACTTCAAACTAAAGTAAGGTAGATTACGACAATCACTTTAATATATTTATCTGAGAAAAATGTAAGAAATTCAAAATCATCGGACTATGCAACTTTAATGCAAAAGCGATGTTGAATAAAAAAAAAAACAATTCTCGGCGTGAGCATGGCCTATGTTGCCGACAATGTTAATCATGCATAAATCATACAAATTTACTTCAAACAAAGGGAGTCATTGCGAGCAACCTATTTTATTTATCTCAAAATATGGTAGAAACTCACAATCATCGGACTATGCAACTTTAAATATACGCTTAATAAGGGCAGCAGTATATAAGGATGTAGGTAAAGTGTTTGCTGGAGATTTGCGGCCTGGCAACATATAAGGTCATAATAGGACAGGAAGATATGTTCTGAGCAAAATGACCGTTGGTTCATGTTGTAGAGGAGGCGAGGAGGAGAGAATGCCCGCTCCGCTTTGAATATCATGGAGGTTAAGGTGGTTAGAGTGAAACATTAAGGGACTACCGTTATTTATATCCACATAATACATTACATAGTACATAATATATATGGATTTCAAATCGAGGTAAGTGTTTTGGCTTAGAAAACTTGATGCTTCCATGGGAGTATGCAGTTCTAAATTATGTAAATAACTCGAAGTTCAGAGTAATAAACACCTTCACCATAAACAACATTAAATAAATAAACACGATTACTGCGTGCTCGCTGGCACAAGTATTTTAGCCAGTCTTCATACATGATCTTAAGTGTTATTAGGACACTAAACCCTCCAGCAAGCAAACAAATTGGCAGCTGAAAAGAAGAAGGGGCAAGAGGCATAGTAGCACACCCAGCAACACACCACCAGGGGTGGGCCTGGCTCGGAGGTGGACGGGGGACGGGGGTAGGGAGCGGGCAGGGGGCGGGGGAGGGGCGGGGAGCGGACGGCGGGAAGCTAGGAGGGGGTCAGGGGGTCAGGGGGTCAGGGGGTCAGGAAACAGAAGGGTACTAATACTATATGGAATTGGGAGTGTGGCTAACATTCCAGCTTGTAGGATATCGTAACTTTCAGTCGGCTGGTCACGTGGTCGGTGGGCGATGACCGCTGTGTCTCGACACCAAAATCCACCGTCCATGCAGCGGCGGGCCATTGCCGGAGGTGCATTTAGGAGACGGCCGAGGCTTACCCATTGAAGGCACCGAAGGCGGGCCGGGGGCGGGGACCGAGAGCAGGAAGGCGGGAGGAGGAGGGTGGAGGGCGGGAGGAGTAGGGTGGAAAGCGGCGGGCGGTGGGAGGGAGGGGGGGGGGGGCCTGTCCCCCTTCCCGGGCAATGGGTTGGTGAATGTACAGGTCACGTGGGTTGGCCCGACAGCAGGAGGGGCCTCTTCCGGGAACAGCTCCAGTAGGTCCCCGCCCGAAGAATAATATAGCCCCGGTGCGGATCTACACGTGTACCCCGGCGGCACTGCCATGGAGCCCGGTCGGCTTCCCTATGGACCCCCGCCCTCCCTCCCCCGTCCCCGCCAACCAGCCAACTCCACCACGCAGCCATCCTCAAGTCTTGTGGGCGGGTGGGTGCCATATGTCGAGGTGTCGGTGTGGGTGTGAGTGGGGGAGAGTGGGGGAGAGGAGAGTCCTTCAGAGCAGCTCTGAGTAGGTATGTAAGCCTACCACCCACCCACCCACAAGGATGTGGGTGTTGTGTGGGTGTGGGTGTGGGTGTGAGTGTGAGCAAGTATTGGTGCAACTGTGTGTGGGCATGACTGTGAGTGTGGGTGGAGGTGTGGGTGGACGTATGGCTGTGGGGATGAGTGTGGGAGTAGGTGAGTTTATGGATGAGTGTGGGTGTAGGGGTGTGCCTGGATTGTGAGTGTGGGTGTGGGCGCGAGTGCTTGTGTGAGCGTGAGTGGAGGATATGTGTGTGTGGGGGGGGGTGTATGGAGGCAGTGTGTGGGGGTGAGGATGTGTGTGGGTGTGTGTGGAGGATGTGTGTGGGGGTGGGAGAAAGCTGTATTTGGGAGTGGGGTGGGTGGAGGCTGGGTTCGGTGGGGTGGGTGGTGGGTTGAGACAGTCTGTGGGATTTGGGGCGTGTATGTGGGGGTGGGGTGGGTGGAAACAGTCTGTGGGGTTTGGGTGATGTATGTGGGGGTTGGGTGGGTGGAGACAGTCTGTTAGGGTTGGGTGGGTGGAGACAGTATGTGGGGGTTGGGGGATGTATGTGGCGGTGGGGTGCGTGGAGAGAGTATGTGGGGGTGGGGTGGGTGGAAACAGTCTGTGGGATTTGGGGGATGAATGTGTGGGTGGAGACAGTCTGTGGGGGTTTGGGGCATGTATGTGGGGGTGGGGTGCGTGGAGAGAGTCTGGGGGGGGGGGGGTGGATACAGTATGTGGGGTTTGGGGCATGTTTGTGGGGGTCGGGTGGGTGGAGACAGTCTGTGGGGGCGGGGTGGGTAGATACAGTCTGTGGGGGTTGGGGCATGTTTGTGGGGGTGGGGTGCGTGGAGAGAGTCTGGGGCGGGGGGTGGATACAGTATGTGGGGTTTAGGGCATGTATGTAGGGGTGGAGTGGGTGGAGAGAGTCTGTTAGGGCAGGGTGGGTGGAGACACTGACTCGGAGCAGCTCTGAGTAGCTCTTTACGTGTGGAGTTGGCGGGGTCCCACCGTGCCTTATCGGGGTGTTATCGCCTGTCGCAGCCCGCTCAATATAGCAGGCTGCTTAGTTGCTATATGCAATTCCAAGCACGAGGCAAGGGCGCCCAATGGAGACCTGTGGGATTTATCCCCACCCCTCACCCACACCCACACCTACACCCACACCCTCGCCTTCCTCAGCGAAGGGCTTAAGGCACTTTGGTACAGGGGACATGGGCTGTATACGGGTCAGAAGGCGTGTACCTTATATCGTATAGATGCTCGTTTCTATGCGACGCTATTAACCCTTTTGTTGCTGTTGTGAATTCAGCAGAACATGTGTCCATGATTTGAGAATATATCACGATTTGATTGGATTATAGACCCTTTTCTAAGAAACATTCGCAGTGCGCCGTTACCCACAATGGTAGTCTTTCCCACTGAAATCAGAGGACAGGTTGCTGGTGAACATCCTCTATTAGTATTAAGACATGTTGTACACAGTCCATCTAGTGCGCAGTGATCGTGCACCCACATCAGTTCTCGCTACCGCCGTCAGAGGGCGGGTTGGTAATGGAAATGTTGATATCAGGATAGACATCGACGTGTGAGAATGCGCGCTCATGTTGACTTTATAGTGGTGCCGCACTTTAGGAACATGTCCCTGATATCCCACTCACTCACATTATCCTCATACTGATCAAGCCAGTCCTTGCCCTATCCTATTAATGCTGAATCCCAGGTTGGGTCGCGACAAGTATAATTTGTTGTTGGTAAATTCATTGATTTTACTCGGCTGGGGTTCAAACCCACTAACCTCCCAAAGCGGGAAGCCATATAGTGGTCATACCGATTAGGCCAAGGCGAAAGGTGTGGAGTTGAAGGGTAAATATCCCACACACTATTTTGATAGTATTTACCTAATATTGGTGAGTTTTGCGCCATAGCAACATCTAATGTCATATCAGGATGGGTACCGACTTGTGACAGTGAGCACTCATGGCGACTTTATAGTGCTGTCCCACTGGGAGATCAGACCACCAGCACCATGACCTGATATCCCACTCAGTCACATTATCCCAACACTGCCCTATCCTAATAATGTCAAGCGCCTGGCTAGGAAGCGACAAGTATACACTTTTAAATAAATGGGTTGACTCAACCAGGGTTCGAATCCCACGATCTACCAAAAGGTGAGACGGACATACGCGCAACTCATTCGGCCATCCGGTCTGGTCAGATAGTATTTAGCTAATGCAAATATATCTAGAAAAGTTCAGGCGCAAAACCATGTAAACGCCGATAAAATAAAAAAAGTAGTTTAAATAACAGATTTTTTACCAGAAAATAATTTTAACTCTCAGTAATTCCACTTTCCGTAAGATCACATGGTTATGGAGCAATGAACTAAAGAATGGGAATCTAAAAAGAAAACTTGTTGAAGGTTTGATTCCAATGTTTATCCCCATTCTTCGATTGGCGTTTATCTGGTTTTGCGCCTGAACTCTTTATATATATATATATATATATATATATATATGAACCTGTGACTGGATGTGCGTGTCACTGTGTTCAGTGGTGTTTACTGGGTGAATTCCTCATGGATGTACAATAGCCGCCCATACCAATACATTGTGCATTTAATGAGTCCCCCGGGAAATTTAACTTAAACCTAATAAATGGAGAAGAAGAAGCTTGCCCACAAAAAATACCCGGCGTTGATGGGATGGGGGGAATTTATGGATGAATGAACAGCAGTGTCTATTACATGTATGGGAATTGGGGGCCGGTGGTGGGGGTGTGTCCAATGATGAATGCTGGGTAATTAGGCTGCTAAAAATGGAAATGTCTAAAAGAGAAACGGATAGCTGCGATATATATATATATATATATATATATATATATATATATATATATATATATACATATATATATATATGTGATGTATAATGCATTATGCGAGTATAAATGCAAGGGTAACATGTACATCCTATATTTCCTTGTGCACATTGGTGGAGCGCCCCCCCCCCCCCCCCCCCCCCCCCCCCCCCCCCCCACACACACTCCCAGCTGTCGGGTAATTGCCGGGCGGCACCCCGTCGCGTCACACTCTAATCTTACATACAAGCAAGAGATACATATAGTTGGAACCAGATAGTCTCTGGCTGGTATCCCTCTTCTGTTTAAGCAAACCAGAAGCATTAAACATAGTAACATAAATCAAAATTTCTGACCGACTGCAAGACGTTTAGCAGAGGTCTCACCACACTCGCCAACACTGGAGTCGTGCTTACCTGATTGGAGCAGAACCAGCGGCTTGGCTGGTGACAGGTGAGATAGCACATACGGCACAGCGCCCATGAACCTACAGTGGTAGGCACATACAAGGCAGTCCTGACTAAATAATATGTTCATAACAATTCATACCAATACACATGTGCTACAGGTGTGAGGCAGAGCCAGGCGAGGAAGAAGGACACAGGTGGCAGCACCAGGCGATGCAGAAGGCCTGATCAGTCGATGAGTAGAGGGGTGTCATTATTTGATGTTGTTTGTTTGTTGTTGTTTTACGTCCTAGCAACATCTAAGGTCATATCAGGACGGGTACCGACTTGTGACAGTGCGCACTCATGGTGACTTTATAGTGCTGTCCCACTGGGAAACCAGGCCCGCTGGCACCATGACCTGGTATCCCACTCAGTCACATTATCCTGACACTGAGCACACCAGTCCTTGCCCTATCCTAATAATGCCGAGCGCCTGGCTAGGAAGCGACAAGTATCAATTTTAAAGTCATTGGTTTAACTCGACCGGGACTCGACCACACGACCCCACGATCTACCAGCACGGGAGACGGACGCTCTAACTCATTCGGCCATCCCGTCTGGTTATATTTGATGTAGAGTCAGTTGACATGAACTTTCATAGATAATCAGTTTCTGGGTAATTATTCTTGTGTTATTGCTTTTGCATCACATGTATATACTACACACATACTGAGGAAGCCATACTCTCGCCCGGTATCAGTTAATTAATTGGCTTCCATCACATAAGATAGTAAACCAATAAGTATACATTATCTGTGTGAATGCCTATGGTACACAGTCGGTATGCAATTAATTTTCCTTCAGAAAATGACTCCCTGTTTTGATCGATAATAAGCGACATTTGTAATATATGTGACCCTTGTCGTAACTGCGGGGGCCTGCTCTCGCGGAGTGCGGGGGCGGGGAGTCCATGTGGTAAAGTGAAAGCTAAGAATAAACCAGTCTTGAATCTCCACTTGCCGTGTCGTTACTTGCTATTCGTTACATGGTGTCAGACTTTCGCGAACCCACGGACATGTCTTTAACAGGGTTAAAGCCGCCAGGACCATTATCCCTACAGGGTAACTTGGCTTTGAACTGGAGATCGTGGCTCAACGCATTTCAAATCTATTCGACATCCTCGGGCGCGTCTAGTAAAGGTGAAAAGATACAGTGTTGCGTGTTTCTACATGTAGCGGGTCTGCAAGCGCAGAAACTACATCAAACATTTAAAATTAGAAATGAGGACAAGGACAAGATTCAAGTGCTGATTGACGCATGTGAAGATTACTGTATTGGCCACACGAACATAACAGTAGTGCGATACAAATTTAATTCGTACAATCAGTCAGATGAAAGTATAGATGCATATATATGTGAGCTGGAACACCGTATTGGACTATGTGACTATGGAGAGATTGAAGACTCCATGTTATGTGATTGACTGGTCTGTGGAGTCAAGGATAACAAGTTAAGAGACAAGTTACTACAAACTCCCAACCTTACTCGAAATCAATGTCGTGACATGTGCCGAATCAGTGAAAATTGTCACGTTCATCTGACTAAGAATAAGGAAATTGAGGAAAGTGTCGACAGTATCGGAGCGTACAGTGCGACACCGCAGCGGCGGTCCCGGTACACAGCACCAGCACCACGTGATCGCGCATGGGCAGAACGCCGCCCACCTTCAACAACAATGCGGAGTCAATTTATCGGAGAGCTGACGAGTAATGAAAATAAACAGCACAGCCTCTGGTACGCCCCATTCAAAATTCAAAACAAACAGATTAAATTCAAGCTTGACTCCGGCGCCCAAGCAAATATCATATCAAAAGACATATACAACAAAATGCAGAATGTCGTGCTGCATCCATCAGCATGCTGCCTGGTCACATACTCCAGAGAGCGGATCCGTCCGGAAGGAGAAGTACACCTAGAAGTTGGAGGAAAGTCACTCTGTTTCCAAGTCACAATGGCTGGAAGTCCAATCCTGGGTAAAGACGCGTGCATGGAACTGAAGTTAATACGACGCATCAATGAGGTCAAGTTCGCAAGACTGAGGACCAAACAGACAACGGTTCTCCAAAAGGTGCCACAGGAGGAAGAGACGAGCAACACGGATGCAATCAATCTGGTAAATAAATATTGTGATGTATCCGAGGGTTTAGGCACGATCAAAACTAATGCAAATATATATGTTGATAAATCTGTAACGCCATGTGTAGACCCTCCTCGTCGCATCCCACACGCTGTCGCTGAGAAAGTTAAAAACGAGTTAGACAATATGTTGAAGCTAGGTGTCATTGGTCGTAATGCTCGCATTGCGTTTGATGCGAGGGAAGGAAGAGACCCTCCCCCCGCCTCCTGCCGCTGCCCGGCTTTCTCACCTTCCCTGTCATCCCTCCCTCAGCTTTCTCCCACCTCGCCCTTTCTCTCTCCCTGCCCCGCCGGCTTTCTCACCTTCCCCGCTGCTCGCCTCCCCGCTCCCTCCCTTATAAGGCCGCCCTCCGGCCTCCCTCAGCCACTCGCTTTCCAGCCGTCCTCCTTGCACAGCCTCTTTCTTCTTTGGCTATCTCCACCTCAGACCTCTCTACAAACACATCATGCCTGGCAGCGGCAAAGGGAAGGGACGCCGGGGAGAACGGAGGGCCGCCATGGGCACGCCAGAGGCCGCATCACCTGCCGACTCCACCCCGGGCTCCCCCCCGGCGCCTAGCAACCGCCCCTCGGGCGACTGGGCCGTGGGCATCGACGCCAACACGGCGTCCATCCTACGGGCGCTGGAGCGCATCACAACACGCCTCGACGCCCTCGACTGTGGCAGCTCCCACGGCGCCGAGGAGACGACCCCATCCGCAGCGAGCCGGAGCACGGCCACGCCTCACCGCCCACCCCGGCGCCTCGGGCGCACGTAGTCCGGGGGGCCCTCCCGCCGCCTCCACCTCAAGCACCGCTCCCGGGGGCGATCCATCCGCAATATGAGCGGTATACACGCCACACCGCCCAGTTGCCGGCTCCCTCGCCCCCTGCCTACATCCAGGATGCAGTCGACCACACCCCGGCATCCGCGGCCGACACCGTCAGGGAGATCCTCACGTTGGCCGAGGCACGACACGCCGGGAGGAGAAAAGGTATTTCCCCCGATTACATTTTTTCCTCCGACCTTGTCGAGAGGGGACCCAAGCGGAAACCGGTCAAGCGGGGGGAAGCGACCAAGGATGAGTACAGCCTCGCCCTCCTCACCCTCATCAGCCACCCAGCCTTCCCCGCCCACTCCCTCCCAGGCCTGAACCATCACGCCCTTACAGTGCTACGGGACAACCTGGTCTATCTGTGGCCTACCGTCCGCCGCTACTCGGAGACCGTCTTCACGTGGATAGCGGACAGTAGGCTTCCCCATGGATGGCACGACCCGGTCGCTCTCAACATGGTCAGGATGGAGTTCCTCACCATGCCCGCCCCTCAAGCCGCCCCAACAGCCACCCGAGCCGCAGACCCAGCTCGACCCCGGCCCCAGCCCCGGACCCAAGCCGACACCCGGGTCCCCTATAGCAGGGAACTCCACGGGGCCCCCTGCAACGCGTGGAACCGCGAGCCGGCCTCGTGCGACCGGGCCGCATCCGGGGAGGCTCACGGTGAGGCGGGGGCAAGGGAGCGGCACACGTGCGCGTACTGTGCCAACGTCCGGAAGGTGCTTACAATGCACAGTGAGGCCGTCTGCATGGCGAAATGCGCACATGAGCGCACGACCCCGGCCACCTCAGCGGATTTTTAGTCCGCCGGTGCCCCCCGGCCAGCCCGGAGGGCCATAACCGGCCTACTCCCCAGACTAAAGCCGACAACCTCACCACCACCACCACCGACCCCGACGCCCACTCCCTCACCAACTCCTGCCCAGACACCTGCCCAGACAACGCCTCCGGCTCCCAGCCGGACTCCCACCGGACCGTCCGGAGCACCACCGGCTCCCCTGAAACACGGCACAAGCACCAACGCCCAGGCGCTGACCAACACAGCACCACCAACACAGCCGGGGACCATCACCCCGCCCGTAAGGCTCCCATCGCCTCCCACGACCACTCGACCGCAGACACCACCGACGCCGACCTCCACCTCTCCCCCAGCGATACCGCCTTCCTCAACCCCCCCGACCCCCCTGACCCACCCCCTCCCCCCCCCCCGACCCTCCCCCCGCCGCGGCAGACAACCTGGACGAGCCCACCGTTGACGTCGTCGACCCCCACATCCAGGACACCCTCCCCGCTGCCCCCTCCTGCGGCCCCACCCCCGCCCACTACCGCCCCACCATCCTCTCCACCTGGCCTCACACCTCCGGTGCGGCGTGGGCCCGGTACCCCACCTTCACCAACATCTACGCCGCCCTCCGGGAAGCGGAAATCCCTAATTTTTTGGCCGCCCGCATCCCCCTCCCCTCAGGCCTACACATACCCGCCTGGCGTGCCCGCCTCCGGAACTACCCCGACCCTGCCGTCCTCGACTTTCTCGAGGTCGGCTTCCCGTCCAACTACTCCGCCTCAACCCCTCCTCGCCCCACCTTTTCCAACCATCGGTCGTAATGCTCACATTGCGTATGATGCGAGGGAAGGAAGAGACCCTCCCCCCGCCTCCTGCCGCCGCCCGACTTTCTCACCTTCCCTGTCATCCCTCCCTCAGCTTTCTCCCACCTCGCCCTTTCTCTCTCCCTGCCCCGCCGGCTTTCTCACCTTCTCCGCTGCTCGCCTCCCCGCTCCCTCCCTTATAAGGCCGCCCGCCGGCCTCCCTCAGCCACTCGCCTTCCAGCCATCCCTCCCTGCACAATATGTTGAAGCTAGGTGTCATTATAACTTAGAACAAGTCTTTATAAGAGCACGAGAAGCAAATTTGAAATTGAATCCAAAAAAATCACTGATTTGTCAAACTCACGTTAATTATGTTGGGCACAACAAGAACTAATGCCAAATGCAGAACGCGTACAAGCAATTAATGATATGGTTGAACCCACTGATAAAGCAGGCATTCAAAGTTTTTTGGGAATGGTCGCATACGTCAGCAAATTTATTCCGAGAGTTTCCAAAATAACCAAACCATTATGTTCAGTGCTCGGTAAAGAAATAGCATGGCACTGGCAACATGAACAGCGTGAGGCATTTAACTTGTTAAAGAAACTATTGATATCGGCTCCCGTACTGCAATATTATGATGTAAATGAAAAAGTGACTCTACAAGTAGATGCGTCTAAGTCCGGTCTAGGAGCTACGTTATTTCAAAGGAATAGACCTTTAGCTATGGCGTCAAAAGCTCTAGACGATACACAAGCAAACTACGCAGTCGTAGAGAAAGAGCTTTTGGCGATTTGTTTTGGGTGTGTAAAGTTTCACGAGTATGTCTATGGGAAAGAAATTACTGTTGAAACTGACCATAAGCCATTGGTAAACATAATGTCCAAGCCACTATACATGTTGTCGGCAAGAATGCAGAGAATGCGGATGCGTCTGCAAAATTACAATATCAATGTCATACATATAAATGGATATCACATGTATTTTGCAGATGCACTATCGAGGGCACACACTGCTAGCACCGCGCCACATGACCTCTTCGACAACCAGTTGTCCGTAGCCAGTTTCGACATAGCACCAAACATACTACGTGTAGAAAACGCCACACGAACAGATGACACGCTACAGGCGGTGAGACAATTAGTCAAAACTGCTTGGCCTGCGAGTAATAAAAAACTGCCACCAAACGTAAGACCATTTGCCACATTTAAAGATGAAATAACGATAGAAAATAACATGTTATTCCGAGGCAGTCAAATAATAATACCAAAAACGCTACAGAGAGAATTGTTACAAATCCTACATGAAACACACATGGGAATAATTAAATCCAAAAAACTGGCCCGTGACAATGTGTTCTGGCCAGGCATGAGCAAAACATTAGAGGATATGATAAGTAGATGCACCACATATCAACAACACCGAAATATGCCACATGCAGAACCGTTGATATCACACGAAATACCAAACGGTCCTTTTCGGAAAATTGGAGCCGACTTATTTCAAGTTGAGAGCAAAACGTATCTGTTGGTAATCAATTACTATTCAAAGTTCCCAGAAGTCAGAGAATTAGCAAGCACCACCAGCAAAGACATAATTCATTCGCTGCTCGAAATATTTGGTACTCCCGGAGTCCTGGAAATACTCATTTCCGACAACGGCCCGCAATTTGCGAGTCAGGAATTAAAAAATGTTGTGAGCAAATATGGATTTAACCACCAACAGTCCAATCCCCACTACCCGCAAAGTAATGGACAAGTAGAGCGATATGTCCAGACTATCAAAATATTAATGAAAAAAGCGCATGCTTCAAATGTAAATTACAATCTGGCTTTATTAAACTACCGAAATACGCCATTGGGTACCATTGATGCATCACCGGCACAACTATTAATGAACTGAAGACTGCGTTAAAAAATACCCACCACCAAAAATCATTTAAAGCCTTCCGTTCCTAAGTCTAAAACAACCGAAATAACAAAACTGCAAAAAATACAACAAAAATACTATAACAAACGAGCGGGCAAGGAACATGTGACATTAGAAAAAAAGATACTGTCAAATACATAACTCATGAAGGAAAGTGGGCTGATGGGAAAATTTAAAAAATAAATGCACCAGGTCCACGAGATTATGAGATAATGAACCGGCACGGGAACAAAATAAAACGCAATCGAAAACACATATTCAAAATGCCACATGTAAAACAGACCGCAGTAGTAAAAACGCTTGCACCGCCTGACCGCAAAACAATCCAAAGCACAGAACCACCAACGAAAAGTTACGTAATGGCCCTGTCACACTACGACGTGACTACGTCAGCGTAGGCAGAACGTGAAAATAATTATATTACGTCGACGTTATGGGCGTAATATGCAAATTGTGGACGTGAGCGTAACGTGAAAGTAACGTGGGTGTACGTCGTGACCTTAGCTGTAACGTGACAACGTTAGGGGGGAGGGATAATTGGCGACGTGACCGGGCGTTAGTGTAACGTGAGCGTAACGTCGCCGTAACGGGTGCGACGTGGACGTAACGTGACCGTAACGCCACCGTAACGTGACCGTAACGTGACCGTACGTGACCGTAACGTGACCGTAACGTGACCGTAACGTGACCGTAACGTGACCGTAACGTGACCGTAACGTGCAAAACGCTGCCCACACGTTGCTCCCACCCGGGCCGTCGGTCTGACGTGACATAACGTGACTCTAACGTCATTTACGTTGCTATAACGATCGCGGAACGTCAACCTAACGTCATTGTCACGTCATCCCAACGTAACGGCTTCACGTTGAGATACGTCGAAAGTTTTGAACAGGTTCAAAACCTCGACGCGCGCCGATGTAACACGACGTAACATGACGTAGCTCGACGTCACTCTAACGTCATTATGACGTCATCATAACGTGACCCAACGTACGGCAACGTAATGACGAAAAATGATCACGTTAGGCTCACGTTGGCTCGTTACGTCGTAGTGTGACAGGGGTATTACAAGATTCGGTAGAGTAGTGAGAGAGCCAATCAAACTAGGCACTGTCACATACCCGAAATACCGTAAGCAATCAGACCCAATCCGAAAATGACAAGGCGACGCGAAAGCAATTAGGCACGTGCACCGGCATGGCCAGCTGCAACAAATCAAACCGGAAAACATCTCGAACCTATTGTACTATTCTAGGATACAACAATAAACTGTATAAACACACGTTAGTCGAACGCCGTAAAACTTATATTTCAGATGAAAATGACAATGTTAGGGTAAGATTGATAATGAATTGTTGAAAGCAGAGACTGCATATACCAAGACATAGAAAGTTATTCGTACTGACCACATGTCATATATAGACACTACATCCGTAGACGATATTGTTAAATATTAAGTGTTACTTATAAAGAAAGTTGTTAGAGTTAAGTTTTTTGTTAGCCATTGTTTTTTTGTTTTTTGTTTTTTTTCTCGTCTTTGTTCTTTGTTTTTTTTGCTACTGTTGTCATTGTTGCGGTGTTGTTTAGTTTCAGTGTTACACACATGAACAAACACAGCTGTTATCGATAACTGGATAAATAACAGGGCGAAATGATGTACAAATGCCCCGAAGAGTGTTACTTTGAAAAAAAAAAAAAAAGGGGAGATGTAATATATGTGACCCGTGTCGTAACTGCGGGTCGTGCTCGCGCAGAGTGCGGGGGCGGGGAGTCGATGTGGTAAAGTGAAAGCTAAGAATAAACCAGTCTTGAATCTCCACTCGCCGTGTCGTTACTTGCTATTCGTTACAACATTAGACCCGATCAAATGTTCACTCCGACGACAGGTTTGTTGGTCATATTTTAAAGGTTTATTCCTGTAGATATCTGAACAGTGTAGTGATGTGCACTGACTTAATCCCCGAGGTTAAACCCCACATGCACAGCTAGGCGTGAGTAGGTTGCAATGATTGAATAAGGGAACACTATATTGACTAATGGGTAAGAACCTAACCCCGGTAATGTGTGGGTTCGACTTCTGATCTACACGCAATATTTTCCATTAAAAAAAACCACCATTTCCAACAATATGATAGGTGCTATGTTTTATATGTTGCATGTCGTCGGATTGGGCTTCTTAATCGCGGCTGTATTAGATTTTAAAAAATGAAAACAAGTTCATCTGTAAATAAAAGATTGGGTTACATTACGGTACCAACCGAGAAAGCGGCGCAATGGTGATAACGGATTTCTTATATTGAAGAAGAAATTACATTCTCTGTAATATAAGTTAAGAAAATAAATATCCAACCAAGATGCCCCAAAGTGGGTTTGTCTTCTCAACTGCATAATGCAGTTAAAACGCTAAGTCTCTTAGCCAATCAGGATGAAGCCAATGCGTTCTAGCTACCCATTAGGCTATCCCTCTCAATCATGTTGCCAGGACGTAAAACTCCAACAACCAACCGTCCCATCCCATTTACCCCCGTCCCCAAAGGAATTCAGACAGCACCCATGTACAGGTGGACTGGTACCGGAGCGCCGCCTATCGGATCGCGGGGATAAGACCAGGAAGCAATCTCAGCGTCTCGGTCCTGGAGGCAGGGTGCCGGCCTGAAGGGGCCGCCTGTAATGCATCTGCCAATACGTGTGCGATTAGCTATCTGGTACCCGGCCGAACGCTTCAGTCTTGAACACCCGCTGCCCGCGCCTCGGCTCCTATAGTACTAGTGGCAGCGTCACATTGTGAAACCTGGCGTACGGCGTATAGTATACGCCGAGTAAACAATGCGCCGGCGGACATTTGGTTGGTTGGTTGTTGGAGTTTTACGTCCTGGCAACAATCTACAGTCATAGCAGGACGGGTACCGATTTGTGACAGTGTGTACTCATGGTGACTTTATAGTGCTGCCCCAATGGGAAATCAGGCCACCGGCAGCATGTCTCAATATCCTGACACTGAGCTAACTAGTCCTTGCCCTATCCCAGTAATGCTGAGCACCGGGACAGGCATCAGTAAGTATCAATGTTGTAAATCATTTGTTTAACTCGACTGAGAATCGAACTCCCGACTTTCCACTAGGGAAGCGTTCGCTCCACCGATTCGGCCAACGCGTCCGGTTCGGCGCACACTCCCCAATGTTCTCGCATTGAATTGCTGATTTTCGATTGGTTAGTTTTATGTTTTTTGGGTGTTTTTTTTACTTATGTTCAAGTATCCGAATTCATATATCTCGGACAAAAGATTACAAATGATGGGAGATGTGAGGAAGAAATTAAAAGAAGGATAACAATAGCCCGAACAACATTCTCCAAAATGTATAGAGTGTTAACATCAAGTAAGATATTAATACAAACAAGGAAGCGTATTCTTCAGTGTTTTGTGTGGTCTACTCTAATGTATGGGGCTGAGACATGGACAATCTCTAAGAAAATGTACAAACGTTTAGCAGCATTTGAGATGTGAACTTATCGAAGGATGATAAAAATATCATGGACAAAGAAGATCACCAACAAAGAAGTTCTTAGAAAAATTAAAAATAAGAAAAGCTTGTTTGCCACTATACAGACAAAGAAACTTATTTATTTTGGCCACATCATTCATCAGAGTTCAATATACCGTACATTGTTGGAAGGGAAGGTGAATGGCAGCAGAGGGAGAGGGAGACCAAGAACATCATGGTTTACAAATATTTCACAGTGGACAGGCTTGAATTATTCACAGTCTATCAGAACAGCACACCATCGGGACAAGTGGAGAACCATTGCATCCAACCCTCGACTAGAGGACGGAACTATTGATTGATGATTGAGTTTTATGTTAGTAACTGCGATCTCAGCTTTCTCACCACCTCATGTTGGACGAGTGTCACGTATATGGGATTCTTTAAGAGATAATTAATCTAAGTCGGCGATTTTCCGGTAATATATGAAGGGTCCAGGCGGAACAACCGATATCAACTTAGATAGTATCAGGAGGTAAAACTCCAACAACCAAGCAACAACCGACAAATGCAATCTGGGCCAACGTGAAATCATGACTATCATGTTGGAACTGAAGCTGCCATCATTCTGATAATCAAATCCATTGTTTGTGTTCACAGAAGCTGCCACGTCCCCTCTATAAAATGTCCTACTCGATATGACATATTTTAACTGGAAAGTGAAAACAATAAATTCAATTTGACAAAAAACAAGTCAAATGGATTTGTCGGTTTTTGCACCTGAACTCTTCATACTGACAAGATCCCCCTTGAATGCAGATAATGAAAACACTTACTCGGTGTGTGTTCCGTATTCTATTCACGTTGTCATTATTCATTTCGTTCTAGAACGAGGCTAGAGAAGCGTGCGCATATATGCCCGTTCAGAACGAGTAGTCCACAACTGGTTTGTCAAAGGCTGTGGTGTCGTATCTGTGGGAAAGTCCATATAAAAGACTCCGTCGTGCTTATTCCTCATTTCTCTTTCCTAGACTCTGCCCTTTCGATTTCTCCCAGGCACACTCCTTCCCCTGACCAGGGTAGTTGTGTTCTTGGGTGGGGCCCTTCACCTTTACGATTTCTCTGTCTTGTCCTTGTTGCTGGAACCACCGCTGCTCCCATCTTTACCTGCCTTCCTCGAACCCCTGCTGCTGAGCGGGTTCAAGTTCTCAACTACACCTACAGCCCAACTACCGCCAGACCGAAGAGATTCACTGCGGCCCCAATGCCTCGCCGTTACAATGTTGTTATGTAATGTAGCTTCTACAACACTCCCTACTGAAGTTAAATCTTCAACCAAAGATTGCGCCGATTTATCGGAGCCTCTCTACTAATGTTGCAGTTCTGCAACCAGTAACTGGTGTAAGGTTACAAACACCCCCAGTCATCGTATTGGAAAGAGTAGCCTGTGTGGCAGCAGTGGATTTACTCTAAAGAAATATGTCAGAATGACCATATGTTTACGTCCAATAGCGGATGGTAATCATCAATGCGCTTTAGAGGCATCGCTAAATAAAACAAACATTGCGCTTGTTCAGCGATGGTAGGAAGAATGTTCTCAAATATCTAAATAGGATGCTGATAAATTGTGCCATATATATATATATATCTATATATATATATATGTTTATATTACCATTAACAGTTGGTATGCCCAGTGTTATCGATGTATATAATATAAGTATTATCGATATGTGAGTCCCACCCCCCGAAGGGGTGGGGGGGGGGGGTGGCGGAGCATGATGGTACCCGCCCACTCCCCCACCCCCATATACGTATATTATATAGAAGTCTTAAATTTACATATATCGCAAATACTTATACCAGAATTATTCCTGTCATCTTTCTCCTTCTCCCGTCCTCTCCTCCCTCTCCTCTCCTTCCCTTCCTCTCCCCTTTCCCTCCTGTCTCTTTTCCCACTCCTCCTCGTCCGTCATCTCCCTCCGATCTCCCATGTTATCTCACCCTCTTCACCGCTCTCTCCTCTTCAACTCTCCTCTATCCCTTTCCTCTCCACCTCCTCCTCCAGTATCCTCATCTGCTCATGTCCCATCCTTGGCATCTTCCCTCCCATCCCATCCTCTCTCCGCTCTCCCATCTTATCCGCTCCTCTTCCCTGCTCTTTGACCTTAGATGTTGCCAGGACGTAAAGCTCCAACAACTAACCAATGAACCAATCATTCCTTTTCTCCCCTCCATTGTTCTCCCCTCCCCTCCTCTCCCTTCCTCCCCCGCGACCTCCTCCTTCCGCCCCTCTCCTCCTCCCCCTATGTAGAGGTCTATATATACGAAAGGGAATAACAGCTGACAATCAATAAGCTGCGCGCGTCGAACTGATCATGCGTGGCGCGTTTTAAAGAGTCAACATTCATCGTGACCAAACCACACTCACACCACCACACAACACAGTTGCACGGCTCCCTCTGTCTGACAGGAATCACGGTGGGAATAGGGTGCGGGCAGGAACCAGGAACCAGGAACCAGGGACCAGGGACCGGGAACCATGGACCAGGGACCAGGGACCAGGGAACCGGGAACCGTGAGCTCGGAGCAGGACATCCCAGATTTGAACGGCGCATTCGAAAGCTTTTAAAGGCCTGCTTCCCAAGACGCGCTTGACTGTCTTTGAAGGTCGGGACGATGGAGTCACGTGACATCTTCGGCTCAGAACCCGGATCAGCGTATTCCATTTTAAATGGCGCAATATCAGGGTGTGGCAGCCGGTGTCAGCGCCGCCAGATGCGGGGTCCCACGTGACCACAGCCCGGTCGCCCCCTTCTGTCCCCTGCCTCCCCCCCCCGCCCCCCCCCCCCCCCCCACCGCTCTTCCCTTCTGCCGCCCGCCGCCCGCGGCCCGCGGCCCGCCGCCCGCGGCCCGCCGCCCGCCGCCCGCCGCCCGCCGCCCGCCGCCCGCCGCCCGCCGCCCGCCGCCGCCGCCCGCCGCCCGCCGCCCGCCGCCCGCCGCCCGCCGCCCGCCGCCCGCTTCCCGTTAGTCCCCTCTACAGCTTAGGGGTGGGTGTGGTGAAGCTCTGTCGTCCTGGCAACATCTAAGTTCATATGAGGATGGGTACCAACTTTTGACAGTGTGCACTTATGACAATTTTATTGTGCTGCCCCTCTGGGAAATCAGGCCACCAGCACTATGACCCAATATCCCACTCAGTCGCATTATCCTAACAGTGAGCTAACCAGTCCTTATCCTATCCTATTAATGCCAAGCGCTAGGCTAGGAAGCGACTAGTATCAGTTTTATAAGTCATTGGTTTGACTCGACCGGGAACCGAACTCCCGACCTTACGCACTCGAGGTCCGCGCCTTACCGATTCGACCAGCGCGCCCGGTGGGGTGAGTGTGGTTCGGTCGTTGTGGGTGAGGGTGATGGTGATGGTGGAGGGAGGGGTGAGAGTGTGGGTGGGGGGTGAGGGTGGAGGTAAGGGTGGGGTGGGGTTGGCGGTGATGGTGTGTGTAAGGGCCAGTGTGGGCGTGGGGATGGAGTGGGGGGACAGGGTCCTGCTCGGTTCCACTTAATACCCATTTTCACCCTCACACATGTAATGTTATGTTAAATAACCGACTACACACGTTGACGTCTCGTTGCATAATGATGTTTATTCCAGTGCCTCACAGTCTGCGCTGTTCGCTGGTTCCTCCTGCACGCTCGCACCCGGCGTGTGCTGGCTTAAGACATACGTAACAACACACACCGACACCCTCACACTCACCCTCACCACACATACACACACACCTTCCCCCTGCCCCTCCACCCCATGATCACCCTCACCTTCACCCTTCTTCTCATGCTAACCCTCAGCGTCACCCACCCACACACACCCTGCTCCTCAACCTAACCACACATATAAAGACGCCCTCACCCCACCCTCACACAAACACACCTATCACAAACCAGCTATCACTTTCACCCCACCCTCACATACATTGACAAACACACCCTCAACCAACTATCACTTTCACCCTCATCCATTCCCACACAAACACAAAAACCCACACCTACACTCACACCCACACCCTCACCCTCAGTCCCACTTTCACCCTCACACCCTCACCTACAGACCTACAGACCTACACCTACACCCTATCCCTCACCCTCACTGTAACACACACACACGCACCCGCACTCTCACCCTCAGTCCCACTTTCACCCTCACACCCTCACCTACACACCTACACCTACACCCTGTCCCTCACCCTCACTGCAACAGGCACCCGCACTCTCACCCTCAATCCCACCCTCACCCACCCACCTACACCGAAACCCCTTCACACACACCCTCACCCTCAGTCCCCCTCACACACACCACACACACACACCCACCGCCACACAACACTCACGCTATCCAATTATCTCCTGTCCCCCCTGAAACCCACACCCACACCCACACCTCCACCTGTCGTGCCAGTCAATCAGCTACAGCAGTAGCTGGTGCAGAGAAAGGACAGGTCCACCTTTCTCCCTGCCTCTCCCTTCCCCCTTCTCTCCCTTCCTCTCCTCTTTTCTCCCCCTCCTCTCCTCCCCTCTCCTCTCATGTCCTCTCGCCTCCTCTCCTCTCCCGTCCTCTCCCCTTTCCTCCTCTCTTCTCCCTTCCGACCCCTAGTCACACCTCTATCCCCTCTTTTTCTATCCATCTCTCCTCCTACCCCTTCACCCTGCCTTGTCTCCATTCCACTTCCTTCAATTCCCCCCTACTTCGCCTCTATCCATGCCGCTCTCACATCCTCCCTCCCTTCCATCCCCTGCCAACCTGCTCCTGCCACACACTGGTACATGCCGATTTCTGTCGACGTATTTAAAACTGAGTGACGTGAAACGAAACTCCCGCCCCTAATTGCCACGTTCACATCCAACGCGGGGCCTCCTGTAGCACTTTCTTCCTCCGCTAACTCGTGTCAGTTGTTTTTAGCTACAGGAGCAGTCGAAAGTCTTCCCCACAAGTTTCTCGTGGTTTATCTGAGCTGCTCTTATAACCAGCCAGATCTATCTGTTGTAGTGAGCTGCTCATATAACCAGTCAGATCTAGCTGTTGTATTGAGCTGCTCATCTAACCAGTCAGATCTATCTGTTGTAGTGAGCTGCTCATATAACCAGTCAGATCTAGTTGTTGTAGTGAGCTGCTCATATAACCAGTCAGATCTAGTTGTTGTAGTGAGCTGCTCATATAACCAGTCAGATCTATCTGTTGTAGTGAGCTGCTCATATGACCAGTCAGATCTATCTGTTGTAGTGAGCTGCTCATATAACCAGTCAGATCTAGCTGTTGTAGTGAGCTGCTCATATAACCAGTCAGATCTAGCTGTTGTAGTGAGCTGCTCATATAACCAGTCAGATCTAGATGTTGTAGTGAGCTGCTCATATAACTAGGCACATTTAGCGGTTTAGGTGGGATGCTAATACTGTATATGTCCCAATAGACGCGCACTGCGCCAGTGCAGACACATGGATGCACGTCTATTCAAAGTTAAAGAATGTCATGGAATTGTTTTTGTTGTACCTCTGAAGTAAAGTGGGATTGTCTTCTTTTATATGCATTCAGTCTGAATATGATCGTAACTTTGTATTTGTTTTAGTCGTGCCTCTGGAATAAAGTGGCATTGTCTTATTTTACTTGCATTCAATCTGAATATGATCGTGAATTTCTGCGTGTTCTCAATCTTGAAATGGACGGGGAGGGGGGGTGCTTCTATTTGGTAGCGTGCTTCTATTGAGACATATACAGTATATAGTAAATCTGGCTGTTTAGGTCAGCTACTGATATAATCTGTCAGATCTAGCTGTTTTAGTCAGCCACTCAGATTAATACTCAGATTGAGCTGTTTTGGCGAGCCGCTCATATAAATGTTCAAATCTGGCTGCTTAGATCAGCTGATCATACAATTAGTCAGATTTAGCTGTTTTTGGTTAGCTGCATATTAAGCATTTTTTGGTGAACTGCCGTCATAATTAATCAGATACATGTGTTTTAAAAGCTGCTCATATAACTTTTCGTATCCAGCTGTTTTGGTGAGCTGTTCATATAATTAGTAAAATTCAGCTGTTTTGGTGAATTGCTCATATAATTACTCAGATGTAGCTGTTTTGGTCAGCTGCTTATATACTTACTCAGATCCAGTTGTGATGGTGAGCTGCTGATATAATTGCTCAGATGTAGGTGTTTTGGTGAGCTGTACATCTCCTATAATTTGTCAAATCTCTTTGTTCTGTTGACACACCAGGATAAAAATATTACTACTCCTAATACTACTAATAATAATAATAAGAGAAGACTTTCTTAAGTTGACAGTGCATTCTATAATATGAAAAGGTTTAGTTCTCTGAGCTCTAGCTTCTAATGGGGCTGTCACACTACGACGCTTCTCGCCGGCGACACGGCAACGTGTAGTGATTTTGGGCGATAATAAGTGAAACGTATGGACGCGCTGGGGGCGCGTTATGCGCGCGTCGGTACACGTCGGTACACTATCTTGGACGTTGACGGTCGGCGGACAACGTCGGCGCGCGTTATTGGTCGCTGATGGCCCTGTCACACTACGACGCTTCTCTCGGCGACCCGTCAGCGTTGAAAATGAAATCTTGCGCGTCGAGAAATGTCAAACTTTTCGGCGGTTTGGGGGAAAAGATCGGCGTCAGCGCGGCGCGTTATGCGCGCGCGGCCAACGTGTGTCGACGTGCTGGGGAAAAAAAAAAAAAAGTTTGGCGCGATGTCTTCATTTAACCTTAAATGTTGCTAGGGCCTAAAACAAAAACGGCCCAGTTTGCGCAACGCGTGAGCAACGACCCTCCCGCGCGCGTGCCGTCTTCCTAGCGTTCCCATAACGTTATTCCGGCGCGTCCAACGCAGCGCGACGCGCGCCGAACGTCCTTACCCATATATTTGCGCGCGCTGGCCGTCGCTGGTGGTTTTGGACATGTTCAAAACGATCGGCGACCAATAACGCGCGCCGACGTTGTCCGCCCACCGTCAACGTCCAAAATAGTGTACCGACGTCTACCGACGCGCCGATAACGCGCCACCAGCACGTCTCCATATTTCACCAAATATCGCCCAAAAACACCACACGTTGACGGGTCGCCGGCGAGAAGCGTCGTAGTGTGACAGGCCCATGAGTGTTTTGAACATGTCCAAAACCACCAGCGTCCTGCAACGCGCGGGACGAAATGGGTAAGACCGCTAGGAGGACGTTAGGCGCGCGTCGCGCTGCGTTGGACGCGCCGGAATAACGTTATGGGAACGCTAGGAAGACGGCGCGCGCGCGGGAGGGTCGTTGCTCACGCTTTGCGCAAACTGGGCCATTTTTGTTTTACGCCCTAGCAACATTTAAGGTTAAATGAAGACGTCGCGCCAAACTTTTTTTTTTTTTCCCCCAGCGGGTCGACACACGTTTGCCGCGTGCGCATAACGCGCCGCCCTGACGCCGATCTTTTCCCCCAAACCGCCGAAAAGTTTGACGTTTCTCGACGCGCAAGATAGTCCTTTCAACGCTGACGGGTCGCCGTGAAAAGCGTTGTAGTGTGACAGGCCCATAACAATCTTGTTGGCAGACATACTGTTTACCAACAGCTAAGAGCCATTGTTAGGATTATCTTATTACTCCCTCATTTGTTTCTAAAAAATAAATAGTGTAAATAAGTGAAATTAAACGTGGCCAAAAGACCAGTGCATAAGCCCTGAAGTAAGTTTGTTTTCAGCTGAATAGAATTAGTGACTCTCCCACCAACAACACCGCTTGTGTAACAAAGTGATTGGATGCTTGGTCTATCTTGTATAGACTAGGAAGTGACTAGTAAGTCTATACTAGTCACTTACCGTCTCGTAACTGGAGGAATTCCCACCAAGTGGTTCAATCAATTCTTGTAGCAGAGTGGTATGGCCCTTACAATTACCTATCGTTACCTGTATTCGACCAGGATGGATGTATCTCCGTCTGTACATACCTTCATTGCCGTGTGGCTGAGGTCACTGCGTGAGGGATATGAATGCACCACCCAGCTCGCCCTGTGACGCCATTTCGATATCGATCCGATGTCGGAACCTGCCTTGGAGCGATATCGGAACCAGATGTCGGTCCGACGCGATTTTTATCGTTGGAAATGGGTCTATTGACCATGGGGCAATGTTCGATACCGGCGGCGCGGGGATATATATGTGCAACATAATGTAAATATGTCAATATAAATACGCGGATGAATTGTTGTTTATTGTGTATGGAATATTGTATATATCAAATATAGTCAAATCCGGTGTGCCTGCCAGTGTGACTGCGGGGTTGGCTTGGATCTGTGGTGCCACCAGCCAGCCCTACTGCGTCTTCCAATCGTCTCGGTCAACTCTGCCTCACGACTTTGACTTTTGTATTTACCGGTAAGGGGCTTTTATCTCTGATTGCCATTGTGAGATAAAGTCTATTCTCAAACCACCATATATATGTGTCTCTCCAGGAGCTACTATTTATATATATATATATATATATATATATATATTTATAATGTCAGATATCCGATATCATTGGATATCAGTTACACGATTTCAGACAGAATTAACCAAATTGAGTTTGCCTATTGATTTATTGTTGATGGATTTCTGCATGTGAAAATAAATGACACAATTTAAACAAATCTAAAATTCAAAAAGACAACCAGACTAAATCTCGAACCAGGTACCTACATATCATTTTTGGGATGGGTAGGGCTATTTGGTTCAAATAAATAGTTCGTGGAGGAAAACGCAATTTAAGCACAATACTAAATGTTTAGTTTTGCACATCTAGCAGACATCGGGATTCTGATATCAAATGTCCGACCATTTTGCAACATTTCCCCCATATCAGGCTTCCGTTATCAAATTTCCTATAGTCGTGTCCAACATCTAACGGACGTCGTCAGACTTCCAGTGTTAAATCTCCAGTCCTTCTGCATCAGATTTCCGTCATCCGTAGCATCCCGACATCGGGCCGATGCACTTTGCGGGCTGGGCATCTTGCACCACACCACACCACCTATGTCTTCATACCGGACGCGGGCGCCGAATCGGTAGAGCTCGGACGGCCCGTGGCGGAAGGTTGGGAGTTCAATTCCCGGTCGAGTCAAAGCAATGACTTACAAAATTGATTCTTTTCACTTCCTAGACTGGTGCTCGGAATTATTAGGATAGGGAAAAGACTGGTTGGCTCGGTGTCAGGATAATGTGACTGAGTGGGATATTCGATCATGGTGCTGGTGCCCTGACTTCCCAGTGGGGCAGCACTGTAAATTTACCATGAGCGTTCAGGGTCACAAGTCGGTACACATCCTGATATGACCATAGGTGTTGCCAGGACTTAAAACTCCAACAACCAACTGCACCACACCACCTCTGTCTTCACTGACTGATGCCTGGCCATTGCGGCGTGGTCTCCCAATGTGGAAGCACTAAAAGTCGCCATGAGTGCGCGCTGTCCCAAGTCGTAGGCACCCGTCCTGATATGACATTATATGTCGCCAGGACGTAAAACTCCATCAACCAACCAGCCATAGCGAGCTGGGGGGCTGCTTAAGGAGGCGTCCCTGCACTTCCTGCCGGTCTTTCGGCGCTGATGATGTCCGGGGGTACCAGCCCGACCTGCTTTAAATGATATGAGTACTGATATGAACAGTCTCACCGTCTTGGTTCTAAATCGTGTATAATTATATTTATCTGATCGGATGGGTGTTTAGTTGCGTAGTACTCGTCAGATTGGTGTCAAGTGGTATGGTTGTCGTATGATTGGTCTTTAGTTGTATTGCACTAGTCTGATTGGTGTCTGTTGTATAGCCATGATCTGATTAGTGTCTAGTTATATTGCCATGATTTGATTGGTGTTTAGTGCATTGCACCGTTCTGATTAGTTATATTCCACTGTTCGGATTGGCTTCGAGTTGTATTGCAATGTTCTGATTGGGCTTTACTCGTATTGCAATGTTCTGATTGGTGTTTAGTTGTATTGCAATTGTCTGATTTGTATCTAGTTGCATTGTACTGGTCTGATTTGTGTCTAGTTGCATTGTACGGTTTCACGTTGTATTGCACTGGTCTGATTTGTGTTTAGTTGAATTGCAATGTTCTGATGGGTGTCTAGATGTATTGCACTGTTCGGATTGGTTTCGAGTTGTATTGCACTGTTCTGATTGGTGTCTAGTTGCATTCGACTGGTCTGACTGGTATTTTATTGCATTTACCTGGTCTGATTGATTTTTGGTTATATTGCCTTGTTGTACCAAATGAACAATTGTTCTGTCCTTCCCTGACTGACATGTAGTTCGACCGCCCCATTCTGGTTGCATTGTTCCGTCTGACTGATATCTAATTGCATTGTCCTGTTCTGATTGACAATTACTTACCCAACCACATTCAGACATCTGGTTGTACCCACTCTGACGTTTGTTGCACTGGTCTGTTATGTCTGACATTATCTACTTATATACCTACTGTGATGTCTGGTTACACCGCCCTGTTCTGTCTGATATTATCTACCTACATACCCACTGTGACCTCGAGCTGTGCCACCCTGTTCTGTCTGATATTATCTACTTACATACCCACTCTGACATCTGGCTTTACCGACCTGTTCTCTCTGATATTATTTACTTACATACCCACTCTGACATCTAGCTGTACCACCCTGTTCTGTCTGACATTATCTACTTACATACCCACTCTGACGTTTGTTGTACCGGTCTGTTATGTCTGACATTATCTACTTACATACCCACTCTGACATCTAGCTGTACCACCCTGTTCTGTCTGAAATTATCTACTTACATACCCACTCTGTCATCTGGCTGTACCACCCTGTTCTGTCTGATATTATCTAGTTACATACCCACAATGACATCTGGCTGTACCGCCCTGTTCTGTCTAACATTATCTACTTACATACCCACTCTGACGTCTGGTTACACCGCCCTGTTCTGGCTGACAGTATCTACCTACATACCCACTCTGACATCTGGCTGTACCACCCTGTTCTATCTGACCTTATCTACTTACATAACCACTCTGATGTCTGTTTGCACTGCCTTGTTCTGTCTGACATTATCTACTTACACCCCCACTCTGATGTCTGTTTGCACCGCCCTGTTCTGCCTGACATTATCTACTTACATACCCACTCTGACATCTGGATGTACCACTCTGTTCTGTCTGACATTATCTACTTACATACCCACTCTGATGTCTGTTTGCACCGCCCTGTTCTGTCTGACATTATCTACTTACATACCCAGTCTGATGTCTGTTTGCACCGCCCTGTTCTGCCTGACATTATCTACTTACATACCCACTCTGCCGTCTGGTTACACCGCCCTGTTCTGCCTGACATTATCTACTTACACACCCACTCTGCCGTCTGGTTACACCACCCTGTTCTGTCTGACATTATCTACTTACATACCCACTCTGAGGTCTGTTTGCACTGCCTTGTTCTGTCTGACATTATCTACATACATACCCACTCTGATGTCTGTTTGCACCGCCCTGTTCTGTCTGACATTATCTACTTACATAACCACTCTGATGTCTGTTTGCACTGCCTTGTTCTGTCTGACATTATCTACTTACATACCCACTCTGATGTCTGTTTGCACCACCCTGTTCTGCCTGACATTATCTACTTACCCAACCCCAGTCTGACATCTAGCTGTACCGAACTGTTCTGTCTGACATTATCTACTTACCCCGACTCATTCTAACCGACCAATCGACTCTAGTGCCACCAATCGGCCAGGAGTCCAAACCCCATACATCGGCCATCCAAAGCCGCCGCTCCTGCCTTCACCACCATCTTCAGCGTCAATATGGCCAAAGCACGCGCGAAGCAATGGCGGGCAGTCAGGGGACCCTTATACAGGATGACAGGAGCGCCTAGAAGATTAGGTTGGTTGTTGGGGTTTTATATCCTGGCAACAACGAAGGGGTTATCAGGACGGGTACCAACTTGTGACAGTGCACAATCACGGCAACTTTATAGGCTGCCCCACTGGGAGACCAGGACACCATCACTATGACCTGATATCCCACTCAGTCACATTATCCTGACACTGCACCAACCAGTCCTTACCCTATCCTAATAATGCTGAGAGCCTGGTTAGGAAGTAACAAGTATCAATTTTAAAGTCATTTGTTTGACTCGCCGAGGGTTTGACTATCATGGTCTACAAAAATGTCAACTCATTCGGTCATCCCATCTGGTCACACTTGAAAGAAAGAAGTGGCGCTGTCCATGCACGTGCTCAGGTGACACAAGACAAGACAGGGGGCAGGGGGAAGTCACGTGGGTTCAAAGCCTCCTTCAGGCACAATATTTCCCATATTAGTCACCATATTAGTAACAATGAAAGTCGAACTGGTGTTTTTAAAATAAAGCTGTTGCGAAATGATCGGACACTTTTACATCGGAGCCTGTCGTTGGTTAGAGTTGATCAAATTATCAGAAATATTACATGGGAAGCCCGACACGGGTTAGATGTTGAAAAATAATAGAACATGTTAGATCAACAGGCCTCAGGTAGCATAGATGTTGGAAGATAATCAGAACTTGTATAATGAAATTCAGGTATCATAAAACATCTAGTGAAGTGTTTAAATTGTTTTTTCCATCACGAATTTTGGTTACAATTCTATTTTAAAGTGACTCCTCAAAAGATAATGGTACATAATGCAAATAAACCAACCTGTACAAATCTTGACGTGATACACCTAGGATCAGAATAGCTCAGATGGGAGAATGAAGGTACCTGGTTCTAATCCTGGTCTGGCAGCCTTTGGTAAAAACTAACATTTTAAATATGTATTTTATTTAAATAAGTGATTTACAGATGCCCATTTACATCAATTATAAATGACTATTTTGGGATTTTTGTTTTTGTTTGGGTACATTAGTTGTTTAAGCAGGGGAAATTTCAGTTGCAGGTGATAGGTCTTCCTCATTCCACTGCTCCTTGCCCTACCCTAATAATGCCGAGCGCCTGGCTCTGAAGCGACAAGTATCAATTTTTAAGTCATTGGTTTGACTCGATCAGGATGCATACCAATTTGATTAATTATGTCTATGAAAGTGGTTAAATAACATCAAAAATCCATCATATAGATCGCCTATGAATCGGTATGTGACCTCATCCTGATATAGATGCAACTTATTTTATTTTAAATTATCCCAAGCGAAAGCAGAACAGCTTACAATGTTATAATAATGAAAGTACATTAGATATGAAGTAAATCATAACATTACCTAATTATAATACGGTGGGTTTTTGTAAATGGGAGGAACTAAAGTCATTCTGAGTATGAAATTTTAAGAAAATAGCATGAGTGTATCAGATTTTAATTGTTGTATTATCTTTGATTCCATATATACTGAAGTTACCCATGTTATGTCAAAATTGGCCATAGTGGGTGTTTTGCCTTGTTCATTGGTCATGAATCAATTTTTGACAATAGTTGCTCCCCCTCGGAGTATATTCAGTGTACACCTCTGCTATCTATAATTGAGGGGACCAGACGGGATGGCCGAATGAGGTAGAGCGTCAGTCTCCCATGTTGGTAGATCGTGGGGTCGTGGGTTCGAAACCTGGTCGAGTCAAACCAATGACTTAAAAATTGATACTTGTCATCCTAGCCTGGCACTCGGAATTATTAGGATAGGACAAGGACTGGTTGGCTCAGTGTCAGGATAATGTGACTGAGTGGGATATCAGGTCATGGTGCTGGTGGCCTGATCTTCCAGTGGGGTAGCACTATAAAGTTGCCATGAGTGCGCACTGTCACAAGTCAGTGCCCGTCCTGATATGAGCTTAGATGTTGCTAGGATGGAACACAACAACAAACAAACAAACAAATCTATAATTGAAAATGTCAGCATGATTATATGTTAGACCCGCGTGGGAGCAACAGAAGGTGAAAAGATCAATTACCCTGATTGAGACCTCGTCCCTTAAGGACCAAATACTTAAAGGGGAAGTAACATGACCAACGCAACTTTACTGATTCACAATTATCTCATCATCATCATAATTTACATATGGGAACAGAAGAGGACAAGGCAGAAATGGAAATAACAAAATTTATTGGAGAACATAACCTGCAGGCAGGTCGGTCTTGGCTGGAGAACATATCGGTATCGTGTATCGTGTCTCGTGTCATAGTTAAATGACCGTGATATTAGTGTGGTATCGTATAGAGTACCAATCAGATTAAATGATGTCAAGATAAGTATCAAGCATATCGAACAATGATTAATCAATTAGGAATGAGACTAGTTACATGTTGATAAGTTTAGAGGAAATGTTAGGATCAAGAAAGAGATGAGAGAGAGAATAACTAGCACAGACAACCAGCAGCCCTCAACCCAAAATAGAGGCGAGGGCTGATGGTACGGCAGAAATTACTGTCTGAGGAAGATAGGCGGAGACAGCATTACTACTCCACTGCCCCGCTTCATTAATCTTGGCTGGAGAACATATCGGTATCGTGTATCGTGTCATGAGTTAATTGACAATGATGTTATTGAGGTATCGTATAGAGTACCAGCAAGGTTAGGTCGGTCTTAGCTGGAGAACATATCGGTATGGTGTATCGTGTCATGAGTTAAATGAGAATGATGTTATTGAGGTATCATATAGAGTACCAGCATGGTTAAATGATGTCATGATAAGTGTCAGGCATATCGAACACTTGATTAGTGATTAGAGATGAGAGTAGTTAAATGTTATGTTGGGAGGAAAAATGGAAAGGTCAGGAAAGAGATGAGAGAGAAGAACTAGCACGGAACCAGCAGCCCTCAACCCAAAATAGAGGCGAGGGCTGATGGTAGCCCAGAAATTACTGTCTGCGGAAGGTATGCTGACACAGCATCACTACTCCATCAGGATGTCATAGACCGAAGGCCTCAGGATGTGGAGCCATGGTTCAGGCAGAATCTCTCATATGTTTGAAGGTGGAGGCGTTTGTTTGCCCAGGTGCCGCTAGACAGGGCCTCTGTCAATTCAGGAACTAGCTGGAGATGGTGACTCAAGCTGTACCATTTCGCAATGTGTTGCATCTTGCCCGCTATACTCTGGAGTTGCTTCTTCGAAGCAACCTGTTTGTCTTCCCAAGCCCGACAGTCAGTGAGGACTTCTGCAAGCTTCTCTTCTGGAATAGTAGCAATCGTTTTAGCTCATGTCACATATCACCTGTGTATTTAAAATGCGTGTGCGCCTATCAGTCCCGACTGGTTACTAGTAGGGTGGCGTACTACGGTAGCAGTGCGCAGTTATGTCGTTATATGAATGGAATGTTTATAACCATGCACCCCTTGTATCGATGCAAGCGTGGCTATGTGTAATATTATGACGTATGCATTTCTTAATTAAGAACATGTAGTGACAGCGGAGCAAGTACCGCAGACAATTGTGAAACCGCAAGACATGTAGCTTAATTTATCTATATTGCATTCAGGAGTGAAAAAATCTACACTGAAAATTATTGCATCAGTGACTATTAGTCTATCTAATACTACGTCAGGGCACTACAACCCTTGCAAGGCACAGAATATGGAGGCACGCATTTCAGTTCTGACTTGTTCCTAATATTCTTTCATGCTACCGGTACCAATGTGGAATTTTGTCATTGTGTAAACTGGAATGTTGAAGCCCTGCACCCCTATTATAGATGCGAGCGTGGCTATATTTAATATTATGAATTGTGCGTATCTGAATAAGGAACATGTAGTGGCAGCGGAGCAGGCATGCCAGGCAGCGCAGGAACTTGAGTCCCCACAAACATGCAGGTTACATTATCTAGGAGGGTATAAATATTGCATGAGCGGTAACTTGAAAACGTGGGTCAGGTACCATTATTTTAGCGAGTAGAAGTTGCAGTAGCCTGAACATATAGTTAAAATAATCAGGGAGTATTCCAATACTGAAATGCTACCGTGAATTAGTGCTTGGACCAGGATGCATATATAGTTTAGACAGTATAATGTATTACAATCCGGTCAATAACACGAGGCGAGAACCACAGTGTCCACCAAGAGTAATACTTATCCTGCAAACGGAGGAAACCGGGGACATTGTCGGAAGACAGCTAGCAGTGGCAGCTAGCCTAGACCGTGCAGTGCGGAGACATGCTGCCGGCAGAAGCCTGGGCAGAGTTCGGGAAAAATGCGTCGGCAGGCAACATCCAGCAGAGACCGTGCAACGGAGGGCAGCCCACCAGCAGACCTCGGCCGCAGAGACCGTGGACGTCAGCTGAAAACATTGATGGTGAGTCACGGGACGTCAGCAGTGGGGGCTTGGCAATACAAATTTCTACATACCATAATCATTACCGTGGTTAGTTGAATCGAAATGGAGCGGCGAGCAGCAGACAGAAAACATTCTATTAATTGTAACACTCAGGCTATAGTCGCATTCTGTTAAATATGAGCATGACTAATAATATTAATAATGAGACGCTCAACAAGGAGAATTGCACCGGCGAACAGGAGTCACTGCCACCATGGTAGAGAGAAGGAAGAACGTTCTAACTATCATATATATCTAGACATCTTGTTAAATTAACATGATATTACGGTCCATGGAGTAGTTATGTGACAACAAATTTCAACATCATCAGTTTCGAGCATAACATATAACATTGCACGGTATTGGAAACCCGTTCTAATGATACCTAAATCATCATCCTGTGAGAATTATCAAGGAATTATGACACTTTATAAAGCGTTTTCTCTATGTGCAGCGTGGAGATGGCCCACCGACAGAAACCGAACCGAGGCCGGGAAGGAGGAATCGGTGGGTGACAGCCAGCAGATGCCATGCAGCGGGGAGGCCGCCCGCTGGCAGATACCGTGTTGGATACCGGGAGCGTCGGGTAAAGGCGTTGAAGGTGAGTCACAGGATGCCAGCCACGGGGGGGGGGGGGGGGGGGGGGGGGGAGGGTGTGGGATGGTAGATAGAAGGAGAAAAATGTCTATCTTCTAATGAACAACATGAAGTCAGTACAGAGAATTGTTAGCAAGACTATCGTTAACGGTAATAGTGAGACTGCTAAAATTGCCGAGAAATGAACCAGCGAGGAGCAGCCACTATGGTAAACAGAGCGAGCAAATGTTAACAAAGAACAATCAAATATAATGAAGTTTGAGTACTTCATTTCAAGAACTATTATTTATGACTAGTCACCATAACAGTCCCACTCTGTTAATTATAAGCAATACTATAGTTAAGCAACATAATTACAACCAATGACAGCTCCAGTCACATCCTGTTATTTAAGAGCATGAGTATAATCAACAAGAGACTGGCAAAGGGAATAGAAATGAACCGGTGAGCAGCAATCGCTGTCACCGTAATGCACAGATGCGAGCAACAATAAATAAAGAGCTACTATCATGAAATTTCACTGCTTCATAACAATTCTGTTAAGTATGACAAGTCATGGCTATAGTCCCATTCTGTTAATTATGGAATGACTAATATTAATAATAATGATACTGCTAAAGGTCTCCAAACTGTAACGCATACGTGGCGACTAGGCCCGATCCGGATGAGCACCGACAGCAAGCTGTAAACCCACAGCGTTAACCCAGGGTCACGCGTAAACAAGGCAATGTCACTGACAGTGGTTCACCTCAAACTTTAAATTACAATGGCCGGCACCATGTTATTAAATAACCAGAGATTCCTAGATAAAGTCGTCATAACTACTCAGTAATAAAGTTGTCATAACTACTCAGTAATACTACCATATAGTGTCAACAACCGTCGTGGTGACCAACACGTCCACGGCTCGAATCTGTGGTTTTGTAGGCAGGCTCAGTAATTGAAGCGACTTGCAAGGAGAAAGACCGGCGTGAAAGTGAAGTGCAAGATGGCAGTCAGTAACAGAGAACTAGAGCAAGAAAGTAGTGCGAGAGAAAAGAGTGCCCGTGTTCCCGCCAGTAAATTATCCATGTTGAGAATCAACATGCGTCATGCTGTCGGTCGCGATGCGACAAAGACTGCTTTCATTACTTGACTGCCGCTCTCCATTTAGCTCTCTGCTGTGAGAGTTGCGTCCATGAGTCGGTCTTAATGTCTCTCAGCTTCAGGTTTAACATTTCATGAAAGCTGCCTGCAAAAGTGTTGAAGTGCTGCTGGCTTTTGCAAGTTACCAGCGGCTAGATCAACCTATATCAGTTGTAGTATGGGGATCGTCATGAAAAGAATAGATGCGTTCTGGTTCCATTCAGAATTAGCATTATGGGGCATGTCGGAGGTAAATATAGTATACATGGCATGAGCCTCCAAGCCTACAAAGGCCAGGGGTCACGCGAAACCTCCCCGTTGCTATGTGCAATAGGGTGCCTAATGTAGGACCTTTGAAGTGTTGGAATATTGGAATATTAAGTGACAGATTCGCTTCTGAGATTCCTACATATATATCTATATATATATATATCTACCGGACGTAGAGACCGAATGGGTAGAGCGCGGACCTCCCATGTGGAAGATCGGGAGTTCGATTCCCGGTCGATAGCTTCCCACAAACACGCCTGTGAAATCTATTACCTGGCGATGGATCGATCACAAAAATGAGCAATGGATCATTAAAATAAAATAAAATAACATGAAGAATCCAACGAAATAAAACCCACAAAATAACACATAATCAAAAAGCCACATGTACTGGGAGGGGAATCCAGCGAATAATCCGAATAAGTAGCTTAATTGGAACGATCAGGAAAGTTGGAGTAATCGGAATAATTACTTTAATTGGAACAATCATACAATTCAGAATAATTGGAATGATTGGGTTGACTGAACAGAGAGGCACTCATTCACTGTCATTGCTGGGGTGGAGGGTACAGCAAAGCTCACGCCCCACCAATACATGGGTGGCAGCCAATCGTAACGCTCACTCATGCCCACTCCCACCGATGCTCATTCTTTTTTTTCTATTTTTTCTTGAAGATTTATACTGCCTATCATGGATAAGTCTGAATAGACTTGTTTTCACCATTAGACAGTTTGTCGATAGAAAGCCTGAGTCTACACTTTTACCGACCCAAGTGATTTTTAACCTCCCACACCTGGCCCTTGATGACGGTGTAAAGTGTAAGTTATACACAGTGTTGGAAATCCAAATTAGCAAAGGTGGAGGCATGGGGAATCGAACCACCAACCTTCAGATTAGGAGTCCGACCTAGAAAAAGATCAGCCACTCTAATCACTCTACCACAGAGAACACCAATCACTCTGCCACAGAGAACACCATCTTCTCAGCCAATCGCATGCCACTTCACACTCACACCAACCGCTCTCAGAAATCAGTCTACATAACACTGCCTAGCGCAACACACATTTTCTCTTCCCACCCACCCTAACTTACGGTTGATTAAGTGAAACAAAAACAGCAAGCCAGACAAGGAGTGCAGTAATGGACGATGATATCTTGTAAGCCCTAATACTAGGTACTCCAAAGTGGGCATGTACGGTGTCCGCAGCATGAAATTTGACATATTTTAACCCTTTTAAAAACACTCCAATCTTCACTAATTCTGCTTTGTTTGAAATGAAGTTTATATGAAATTAAAGCTCGTTCTTTTGTATTTTAGGGTATCTGATTTTTAATTATTATTATGAAATAAATTACAGTTAATGGACACTTGTTGGGGGGTACCATCAGCAGCTCTGAGCATGCTCGCCGAGTTTGTTTTCATCCAGTCTGAGCTACTCCCTTCCCTAAAATTGATACCTTGGTGAGTACAGTGACCTGAGCTAAAAATAACCACCAATGAAAGACAGAGAAGAAACTAGGCTTCATTAGCATATCAAGCATGGGTGTTTTTGAGTGGGAAATTTGATTGAACTGAAGGAGTGAAAAGATTAAGACATTAATCCTCCTTGAAAATTGATCAGGATCGTTTTGAAAATTATATCATCAAAAAGCTTAAGTCTTCCTCTACCTAACCAGAACAATATTTGGTTGAGATTTATATCATGCGCATCAAGGTTGGTCTGAGAAGTGACTGCTGCAAGAATGTGGCTATTATCAGCTCACAATGCCGAAAAGTGAATGTTGTCTTTCTTTCTCTGATCATTTAGAAAATGATGCCATCATGTAGAGCTTTCAATTCTGGTTATTTTGGTATAAAGATTGCAGTGATAGGACAATTAGAACGGGAGTTATGCTATTTTTCTTAATTTTATTGTCAGCTCGCGATGCCTAAAGGTGAATGTTGGCTTTCTTTCTCTGATCAGTTAGAAAAAGATTGCTGTGATAGGACAATGAGAATGGGAGTTATGCTATTCTTCTTTATTTTACTGAATTTATTATTGGTGGTTGCTGGAAATTAAGGATTTTAGCAAGTTTGACATGAAATTTCAGAAAGAATACTAACAGTGATGGTCTGTAAAAAATTGAGCTTCTTAATTGTACTATAGAGAATGAGATTCTTTAATATTGGACAGATCATATGCAAAATAGCTTCCAGGTGGGACCCTAAAAGCCAAGATTTGGCTAATTTGGAAATGTGAACAAATTGGGGTAAGAAAATCAATCTTTAAACGCTCATAACTTTGCAGCTATTCAATCGATCTAAATGATTTGTATATCATTGAGATCCAATTTATAAGATCTGTACAGATATATAACTTGTAATACTGATCTGTTGAAAATAAAAATCACTTTGGAGTACCTACTAATACTTGAAGTTAATCTTTAAAATGTGTATATGTTAGAGCGGTCACCCTGTTCGTTCTTTCCTCTCTCAAGTTGTAACATGCGTTCATTGATATTTGTTGTGTGTGAATTGCTCGCTATGCCAGACACTCTCCCCCGTTCATCATTTCACATTCAAACAATATCGGACGTGTTTGTTTGTTTGTTGGTTTACGTCCTAGCAACATCTTAGGTCATATCACGACGGGTTCCGACTTCTGACAGTGCGCACTCACGGCGACTTTATAGTGCTGCCCCACTGGGACACCAGGCCGCCAGCACCATGACTTGATATCCCATGGGACAATACAGAATAATCAGAATAATTAGGTTAATTGGAAAAATCGGATTATATATATATACACATATATATCTGTGAAGTGGGCGAGACTACTTGTCCTGTCCTGTGACAATTGTGGGCTTGGGCTGATTAGCTCGCATTCTGAAATACGGGCTACTCGCCAAGACAGACCCGCATTTGCCACCATTTGTAGGGCCGGGTTCCCTGCTGTAACGCGTTGCTAGGAGACGTCAATTGTGACTTTCCTAGCAACGGTGGAAGGTCGAGCACTCAGGCTCCAACCCATTGGACGTATTTTTGCATGCTTTGATGTTTTAGATGAGATTTAGGCTTTTATTGTCGGAATTCGGAAGAGTATTAAAGCAAATATGATGGGAATGGACATCTCGAGGGGTATTTATTGGAATTATAGTAACAGATTGTACTATTAGCGCAAGAATAAAGCCGTGAGCTCTTAAAAAGTCAATTGGAACGTTCCTTGCATTCTTTACTATTCCCCAGTCTACTTGTATATTAACCGCTATGGTCAACTTGCTATTCGATTGCTTTATATGTAATTAAGGGCGTTATGCCTGATAGGCCTTATGCAGCCGATCCACGCTTCAGCGGGGATATTAATAGACATATTAACAGAACTAACGAAGTGATATTTGGCTGAAAATAAGACATTAACTTAGGCTGATTATCAGTGACAGCAGAAGCCACAGTACTAGGTTAATTGAAGTATATTAACTCACACCGAACGGCGGGGAGGAGAGCCAGTTAGTTGAAATAATAAATAACTGCTTTGCTATATTAAATGCAGGGAGGGACAAAAACCGTATTTCTGTGATACTCTGGATGTCCGCCCTGAGCCCGATAATTACACCGACGGAGGAGGTCTACCTGCAGACGGGACGAGAGGCGGCGGCGACCCGCGGCAGGCCCAGGAAATTTACATGGAAATAATTACATAAATTAATACGTAAGCTCGCCTTAGGCGGGGGCGAAATAGCCGAACGGTTAAATCCATATATGCATATATATGTATTTTAATCGGCACACTCGGAAAATTGATATCAGTCGGAAAATTAAGATAATCGGCGATGGCGACGGGAAGGAGATAAATCGGAATAACTGGAATGATTACAATAACCAATTAAATCAAGATAATCGGGAGCAAAATCATAATACTTTCCCACCCACCTCTCTATTTCCAGACCCATGAGACCCACTGGCCAAACACTGGTGCAGATACTCCCTCATTCCAACTCACCCACCCGCCTTGCACCACCCTCCAGCAGTGCAAGCGTTGTCATGGGGACCAGAAACAGTTGACTTCCATTTGTGTGAGTGTGGATATGTCGGGGTGTGACTGTGTGGATGTGTGTGTGTGTGTGGGTGTGCATAAGCATGGGTGAGGTATCCATGGGTGTGTGGGGGTGGGGTGCCGTGTTTGTGGCGGTGTGGGTATGGGTGGGTGTTGGTGTGCGCGGGTGTGGATATGGGGGTTTGTGGGTGCGTGTAAGTGTGGGTGTGTGTAAGTGTGGGTCCGGGGGTGCGTGTAAGTGTGGGTGTATGTGGGTGTCTGTAAGTGTGGGTGCATGTAAGAGTGGGTATGTGTGTGTGTGGGTGTGTAAGTGTGGGTGTGTGTGGGTGCGTGCAAGTGTGGGTGAGTGTGGGTGCGTGTATGTGTGGGTGTGGGTGGGTGTGTGTAAGTGTGGGTGCATGCAAGTGTCGGTGTGGGTGTGTGTGGGTGTGTAAGTGTGTGTGTGGGTGCGTGTATGTGTGTGAGTGTGTATATGTGTGGGTGGGTGTGGGTGTTGGTGTGTGCGGGTGTGGATGTGGGGGTGAATGGGTGCATGTAAGTGTGGGTGGGTGTAAGTGTGGGTGTGGGTGTGCGCGTAAGTGTGGGTGTGCGTGGGTGCATGTAAGTGTGGGTGCGTGTAAGTGTGGGTGTGGGTGTGTGGGTGTAAGTGTGGGTGTGTGTGTGTGTAAGTGTGTGTGTGGGTGCGTGTGGGTGTGTGTGTGGGTGCGTGTAAGTGTGTGTGTGTGGGTGCATGTAAGTGTGGGTGCATGTAATTCTGGGTGTGGGGGGTGTGTGGATGTGTGTAAGTGTGGGTGTGTGTAAGTGTGTGTGTGGGTGCGTGTAGGTGTGTGTGTGTGGGTGTGTGTAGGTGTGAGTGTGTGCGTGTAAGTGTGTGTGTGGGTGGGTGTAAGTGTGGATGTGTGTAAGTGTGTGTGTGTGTGGGTGCGTCTAAGTGTGTGTGTAGGTGCATGTAAGTGTGGGTGCATGTAATTCTGGGTGTGGGTGTGTGTGGATGTGTGTAAGTGTGGGTGTGTGTGTAAGTGTGTGTGTGGGCGTGTACGGGGGTGGGTGCGTGTAAGTGTGGGTGTGTGGGTGCGTGTAAGGGGTGTGGGTGCGTGTGAGTGTGGATGTGTGTGGGTGCGTGTGGGTGTACGTAAGTGTGGGTGTGTGTGGGTGCATGTGGGTATGGGTGCATGTAAGTGTGTGTGTGTGGGTGCATGTAAGTGTGGGTGCATGTAATTCTGGGTGTGGGGGTGTGTGGATGTGTGTAAGTGTGGGTGTGTGTTGGTGCTTGTAAGTGTGTGTGTGTGGGTGTGTACGGGTGTGGGTGCGTGTAAGTGTGTGTGTGAGGGTGTGTGTAAGTGGGTGTGGGTGCGTGCAAGTGTGTGTGTGGGTGGGTGTAAGTGTGGATGTGTGTAAGTGTGTGTGGGTGTGTGTAAGTGTGGGTGTGTGTGGGTGCATGTAAGTATGTGTGTGTGGGTGTGTGTAAGTGTGGATGCGTGTATGTATGGGTGTGTGTGTGTGGGTGTCTGTAAGTGTGGCTGTGTGTGGGTGCATGTGGGTATGGGTGCATGTAAGTGTGGGTGTGTGTGGGTGCATGTGGGTATGGGTGCATGTAAGTGTGTGTGTGGGTGCATGTAAGTGTGGGTGCGTGTAAGTGTGGGTGTGTGTGGGTGCATGTAAGTGTGGGTGTGTGTGGGTGCATATGTGTGTGGGTGCATGTAAGTGTGGGTGGGTGTGGGTGCATGTAAGAGTGGGTGCATGTAAGTGTGGGTGCATGTAAGTGTGGGTGTGGGTGTGGGTGAGTGTAAGTGTGGGTGTGTGTGGGTGCGTGTAAGTGTGGGTGGGTGTGGGTGTGTATAACTGTGGTGCGTGTAAGTGTGGGTGTGGGTGTGTGTGGGTGCGTGTAAGTGTGGGTGCATGTACGTGTGGGTGTGGCTGGGTGTGGGTGGGTGTAAGTGTGTGTGTGTGTGGGTGTGTGTAAGTGTGGGTGGGTGTGGGTGTGTATAACTGTGGTGCGTGTAAGTGGGGGTGTGGGGGTGCGCGTAAGTGTGGGTGTGTGGGTGGGTGGGGGTACGTGGGAGTGGGGTGCCGTGGGTGTGTAGGTGTGCAGGTATGGGTGTGGTGGTGGAGGCGGGCAGACAATTGGCGGCAACGCTCCCTTTCTCAGAGTGACTGACATTTCACGTTATCAATTTGGGGGCAGTTTGCTGGGCCGCGACTCAGGCGCCCAATGGCGGCTGCTGCCAAACTGAGTTCATTCCGGTGTCAGCGCCGCCCACCCTCTCATGTCACCCGCCCACCCTCTCATGTCACCCGCCCACCCTCTCATGTCGTTCCCCCACCCTCTGATGTTGCCCGCCCGCCCTCGCACCTAACTCCCGTCCGCCCTCCATGACCTGTCAATTGCAAGCTGACATTTGTATGTTTTTGGCGCTGTACAGGCAGCGAGCACTTCCAGGCAGCTCCTGCCAAATACTCCTCTAAGGAATCGCACCGTTTAAGGCAGTGTGGTTATATATATATATATACATATCCAAATATATATATAAATATATCCACCAGACAGGATGGCCGAATGATTCGAGTGTCCCTGTCCTGCTATGGTAGATCGTGGGATTAGAACCCACGGGTTTGAACCCTGGTCGAGTCAAACCAATCACTTAGCAATTTGCTCAGGCACTATGCATTATTAGTTAGTTGTAATATTGTAATATTGTCATACGTCTCGTGCTAACCTTTGACCATTGTGTGTATATATGTAGGATCGACTATTGACATATTTCGTGTTCTGCACTGACCTCTCAGACAAGGAGAATCATAGACAGGAGGCTGTAGATCGGGTGATGACATCAGGGAGCTTAGGTGGTCACATGGTTAGTACTAGCCCGGAATGCAAGACGTGTGCGTTCGAATCCTGCTCTAGGATTTATATATTTGGTGAGCTGCACATGGTGACTAATTATGGCTATTGTACAATGTGTTAAGTTGGGTTTCGACAGCTTCATGTGGGTGTGTGAATGTGTGTGGGTATGGGTCACTGCCACCCACACTTCCACTCACCCACACTCCCATACCCCCACAGGTATTTGTAATAACTATTATGCAATGGGTTATTTATTATATTATCCTAGGATTGTTATCACAGCCATCTTGGCATCTCACACAAGCTGTTATTGCAGTGGCCCTTAGGGGCCAGTCGACAACTCGTTGGAGACAGGTTAGTCAGGTTAACCATAAGTGGCTAACAATCTGAGCTCAGCCATATTTGCATGGATGTTCTGATGGAACTCTATGGCTTTACTTTTGTGGGAATGCTCTGAATATAATACAGCTATCTACATGTGTCCATAGTCATATTATCCAGTTGGTATTTCTACACTGCAGGTGATTGATGTATGAGCCGTTGCTGCAGCCGCGCGAGCTGTACACTGAACTGTCATGTTGGCGCGTTCACATGCAACCTCTCCCCGGATAATGGAAAGGGAGAATGTAAGCTGGATCAAGCTGAATGGAAGGAATTTTAGTTGTTGTGGCGAACTACCAGGAAGGTGGGAATGCCAGCAATAAACCTGTAATATTTAACACACGTTGATGTGTTGCCACATTTATCGTTTGAGCATCGAGTCTGGTCTTATAAGAGTGTTGCCCCAAGTCACATATGTAACACAACTATAAAGGGGTAGGTTCAAATATGTACGTACGAATGTTGGCTTAACGTGAATAATTTACAAATGGGGCTGTTCACAACGCCCTCTGCTGTTTAGTGCTGAACTAACTCATCCTCTGAATATGCTCCCTCACTCCAGGACAGACTGCCGCTGAGCCTGCTTCTTTTCCACTTCCCATCCACCATTGATATCTTTAGAACTGCTGTTTCTCCTTGAATGTCAGAAGTTTGAACTTTGTGGTGTTTTTACTTGAACCAGTTCAATGTACCCTATCATATTGTATTTATTAGATTGGTATTTATATTATTATCACTGTTAATTATGATATAATACGTCATTGATGAATGTACTTAATTAACTTCAATTCCTTTTCACTTAAGGGTACTGTTGACGGAGAATTACTACTTGTTATTGATTAAAGTGGATCTTGGTTAGCTATGAGTTATTTATGATAGCTTCTACCCGACTTATTGCATTGATATTCAATGACATTTATTCTAAATACTCACATCGACACGACTGATTTTGATATAGTCCTTACAGTTGGCATATTGCTGTGGAACTTGTGGGTAACTATCAGAATTCCAGTGTGCTATATGCTGCAAATTGTGTATTCAAGACCTATTGTATATACATATATATATATATATATATGTTGATTATATATATAGAATAGTGTACAGTGTAGCGAGTGACAGTGTATCATCCATGATAGAGGCGTGCCGGGGGTGAACCACCGGTCACGTGGTTGGAGGGGGGGCCATACATCAAGTAAGCCACTCCATCAGTATTAGAGCTGGAAATAAATATATAAGCCCTTCCGTGCGTTTATACTCGCATAATGCTTATATATATCACATATAATCAACATTCTTAAACTTATTTATTAAGATCAAATAATTGAGTGCAAAATAATAATGTCCACAAATCATTTATTCAAAATCGCTATATGCTGCAAATTGTGTATTCAACAGATATATATATATGTTGATTATATAATCAAAATTCTTAAACTTAGTTAATAAGATCAAATAATTGAGTGCAACATAATCATTTCCACAAATCATTTATTCAGAATCGCTCACAAATGTTCCAGTACAGTCAATCGTTGCTGGGCATTGTTCTCTTAAAACTCGAACTCCGTGGAAATCTACAACATGGGCACAATACAACTGACACCCGACCTTTGTGAAGAAGGAGTTAAACAAATAAATAATAAATAAAACCCACTGCAATAATTACTGATATCTGACACAGCAATCTGCACCAATGGTTACTGACTTACACGCATCACAGGTGCCACTGATGCAACCACATTAATCGCGCAATAAGAACATCCAAAACCGCATTAAACATATCGCGAAATGAGCGCAAATACTGATGAAAATACGTTGAAGGTAAATGAATACTGTGTTTCTTCGGAATGGAGTGGTGGCTTTTCTTTTGGCGCTGGCTAGTAGTGGCTCTTCTTAAGCTATCTAGTGAAGGCTCTTCATTTCAAGCTACCTAGTAGTGGCTCTTCTTAAGCTATCTAGTGGTGGCTCTTCTTTTCAAGCTATCTAGTAGTGGCTCTTCTTTTCGAGCTATCTAGGAGGGGCTCCTCTTTTCAAGCTATCTAGGAGTGGCTCTTCTTTTCAAGAAAGTAGAGTGAATCACCTCCGGAAATGTATCAACATGTTAGTAAAGGTGAATTGTCATGTGAAAGCATCGCATTTTCAAAACTAAATCACTTACCTAGATTTGAAACTACATAACTAAGTTATATACGGGCGCAATCATTAAACATATGTTAAAGGATAGTAAATTAATTCAATACAACCGATTACTCTTGAGGGTTTATGGTGTCCAGCAAGTGGATGTCTATACCTTAATGTTGCATAGTCCCATGCTTATGAGTTTCTGTTATTTTACTGATATCAACATATTAAATTAAATGTTATAATCTACCTTTGTTTAGCTGGATGTAACTTTTATTTTAAACCACCAACTTTTGGGATACTTGAAGTGCAAACATCTCAAATTTATTTCGGCAAGCATGCCAAAACTCTAACACCATACGCTTCTGTAGTAATAGATTCTATTAAATTGACTCAGTATGCCCTTTTTGGTCTTGTGGCAACAGATGCTTAATAGGTGCACCAGTATTTAAGTTAGATATGTAGAATCAAATCTAGATAATTGTTTTGGTTTTTAAAATGTGATGTTTTCATCGGACTATACAACGTTAAGTAATGTGGTATGTTTTCAGTTGAAATATCTCTTCAGTTAGCGATTAAATTGTTCGCTTAAAGTCACTTCCGATGAAGGTAATTTAGATTTTTATCATCAAGCCATTAGCACAATATGGTAGAAACTCACAGTTATCGTCATATGCAGTTTGAATAGAGTGAAATAACTCTTCATGTCCAGCGTATCGGATGCATTTCTGAAATATATGCATGTGATATATGGTGGGGATACGCTGTAGATATGGTGTTGCAAACTTACTGGCGATGATCACGTTCCACAAGATAACAAGATACATTGTAATTCTAATTCAGCCCATCATAGTCTACATTGGATTTGTGACGAACGATCAATCAAAAGAAAAACAGAAGAAAGAGACACCAACAAGTCTTGAAATAAGGAGCTAAGATATCTCGTCTTCAATCAAATTGGTGGCTGTGTGGAGAGGAGCAGAGGCGAGGAGAGGGGAGCAAGGGGGGGGGGAGAGGAAAGTAGAGGAGGGGAGAAGAGGGAAGAGGATTGGGGAGGAGGGGAGAAGAGAGGATAGAAAAGGAGATGTGTAGAGAAGAGAAGAGAGGAAAGGAGAGAGATAGAGAAGAGAGGAGAGGAACGGAGAGAGGTAGAGAAGAGAGGATAGGAAAGGAGAGAGGTAGAGAAGAGAGGATAGGAAAGGAGAGAGGTAGAGAAGAGAGGATAGGAAAGGAGAGAGGTAGAGAAGAGAGGATAGGAAAGGAGAGAGGTAGAGAAGAGAGGATAGGAAAGGAGAGAGGTAGAGAAGAGAGGATCGGAAAGGGGGAGAGGTAGAGAAGAGAGGATAGGAAAGGAGAGAGGTAGAGAAGAGAGGACAGGAAAGGAGAGAGGTAGGAGAGGTGAGGGGTTGAGGAGAGGAGGGGTAGGAGAGGGGAGAGGGGAGAGGAAAGCAGAGATGGGGAAACGCAGATAGGGGAGAGCAGAGGAGAGGGGAGGGAGGGGAAGGGGGTAGAAGATGACATTGAAGGAGAGTGAAGAGGAGACGGGAGAGAGGAGATTGGATGTTCAGGAGAGGGGAAGTTGAGAAGAGGGGAAGATGAGGAGAGGAGGAAAGGATAGACGAGGAGGAGAGGGGAAGGTATGGGAAGCTAGAGGAGAGAAGCGTAAAGTGGGGCGGGGAAGGGAAAACTATCACTTCTTTGTGTGAAATACCATGTTATAACAGCATCACCAATTTGAATATAACAACAAGAGTCGCCAAGCTTACTAGGGTTTTAAAGGAGTCATTTAGCAGATTCTCTCATCGAGCTGCTCTTTGTCAAAATATTTATTTTGTTGTTGTTTCTTAATATAGCGCGTAGGGAGATTGATTCACGTGTTTCAGGAACACAAATTGTTTGTTGCCAATTTGAGATCAGTGATGTCGCCTGGCCTTTGTCAAATGCGACAGTGTTAGGGCTTGTATGGGGGGGGGGGGGGTGGAGAGGGTAGAGGGGTGTATAACTAAGTCCACAATTCGTTGTGAGTGTGATAACACATGGGACATTCTACTCAATCATACTTACACACAGCCGCGCACGCTCACCCATACACTGACGATGTATCAATCAATCAATCAATCAATAGGATACAGATCGCATTCAATACTTATTCCATGGCAATAACTTGCTAGGATGATAGATATGCTGAGAAGTTGATGTCATAGCCAAACATGATAAAGTCGGGTAGGTATGCCTGTATGAGATTCCCCACGTCCCGCCGGGGGAGGCTACTATAGTATTTGTGCATGATTTCCCTGGTGGCGGCCCCTGCCGGCTTGATAGTGGGGAACGCGTGGGGACACCGGTCACCGGAGATCTTACCAAGCATATATGACGAGTCAGTCTCAAAACTCTCAAACTTCCCAACAAAATCGTACTTGATAGAGCACGGCTGGCAGAGGTCATAGTACGAAGCCCAGTGGGGGTTGAGCATCTTCCCAGCCAGCGACCGCTTAATGATGTATTTCACAAACTCCCCAAATGTTATGTCATTACCCCGCGAAAGCGCTTCTGCGGTCGGTGACTTCCGGTACATTTTGATGATGCGCCGGCCGTACTTTCGCTGGAAGTGCTCAGTCCATTTATTTTTCGTCGTAAACTTCTCCATGTAGGCAGACAGAAGGCGTTCCAGTGGATGGCGCACAAACATGAATTTATAATAAGTCTCCATGCGTCGGCGTATCTCGTCCAGCGAGTATGTGCTGAGGTAACGTAATCCAACCTGACTCAGGAAGAGCTCATCGTGAACACTGAGTATGCGCAGAGATTCCTCGTTGGTGTTGTTTATCTGCCCAGACATGCGCACTAAGGCGCGCTTCCAATTAGTGCATGCCACCTTCGGGATGACACAGTACATGATGTGGTGTCTGTCATCGACCAGCAGGTTGCTTAGCAATTCCGGCACCAGTTGTCGCTTCTTCCACGAGCACGGCATGGAGGCGGGGATGGCAGGCGGGGCGGCTCGCCGGGCGCCCTGGAGGAGGGTCGGTGCCGCCGTCGTGGCGCACCGGTTGCAGTTCGACCACATCTCCCTCTGGCGGCCATGCTGGACATAACCCATCCAGGCGTCGTCCGGAACTGGGTTGGTGCAGCTGGCTTCCGGCGCGGTGCTTGACGGGATCGTCGTGTTGACGTTATAGTCTGGAGCGAGAATGAACATAGAACAAAGAATTAGTTAATAATAATAGTAGTAATAATAGCTGCAATTCATGATATTTCTCACACACAAACAACCTCTCAGAATTAACAAATGGGGATCGAAACTGGTAACCGAATTCAGCCGCCCTCACTGTGTGAGTTTTATTTATGTCCACTATGCTGAGTCGTATGAACATTGTGGGCACTTCTATTACAAGCTAGATAGTCCCATGAAGAGATGAAATTGTCAAAACCAAAACAATTATTTAGATTTTATTGTACATATTTAACATAGATACCGATGCACTTATTAAACATTTGCGTCTGCATAGAAGAGATTGCCGAGTCAATTTAATAGAACATGTTACTGCAGAAGCATATAGTGTAAGACTAAGAGCTTTTGGCGCGCTTGCCAACACTAAATTGACATGCTTGCCGTGCAAATATCTCAAAACTTAGCCATTTAAAATAAAAGTCACGTCAAGCTAAACTAAAGTAGATAATAATGATCAATTAAATATATTTATCTCAGAAAAATTACAGAAACTCCATTGGACTCGCCATGAATGCTCACTGTCACAAGTCAGTACTCATCCTGATATGACTTTGGATGCTGCTAAGACGTAAAACAACAACAACAATCCTCAAACCATCTTGATAGAGGCACTATTTTGATGTAACTGTAGAAACAGTCAGCGCCTGCGTGTTTTTGTTCTGTTGTGTGTGTGTTTTTACGTGTACAAATTAATCGGGGCGGGAGAGGAGGGTGCAGCCTGTTCTATAAAATCACCTGTTCCCACTCTCCTTACTCTGCCTGAAAGTAGTCAACCGTAAAAGCGGCCTTTCTAACATCTGATTGGATGATTATATGTGCTGAACACGTATATCGCCATAAATACTTCTAACCATTAAACCACAATATTCCTCTTGGAAGTTATTCCAATATTTAAGAAATTAGCCAGGGCACTGTCATCTACAGCGATTATTGTGTGGATTTAATAACAATGAAATCGTTTAATTGAAATGAGTTTGCGATATTGTCGTAAATCAGCTTCATCCAGCCCAGGCAGACAACACTTGTCGATGCCATTACGATAGCTTCATTCTAACATTTTATTTTTATATTAAGGTTGCACAATCTGATGGTTTTGACATTCTGCCATATTGTTCCGATAAATGATATGAGATATTCTTACAGGATACCCTTCTATATTCATACATGGCTAAGACTGTCCACCGTAGGCTTCGGCATTAATCGGATCTGTTAAATTAACTCTGAATTCCTTTTACGCAGCAATAAATACTTAAAGTTGCATAATCCGATGAAAACATCAAATTTTCAAAACCAAAACAGTGATCTAGATTTGATTCTACATATCTACCTCAGATGCTGGTGCAGTTATCAAACATTTGTCATCACATAGAACAGAATAACAAGCCAATTTAAGAGGAACCTGGTTCCGCAGAAGCCTATGGTTTTGGTGTGCTTGCCAAATTCAATTTAGTAAGCCATCTTAAAATGATAGTTACTCCTAACTAAAGTAAGCTACATTATAATGATCAACCTGATATGTTTATCTCAGAAAATTACAAAAACTCAAAACCATCGGATTATACAATTTTAATAACTGCATCAGTTTCTAAGCCTATATCAGACAACAACCACGGACAACAAAAGAACATTGAAGTAAATTGTGAAGGCCAATGCCGTTGATATAGATACATATATTAGAACAAATGTATAATTAAATCTCTGTGCAGGACCCCTCTAGAAAAATCTAGAGCACCACAAACTTGGCAGTGGGAATCCTGCAACCTACTTAAGCTGCATGTGTCCCTTGGAATTAGGGACGGCCTAATGAGCGGTCATCCAATTAGCCTACTTTATCAGTAGCGTCCCTGCTTCATGCCTTTCTGAAAGTACTTGTCCAGAAGGGGATTATCTAATAAATTCATTAATTATTCCTTATACCCAGCCTGAAATTATTAGTTAATGCACCAGTATTTAACTTGCATATAAATAACCAAATGCTGGTAAGTGTTTTGGTTTTGAAGATAATTTATTATGCTTCATCAGACCTTGGGAATATAAAGCTGCATAGTCCAATGAAAGCATCACATTTTCAAAACCAAAATATTGACTTATATTTGATTATTTCTATCTAACTCAGATCATCATCATCATCATGCTGTCGGTCGCGATGCGACAAAGACTGCTTTCATTATTTGACTGCCATGAGTCGGTCTTAATGTCTCTCTGCAGTTGTACATTTGATGAAAGCTGCCTGCAAAAGTGTTGAAGTGCTGCTGGCTTTTGCAAGTTACCAGTGGCACTCTCTCGGGGAGCAAATAGAGGTTTCACACCGGCAAGAACATGTCAAGACAGGCGCAAAACTATTTGTCCCTGCAGTGGCTGGTCGGGAGATGTTGGGAGTTCCATACATCAACCACCCTTAATGCTGCCACAGTGACATAGTTTTCTGTTTAGGGTTTGCTCCCTTAGCCTTCGGTTCTGTCAAGAACCTGTACCACAAGGCAGTGGTTTACAACTCTGCAGGGCAGGGGCGTCAAACTCCCTGAGGTATTGCTATACCTGCAATACCTGCATACCTGATGCACTTATTAAGCATTTGTTGCCACATTGAAGGGAATACCAAGTCAATTTGATGCAACCTGTTACTGCTGAAGTCTATGGTGTCTGCGTTTTTGGCGTGCTTGCTAACATTAATTTGGCATGTTTGCATTTCAGATATCGAACAAATGAGCCGTTTAAAATTAAAGTTATTTCAAACTGAAGTAGGATAGATTATAGCCATCAACCTACAATATTGATCTAAAATAATGACAAAAACTCAAAACCATGGGACTATGCAACTTCAACACGAAACATCTTCCTGCGACACTTCATTACACCGGCCCTCTACACCCAACCACCTTGCAATGCAATCTGGGTAGAAGGCAGTGTCGCCCGGCTTAATCACCCTTGCCACGCGTAGCATTTACCATCTCTCTAAGGTCTTCGATTTCTGGTGACAATGAACTGGTCGGTCCCCCTAGAAGCATTTGAATGTATGTATTGATTTGCGATAATGGAGTAATTACATTGTGCCTGGTTTCCATAGCAACAAGGAAACTGCAATAGCTAAAGGTTGGGTACATTTCAGTGGGGTTGTATAACGAGTATGTCTCAGTGCATTAATTCCATCATATAATTATACTAATATCTACGTTCTATTTGTTCATTATAGCGTCTTGCCTTTGCCTATACCCGTCACCCCCTAATTACCTCATTGAACCGGCATAACAATTATATCTACAATTAATTATAACCACATATATTGGATCATTATGGAATTCACTTGTCAACGAATCATATTGGCTCACGAGAGAGACATTTAGAGTCTCTGAAATAAAAAAAAAGCTCTTTCAACATGGAATCAAATGAAATGAAATTAACTTTCAGACAGAAGCGGTACATTGTTCAAAGTAAGAACCGACAGAAATACTGGCTGTTCATCTGTTCCCACTTGTCATTTCCTCTTGACTGATAACAATGGCGGGTTTCAAGCGATTTCCTTTGAAGACCGAAAAGTATTTGAAATTTAATAATAAAACAGTGAAGTTGGTACAAGTTCCTCGATTCGGAAAAAAAATCAATTACAAAATGTAGGTCATGGTTACACACACACAAATCCGACCATAAAAATACACTTCTATGAAACTGAATTAATATTGATATGTCGCTTTTGATGTTACCCGGGGAAAGACTAGGAGCCCTGGGTTAAAAAGCCCCCATCGAGCCTTGATGATTGAGGTTGAACATTCCCATCTCTCATCTTTTTCTCTCGGGGAATTTCTTCGTGGAATTAAACATAAATATGCGGTCATATCTTTTAAACCGAAAACAGTCATGACTCGGTACATTGTTCATGTTTTTGGTAGCATGGGTCATTTACAACCCGGGACCGACGGCGGGAACCACACAACAGGCTAGGGACGCTGGACAGACGGCTAGGGAGCCACAAAGCATTCCAGGTCGCTCGCAAACTGCTTAACTCGGTGACGCGGTTTAAAATTCTTGCATGGGTTTACATCCTACACGGGAGTTCTGCGCATGCGTAAAAATCGAAGGCATTTCTGCCAAATTGGGTATATTCGATTAATCAACTCGGGTCACCCGAGCCATTTTTTGGTGCATGCGCACATCCTACAGACTCGGGTTGAATAATCGAATATGCTTCTCTACGCTCGGGGTGGCTTTATCCAAAACCTGTTCTTTTTTTTTTTTACATAACACATGTTTTTATCAACTCCACTCGCGGTGTTCTATTTGAATTTCTAGCAAGTCGAGTGACCCGAGTCTCCCGGATCGTGTTAATCGAATACGCGCATGCGCAGAACCCCGAGGGTAGAATGTAAACCCCCGGAGAATCTAAACTGCGACAATGGGATGGTAGAGAGCCCCCCCCCCCCCACCCTTCCCCCTGATTGAATCTGTGAGAAATAAAACCCAGATATGATAGGTGGCGCCAACACCACTTCCCGCCCAAATAACCCTGTCACGTGACCGAGCGTCCCCCAGCCTAAGGGACGCTCTGACAATCGCTGCAGCACCAGCCCGTTGAACAACTCCCAAACTTCACCCAACCACCCTCCCATACACAACTAATCAACATATCATAATGGGTAGGGTTGAGCGTTCGAATCTGACGTCCATAGGGAATTGATCGCTGGAGTAGTTTCCAGGTTGCTCACAAAGAGGCGGGCGGGGCTGCTGACCAGACCGAACTGACCGTTACACCACTGAACCAATCCGAATAGTTCCCGACAAATAAAAAAACTACTATGTATCAACAAATCGTATTATCCTTCTCCAGACCCCCGCTACCCCCCCGCCCCCACCCCCGCCCCACACATACACCTGCGTGTTCCGGCGTACCGGATGCGGTATCCGAATCGGTAGAGTGTAGGCTTCCGGTGTGGTGGTTTCAGCGGGTTCCCGTGCTCAGAGGTGTCCCTCGCTTCTGCGCTGCTTCTGCGCATGCGCAGTTTTCGCATCAACGGGCCGTAATCGATTAACACGACCCGGGCGACTCGGGTCATCCGAGTCGTCAGAAAATTCAAATAGAACACGGCGAGTGGAGTCGACAAATACACGTGCCATGTGCATAAAAAGAATAACTTAGATTAATTAAATGGAAATATAGGTAAACTGGGCCATCATAAAATACTTTAAATCCTATTTTGCTGTATTTTTATCGGTTATTAAAAAAAAAAAAAAAGATTGTCCACCCGAGCGCGGAGAAGCGTATTCGATTATTCGACCCGAGTTTGTAGGCTGTGCGCATGCGCCAATAAGCGGCTCAGGTGACCCGAGTTGATGCGAAATCTGCGCATGCGCAGAAGCAGCGCAGAAGCGAGGGACACCTCTGAGCACGGGAACCCGCTGAAACCACCACACCGGTGCTGATTTTTGTTGTTTGTTGTTAGTTGTTGTTTTATGTCCTAACAAGATCTAAGGTCATATCAAGACGGGTACCGACTTGTGACAGTGCACACTCATGGCGACTTCATAGTGCTGACCCACTGGGAGGCCAGGTTGCCATCACCATGACCTGATATCCCACTCAGTCACATTGTCCTGACACTGAGCCAACCAGTCCTTGCCCTATCCTAATAATACTGAGCGCCTGGCTAGGAAACGACAAGTATCACTTTTTAAGTCATTGGTTTGACTCGATGAGGGTTCGAACCCATGATCCCATGGTCTAACAACATGGGAGAAAAACGCTCTAACTCATTCGGCCATCCCATCTGGTCCCCATGCGGAAGGTAGGGGAGTTCGATTCCCAGTCGAGTCAAACCAATGACTTATGAAATTGATATTAGCACTTGCCAGCCTGGCGCTCGCCATTATTAGGATGGTTAGCTCAATGTGAGGATAATTAGGAAAAATGCGAACACAGCAAATATAGTTATGGCATTTTTAATATGGTAAAGTTAAACGTCAGGTTATACAATGTCAGCTCACAAATGCTTAAGAAACGAGGCTAGAGATGCTATGACCCTACTTTCCACTTTCACACGTGAGGTGGGTGGGAGGCCGATTTAGGCTGGTTATTGTCTCCTGGCTCCTCCGGTCGTAATGACCAAACCCCGGTAATACGTCGCCTTATATAGCAAAAGTCTGCCCGAAAAGGGGCGCATCGGCAGTTCGAGCGTACTGCATAATACGGCATCAAGTCCTGTTTACCCGATCGGCGACGAGGTTGCAAAAGACCCGCTAGTCGGCGTTTGAGTTGATTACATAGTTCTAAAGAATTCCGCTAGTCAGCGACTCAATAGACATCCTTAGTACTGCCACGCCTTGGTCTGAGTTTGCGATCCTGATTACCCGTAATGCCAAAGCATTAAGAACAATGTGACAGTGGGATATCAGGTAATTGTGGCAGCACCCTGATTTCCCAGTGGGGCAACACTAGTATATAAAGTCGCAATTACTGTGCACTGTCACAAATCGGTCCGCATCCTGATAGGATTGGTTGGTTGTTGAAGTTTTACGTCCAGTCAACATCTAAGTTCATAGCAGGACAGGGATCCGACATTAGATGTTGCCAGGACATAAGACTCCAACAACGAACAACAAATACACCAGCAGGATATGACCTTAGATTTTGACAGGAGGTACAACTCCAACAATGAAAAACAAATAAACAACAAACCAGCAGGATATGATGTTAGATCTTGACAGGATGTATAACTCCAACAAAAACAACAAATCAGCAGGATATGACGTTAGATGTTGACAGGACGTAACACTCCAACAACAAACAACAAACCAGCAGGATATGATGTTAGATGTTGACAGGACGTAACACTCCAACAACAAACAACAAACCAGCAGGATATGATGTTAGATGTTGACAGGACGTAAAACTCCAACAACAAAAACCAAACCAGCAGGATATGATGTTAGATGTTGACAGGACGTAACACTCCAACAACAAACAACAAACCAGCAGGATATCATGTTAGATGTTGACAGGACGTTACACTTCAACAACAAACAACAAACAAACAACAACCCAGCATGTTCCGGTGAACATAGCCAACCCGGGGAGCTGTGACCGCCGACAAACTTGCACCCCAATACCCACATTAAGCCTTCAAAGGGTTCGCTGGGTGAGGCGCCCCAGACTTTGAACACTGCAGATGGCGCCACGCCGGCACCAGCGCCGGGAAGTAGCAACCAGCCGCGGATTGGGCGCCAGGAGCCAGGAGTGATTTGCACATGCGCATGCGCACCCTCTTCTACGCTGACGGGTGCTTCCGGTCTAATGCCATGTACACACATAGCGTATAGGATTCGCGCTTAGGACTCCCGATCAGCTTAAAACTGGAGTCGGGCCGATTCATTTTTCGAATCGGGAATCGCAATCGTAGTGCTAGCGCACACCTACCGTTTTAGCCCTAAAATTAGTTTTAGTCGTGAATCGCATGCGTCTAGTGTGCGCGGGGGTCGCACACCTAACGACTAAAACCCAGTTTTACGTCGTATACGGGCAGTGTGCACCGGTTTTTACGTCGTATACGGGCAGTGTGTACCGGGCATAAGCGACTGGGATGAGGCGGCGGCACGGAATGCGACGTTTTAACGTTAATCTGCGACTCGCTGCACGGCCAGGGTGTGTGGCGAGGGATCGGGACCCGTTAGGACATTGGCCGGCAGGGTGTCGGGTACGCCGGGGCAAGGGAGATGAATGGGTTGTGTGCGTGTAGGGAGTAGTGGTGGTGGGTGGTGGTGGTGTGTGTGGGGGGGGGGGGGGTATGTGGTGATGGTGGTGATGGTCTGGTGTGGAAGTGGTCTGGTGTCGTGGTGGTCTTGTCGTGGTGTCGTTGTCAGCTCGTGGTGGGTGTGGAGGTCGTGTCGTGGTGGTCGTGTGATCGTGGTCGTGTGATCGTGGTCGTGTGATGGTGGCGGTTATGTGGTGGTGGAGGTGTGATGGTGGTGATAGTAGTGTGATCGTGGTGTGGTGATGGTAGGGATTTGGCGGTGGTGGTAGTGATTTGGTGGTAGTGGTGATAATGTGAGAGTGATGGCGATAGTTTGTTTGTTTTGTTGTTGTTTTACGTCCTAGCAACATCTAATTTTCATATCAGGACGGTACCGACTTGTGACACTGCTGACGCATGGCAACTTTATAGTGCTGCTCCTCTGGGAGACCAGGCTGCCGGAACTATAACCCGATACCACCATACAATGACATACTACTGATGCTGAACTAACCAGTCCTTGTGATATTCCAGTGATGTCGATCACCAGTCTAGGTAGTGACAAGCGTACATTGTTTAAGTCATCGGTATGATTCGGTTGGGATTTGAACTCCCGACTTTCTGTATGGGAAGCGCGCGCTCTATCGATTCGGCTAGTTATATATATGATGGTGGTGGTGGTGGTGGTTGGGTGGTAGTGATTTAGTGGTGGTGTAGTGGTGGTGGTTGGTGGTAGCGACATGGGGGTGTTTGGGTGGTGGTGGTGTGGTGGGGGTGTGGTGGTGGTGGTTGGTGGTAGTGATATGGGGCTGTTTGGGTGGTGGTGGGAGTGTGGTGGTGGTGTGGTGGTGGCGGTGGTTAGTGGTAGTGATATGGGGGTGTTTGGGTGGTGGTGGTGGTGTGGTGGTGGTGTGGTGGTGGTGCGGTGTTGGTCAGGTGGTGGTGTGGTGGTGGTGTGGTGGTGGTGTGGTGGTGGTACGGTGGTCGTCAGGTGGTGGTGTGGTGGTGGTGGTGGTAGGTGGTAGTGATATGGGGGTGTTTGGGTGGTGGTGGTGTGGTGGTGGTGGTCAGGTGGTGGTGTGGTGGTGGTGCGGTGGTGGTCAGGTGGTGGTTGGTGGTAGTGCTATGGGGGTGTTTGGGTGGTGGTGGTGTGGTGTTGGTGTGGTGGTGGTGTGGTGGTGGTGGTGGTGATGGGATATTGAATGGGTACTGCTGGTGATAAGGTGGAGGTTATGGTGGCAGTGATGGTTTGGTAGCGTGGCACTGGTGAGTGGTGATTGTGAGGGTGCCACAGGGTGTGCATGTGTGGCGGATGTGGCTAGGATTAAATATGAGTTTATATGTAAGCGTGGATTGGGACCGTGACTTGAAATGGAGGTGGCTATGTTTGTGCAGGGATGGAGTGGTGCAGTTATGAGTGTGCCTTGAAATAAACACAACTCTGCATCGGGAAATTGGGTGTTGGTTATGGGCGTGTGACTTGAAATAGAAACAGGTGTGTGATAGGGTGCAGAAGTTAGTAGTGCCACTTGAAATAGGCACGGGAATGTCTCTCGATGAGTCCTGGCTTGAAATAGACACGGGTGGAGGTGGGTGAGGGGTGGGGTGGTGGTGCTGGGGTGTGACTTGAAATATACACGGGTGGAGGTGGGTGAGGGGCGGGGTGGTGGTGCTGGGGGATGCGACTTGAAATAGACACGGGTGAAGGTGGTTGAGGGGTGGGGTGGTGGTGTTGGGGTGTGTGACTTGAAATAGACACGGGTGGAGGAGGTGGGGGAGGGGTGGAGTGGTGGTGCTGGGTGGTGCGACTTGAAATAGACACGGGTGAAGGTGGGTGAGGGGTGGGGTGGTGGTGTTGGGGTGTGTGACTTGAAATAGACACGGGTGGAGGAGGTGGGGGAGGGGTGGGGTGGTGGTGCTGGGTGGTGCGACTTGAAATAGACACGGGTGGAGGTGGGTGAGGGGTGGGGTGGTGGTGTTGGGGTGTGTGACTTGAAATAGACACGGGTGGAGGAGGTGGGTGAGGGGTGGGGTGTTGATGTTGGTGTTGGTGGGTGCGACTTGAAATAGACACGGGTGGAGGTGGGTGAGGGGTGGGGTGGTGGTGCTGGTGGGTGCGACTTGAAATAGCCACGGGTGGAGGTGGGTGAGGGGTGGGGTGGTGGTGATGGTGGGTGCGACTTGAAATAGACACGGAGGGAGGCGGGTGAGGGGTGGGGGTGGGTGGTGTCAGTCGTGTGACTTGAAATAAAAACACCTGGTGCAGTGGTTAATGTTTGGGAGATGACTTGGGAATGGACCTCGGTTTGAGAGGATGCTGTTCCGGTGTCGCACTTTGAGCGCCCTGCCAGTTTCAACTGACTGCATACACTCAAACTCAAGGCATTGTCAATGGTCGTGAGCAATCTTCATACAGAAAATACAGAAGAAGTGAAATATCTCTAAAACCACACCACGTATTAACAAAGCGCTTAGTACACATATAGAAAACATCTTTACCAAAAAGATAATATTAAATTTATAAGGTTAGGGTTCTTGATTTCTATTTATTTTGAATAAAACTAATGTTTTGCACTGTGCGTACCGTCAAACTCAAGGCATTGTCAATGGTCGTGAGCAATCTTCATACAGAAAATACAGGAAAAGTGAAATATCTCTAAAAGCACACCACCTAGAAACAAATCGCTTGGTACACATATAGAAAACATCTTTACCAAAAACATTAGATTAAATTCATAAGGTTAGTGACGATGCTGTTAGATTTTGATGCATGCGCATGAAACTGACAGTCAGCTGAAAATGGCAGGGCGCTCAAACTGCGACACCAGGGATAACTAACTCCAACTGTACACTGGTGTATGGTGCATAGGGTCGTGAGGTATTGTGGGCCGATTTGATGTAGCCATCGATGATTATACGCATGTCTGTATGAACGAGGTCAACTCGGTGCAAATAGGTCGCGAAGGTCAGATGGGGTCCCACAAGAAGCGGGAAGAAAGATGATGAGGGGTAATACGGGATGGAGAGTGGATGAAGAATTGGCACTTGGAGATGATTGGGAACTCATGAGGGTGCCGGCGCTGTGGGCTTACGGTACTGAGTCACGTGACAGTCACGTGACAGTCACGTGACAGTCACTACCACGTCACCAAGTCAGACTAATCTTCTTCACCAAGTCTACGTCCACATTCTGCTGACGTTTATTTTTGTTTTTAATTGTTTGTATTTGTTTTTGATTGTTTTTATATTTACCTGAATGCTGTAATGCTACATAGTCTGATGGTTTTGAGCTTCTGCCATCTGCATTTTAGATACATACATTAAGTTGGTGGCTGTAAATCCTCATCAAGTTAGTTTGTAGTAACTTTTGTTTTAAATGGCTGAATTTTCAGATGTTTCGAGTACAAATATGCCACATTAAAGCTGCATGGTCCGATCAAAAACATAACATTTTCAAAACGAAAACAATTATCTAGACTTGATTCTACATATCTAACTTAGATACTGGTGCACTTATTAAACATTTGTCATCACATATAAGGGAATGCTTAGTCAATTTAATAGAACCTGTTACTGCATAAACCTATGGTGTTAGAGTTTTGGCAAGCTTACCAAAATTAATTTCGCACATTTGCACTTCAAATATCTCAAAAGTTAGCCATTTAAAATAAAAGTTACTTCAATCTAATGTAAGGTAGACTATAATGGTCGGCCTAATATCTTTATCTCAGCAAATAACAGAAACTCAAAATCATCGGACTATGCAACTTTAATGTAAGCAGTCTGACAACATAGGCTTCACCAGTGATACGTTCTATCAAGTTGGCTTAGTACGCCCTGAAAGGTAGCTAGAAATACTTAATAAGTGCATCACTATATAAATAACTCCCCGATCATATTACTGCTTGCGACCGCTTGCAACCTCTTTGCGACTACTAAGAACGGGTTGTCGCAAAGACGTTGCCAGTGGTCATAAAATGGTCACAGACTGGTCACAAGTGGTAACGATGTGGTCCTCAGTGGTCGCGGACCTTGCAACCATTTTGGTCGCAAGGAGCTTACAGCTACTGCACTAAAAGCCTTCTTGCAAAATGGTCCCCGACCTCTGGGCGACCATCGCTTTGGTCACCCAGAGGTCAGTGAATATTGCTTTGGTCGCAAGGAGGTCGATTGAAGATTCTTTGGTCCAAAGTGGTCGCAATGTGATTGATTGCAAGCAGTCGCTAGCTGTGGTTTTAGTGGAACTTTCGAAGGTTCAAATTTAGATATGTGTTTTGATTTTGAAAATGTGATGCTTTCATCGGATTGTGAAACCTTTGAACATTAACCAAAAAAAACAGTAGTATTGCTTATAAGTGAAACTAAGAAAGTTGGACTTCGCTCCCCTGGATGTGTGTGTGTGTGATCATCCGAAATGAAGGGTCCCGGGTCCATAAATATCGGGCGCGGTGTGGCTGCTGCGTCCCCAATAAGAAGCCCCGGGTGCCGGTGTAAACATGTCCGCGATCGGACCCGGTCGGACCGCCACAAGTTGTCCCGATCAATACATCCCACCACCACCACCACCACCACTACACCCACCACCAGGCACCACCCTGCCAGAGATGCCAACATTGTGTGACCAAAAATAGGAAGATTTTAACATTTTATTAGGAAGATAATTTGTTTGTGCGGAAACACGCGGCACGATAATCAGATGTATATCACGACATAGTATAATCATACAATATATAATATATATATATAATTATATTATATACTTTTTCATACAAGTCCCACCATGTATCCCACCATGACTTGGTCTATGTGTCATTTTCTAGGTTCTCCTTTCTTTTAGCTGTTGTAAGTAGTTGACTTTGCGTTTCATATTAGCATATTTTATGTTTAGGTAGGTGACAGTGAAAATCAGAAGATTTGGACATAGAATCGTAATATCAGAAGAGAGTGGCCAAAATCTGAATTCTTCCTACAAAATCGGAACACTTGGCATCTCTACCCCGCATCTGGCCTCTACCTAAGGCAACTGCAAGATATCAGTAATAACACAACCCCCTCCTTCCACCACCTCCACTCCACCCTGTAAACCACACACACACACACACTGCACCGCCCATCTTGGCTCTCGTGCTCTCAAACTGCCTTAATCCAATAACACCCGGCACGGGACGCATATTTCACAAGCGGGGCAGTCGTTGGTGGTGGTGGTGGGACAGTGGGAGGGAGAGGTGTGGGTGAGGTGTGGGTGATATGGGGGGAAGACAGAGAGAGGAGGTGGACTTGAGAGCTGGGCGGGAGGGAGGTTGGGGGGGGGGGGGCCTTTCTGGGGTTGTGATGAAAAACAGGCCATAAATTGTCATATTTGAGGGCGGCCTCTGCCCCCAACGTCCTCCAGACGCCAAGTGAGGCGCTCAGTGAGAGTCAGTTTCCATGGTTATAAGCAAACTTATTCCGGCTCCCTTAACCCCAGGTGACGTATGCACCTAATGGACCGCCAGCTTGCCGGGTCTCGCGAGAATTCCCGTCCCTTCTCGTCTAAGCCCATGTGATGTTACAGTGTTCGACTGTGTTATTTTAGGGATGCTACTGAGCAGTTGATAAGGTTAGAGGGTGGGTTCCATTGTTCTGTGTTAGTAATACTATTGAACAGTTGTTAAGGTTTCAGGCTGGGTTCAATTGTTCTATATCGGTGAGGCTACTGAGCAGTTGTTGAGCTTAAAGGTGTAGTTCGATTGTGCTATATTAGTGAGCCTACTGAACAGTTTCTAAGGTTACAGGTGGGGTTCGATTGTTCTATGTTAGTGAGACTACTGAACAGTTGTTGAGGATACAGGTTGGTTCCAATATGCTATTGATACTACCGAGCAGTTATTGAGGCTACAAGTTGGGTTCGATTGTTCTATGTCAGTATTATAACTGAGCAGTTGCTAAGGTTACAGCTTGCGTTCCATTATGCTATGGTAGTAATACTACCGACCAAGTGTTTAAGCCCTTGGCACACCTTGCCGGATTGAGCAATGGACAGAATTGTCTAGTGCGGTGGTGTTCGGGCGTGATAAGTAACAAAATGTATTAAAATGTGTCAAAATGTTGCGATATCGGGTCAAAGGCCGGCGGACGAACAGACATGAAATCGGCATGAAACTGACATGAAACCGACACGAACGAATAGCCAACGGACAAAACAAACTCAAAACGGACAAGAACCATAGACGTCAATCCGGTGGCATCCGTTCCAAGTTTTGTGCATGTTCAAAACTTGTAATGGATTGTGCCAGATATCAAAGGATATCAATGGATATGGAATGGATATGCAACGGACACAAACTGGACTTTCCCGGATATCAACGGACTTTGTTCAGTTTCTTTCTGTTTCCTCCATCTGGCGAGGTGTGACAGGGGCTTTAACGTTACAGGCTGGATTCCATTAGCCTATGTTAATAATATTACTAAGCAGTTGCTCAGATGTTATAGATTGGTTTAGGGAATGTAGTTACAGCGAATAAACTGTTGTTTGTTGGGAGTTCACGTACTGGCAACACATCATACCAGGATGGGGAAGGGATTATATACTAAATTATATAAAGATGTATAATTGTAAGCAGGAAGACAAATACAAACATGTGCAACTGCATCTGAATACAAAATTCCACTGGAGGTAAACTTAGTTTTACATATGTAGATTTAGGCATGCCAACATACCCTGTTGATCTTACAGGCTGACTATTCTTAAATAGAAATTTATGAATAAATATGCAGTTAAGAATCTCCCCCCAACGCAGACAGAAGTCCTCAAATTAAAACTGCGGTTGATTGCAAATAAACCGCCTTGTCTGGAGGCAAAAGAACCGACACATATTCAACTCATTCCGTGTATTCATTCCCCTCTTTATCTGCCTTCCCACAAATTAAAGAAAGAAGAGATAAATAATGTTGAATTGCAAGTAGGATTCTGCAAACAAAAGTCAGAAAGCAATTTCGGCCATCGCTCCACCTTGCGCGACTCCTTCCAATGGCGAATAGAGTTGGTAATGTTGGCTAGCTAACATTCCTAATTCACTCGCGAGACACCAGGGCGGCGTATCAGTCACCAGTGATAAGCTCACTGCTGGCCCGACTGCCGCTGGAGTAAGACCTATCGATTTTTTGCAGTGTTCTCATCATGGCTCCTACTAAGGCTCGCCGTGGGAAACGAGGTGCCCCAGTGTCTTCTCGTCCGGTTCTTCCCAGGAAGGTCTCAGCTCGGGCTCCAACTCCTCTTAGTGATTCGTCTGAGGGGTCTTCTTCTCATAATGGATCTTCGTTGTCTCGGGCTTCGCCAGCTGTTCTAGCTCGGTTAGAAGCGTTGGAGCGTCTTGCTGCTTCTCCAGGGGGTGTGCGTGGCCTGCCGCCGCCTTCCGCTGATGTTCATGATTCTACCCCGTCCATTGTGACTAGGGTGAGTCGATCTCCGCGTCGTAGGGGGCCTGGTCGAATTCCGCCGAATGTCTCGAGGGTTTCGGCCGATGCTTCTGCACGCTGGGTGCCTCCCGGCTCGCCGTCATGGGACTCCCGTTCCTTGCCTGCCTTCTCCGTGCCTCATCGCGTCGCTTCCTCTTCCCCGCAAGCTCGAGGGAGGGCTCCGCCTCGAGTTGACCCCTCGGTTCCGAGGCAGTATGTGCCTCAACCGTACCCAGCTGCTTACCTCTCGTCCTTGCCGCCAGCTGCCCCGACTATGCAGGCGCCTCATCAGACTTTCCCTACCGCAGCTGATTTCATGATGGATAACGTGCAGGCATTACAGCGTCCCCCAGGTATGAACTGCTTTCCACACCATCTCATTACTCGGGGGGACGGCTGTAAGAAGATAGCGTTAGGGGAGGCCACCTGGGCAGAGTTCTTCTTTGCGCTTAGGCTTCTGACCGAGCAACCAGGTTTTCCTGTAGCTTCAATTCCAGCTGTTCTACAGCACGAGAAAGATCTAGCCTTGATGGTGGTAACCTGGGACTGGCCTACCTGTAGACGGTGGTCGGAACGAGTTTTCTGTATGATAGCGGACGGCCGGCTCAGAGATGGCTGGGCAGACTTAGCGGCTATTAAGGATATACAACGTGATGTCTGCACAGAAGCGGTCAGAACGCTTCAGTCAAGGGCAGGGTTCAATCAGACTCCGTATGTGCGGCCTGCAGTGGCTTCAGCTTCTCGTCCAGCTACACTACCTGCTGCCACTAGTTCTGCAACTCCTATTAACCCCGCCCCGGTTAATCAGAGGGATGACTATTCTAGAGAGACGGAGGGCAAGCCGTGCTACCTGTGGAATTGGGGCAAGGACTGTGGCTTTGCCTCGACACATGGCATCTTGCCTGATCGCTCACCACACATATGTGCGTGGTGTGCGTACCGGTTTAAACATGTACTGGTTCATCGAGAGCAAGACTGTTTGAAAAAACGGAGATTTTTGGACAAGAAAGCTAATGAGACGGCGGGTAATGCTAACGATGTGAGTTCTTTTCCTGCTTTAGATGTTAGTGTAACTCTAGATGTTAATGTAATTGACCCTATGATAGTTGCCCTTCCTCCCACGGTGCCTAGCACTCCTGACCCCATTCTGGGGCCGGCTGTTTCGGTGGCTGATAAACCTTTCACGTTTAATTATGATACGAGTGTTCCAACTGATAGCGCTAAGAACACAGAATCACTATCAGATAATGTTAATGAGCCTCGAAGTCTTGAAACTATATCCAAAATTGTTGCTGATTTGCCCACGATTGTTGATAATAATGATTTATCTTCCCATGCACAGACTTCGTCCTTAGACCAAAATATTGTAAGTAATACAATCACAGACTTAGAGATGCCGACATTCGATTGGTTTGACGACCCGTTAGAACTGGCGCTATCAGCCAGTTCTGAGAAAAAAGGTTTCGTTCCTCCGCCATCACCATTAGAGTTTCGAGATAGTTTATTGGACTTTTGGCCTGATACGATAGAGCAAGCTTGGTTCGGCCAAGGTATATATCGCGATATATATGATAAAGTCAGGATCACGGGGTTACCTAATTTCATGGGAGCTAGGATTTCGGTCCCGTCTGGTTTAAATATTCCTAAATGGCGAGCAGTCCTTTTAGATTATCCTGATGTGTTATTGGTAGATCATCTTGAATTTGGTTGGCCCTTAGACTATACGTCAACACGAATACCCGTCCCAACCCTTCGGAATCATTCTCTAGCTGATAATGCTGAATTCCATATTAAAAAAATTCTTACTTTAGAGCTACAACATGGTGCCTTGCTAGGCCCTTTTTCCTCGCTCCCGTTTCTACCATGGTGCCAAATTAGCCCGATGATGACCAGGCCTAAGAAAGGATCTACCGAGAGAAGAATAATTATAGATCTTAGTTTTCCGAGAGGTAAAAGTGTAAATGCTGGCATCGTTCGGGGTTTCTATTTAGGCCGCTCTTTCAATTTTTGTCTTCCTTCTGTTTCAACGTTAACTGAAAAGCTTACAATTTGTGGCCCAAACGCCTGGATGTGGGGAGCTGACTTAGCGAAGGCGTACCGCCAACTGAGAGTTTGTCCTTTGTCAGTGCCGTTACTAGGAATAGCGCTTAATGGTAATTTCTACCTTGATATTGCCCCCCCCTTTGGATGTAGGACATCCGCACTCGCATGTGCCCGTACTACGAGAGCGGTAGTATGGCTAATGCATCGAGCAGGATATTTTTTGTTGTGTTATTTAGATGATTTTGTAGGGATCGAGGCATCTCAAGAAAGAGCATCTGAGGCGTTTAATTATTTTATTACATTATCGTCTGACTTAGGTTTGCAGCTAGCCATCAAAAAGTGTACTCCACCTGTTCAATCCTTAATCTGGCTTGGGTTTAGGATTGATTCCGTAGCTATGTCAGTCACGTTGCCAAAATAAAAAATAAAAGAGGTATTACAGGAATGTCTCTTATGGGAAACTAAGAATACATGTTCACGTAAGCAACTGCAAAGTCTGGCGGGTAAGTTGCATCACCTATCGAAATGTATTAAGCCGGCAGGAAGGTTTACAAATAGGGTCCTTGCTGCATTAAGGGCCTCCCCCTATGTGGGCCAAAATACGTTTGATAAGGACTTGTTGAAAGATCTTGAATGGTTCAAACTATTCGCTAATACCTATAATGGAATACAACTGATCCCTCCAGCGCCTAGGCAAGAGTGGATCATTGAGTGTGACTCCATGCTGCGTGGGGGTGGGGCTTTTTCCTCTACGCATTATTTCAGTGTCGCATACGAACCTGACCTCTGTGCAAAAAACCTCGCAATTACTCAGCTTGAAGCTATAAACTTGGTACATGCGGCCATTAACCTTCTTCCGCCTCTACCGCATGAGTTCACTGTAGTAGTCAATACTGATAATCTTGCTTCCAAACAGGTGTTAGACTCAGGGAGAGGTAAAGATAAAATTCTTTGCGCCTGTGCCCGGCAGTTATGGTTAATTGCGGCAAAAAAGAACTTTGAGTTAGTAGTTATACATAAACCCGGTAAAGAACTGGTATTAGCAGACGCCTTAAGTCGAGCCCCTCACCATAATTGTCATAAAGTTTCTGCCTTGAATATCTGTAAGATCCATGGCCTTAAAGAGGTCTCTGTTTCAGTATCGCTCGATGTATTAGAATGCACCATGTAATAGAAGGTTTCGGAAGATAGTAATGTTTTGGCTCTATCTTCCAGGATTCGCGATAATGCACCACCAGAGGCTACTCGATAGCTATGTACAAGCATTAGCCCCGAGGACATGGAAGAACAAGGCGTCGCACGTTAAACTTTACCTGAATTTCTGCAAGCAACATCGTATTGACTGCCAAAATCCATCAGTCTATGTTCTCCTTTCTTTCCTCATGTATCTCAGAGACCGCCTTAAATCGCCCGGGGCCGTTATGAATTATTTTAGCTCCGTGAAACTGTGGGTAACAGCAGGTAGTGGTACGGCAACCGCGTTCGAGGCGTACAAAATTAAGCTGTTTAAAGCGGGAATATTCAAATCTTCAACGCATAAGGTGTCTCGGGCAACTCCAATCAACCCCTCTGAGCTCAAAACTATGATAGAGTACCTGGCAAGTCTACGACCTAGCCCCGATGTGATAGTCGCTGCCCTGTTAGTAGGTTACTTTACGTTTGTCCGTCAATCTAACCTGGTGCCAAGCACGGTCGAGCCGGAAGCACTGTTGCATGTATTAAGGTTCAAAGATATATACGTAGATGGGGACGGGTTAGTGGTGGTTCTGAGGTCTACTAAAACAAGACCTTCCTCTGCCCCTCCAGTCATCTTTAGACTACCGAGTCTAGGGTTGTCATCATGTTGCCCGGTTAGGGCTTGGCAGAAATACGCAAGAGCTCCCTCCTACCCTGACTCTCCCGCTTTCATGCTCCCCTCGGGTCTCCCTTTGACGCTCCCGGTACTTAAAAGGGCTCTAAGCTTGGCCTCCTTCATGGCCCTGGGTAAAGAAACGGCCTTCACACTACACGGCCTTCGTAGGGGTGCAGCCCAGGCATGCCAAGGAGTAGGTTTAACTCTGGACAACATCATGGCGGCAGGCACATGGCGAAGTGCTTCTGTTAATACATATCTCTCAGCGGTACATGTTAGTGCGGCTCCGGCAGCGCTCGGAACCTTGTTGGGTTGAGCGCTGCCGAAGTGTGGGTTCTGCTTATTACTCTGCTTATTATTCTGCTAGACAATGATCGTATGTTTATTCCAGATCTGACTCTCCAAGAGACTATCTCGTACCTTAACACTGTATTTTCTGTACTGAGACATCATGCCTATATCTTGAAGCATACTATGAACGTTTACTGTCTCCAGATAGTCCTGATTGCTTTACTTGTCACGAAAGAAGGCCTCTGTCGCCACATCGCGCTTGCTGCTCATTGAGTATTTATTGTTTCAGATAATAAATCTGTTCCAAATAGTATCATCGTGTTGTGTCTCGTGAGTGAATTGGTAATGTTGGCTAGCTAACATTCCTAATTCACTCGCGAGACACCAGGGCGGCGTATCAGTCACCAGTGATAAGCTCACTGCTGGCCCGACTGCCGCTGGAGTAAGACCTATCGATTTTCCCACCCTCCCACCCTCATCGAAGGGTTGAGCGCTGCCGAAGTGTGGGTTCTGCTTATTACTCTGCTTATTATTCTGCTAGACAATGATCGTATGTTTATTCCAGATCTGACTCTCCAAGAGACTATCTCGTACCTTAACACTGTATTTTTCTGTACTGAGACATCATGCCTATATCTTGAAGCATACTATGAACGTTAACTATCTCCAGATAGTCCTGATTGCTTTACGTGTCACGAAAGAAGGCCTCTGTCGCCACATCGCGCTTGCTGCTCATTGAGTATTTATTGTTTCAGATAATAAATCTGTTCCAAATAGTATCATCGTGTTGTGTCTCGTGAGTGAATTAGTAATATCTGTTGTTGAGTTGTGTGTAATTTGAGTATCCTGTATCCACTCCTTCTGAGTAGAGGTGAGGACTTTAACCAGAACATAAAAAAGTCACACCAAAGGCAGGATTATAATTTTCATCAAATCTCCACCCAAGTATAGAATTTAACTTGTATCCAACCCATTATTCTCCTAACAGAATCTAAGGTCATATCAGGACGAGTACCGACTTGTGACAATGCGCAATCAGGGCGACTTTTTACGACTTCCCCATTGGGGGACCAGGTTGCCAGCACCATGACTAATTTCTCACTCAGTCGCATTATCTTGATACTGAGCTAACAAGTCATTGCCCTATATTAGTAATGCCAAGTGCAAGCCTAGGTAGTGACACTTATCAATTTTGTAATGTCACTACTTTGACTTGCCTGGGATTCGAACTGCCGACCTTCCGCATTGGAAGCCTCCGCTCTCACTGATTAACCACCGCGTCTGGTGACATATTTACTTGAAGAAATCCGGTATTCATATGGTGATTTAAATAATAATTATGTAGAAAATGTATTCATTTATAAATCGTGATATACAATGAATAGCCATACATATTAATGCATTGACACATTATGCGTATACACACATGCATGAAAGCATACACACGTCGGGGATACGTGTTATTAATGGAAAAACAATAGTTGGCTTGCATGCAGCCAATTCACGATATTCAGAAGCATGCGCTGTGGCAATGGTCCCACAACTGTAGTGTTCGTCGTCGCCGTCAGATGTCGCATGCGTTGTGAATATTGTGTATTGCTGTTCTATTTCGTTGTGCACCACCGCCATAGGCCTGTGGTTAATAATCGATAAATTCTTTATTATAGAGAACTGGCATTGTGAGATTGCAAGCATCATTCATAGACACGCCTAGCCTGGCTGCAGAGTTAACAGAGGTGAGCCTCTGAAGAAAGAGTAGGCAGGCCTTCCTTACCACACCATGTACACACTATATATACATAAATAGATACGGTTAAATTGACAGACAAAAAACTGACAGGAATGATGACCGTGTATATATTCCCACAATTATATTAAGGCTGAATAGTTCGATGAAAGCTTCAAATTTGCTAAGCTAAAACATTTACCTAGATTTGCTTATACGTATGTAACTTAAATATGTTGGTGGTGCACTTATTAAGTATTTGATGCTGCATTGCAGATAATACTGTGTCGATAGAACCTGGTACGGCTGAAGCCTGTGTTTTCAGCCTTTCGATGTGGATCTTTTCAATCAAATATATCTAAAGTTAGGCATCGATAATAAAATAAATATTCCAAACTAGAAATTGGCAGATTACAATAATCCAGCTATTACATTTATGTTAAAATATTATAGGAACTCAAAACCATCGTTTGTTTGGAGTTGTACTTCCTGGCAAAATGTAAGGTCATGTCAGAGCGGGTACCGACTTTGGACAGTGCGCACTAATAGCGATTTTATAGTGCTGCCCCATTGGGAGACCATGCTACCCGCACCATGACCTGATATCCCACTCAGTCACATTATCCTGACAATGAGCAAACCAATCCTTTGCCGTCTCCTAATAATGAGGAGCGCCTGGCTAGGAAGCGACAAGTATCAATTTAGTAGGTTATTGGTTTGACTCGACCGGGAATTGACCTCCTGACCTTCCCGCAGTTGAGGCCTGCGCTCTACCAATTCGGCCACAGCCTCTGGTTGTTGCTTGTGTGATATATATAGGCGTTTTGCTGTGTACATATGCATGCTATAATTGAAAGGATAAGTCACGCAGCACTAATCTCGTACAATCAATATGTAGCGACTTTGTTGTTCCGGGCAAGCCGCTACCGCACGCCGTTTCTCTCCATCTGATCTACATTATTCTCCTGATTCTCCACCACCATCCAATTACCGCCCAGCCCAGTAATGGGCCTGTTCAATATAGGGTATTCCCATGACGTCAGCAAACGGAGGTGCGGCCATTGTGCCGATATCAACTAGTAAACAACCTATCGATTGCAGTAACATAGTCCATAGAGAGGTAGATTATTATTTCAGTTTTATTCCAAATTAATAGAAATGCAGAACCCTAACCTTATAAATTTAGTATAATCCTTTTGGTGAATATGTTTTCTGTATGTGTGCCAAGCGATTTGTTTCTAGGTTGTGTAGTTTTAGAGATATTTCACTTTTTCTGTATGGAGATTGCTCACGGCCATTGACAATGCATTGAGTTTGCCGATACGCGCTGTGCAAAACGTCTATTTTATTCAATATTAATAGAAATACAGAACGCTAATCATATAAATTTAATATAATCTGTTCATTGAATGTGTTTTCTCTATGTATTCCAATCAGATTGTTTCTAGGGGGTGTGGTTTTAGAGATATTTCACTTCTTCTGTATGAAGATTGCTCACAGCCAATGACAATGCACTCAGTTTGCCGGTATGCGCAGTGCAAAACGTCTATTTTGTTCAAAATTAATAGAGATGCAGAACCCTAACCTTATGAATTTAATATAATCTGTTTGTTGAATGTGTTTTCTATATGTATTCCAATCAGTTTGTTTCTAGTTAGTGTGGTTTTAGAGATATTTCACATTTTCTGTATAAAGATTGCTCACTGCCATTGACAATGCATTGAGTTTGTTGGGTTTGTTATTGTGGTTGTATCACCACAATGGCCGCACTTCCGTTTAGCATGACGTCAGTGCATACCCTCTATTGTGGGGGTGTGGGTGGGGTGATGGTGGGATTAGGGTGGGTGAGGGTGGGGTGAGGGTGGGGTGAGGGTGGGGTGAGGGTACGTGAGGGTGGGGTGAGGGTGGGGTGAGGGTGGGTGAGCGTCGGGTGATGGTGGGGTGAGGGAGCATGGGGTGAGGGTGAGGGGAGGGTGAGGTGAGGGTCGCTGAGGGTCGGTGACGGTGGGGGAGGGTGGGGTGAGGGGCGGTGAGGGTGAGGCGAGGTGAGGGTGGGGTGAGGGAGGGGTGAAGGATGGGACGGAGACGGGGGATGGCGAGAGGCGGCGGGGTGAAGGCGGCGTGAGGCGGGGTGAGGGCTGGCAAGGAGGCGGGGTGAGGGCGGGAGGTGGAGGTTCGGGTGGAGGGGGCAGGATGAGGGTGGGATGAGGGCGGTGTAAGGGCGGAGTGAGGGCGGGATGAGTGCGGGATGAGGGTGGGCAGTCTACACCGTCTCTGATTAGTATGTATAGATCGAAAGTTGGCGGCCACATGCCAGCACTGGAATATGTCCCAACCCCCACCTCCACACCCACCCTCACCTTCACACCCACCAGTCTACCACCACTACCACCATCTTCACCTCCACCCGCACCTCCACCCCTACCTCGACTCCCAGTCCACTCCCACCCTACCACAAAACCACGCCACCCTTCCACAGTCACCCCACACCTCCCATCCCACTGGTGCCAGACCCGGTATCCAAATCGGAAGGTCATGGGTTCAAATCCCTGGTGAGTCAAACCAATGACTTCGAAAAAGTATTCTTATCGCTACCTCGCCTGGCACCTTGCCTTTATCAGTCTATGGCAGGACTGGTTTACTCAATATCAGGATAATTTGACTGAGTCCGAGATTAGGTCATGGTGCCTGCAACACGATCGCCCAGTGGGGCAACACTATAATGTTGACATGATGTGGCCCTGTCATACGTCGGTAGCCGTCTTGATTATGACCTTAGAGGTGCTAGGATTTGAAACTCCATCGAGCAAACAGTCGCCGCGGCCCCCCACCCCAATATCAGGATAATGTGACTGAGTGCATTATTAGGTCGTGGTGCCTGCGACACGATCGTCCAGTGAGGCAGCAGTCCAAAGTCGACTAGAATTTGGCAGTGTCATACGTCGGTACTCATCTTGATGATGACCTTAGACGTTGCTAAGATGTGAAGCTCCATCCAGCAAACAAACCCTCCGACGGCTCCCCAATCTCAGGATAATGTGACTGAGTTCCATACCATGTCATGGTGTCTGGTCGCCCAGTGAGGCAGCACTATGGAGTCGACATGAATATGGCACTGTCATTCGTCGGTACCCATCTTGAGTATATGACCTTAGAGGTTGATAGGATGTGAAACTCCATCGGACAAACAACACCCCCCCCCCCCATTCCAGTGACACCCCAACCCACCGCTCACCCCACGCCACCCCACCTCCCCCTCACCCCCAACCCACCTCCTCTGTACCACTTCCTCCCGCCCCTTGAGAGTCAATCGAGATCAGCCAACGGACGGGCAGTGGATACATCCCTGGGGCTACTGGAGGTGTGTCAAATCCCAATCACGTTAAGTTAATTCCCAAATCGTTAACTTCTTCCATGCTTCCATGAATCGCAATGAATTATGGGTGGCCGTCTTGCCGCCCGTTGGCAGGGTCTTTGGATTCCCGCCATTTTAAAGTATCGGAGATCACCTTCGATTAGTTGTGGAATATTCTTTGCGATGGCGAACTTATACCTTGAATCGTATCAGAACACAGAAGGGTTCGTTCAATTAATGAGGAGTTTATTGGAAACTTGAAAGCATGTTGTTTTCAGTCAGCACCTTTACACAAAATGTAAAAACACACAATCAATGATGTCTCAAAAGACACTTTTGAAGTCAAAAGCTCACGATTACAGAAATTGCGGCCAGCGCCAGGGCATGGCTCAATAAGCTATATGAGGCGGCATCGTCCTGCAGTCCTTAACAAGGCTAGAACTGCTTCTTGTTTTACATTAGTTAAAAGGTCATGCATGCTGTTTGCATTGTAAAATTGTTGTAGTTTAATCAAATTGTTGTAGTTTAATCAAGGTAGTTTAATCAAATGTGTTTGAGCGTCAGTGGGGACTGACACCCAATACATTTGGGGGGGGGGGGGGGGGAGGGTCCCCTTGAGCAGAGGAAGAAAATTAAGATGACAACAGGACTCCTGTATTTAAATCGGTTTTACTGCCGGCCAGTGGTAGATTTTAACTAAGTTGCTCTTTTAGATACTCCATGTAATATGTCATCCACGCACGTTAAATTTCAATCACTGACACCCTCTTGCTGTGTGCAACTAGTCATGCTACGTGCTTCTATAAAATAGAATTGATATGGTTTGTATGAAGGACACCAGTAATAGGCATTTCATGCTGCTTAAGTTAGCAAAACCAAAGCAAAACATGTGCTTTGCTGAATCATGTTCATATTACTTGCTCTTTGATTGCCATTCAGGAGTCTTAAATTGTATTTATGTTCGAAATCCCTAATCCAGAACGAGGTTGGTCCCGCAAACAAATGGTTTAAGCAGTGTCGTCTATTCAATTATATTCCTTATTTCATTAGATTATCCTTCTGTATAGCTTAACAAAAAGAAGATCACGACTCAGGTTGCATAGGTGACCTTGATACTCTACAATTCCAGGTATTAGCTTTCTTTTGCCCTGAATAAAAAATAAATTAAAAATTAAAAGAAGACAAAATCTCTACATTGTTGGACTAAGCAACTTTAAATTTATCGTGTCATCTATGACAGTCGTTGAATGGAAGCAAAAACAAATGATAGTCAGTTATGGCTGGGATAGAGCTTACTATGGATTACTTGCTTTAAGAAAAGACAAAACATGTCTGCTACAAACTAATTTCAATCAGGCTAAACTGCATAATAACCTCGGATAAACACATATCAGCTTGCCTATCAATCAAGTCACACAATGTCCACACTGCAGGACAATGACTTGATGACAACAAAATGAACCTAGAAAGAGACTAATTTAAATGCATCACTGTAATCAAATAAATTAAAATAATACCACTGAATAAAATAGCAGTATAATGTAATAACAATATCTTAAAATAACTGATTAACGAAATAACGCCATAATAATGTGAACCATTATGGATCTGGCCAACCATTAAAGTTGCATAGTCCGATAAAAGCATCAATTTTTGTTTAAAGCAACATTCTTAACTCGATTTGAACCTAAATATCTGCCTTATACCCCCATCACACCAAAGTAGTTCTTAATACGTTCTAGAAAATGTTACCGAATGAGCTCAAACTGTGTGCGAATGTAGTGAATGTAGTAGCAATGTTTTACAAACTGTTTATGAACTGCATGGATAGGCAAGGACGGAAGGGTGCTCTAGAACTTTGAGCATGTTCAAAACTTTCGGCGGCCACATTCTACCCCGTTTCAGAACGAGGTCGGACGTTTTGATAACTAGTTTGGTGTGATGGGTGTGTTAGATACTGGTTCACTTATTACATATTTGTTGCTACGTATAAGGGCATGCTATGTGAATTTAATTGAGCCTGTCACGGCTGAAACCGAAGGGATGCAGAGTTTTGGCAAGTATGCTACCATTAAGTTGGCATGTTTACATTTTAAATATATCTGAAGCTATTCATTTTAAATAGAAGTTACTTCAAACTAAATTAAGACAGAGCATAATATAATATCAATAGTATCACTATACTTTATTTATCTAAAAGAAATTACAGAACCTCAAAACCCATTGGACTATGCAAATTTAAGAGCCTCATTTTAGAATCTATGCACAATGAAACACAGCCCACACACGTTATAATCAACGCAATCACTCAGCTTCTTTGTGGTGCAAGCCTGGCTGGTTCCTGATAGTATCAATATTCAAGGGCAACGAGGACACGTGCGACGTGCTCATTGCTTCCTGGCATCCGGGGGCGGGCCTCCTCATGTCGGTCCAGGAATGCCGACCGTGAGACAGGCCCTGCTCTACATACCCGGACACCGGACACAGATGCGATGGCCGAATCGGTAGAGCGCTAGCTTCCAGTGTGGAAGGTCGGGAGTTAGAATCCCAGCCGAGTCAAACCAATGATTTATAAGATTGATACTTGTCGCTGCTACCTAGCCTGCTGATCGGCATTAATAGGATATGACAAGGACTCATTTGCTTCCACAGTGTCGGGATAATGTGACCGTATGGGATATCGGGTCATGGTGCTGGTTGCTGGTTCCCACTCTTCTTCATCGTGTCCTTCCATCAGTTATCTCAAGGGATTTTCGAGCAGAGGTGTGATCTTTATCGTGGGACATGCTCTCGGTGGTGGATGGTGGCAGCAGGATTTGCAATCAGATAGCTGATTCCCAGGGCCGTGATGTGGATGCTCCTGCTGTGGCCAGTTTGTCGATAGAAAGCCCGGGCCTACACTTTTACCGACCCAAGGGATTTTTAACCTCCCACACAACATAGATATTGTATGAGAGCAACCGGCCTTTGATGATGCTGTAAGTTATACACAGCAGTGGAAATCCAAATTGGCAGAGGTGGGGGCATGGGGACTCGAACCACAGACCCTCAGACCAGGCATCCGACCTAGAAAAAAGTCAGACACTCTAACCACTCCGCCACAGAAAACACCCATTGGTTCCCAGTGGGGCTGCGCTATAAAAGTCGCCATGAGTGCGCACTGTCACAAGTCGGTACCCGTCCTGATATGACCTTGCATGTTGCCAGGAAGTAAAACTCCAACAATCAATCCAAACCAAGAACCGAGTACACAAAGGTGCGACGTGCTTATTGCTTCCTGGTCTGCCCTGTGCAGGCCTCCTCATGTCGGCACAGGTATGCCGATAGTGACGCAGGCACGGCTCGACATGTGAAGACCACAAAGGGCGCTGTGCACTCAGGCGTGACCGGCCACACAGCAGCGCCCTCTGGTGTGGCGGCCCCGCGGGTAATGGCGCTGTAATCGGTCCATTAGCCAAACATGGCTGCACAACATTGCAGGCCGCGCTGCGAGGCATTCCGCCTCAGGGGGTGAGCCGGGAGGAGTCAAGTGTCTAATTACCATATCAGCAGAGGTGTGAATACACACCTGCAGATCAAGTCATCGCCGCACTGCACTGTGGGCATGTGGGCATTGTGTGGTTTGTTTGATATACTTATATCTATTTCGAGCTGATATGCAGATATTATTCAGCTTCACCTGACTGAAAGTTAATTTGTAGCAGAAATGAGGTTTTTGTTATTTATTTTGTATTTTGTTAACATTAATTTTTGTTACAATTCAAGACCATCCCACCGTGCCATTTTGTTAAAGGTTTGGTGAAGTGATTGACCATGTCAGTGCGTCTTTATACCAGTATAGATGGGAATGATTGATTCTTTAATGATTATTGGAGTAGCTAGCCCATGGGTATAACTAACAGTTCTAACCTTCATGTTAGATTTTATTTTTAATAAAGTGATCGGCGTTTTTAATCAAGTGAGCGACTTTTTTAATGAAGTGATCGAACCTGTTAATATGTTGTCATGCTCTAACGAATATAATTGTGTACGTATTCTGTGATCAGACGCAGCTGTCATAGGTTTCATAATTTCAATAATTAGCTGTCATAATTTCAAATTCATAAACCCCCCCCCCCTCTCTCTGTGGGTAACCACCTAGTGCTTTCACCGATGCAGCCATCTCATCAACTACATATCATCTATGGAGGTAAGGAGGTACATATATATTAATGAAGTTAAATAAGTAGCTAAATATATCTTTCTGGCAATCTAGTAGTCTGCACTGACTACACACATTGCTACTTGGCCTGTAAATTCATTGGCTGAGAACAACGGCACAAACTCATTTTGTGTGTGGTTATTAAATATATTTAAAATTATTTTGTATTACATTTTGTCTGTGTCTTTAATGTATAAATTGTACTTATTTTTGTGTTGCAGTTTTAGAATTAAATAATATTCGCGTCTAATGCTCTCAGATCAGTCAGTTGATTGCTGAATACCTCGTCAGGTAAGTGAAGTACACCCACACCCACATCGTGGTCACGTGCCTGTGTTGCCTCTTCATCTGTGTTCCACTTGTTCCTTTGTAGGCAGTATTCGCCCGCCTCTCATGAGGCCACAGGCCCATCTCATCTCATATTATCTCATCTCATCTTCTTTTTATGTTGTTCCCCATTTCTCTTCCCTCGGCAGCATTGTGAGCAGTTAGTGATCTCTCTGGCTTGTTTTAATATTGTCTTTTTTCTCTTTTTCTTTTATATATTGTTGTTGTTGCCTTTATTTTTGTGGAAACACATTTGTTCATGGACAGATTGGGAGTGCTAGGTTCACAGGTATTAATAACGAAGTGCAGTGTGTGGAATGTCAGCACTGCAATGAGACAGGCGGTGTCTGCCCCGGCGTCCCGCTAGGTGCTTTAGCGTTCTGTTTGGAGCGTTTGGAACGCTGCCTGCATGCAGAACACAGCCTGCATTCTCACAGCCTTGATGTAGAGACTCGCCCGTGTGTATAAAGCTAGAGTATCTACCATACATAAAAATGTGGGGATTAAAACATAGCGAAAGGTAAGTTCTGAAATGTTTCCATATCGTATATATCCTATACAGCATACATATAGACCTTTGCTTTTTTTTATATTAATCAAAGTTTTGGGAATTAAAGCATAACATATGGGTGGCATATAAGATATGTATGCCATACAAATCCTAGAGTGCGGAGGACAGCAGGTAGCTTCCCTTACAGACAAAGAGGAGAGGTGACGGTGGGTCAAGGAGAGAGTTCATAAAATAGTGGGTAATTAAAATAACAAGCAGTTCCCTTCCCGGACTTTATACTCATATAATGCGTTTTGCATCAAATATATGTATATATATATATTTATGAGGTATTTATTTCATATTCTTGGTCTTTTTCCATCCTGACCATTACCTCTTCTCACCCACCCATCCACACTTCCCCATGATGGACCTCATATTAATTACCCAATGAACATGAACTGCTTATACAAAAATTAAAAACACCATCGTATTGTTTATTATTATTAACATTGCTCACGGACACAGTAGTCAGAGAGGCTGCGGTGGGTAAAACAAGACTTATATTCAGGCGCAGCCCACACGGCGGCATGTACATTGATCATGAGTGGCTTTCGGATAGGAAGCGGTCGAGCGACGGTCCTGCTATTAACGGGAGGGGGAATGAGGATGGAATGACGGGAGATGGAACATATGAGCGAGGTAACATTGAATGAGCAAAAGAGAGTTAACATAACATTGGAGCTGGGAAGTGGTCAGAGCGGGAGGTTGAGGCGGACTGACCAGCTGAGGTGTGGTGTCGGGGCACCCAGGGTTTGTTGTGTTTTGATTGGCTGAGGAGTGGCAGCCAGTGATTGGTGGGCGTAGAGAGAGGTGAGGTGAGGGGGCGCCCCGGTCTGGTGGGCTAGGGGGTGGCTTTCCCTACCCTCTTCACCGCCGCCCCCCCCCCCCCCCCCCAGGTGGGGGCGGGGTTTGGATGGTGTCAGTTGTTGTTTTACGTCCTAGCAACATCTAAGGTCATATCAGCGGATGGTGTCAGCCTCGAGCCTCCCGTGTCCAGCAATGAACCCGAATGAGGCTCACGCTCATTCCAGACCATGATTATCATGAGACTCCTATATTCCTTTACCATTGTACCTTATATATTGATTGTTTTATTACTCAGCACAGCTACTCATTGTGTTAGGCATTTAGTCATCTCACTTCCCATTGCATGAACTCCTATCTGCCTCAGCTCTCTGTACCCCGGAGCAACCTGCAGCTGAGACGAATATTAAAGCCATTCTTGTTTTAACGTTGTTTAGGCCCGACAACAATGACAAAGACAGACAGAGGTGAACTCGCTTAAGTGAAATCCTTCTTAAAAGCGGCTTGAATAATGTACGTAGGTCACACTAGGTGTCGTTGTGTGTGGGTTAATGTGGACCTGTTTTAGCACGAAGCAGAAAACCCCACTTACACACAGAGGCTTCCGTTTTCATCTCATTTTCTAACACAAAGAGTGCAAAGGTCAGACGAGCGCTCCTCAGCTATGGGATTGTTAGCTAGGCTGCTAGCATTCAATATCATGACCTACATACCGAGCCCTCCTCAACCTTCTGAGCGTCAGAGGCGACTTCAGTTGAGCTTTTTTAAAAGCTGGATAGTCCGATGAAGCATAACTTTACCAAAACCAACACTGACATAAATTAGATTCTACATATCTAATTTACATACCTATGCACTTATTAATCATATGTTACCACACTACAGGATATACTGAGTAAATTTAATAGAATCTGCTACTGCATAAGCCTATGTTATCAAACCTTTGGCATGATTGCACAAAAAAACAAAAACATTTTTTTCATTTCAAATATCTCAGAAGTTTGGCACTTAAAATAAAAGTTACTTCAAGCTAAAGCAAGTTAGATTATGACAATCAATTTACAATATTTATCTCAGGAGAAATCACAGAAACTCGAAACCATCAGACTATGCAACTTTAATCAAATATAAATTAGATTCACTTGCATGCATATGAAAACTATCTTCTTGCCATCGTCGTTGTTCTCTCGTTTGTTTATTTTACAAAAGCATGAAACATTATCCTGACTTCTTTACAATATTCTGCAATGCTTCACCTTCTTTACAATATTCTGCAATGCTTCTACTTCTTTCCAATATTCTGCAATGCTTCTACTTCTTTCCTATATTCTGCAATGCTTCTACTGATACTGTTATAAATATAAAGCATTACACACACTTTTTACTATTTGTCTTGCTGTAATTCTGTGCATGGTCACAATAATATAGGCTTTCCCAAACCGGAAGTAGCGTGCATTATTGATGGGTGTCCCTGCCAGTGGTGGGTTTATTCCGTGTGTTGTGACGTGGTGGCAACCTCTGATCTTTGTTAATGCCAAGGGAATCACAGCCCTGCAATGCATGCAGCAGCCCCACAATGCATGCAGGTGTTAATAACGCGTTACCTCAGTGCTGACATTCTACACATAGTCCGATGGTTTTCAGTTTCAGTTTCAGCCATTTTCTGAGATAAATATATTACCTTGATAATCATAATCTACCTTACATTAGCGTGAAGTAACATTGATTTACAATGACTAACTTTTGAGATATTTGAAATGCTAATATGCTAAATTAGGTTTGGCAAGCATGCCAAAACTCTGACACTATAGGCTTCTGCAGTAATAGGTTCTATTCAATTGTCTTATTATGCCCTTCTATATGGCGACAAATGCTTGATAAGTGTACCAGTACATAAGTTAGATATGTAGGATCAAATTTTTATAATTGGTTCGGTTTTGAAAATTTGCTATTTTCATCGGTCTATGCAGCTTCATCCCCATGTTGTCCCTAGATCTTGTTTACTTATGGATATATATATATATATATATATATATATATATATAAATATGTGTGTATTTATATCAGCAGACACAGGTTATATTAAGTTTACATTTATGCCCTTCTATGCAGTAACAAATACTTAATAAGTGCCACTAGTATCTAAGTTAGATATGTAGGTTCCAATTTAAATTACCCTTTTTGCAGCTCTTGCAATATTGGCAAATACCTGATATTACACACTGAACTGTAACTTACGCCCCTCCCTATGGAAATACAAATCCGTTGACCAATCCGCTCATTACCTCATATGCGTTTCAGGATCAACAGTGCCTTGGCTGGAGGTTGGTAAATTAATTCTGGATTTGCTCGAGCATTGAGAGATCTGGTTTAGGCAGGTTGCACTTTCATTACACAGTGTACACACTATAGGACACTACTAGTTGGCTTGTTGTTTGTGATACCTGAGTGTTGTGGGGGATAATGGAAATGGGAAATATTGGGCCTAGAGCTGGATTCGAACTCGTCCCTCTTTAAAAAAAAAGATTTATACTGCCTATTATGGATAAGGCTGAATAGACTTGTTTTCACCATTAGACAGTTTGTCGATAGAAAGCCCGAGCCTACACTTTTACCGACCCAAGGGATTTTTATCCTCCCACACCACATAGACATGGTATGAGAGCAACCGGCCTTTGATGACGCTGTAAGTTATCGACAGCAGTGGAAATCCAAATTGGCATAGGTGTGGGGACGGGGAATCGAACCACTGACCTTCAGGTTAGGAGTCTGACCTAGAAAAAAGTCAGACACTCTAACCACTCCGCCACAGAGAACACCACCTGGGCTAGTGTGATAACCATTACACCACCTAGGTTCCCTGATGTCATCGCCCTACCCACGACCGCGTGTCTCCATGTGGCTGCTTGTCTGAGAGGTTAGTGCAGACTACTGTACAAGTAATGCTGAGCACCAGGCTAGGTAGCAACATGTATCAATTTTGTATGTCATAGGTTTGACTCGGCCTGGATTCGAACTCCCGACTTTCCGCATGGGAAGCCTGCACTCATGCCGATTCGGCCACCGTGTCCGGTCAGCAGCTGAAGGAACCCGGGTTTGATTCCCATTTACTGATCTGGTTCGATCTGCCATGTGTGGAGGATGGAGATGGGTGGTTGCCATATTTCTGTTGGTTAGACTTGGAAAGTAACTAAAAGAGTTTTATAGCGAATCAATTCTAAGGTGAGTAGCCCTACGCATGATATATATATATATCTGCTTATCTTGTATTGATTACACATTCTCTATAATGATATACATTTAAAAATTTATTTTTTTAATTGACGAGGTATTTACTCTGCCCATAACGTATAAGCTCCTGTCAGGGTGCTTGTTTTCAACGCTGGACAGCTGTGGCACTGTCTTGATCTGTTCCTTTGCCCAGTGTTTACCTGTGTCTGCTCGGGTCAGCCTTCTGCAATTTTGGTTGTTAGTAATAGCCTATGTTAGTTTTTTTGTAATTTTCCAGTTTTTTTTTGTCTAGTCTGAGTAATAATACCTTAGGCTACTATGTACATCTACTTGGGTGACATGCAGGCTTGCGGGAGAGGATCCCCTTCCATTCAGACTTTTTTGATTTTTGATTTGTTACAGCATCCTTTCACCTAAACCCTGTCCTTAGATAGTGCACTTGTGTGCTAGAACATACTCGGACCCTTTAGAACTGGGGCAAAGGTGGGATGGCTGTGTTGTTTGCCTAGCCATTTTATATTTCAGGGTGGATCAGTTGCATGACCGTGGCCTGTCCACTTCTGTGTTGGTTTGTGCCATTACACATACCCAGGTGGACCGCACCATATGGTGATAGCTTTCCTGATTTCCTTAATACTTAGGAGGGCTAATTTTCCTATTTTCTCTGTTTAGTGCCTACCACTTTTCCTTGCCTGTCTTTTGCTTTCTGTGCCAGTGCACAGCAAGCATTGACGGCGCTCAGGGGCAGGTGCGGTTTTGTTGTTTCAGTAAGTAATTGTTTTCTTTAAGAATTTTTTGTAGTGGTCAGGGTTACGGATTGCCCGTAATTTTACATTTTGTTTATTCCAGGCATGTGCTGCCATGGTTAGTACACTTCTGGCAACCTAAGCAGTCCTGGCAACCTAAGCAGTCCAGACAAAACTTATATTCCACTGGCCCCGATCCAATTCCACATTTTATATTTTGCCATTGCTAGCTATACACACAAGATGAAATTACAATTGTTGAGGTTTGATAGCTAAATTTCCTTAATATCTGCATTTTCGCCATATTATTATGATGATTCGCCTAAGAGAATACACATAAATGAAATATTAACCCCAATTCAGTTTGTTTATTGTTGTTTTACGTCCTAGCAACATCTAAGGTCATATCAAGACCGGCCCTAATTCAGAGTAGGGGCGAATGACAAATATGTGTAAATCCGACCAACAACTGCTTTTAAAGGAAGCAACTCTATATAAGATATGACGACTTGGTTCCAGCAGGCACTGTTTATCCATATTGGCATAGCATTGATGAAATGGGAGAGAATGCAAATACGATCCCCCCAAAAAAGAGGTTGCAGCCACTAGATGATCTTGATTCGAATTGTAAAGCCTATTGACCTACATAATTTAATAAACTCTTCACTCCAAATATGGCAAGCTATGATAGTAATCATGTGAACTGTATATTTAGCACTGTCGATTGCAAATGCTTGTGGCTTTTTCTTTACTAATTGTATTTTATTCAGCGAATAATGTCTTTTGTCAGTGCCAGAGCACTGGTCTTCCAGCAGTTCATTACAATTTGTTGGTACATAAATGACAATATCAGTTGCAATATTAACCACATGAAAAGCCTGTTCGATAATAGAAGCAAAATATAAATTGACTATTCGTTGTAATAGTAACTGCATACAATTCCAGTTCAATATATGTATTATGCACTTGGTGAACATGCATCAATAAATGTACAAGATGATTCTAGAATTGTCTTTAAACACTTCTTTCTTCCTTTGCTTTCTCTCTTCTTTTTTTCAAAAAATTCTAGCATATCTCCAATACATATAATTATATTGCAAATATGCAAATCAGTGGATCCAATCGCCAATACCAAATGCGAGAAACATGCCCATTATTGAATCCCATCACAAGTGTTCCGTATTGTGTGGCCTAATGATGGGATCGGAAGTCTGAAATTGCAGGGGGGATTTACATCGGACAAGTTTTATGTCAATTTAAAGGAAAATGTTAGGTAATAGGTTTAGAAAGAAGGTGTAATAGGGGTGGGGTAGGAGTGCGATTGGTTAGATGTCCATAACCCAGCTTACCCACACTTTTTCTATAGGGTTGTTTAGCAGCCCTGTCCCAGAGAGAGTACAGCGTGACTAACCAGAATGCACTCCGACTATGCTTAGTGAAGTGAAGTTTTCCTCTCCTCAATAAATGCAAATGCATATTTGTATGAAAATCCTGTAACCGTAGCGACCAGACGGGATGGCTGAATGAGTTGAGCATCTGTATATCCCGCTTTGGTATATGGAACCCTGGTTGAGTCAAGCCAATGACATACAAATTGATACTTGTCACTTCCTAGCCAGGTACTCGGCATTATTAGGATAGGGTAGCAACTGGTGGGCTCAGTGGCAGGGTAATGTGACTGAGTGGGATATCAAATCATGGTGGAATGGTATCCCAGTGGGGCAGCACTATAAAGTCACCATGAGTATGCACTGTCACAAGTCGGTACCTATCCTGAGATGACCTTAGATGCTGCCAGGGTGTAAAACTCCAACAACCAACCAACCATGTTATTAAGCGTAGCTGCTAGATGGTCTAAAACGAACAGTGTGGGCCAGACATTGCTTCCTGCTGAAGTCAGGGTGCGCTGATAATACTGGCGCTGATAATACTGGCGCTGATAATACAGGGTGCGCTGATAGCATTGTCATTCAACATGCTGTTCGAATTGATTAAAAGAAAAGAAGATTTATTCATGCATTCACTGTTGGTTTGGTTAAAAGCAAAATATTAACCTCAACAAACTAATCGGTCACGGACGTAATAATGAGGCCGGACTCACGAAATAGAATCGCCCCCTCAAAATTGTCTCCCCCATCGGCCAAATGTCTTTCGAAATAACCCATCCCCCCTTGATATTCGGCCTCAGGGAGATTTTAATTATCACACGCTGTCTAGTTGCACCAACATGCATGATGCCTTGATCAAATGAAGACTAGATATTCGGCTTCAGCGCATTCTTGATTCTCACTCGCTGTCTTGTAGTTTGATTCTCACTCATTGTCTTGTAGTTTGATTCTCACTCGCTGTCTTGTAGTTTGATTCTCACTCACTGCCTGGTAGTTTGATTCTCACTCGCTGTCTTGTAGTTTGATTCTCACTCGCTGTGTTGTAGTTTGATTCTCACTCGCTGTCTTGTAGTTTGATTCTCACTCACTGTCTTGTAGTTTGATTCTCACTCACTGCCTGGTAGTTTGATTCTCACTCGATGTCTTGTAGTCTGATTCTCACTAGCTGTCTTGTAGTTTGAGTCTCAGTTGCTGTCTTTTAGTTTGATTCTCACTTGCTGTCTGGTAGTTTGATTCTCACTAGCTGTCTTGTAGTTTGATTCTCACTCGCTGTCTTGTAGTCTGATTCTCACTCGCTGTCTTGTAGTTTGATTCTCACCCGCTGTCTTGTAATTTGATTCTCACTCGCTGTCTTGTAGTTTGATTCTCACTCGCTGTCTTGTAGTTTGAGTCTCAGTTGCTGTCTTGTAGTTTGATTCTCACTCGCTGTCTTGTAGTTTGATTCTCACTCGCTGCCTGGTAGTTTGATTCTCACTAGCTGTCTTGTAGTTTGATTCTCAGTTGTTGTCTTGTAGTTTGATTCTCACTTGCTGTCTTGTAGTTTGATTCTCACTCGCCGTCTGGTAGTTTGATTCTCACTTGCTGTCTTGTAGTTTGATTCTCACTCGCTGTGTTGTAGTTTTATTCTCACTCGCTGTCTGGTAGTTTGATTCTGACTCGCTGTCTTGTAGTTTGATTCTCACTCACTGTGTTGTAGTTTGATTCTCACTCGCTGTCTTGTAGTTTGATTCTCACCCACTGTCTTGTAGTTTGATTCTCACTCGCTGTCTTGTAGTTTGATTCTCACCCACTGTCTTGTAGTTTGATTCTCACTAGCTGTCTTGTAGTTTGATTCTCACTCGCTGTCTTGTAGTTTGATTCTCACTCGCTGTCTTGTAGTTTGATTCTCACTCACTGTCTTGTAGTTTGATTCTCACTCGCTGTCTTGTAGTTTGATTCTCACCCACTGTCTTGTAGTTTGATTCTCACTCGCTGTCTTGTAGTTTGATTCTCACTCGCTGTCTTGTTGTTTGATTCTCACTCGCTGTCTTGTAGTTTGATTCTCACTCGCTGTCTTGTAGTTTGATTCTCACTCACTGTCTTGTAGTTTGATTCTCACTCGCTGTCTTGTAGTTTGATTCTCACTCGCTGTCTTCTAGTTTGATTCTCACTCACTGTCTTGTAGTCTGATTCTCACTCGGTGTCTTGTAGTTTGATTCTCACTGGCTGTCTTGAAGTTTGATTCTCACTCGCTGTCTTGTAGTTTGATTCTCACTAGCTGTCTTGTAGTTTGATTCTCACTCGCTGTCTTGTAGTTTGATTCTCACTCACTGTCTTGTAGTTTGATTCTCACTCGCTGTCTTGTAGTTTGATTCTCACTCACTGTCTGGTAGTTTGATTCTCACTCGCTGTCTTGTAGTTTGATTCTCACTCGCTGTCTTGTAGTTTGATTCTCACTCGCTGTCTTGTAGTTTGATTCTCACTCGCTGTCTAGTAGTTTGATTCTCACTCGCTGTCTTGTAGTTTGATTCTCACTCGCTGTCTTGTAGTTTGATTCTCACTCGCTGTCTTGTAGTCTGATTCTCACTTGCTGTCTTGTTTAGTTTGAACCTCAACAATTCTAATTTTGTCTTGTGTGTATAACTAATATGGCAAAATATATAATGTGGAATTGGATTGGGCCCAGTGGAATATAAGTTTTGCCTGGACTGGGTAGGTTGCCAGGATTGCAGGTCATATCGGGACGAGAAAGTAGAAATTTAGAAGATGGAAGAGATGAAGGCGAAGATGAAAAGGGTAAGAAGAAAATAGCAGAGGAAGAAGAAATTAGACTTGATTGTTTGTTTGTTGTTCCACGTCCTAGCAACATTTGAGGTTATATCAGGACGGGAAGGAGAAATTAGAAGGTGAAAAAGAGGATGACAAAGAATACACGGATGAAGATTATGGGGAAGAAGAAGGAAGAATGAAAGGGCAAAGAATAAATAACAACAAGAGCAACACTAAAGAAGACTAAAGAACGAGAACAAAAATAGGATAAGGAAGAGGAGGAAGATGGTAAAAAAAAGAGGAAGACGAAGAAGACAAAGAGGACAGTACAAGACACTACAAGACCGTACAACAACGTACGAGATCGACAACCTACAAGAAATTAGAAGAAAGTAGAAAAAAGTAGAATAAATTACAAGATAGTATAAGAAAGTACAAAAAGTACAAAAGTACAAAAAGTACAACAAAGTACAACAAAGTACAACAAGGAAGAAGGGAGGCGACATTTCAGATGTGCGCGCTATTCCGTGTAGCATTCCGCTGCTTATTACCTCACCATGGCAACGCCGGAGATGCCTGTCTGCAGATTGAGGACCGAACATTCCTGCACCACGTGACGTCGGAGACGCGTGCCGCCGCCACAAGGTGTCGTGACTGTACTCGGCACGTCATAGTGCTTTATTGATTTTGCCACCTCCGTTCCTACCGCGCCTCAGTCCCCCCCCCCCCCCCCCCCCCCCACCCCCCACCTTGCCTCTCCTGGAAAAAGCCACATTTACTAACAAATATCACCCAGACAGTTTTTGTTGTTGTCTTTTGTGTTGTTGCTGAACTGCCGACACGCTTCAGTGGTCATGTGATAGGGTGCAATTTCATTATCTATCATCATCTGACCCCGCCCCTCTCATGTCTCCCCCTCCTCCCATGCCCCCACACCCACACCCAAATAACTCCAATTCCCGTGAACACCCCCGATTGTTATTTCATTCCTCCTGAGTGTAATTGCTCACTAAGCACCTTCGCATGCCCGGCCAATCTTACTTATTCCACAGGGAGATCAAGGAGGAGAGAGAGTGGGCTAGGGTTGGGGTGGCGGATGGGTGTGGGTGGGAAGGGAAGAAAACACCATAGGATCTCCAGAAGGCTGATTCTACTGCATTTCTTTATCGTCCAGAGATTTATTTCGGTGGGCATTGCATTTCAAATTATTGTTCAGCCATCATTGTATTATTATTATTAGTAGCAGTAGTATTATGATCCCAATATCGATCTAGTTTTCTTTTGTTGAATTTTTTTTTAATATGTGGACATTTCTCCAATTTGCTTTTGTCTTTAGTTGCTATCTTTAACGATTATGATCTGTGCTGAAGGAACTGGAAACGAGGCAGAAGAACCCTCCGTGACCAGATTCTTCTGAGTGTGGCGCCACCTACAGCCGTTTGGATTAGCCGTTAGGATTGGTGGTCACGTGGTGTGGGATTCGAAGCACCTACCTCCCTTGCATCACTCCCGATGGGAACTAGAAACAGGGTCAAGGAAAGAGAGGCAGTTGAATAACACTTGATGGTTATTCCAAGGGATATTATTCTTCATACACGTCTAATTTTCTGTGAGTGTCTTTTTATGACTTGAAACGGCTAAATCTGTGAGTGTGTGTGGGGTGGTGGGGGGAAGAGGGGAGCTGGGAAATGAAGTTATTATCTTTGGCAAATAAAGGTTCCCACGGTTGCAAACCGTTTGGTTCACATAAAATGCACTGTCTCCTGAAAACTAAATTCAAACCTGGGACATTACGCATGTTGGCGAGTCACCATGGATAATTTGGACGCGGGAACCCTGGCACTACTTTCACGCACTACTTTCTCGACTGCACTGCTTTCTTACCTGACACTCAGTTTTACTTCACTCTTCCGTGTGATCCCGTTCCTGCTAGTCGCTTCACCCACCCACCCACCCGATCTGAATGGGTAGGGGTTGAGGGCTGCCGGGTTTGTCTAGTCCTATCTCTCGGCTTCGGGTTCCTGACTATCAACACTATCTAGATACTAAGCAACATTTAACCGATATTGACTAGCATTAAGGCCAACTTGATATGATATGATTCCGATATGATTTGACATTGATAACCAACAATCATCTCGATTACATTTAACTCGATCCTGACATCCATCTCCATAAGAGACACGATACCGATATGTTCGCCACACAAGTCGACCTGCCGCAGGTTATGTTCTCCATTAAATTTTTGTTATGGGGCTGTCACACTACGACGTAACGACGTCAACGTAGGGAGAACGTAAAGAACATTGAACTTCTCGGCGTAGTATGCAAATTTGAGCACAAGTTGAATGTGGATGCAGCGTAGTGGACGAGAACGTAACGTTGGTAAAGCGTAGTGATACCGTCAATCACCTAGTTGGGACAACGTCACTACGCTTCAGCGGAACGTTATGAAGCGCTTATTATCCATCGCCAGAAGAACGTTACGTGACGTAATAACTATGTCATGAGACTCGCTGAGCGTACTTTGCATGCACGTTCTCCGTGACGTTCTGCGTGACGTTCTATCGAGACGTTCTTCGGTGATTTCCCTTATCACCAGTAAGGCCTGCGTAGGGACATTTGCACTTGGTTTAATGTGGGTCAACGTAGTGAAACGTAGTGAAACGTAGTGGAACGTAGTTGAACGTAGTGAGTAGCGTTGAAATAACGTCCGTTTAACGTCATTGACGTTCACTGAACGTGAACAGAACGTACGGCGAACGTAAACCCTTACGTTCGACCTACGTCGAAAGTTTTGAACATGTCCAAAACCTTGACGTAACTCGATGTAACACGACGTAATGTGACGTACCTCGACGTCATTCTAACGTCATTCTGACGTCATCATGACGTAACCCAACGTAATGACGAAAAATGACAACGTTAGGCTCATGTTGGCTCATTACGTCGTAGTGTGACAGGGGTATTATGTCCAATTACTTGTTGTCTCTATTTTGTTCACGTGTCTAAATTAAAGGGACATTTATTCAATCATCTTTGACTTTGGCTATGCTGAATCTACAAAAGAATTTCAACAAATATAGTCCCGGAGGTTTGTCAACGATTTGGTGCGCCAATCTGTAGTGTCTGCCACCCTCTCCCAGTTGTAAAAATATACGGATTTTCGGTTCGGAATTATATATTGGCAGAGAGCATTATTATCCTCGGGCGACGGAGTGGGGACCAAGGTCATGTAATAGAAAAGCAATGGGTGCCCCACTCGCTGTGTGACATATTAGGCTATGTTAATACATAGTGCCCGAGATTATGATGAGATGTTCCTATATAAGAGACAGTTAATGTTTGGTGAAATGTTCCCTCTATGCACCAGTAAGGGTGCAAGTGGAGGAGAAGGACATTTTTAATATTGATATTTATTGTAACTGTCTGCAACTACCTGTTAACACAGGGTTGATGGGCAAGCACACCAGCCTCATCTACATACAGTATGGACACCACCTACAGCTGGGTGAGTGACAGCTACCCGTATTGGGGGTTGTGGCCACCCAGGCTGTGGAGGGTGCCTGATTGGCTGGTTGTGGGAAGCCCAGTCACCTGCACCCTTTGCCCCACCTGACCACACTAGCCTCATTCTGATATTGATTATTCTAGACACACTTCTGGATGGACTCTTGAAGTGACAACACTCTTCTCCCGACTCTTCAGTGAGACACACTCTTCTCTTGAGCAGGAACCCAGACACTCTGTCTGATGCTCCACTTTTCATATACAAACTGAGCTGTGTGCAACAACCATGGGACTCCAGTTCAAATTCATTGGGCTGTAGGCACTGATTCTGATACACCCTGACTAGAGTAATGAGGCTTTGTGTGGACAGAAGGTAAGGGGTCAGGGTGATAGTTCACTAGTAAGTGAACAGGAGTTGATGCCAATAAAGCACAACTTCTTCACTTTCAATCTTGCGTGACTTGTCTTCCCTTTCTTCCTTATGAGTTGTTTGAGAGGGGCATCAGGTGTGATCTGACAGACAGTTGTCAGAACGCACATGGGAAGAGTTTGTGGTATAACTGGGGCTCTGACGGCCGGGCATCCAGTAATATTTCACAGGAACCACTCTGGCTGACTAACCAATTAAATTCGCCTATGGCTCATATACCGCTCATATACCACTAAACCATGAGCCATGCTGCCTTTACAACCTTATAATCCATCAAACTGCCATATATATATATGAGACTGTCTCAAAAGGTGCTAAGCAATATGGGACAAAACTTTGTCCATTGTAACGATCAACATACTATCTGCTTATGAATTTGCTCAGGATAAACTGATTTGTTTTTTGCATGGTGTTTCAGAATCCCAATAGAATACATATTGATTTGAAGCAAATGTCCTTGTGTTTTCAGTGTAACCGTTTCTGTGCTGTTTTGTGTCAATCATTACAATGGACAAAAAAAAAGAGTGATAAGCTTTTGAGACAGGCTCATCTATATATCCTTTTTTTATTCGAGTGGTTTTATTCCTCTGAATAACATGTTACTGCTGAGCCATTGGTATTTCAATCCTAGGGTCAAGCACAAAACAAAGTTGTAAAAATATAGATAGAGAGTTAGAAGAAAATACAGATCAAAGCATACATATGAATGAATAGGTAATGAATGAGATTAGTGGGGGATTAGAAAATAGGTAGAGTGAGCCCTGTTGGAGTAGCATGGTGAGCTCTATTGGCGGTGTGCGGGAGAGACATAGGTAGAGTGAGCCCTGTTGGAATAGCATCGTGAGCTCTATTGGCAGTGTGCGGGAGGGACATAGGTAGAGTGAGCCCTGTTGGAGTAGCATGGTGAGCTCTATTGGCGGTGTGCGGGAGGGACATAGGTAGAGTGAGCCATGTTGGAGTAGCATGGTGAGGTCTATTGGCGGTGTGCGGGAGAGACATAGGTAGAGTGAGCCCTGTTGGAGTAGCATGGTGAGCTCTATTGGCGGTGTGCGGGAGGGACATAGGTAGAGTGAGCCATGTTGGAGTAGCATGGTGAGGTCTAGTGGCGGTGTGTGGGAGAGACATAGGTAGAGTGAGCCCTGTTGGAGTAGCATGGTGAGCTCTATTGGCGGTGTGCTGGAGGGACATAGGTAGAGTGAGCCCTGTTTGAGTAGCATGGTGAGCTCTATTGGCGGTGTGTGGGAGAGACATAGGTAGAGTGAGCCCTGTTGGAGTAGCATGGTGAGCTATATTGGCAGTGTGCGGGAGGGACATAGTTGGTATCCTTTAAGAGGCGACATACTGTTGGAAGAGTGGTGTTGCTAGGGTGTAGGGTGTGACTTTTTTGTAGAAGTCATCTTCATGGTAATCTCACGTTGGACCTATTTTATGGATATCACTATATATAAAGCCAGGCGAGGTCTTAAGCCAAACTAGAATTTAAGCCGAACTACCCTTGCTCAATAAAGGTTACTATTTCAATTTACTTTAATATAAAACTGACATTGTTATAACAATGACGGCTAATCGGGTCATATTTCCCCTTTTCTTTTGTAAATATTTGTTATTTATTTGAATGATATCATTCTTTAATGTGCAGGTGCTGGTCTGCCACCCATGTTTAGCCTCAGTGATTTACATGAAGAAGATAATAGTATATTGTTATTACACATTCAGCTTTTCAAGTGGTTGGTGTGCATCTAATTAGAATCAAGCAGTTTTCAAGGTAGTTTTCTATGGAATATTATTATGTTGGTACATTCTGGGTGTAGGCAAACTGCTAATTTAGCTAACTATGTGTTTGTGGTGCCACTATTTTGTATCAAGCATTCAGTATGGAGTCCACCGTGGAGTCTGGACTTAGATAATATATATATTTAAATGGTATATATGGACATGTATGGTATATATGTCCCAATAGACGTGCGTGCACCGCACGAGTGCAGCCACATGGATGTGCGTCTATTCAAAGTTAAAGAATTCCATGGATTTGTTTTTGTCGAGCCTCTGAAATAAAGTGGGATTGTCTTATTTTATGTGTATTCAGTCTGAATATGATTGTAAATTTGGCGTGCTTTCAATCTTGAAATGCGGGGTGTGCTTCTGTTGGGTAGCATGCTTCTGTTGTGAGATATGAGGTAGTTGGATAGAGACATAAAAAGTCTCACTATGAATGCGAAAATTACAATGGGCAAACTGTGCTGCATAGTCATTATCGAAACCAAGATATTCACATAGATTTGAGCCTCCATATCCAACTTAGATTCTGGTCCACTCATTAAACATGTCATATGTAATACTAAGTTATTTACTAGATAGAACATGTCAATGCTTGGTGGGCCTTTGTTATCTGTCATTTCGACAAGCATGTCAACATTAATTTAGCATTTTTTCACCGCAAACACCTCGGAAATTAGATTATTACAATACATGTTGCCTCAAACTAAAAAATTAAGTCGATTATAATGATATACTTATAATATTTATCTAAGGAAATGAAGGGTTCACGTGCCACAACCGACAAACTCCATCCAGGCCAAGATGAAAGCATGAATATGAGTATGACATTTCAGCTGAAGCTTCCATCATTCCAGTAATAAAATCCATTTGTTCCCCAAAGCTGCCCCATCTGCTATATAACGCCCGACCCAATATTATATCCATATACTTTAACTAAAAATCACAACAATAAATTCAATTTGACAAAAAAAACAGCAGACTAGTGCACCTTTAATCTTGGTGCAGGCCACAAATCTGAGCAGCCGATATGAAAATCTTCTTCAATTTAATTCAATAAAGGATGTAATGCTCTCACGTTGCAGTGTCTATTGATTTGCCTTCGCAGCTCACTTCCACTGCAATTTTGCATTGTCAGCACATTCCGCCAGAGCAGAATAAGTGTTTCTGTGCAGAAAGGCAATTACTCCTGTGTTTGCCCAACAGACACACCGGGTAGGGTTCCCATCGAAGATGTGTTAGTTGAGCCATAAGTAGTTGTTGTGTTGTGCCCGGCTAAATAAGACCCTCTTGTTGAAACGCTGTTTGCCGCATTTTACTATGAGCCTAATCAGCCTAAGAATTAGGCTTTGCTTTATGTAGGCACACGGGAGCGGGTCAGATTCGTGTTTGTTGGCGATTCTCCAGTCTTAGCCTCTGTAGGCTGGACATGGAGCTGCTTGTTTTGCTGTCAGGGGGTAGGCAATCAGGGAACCATATACATATATAAATATATATATATATATATATTGTGTATATTATATATATACATATAATAGGAATCGATATATATATATATATATATATTTATTTATATATAGTTGGCTACTTCTCCCATAATTGGACCCATTGGGAACAGAATAACAAAAAAGAAAGAAAGGGTTGAGAGGCCTGTTAGATGGTAATAGTGACAGCTCGCAGGTGGCGCCGATGTGGCCATAGGACGAACTAAGCCATGGTGTAATGCAGGGTAGGTGTAATACAGGAGGCTATAAGGAGAGGAATAACTGATGGTGGTAGTGTTCTTGATTTTATTCCCATGAATGTATATAACATAGCTACCGTACAGGAAATGACAGAGAAATATTGTAGTGGATTGAGTAGTTTAATTAATCTCTGGCAAGGGATTTCATGCGCTTGCCCTAAAATATCCTCTGATGTGACTGACACTGGCCAACATCTGGTGGAGGTGAGGGGGGTTGAGATGGCGCCAATGGTACCGTGTTGCATCTTACGGAGTGTAACAATAATAAGTAATTTCCCTTCCGTATCTTTATACTCGTATAATGCGTCGTATATCACATCTTTGTATGCAATTATAAATATGTGATGTATTATTTATTACGCGAGTATTAATAATGTAAGGCTTGATATGGTTGGGGGCTAACACTTTTACAGACCCCAACCCCCAACCCAACTCTCGACCCCTTAGCCCAGCTGGGCGCCTAAACACCGGACACCAGCAAATGTTTCTTCTCCGGCCTCGGCGAAAAAGGCCCGTTGTGTACGGGAGAGGCGCTGGTCCCGGCCGGTCGAGGGTGGTACTGGGAGTAGGGTGGTGCGGGCGCGTGAGTGGTGGCTCGGGGAGGTGTGGGCCAGCGGGAGTAATTTGTATGTATACCTGGTTCGAGGTGGCCCTAGTGGGTCGGGCGGAATGGGCGGGTGGACAGGGTTCCTGGGATAGCCTGGTTCCCGGGCCCTTCTTGTTGTGAATGGGTTTCGGTATCGACCACCATCTTGGAAGGCCTTCTCGCATTGTAATGTTTGCCCACCCGATTGCTCAACGGCGTAAAAACATAGTGAAGGGGTGAAGGTCGCAGATCGGGCTCTTTACGCAAGCTCATGTGAATAAGATCCCCGTTTACATGCGGGTAGCCAAGTAAGAATTCCTTTGCGGTGGGACATGGGAGTAGTCATGTAGTCATTACTGTGTAGTTTGGTGCTGGTGGTGGTGGTGGTGGCACAGAAAATTTGATATGAATTTGTGTGAACAGGGGAATGCAGAAAGCAAATCATACAGTGCTTATCTAAAGAATGTTATTTTACCTAACCTCGTATTTACAAACAATTCATCACATAAAAAAGTGATGAAAAACCATTATTTATAAAAGCTGATACAAATTATATTATAATTCTTGTTATTATTCACATACCTCAGATAAATAAATATCTTAGTTCGATCAATGCAAAGCGACCTCTCTCCCATGCGACGTCGGTTTTTGGTTGGAATGTATTTCGCGATTTCTTAGATAAGTAAATAACTAATATGGCCATGTTGTAATCGGTAATGCCATTAGTCGTATCACAAACATTACAACTGATATTGTGAACATATCATATTTCATGTTCTGTGTGTGTTCGCTGTGTGTGAGGAGGGGGGACCAGGGGGTGGAAGTCACTAATTTAGCAAGTCAGAGATTTCGCCGGAGACCTGTAGGAGGGATATGGCTGCTGTCAGGTTGGTTAGTTGTTGTAGTTTTACGTCACCTCAAAATCTAAAGTCATATTTGGACGGGTACTGATATGTGATAGTGCACACTCATGGCAACTTTATAGTGCTGCCCCACTGGGAGACCAGACCACCAGAACCATGACCTGATATCCCGCTCAGTTACATTATCCTGACACTGAACTGACCAGTCCTTGAAATAAAACAAATACACAAAATAAAAAATGTAGAGCGCCTATCTAGGAAGCGATGAGTATACATTTTTAAGTCCTTGGTTTTACTCAACCAGGGTTTAAACCCATGGATTCGAATTCCACGATCTACCAAAACAGGAGACGGACGCTCAACTCATTCGGTCATCCCGTCTGGTCTCTGCTGTAAGGAGTTGGTCACTCAGAGGGTCTGCGCCTGGTCTGCACTGGGAGGGTGTCTGGACCGGAAGTTGCTAGCACTTCTAGGGCTGACCGGCATGGCGGCGGTGATGTTCTTTTCCTGCGTGAGAGAGGTGCGTGGGAGTTGGGTGGCTGCTGGAGGTGGTAGGGTATGTTGGGGGGGGGGACGGGAATGGATGGGGGGGGGGGAGAGGAACATATAATATGGGTGCTCGGGAACAGTCAGTCAGGAGGTCAAGCCAATGACGAATCGACGTGGAGGAGGGAGCCTGCAGAGTAATGAGGACCGATCGATGGGAATCGGACTGGCGAATGAGGCATGGAGGAGGGCGGTAAGGGATGGGCGGAGAAAGAAGGGAGGGGAAAGAGAGGGGGGAATGGCAGGGGAGGGGGTAGACAGAGGAGGGATGGGATAGGAGGAAGGGGGGAATGGGAGGAGGGAGAGGAGGGAGAGGAGGGAGAGGAGGGAGGGAGAGGAGGAAGAGGGTGAAGAGGGGGGAGGGGAGGGAGAGGAGGGAGAGGGGTAGAGGAGGCAGAGGCGGAGGGAGATGAGGGAGAGGAGGGAGAGGAGGGGGGAGGGGTAGAGGAGGGAGAGGCGGAGGGAGATGAGGGAGAGGAGGGAGAGGAGGGAGATGAGGGAGAGGAGGGAGAGGGGGAGAGGAGGGAGAGGAGGGAGAGGAGGGTGAGGATGGAGAAGAAGGACAGGATGGAGGGGAGAGAGGGTAAGGGAGGAAGGAGAGGAGGGATGGAGAGGAGTGTGGGAAGGAGGGGAGGGATGGGAGGGATGGCAGTGGTGAGGCGAGGGAGAGGAGGGATACAAGGGATGGAGGAATGGGAGGGAGGAAGGAAGGGATGGAACAGGAAAATAAGGAGAGGAGGAGGGATGAGGAAGGGAGTGGAGGGTTGGAGGGAGGGCGGGCATAGATAGCGGGTTAGGAAGGTAGGACCCGGAGCCAGAGGGGGAAGACACGGGGTCGAGGACGGGGGGAGGAGTGATTCTTTGAGGGAGAGGAGCGTGGAGGTGGAAGAAGATACAGAGGACGGGAAAGGGTGAGGGATAGGGGCATGGAAAAGGGGAATATGTGGAACGGGGAGCGGGAGTGGGAGTGGGAGGGAGAGATGACCGAGGAGGGGGAGGGGATCAGGGAAGGGGGTGTGAGGTGGATGCGTAGGGAGGAAATCGGAGAAGATGGGGGACGTGTGGAACAGGGGTGGAGGAAGGGAGGGGCGGGGAAGGAGGGAGGGGATGGGAAGGAGATGGAAGGGGCGGAAGGGAGAGAGGGATGGACTATGGAGGGAAGGAGGGAGGGGATGGAAGGGGCAGACTGAGAGGAGTGGGGAGAGGACTACCTTGCAATTCACATGAGCGCTGATAACCGGAAGTAGGAAGGACGCGTGCCGTTAGAAGGGTGTGCATAATGTCATCTGGTCCGGAGTGGTGGGCGTGGTGGGCGTGGTGGGCGTGGTGAGCGTGGTGGGCGTGGTGGGCGACAGGCGATAGATAAGTGGCCAAGGAGACTGAGTGGGTGTGGTGGACTGGCGAGTGTTCAAATTGGTTCGGTCTTGGATAAAGTTTGAATGCCACATAAGTAATATCGCCAATGACAGGGCACTATTGTAGCTTAAAAATATAGAACGCAGCTAACCCTTCCTACGCAGAAAGAGTCACCTGACTTAAGCCGTCTCAGACTGAATAATAACTTTACTTGTACTTAGGTCATCGGCTATACCGGACAAGTCCAATGTCAGTGCCTTTCCCATAAGTCGACATACCACACATCTGGTGACGAGGTAGACAAAAGTCAACCTATATTTAAAGAAATAGATTTAATATATATATATATATTAACAACCTTTCAGAGGGAGCTCATCAGAAGCCGAAATGTTATCTTTTTGTTTCATTCATGGGACCAGGTTATGTTTTGAAATGATATCATACCATTATTTAAATTGTTATATCCCCGGCCCCAATGTTTGAACATACATGGATACATCTGGAGTTCAAACTATCTCAATTTCTTTCTTTTTTTTGTGGGTGCATTAGTTGTTTAAGCATAGTCATAGACGACTGGTCTTCCTCATTCCACTGCTGGTCGATAGAAAGCCCAAGCCTACACCTTTACCGACCCAAGGGATTTTTAACCTCCCACACCACATAGACATGGTATGAGAGCAACCGGCCTTTGATGACGCTGTAAGTTATACACAGCAGTGGAAATCCAAATTGGCAGAGCTGGGGGCATGGGGAATCGAACCGCCGACCCTCAGATTAGGAGTCTGACCTAGAAAAATGTCAGACACTCTAACCACTCCGCCACAGAGAACGCATATTAAGTAGGTCCAGAGCCTATGATGACTGACTGACTAACGTCAGTCAAGCTAGAAAAAGACAAGATAGTGCAGATAGTTACCCAACTCACCTATCATTATAACATGAATATTGTTCCATAAATATACTACCCTACCTTCAGTTACCCACACTCGCGGTGGCCGAATAAGTAAAGCGCTGGCTTTCCATGCGGAAGGTCGGGAGTTGTTATCCCAGCTGTGTCAAACCAATGATTTATAAAATTGATACTTATATACTTATCACTACCCAGTCTGGTGCTTGACATCAATAGGATAGGACAAGGACTGGTTAGCCCAGTATAAGGATAATGTGACTGTGTGGGATATCAGGTCATAGTGGGGCAGCACTATAAAGTCACCATGAGTGCACACTTCCACATGCTGATATGATCCAGGATGTAAAACAATAAACACACAAAGCAAATCACTAATTAAAGGCGAATTTGCTGTCAGTGTGACCCGGCCGTCTGTGTCCGTCATGTGGGTAGGAGCGGCTGGAATCCGCGCATAGCTCATTTTGATGAGTCACCCGCGGTATTTGCCAACATTTGAAAGTAGCCCACAGGAGTCACGTGACATATAGAGAATAAAGGTCACGATGGAGGAAGTGGTGGTTGTGGCGGTGGTGGTGGCGGGGAGGAAGGCGTGGCTGGTGGATTGTTTCCTATAGTGGGTGACCTAAAAGGAGGTGTGGTGTAGTGGGGATGTGGAGAAGGGTTTGGAGAATGCAAAGAATGCTTTGTTCCATGCTCAACACCTGCAGTAACCCCCCTCCCCCCAGCCTCACACACACTCCTTGCAACCCCCTCCCTCACCGCCGCAATTCGTAGCCGGTGCCGTTGCGGTGTTTTGTGCGATGCTTGCAGAAACATTATTTATGAGTGCTGGACTAATTTACACAGATGTCTTGGTCTAAGACCCTTGGAAATAGCGAGCCAGCAATGAAGGTGTTAGTCGTCATTATTCTTTCTAACCCATTGTAGTTTTTCACATGTTGCGGCCAGAAAACACCTGGGTGTTGTTGGCCTGCCTAAACAGCTTTGTTTGAAAACTTCAGTTTCCAGATTTTAAGCCAGCTTGTTGGTTAATGCAAGCAACACTGCAACTCTGACTAGATGGACATCCACATATTCAGTAGCGATTGCACACACATCAGATACCCACATATGCGATGACGCATAGCTTCCCCATAGCTGTGTATAGGTGATTGAGGTTTAAGGTCCTAGCAACATCTTAGGTCATATGCCAGTTCAATGCATAGTCTGGCAGCAATTTTTAGACAATTTCTTTAATAAATATGTTATTAATATAATCACAGATGTATACATACATCAAGACTAAGTCAATATGCATACTCAATTCGATTGATTCTGACTATGAAATTAACTAAATAATATTGTTTAAATCCACCATCATACAGACATCCCATATACATCAGTATGTGGCATCGTGGCGATGTTGACAAAAAACCTTTTCCGATGGTCAAAATCACGTCGGAACAAAATCGGATTTCGAAAGCCCGATATCGCGCCGACTCAGGAGGTGACATCAGAGCGATATCGGGATGACGTCACACTGCGGGCTGGGACAGTGCTCTAGCTCGACTCTCCCTTTACCCAATCCCTTCACACACCTCCTCACTCCCTCCCTCATTCTGCGCACGGCTCTTAATTACCCCGCGGAATGGCCAAAGCCACCTGGCGGCTAACTGGGAGTAGGCTGTCTATGCGCCGTGTGCCGGGGAACCGGTGTAACGATTTCAACTTCCCCCCCTTCCCAAGTTCCCCCCCTGGAATCTGAAAACGTTTTTAACTTCCCTCCAGGGAAATTAAAAACGTTTTCAGATTCCTGGGGGGGGGGGACTTAAAAACAGTTTTCAGATTCCTCCCCCTATTTTCAAATTCCCCCCTCTGGGAATTTAAAATTGTTTAAAAAACTTTAAAAAACGTTTTAAATTTCAGACCTATAATATTTTTTTCTTAACCATCTTGGAGACTTTTTGTGTCATTTGTGGTTAAATATATTTTATTGTACTAGTAATAATTTCCATTATGCTATTCTCTGTATATTATTATATTTGTCATGAAAAATAACAAAAAAATAACAAAAAATTACAAAAATAAAGAGAATTCCAAAAAAATGGGGGGGGGGGGGAGGGAAAGTTAAAATGAGGGAGGGAATTTGAAAACGTTTTCAAATTCCCCTGGGAGGAATTTGAAAACGTTTTCAAGTTCCCGGGGGGGAATTTGAATATGGGGGGAATTTGAAATCTTTACACCGGGGGCCGGGTGCCGGTTGCGGATGGCGGTTGGGAAGTGCCGCGTGCTGGGTCGCTAGTGCCGGATGCTGGGTGGCGAGTGGCGAGTGCCAGGTAGCCGGGTTCCGTATGCCGGGTGGTGGGTAGCGGATGCCGGGTGGCGTGTGGCGGGGTGCTGGGTTCCGTGTTTACTGTGCCGGGTCCTGGGATGCCGGGTACCGGGTGCGGATGGCGGTTGGGAAGTGCCGCGTGCCGGGTCGCTAGTGCCGGATGCTGGGTGGCGAGTGGCGAGTGCCAGGTAGCCGGGTTCCGTATGCCGGGTGGTGGGTAGCGGATGCCGGGTGGCGTGTGGCGGGGTGCTGGGTTCCGTGTTTACGGTGCCGGGTCCTGGGATGCCGGGTACCGGGTAGTCAAGTGCCGTGTGCCAGGTAGGTGGGTGCCGCATGCCGGATGCCGGGTAGCCATGTGCCATGTGCTGGATTCCAGGTAGCCGGGTGCCGGGCGCCGGGTGGCTAGCGCCGGGTGCTGGGAGCCGGGTAGGCGGCCGCCTCCAGACCCCATGAAACTGCTTCCGGCTTTTAATGCATATTCATTGCACATGTCCCTAAGGGGTTCACACATTCATTATCAAAGCCACGGAAGTGCCTGGTGTTGTTTCCGTTGGCGTCTCACAGGGGGAATTCCAGTTCCGGTTCGCCTCCGCTACCGTCGACAGCATTTTTTTACTTTTTGTGTGTGATCATCTTTGTTATGCACATTTAAAACAACCTGGTTCTGAATTTCAAAGGACGCTTTTGAGAACCTGGTGCTGAAGGTAAAATGGGCACGTTTGAGATCCTGATCCTGGTGTAAAAAAATAGAGAACTTCTCAGAATCTAGTTACCTGATATCCCTCAGTGTCACATTATCCGGATATTGTGCTAACCATTCCTTGTCCTATCCTATTAATGCCGAGCGCCTGGCTAGGGAACAAGTACCAATTTTCCAAGTCATTGGTTTGATTCGGTTGAGATTCGAACTCCCGACCTTTCGCACGGGAAGCCTGCGCTCTACCGATTCAGCCACCACGTCCGGTCAAAGGTGGCTTAATATAACTGGGATTTATATCATATTCATTGGACCACTTTATGAGAACTTGACATGAATGTTTATAGTAGTAGTAGTACTCAGCCTCAGTTGACAGCGGAGGTGGGGGAGGTGATATGCCTTCCCTAGTTTCGCACCCAGAAATGTAAACTAGGAAAGATAGAGAAATGTGAAGAACCCATAACTAACCGGCCGTTAGTCGGAAATGGATGGATGATTAGTAACCATTCGCAAGTGGCGCCAAACTGGCAGAAATGAGAACCATATCCCAATATATATGATATATATATATATATATATATATATATGATGTATAGCGAATTATGGAAGTAAAGGAGTAGAAGGGAATTAATTGATTATATATATTTATTGTTATCCTGATTCTATGTACTGCCTTCTGCGTCCCTCGTGACTGCTGGCGCCGCCACTGGCGCTTTCCATCCCTACTGAACGCCCCAACCTCACTCGTGCAGGAGGAATCTATATTAATCTGGCTCCGATGGAAAAGTGAAAACGAGCCGAGCAGTGGATCGGAACCCTATTTATTGACTGAAGTATCTGGCCGAGCAATACAGCCCAGCCCTACCGATACGAAACTAAAGATAAAAGCAGTGGTTGGAGTGGTGCTAAAAACCTATATACACACATATATATATGTATATATATGCATATATTTATGCATAAATATGAATATATATATATATGATATATATATATTCCTTATCCTTCCTTGGCTTTAATCAGAAAGTCTCCCCCTTTCAGCAATGACTTAAGAAGGTATACTTGTCGCGTCCTACCTATGCGCTGAGCATTATTAGGATACGGCAGGGACTAATGGGCTCAGTATCAGGATAATGTGACCGAGTGGGATATCAGGTCATGGTGCTGGCAGCCTGGTCGGCCAGTGGGACAGCACCATAAAGGCAGTATGACTGAGCTCTGTCACAAGTCGGTACCCATCTCAATATGACCTTAGATGCTGCGCGGACGTAAAACTCCAACAACCAACCAAACCAACCCTCTTTCAGAAAGCCGCACACTTCCTCATTGGCAGGACCCTGCAGAAACCCAAGCCCGGGCTTAACTGCTCGGCGGGTGCCCACTGCTAAGCCGGGTAAGCTGTCATTAAGGAGGCTTTTAATAGACCGTGTGAATATTAGCGCCATTATAGCGCCGCGCCGCGCCGCGCCCGGTAACTGGCGAGCGCCGCCTACCGGCAGTCATGAATCAATGGCGGCGTGCCAGGGCTTCCGGCCCCCTCAACCGCCGCCAGCGTTGGCTCAGGCTCTTCATCTTCCCATCAGCCAAGAGTCGGCTCCGGGTCCGGAGCCGGAGCCGAGCTGGTCGAGCGGCCTGGATACCCGGGGATAACAAATGCACTAAGCTTGTATCGGGTGGAGGCGGGCGGGGATGCAATGATTTAACAATGACTGACGATGGCAATAATTGTATTTACTCAGTCGAACCCTTACACTGTTACAACCAACGCCAATATTATCTACCCATCAGCGCGAGCGGCCTGGATACCCTGGGGTAAAAATGCACGAAGCAAGTATCGACATGGGCAATTACGGGCGGGGGGGGGGGGTGAGGCAATGATTTGGCAATGATTGACATTGACAATGACTTGACAATGATTTTCTCTAGTCAATCGACTCCTTACACTGTCACGGGGTATAAGAGCAACAAAATAACAATATAGAATGTGAATCAGATAGCAATTCAAAATATCTGAGATAGGGAATGGGTGGGATGGTGTGTATGTGACGACACTCTTGAGACAGGAAATCGCATATATATAGCAGTGGTAGTTGGTGTGTGTTGGTGATACAGGAAGGGTGTGGGGGACAATGGCCGTGTAGGTGTTGGTGCTTCTTAGTTGGTGTTTTTAATGTTGCCACTTCAACCACCAGCAGAACAGATGAGATGGCCAAATGAGTTGAGCGTCTGTCTCCCGTTTTAGTTTTGGATTCGAATCAATGTGTCTGAACACTCGTTGAGTTAAACCAATGACTTAAGCATGTATACTTGTTGCTTCCTAGCCAGGCGTTCGGCATTATTAGGATAGGGCAATGACTGGTTGGATCAATGTCAGCATAATGTGACTGAGTGGGATATTAGGTCATGGTGCTGGTGGCCTGGTCTCCCAGTGGGGCAGTACTATAAAGTCACCATGACTGCATCCTGCCACAAGTCGCTACCCATCCTGATATGACCTAAGATGTTGCCAGGTTGTAACACTCCAACAAGCAATGACAATATTATCTTCCCATCAGCAAGAGTTGGCGCTGCGGCCGGCCGAGTGTCCTGGATACCCGGGTATAATGTGAGAAGCATGTACCGGCGTGGGTCGTGGACGGGTGTGAGGCGGAGACAGGTGTGTGTATGTGAAAACACTCATGAGACCGGTAATGTTATGTGGAGATGGTAGTTAGTGTGTGTTGGGGATACGGCGGGTAGGGGTGGGGTATCGGGGCGCGGTTTTTTGGGGAGTATTTTATGTTGCCACTCCAACCACCAGGGGGCGCATCGATCTAACAGTACCCTTCACTAGTTCTATTCCCGACACTTAACCCATCAATATCCTACCTGTACCGTTTCAATCACCTGCCATTTCCACCCACCTCCTGGTTATTCACTCACTAGCGGTCAGACACCCTCCCAGTCCTACCCACCGGGCGCGGTGGCCGAATCGGTAGAGCGCAGGCCTCGCGTGCGGGAGATCGGGAGTTTGATTCCTGTTCGAGCCAAACCAATGACTTATAAAATTGATACTTGTGGCTTCCTAGCCTGATGCTTGCCATTAATAAGATAGGGCAAGGACTGGGTAGCTCAGTGTCAGGATACTGTGACTGAGTGCGATATCAGGTGATGATGCCGATGGCCTGATTTCCCATTGGGGCAGCACTGTAAAGTTGCCATGAGTGTGGACTGTCATAAGTGGGCACCTGTCCTGATATGTTGCCAGGACATAAAACTCCCCAAAACAACCTAGTCCTACCTAACTCGGCGCCCAGTCAATCGACCCGACTTATTCAGCCAATCGTCAGAACTCAATTCACAGCTGCAGACTCACAAATTCCCAATCACCCAACACCAAACCTTATAACTTAATCTGCATCTCCTTTTACCCCCTCTCAAACCCATGTGCCCCACCACCCCCCTGAAAAAAAAGAGAAGGATAAAAAAACAAGAACAAGTGCTAAAGTAAAACTTCCGCCCTGCAACACCTGACTGAACCAATAAGACATACACTAACCACAAAGCTGCCGTTAACCAAGACAATTTGAATGAATCGTGCAACCATCAGCTGCATATTCCCAAATCCACTACTAACTGTTACAGCATGTCATACCCATTGTATTAATGTCAGAGGGATGATACACGGATCAATAACATAGATTAAAGGTAGATGTCTATCCTCCAGATTACATGTACAATATAAGATCCCCATAATATGTGTAATAGTTGCAATTGTCTATATTGTTTATAACATCTCATCATTTCATCCATACATAGTTGGCTTTTTTTTGGGGGGGGGGGGGAGTTCTTGAAGATTTATACTGCCTATCATGGATAAGTCTGAATAGACTTGTTCTCACCATTAGACAGTTTGTTGATAGAAAGCCTGAGTCTACACTTTTACTGACCCAAGGGATTTTTAACTCCCCACACCACATAGACATGGTATGAGAGCAACTGGCCTTTGATGTCGCTGTAAGTTATACAGAGCGGTGAAATATGCACCATAACCTACTAAAGCCAGAAGACCGGTATCTCGGTGCTAAAAAAATATGTTATTCAACAGGAATAAAGATGTTGAATACCCCCCCCCCCCCCAAACGCACAAGAGAAACACACCAAAAAACCCAACCAAGTCTTCTTTTAGCTTAGCTTATCACATAACACTAATTCATTAACTTAATCATTGACCCACTAGCAAATCAACAAACCTCACTCCCGGAAACAACCCTTTTACTCTAACCCGGCACACATTCGCAAACACCCACCCGCCAGCCAAGCACCACACCTCACTCCCTCAATCAACCCTTATAACCAATCCATCACCACCACACACATACGCAGTCATCTGCAAACAAGCACATACTCCGTCAACTTGTCAATCGCTCGTAGATGGTTATCAATTGAGCAGGTTCCAACCCGGAGGAGGTGGGTTAGGGATCGAGAAAGGAGATGGTGAGGTGTAAGGAGATGTGGATAGATGTGGGGGATGGAGAGGTGTGGGGAGGTGTGGGGTGGGGATGGGGATGTGGTAAGGGTAGAAGATGGGGGTGGGGGGAGAAGGATGGGAAAGGGGAGTGGGACATGGTTAGTGGGGGTTGCGATAAAGTGGTGAGATGTGGAGGCCAGAGATTGCTGAGGAGGGTTGAGGAGGAGGGGATCATTAGGAGGTTGGGGAGAGATGGCCAGTTGGTTGGTTGTTGGAGTTTTATGTCCTGCCAACATCTAAGGTCATATCAGGACGGCTACCGACTTGCGACAGTGTGCACTCTGGTGACTTCATAGTGATGTCCTATTGGGAGACCAGGCCATCTGGTACCCCACACAATTACATTATCCTGACACTGAGCCAACCAGTCTGTTCCCTATCCTAATAATGCCGAGCGGCTGGCTAGGAAGTGACAAGTATCAATTCTTAAGTCATTGGTTGACTCGACCGGTGTTTGAACCGATGCGTTCGAATCCCACGATCTAGCACAACGGAAGACGGTCGCTCAACTCATTCAGCCTTGTCTGGTGGAGGTGGCCAGAGATGGATGACTGTGGAGGAGAGTATGAGGAGGATAGGGTTGAGGAGGACGGGTAGGGGTAGTGAGGTATGGTGAGAAAGGGCACTAACCTCTGGTTGGACACACATATAATATCAATCCTGACCACGTGCCTAACACGGGCCCTGCCCTGCTGGGCGCGTTGTCACATTGTGACGGGAACATCTCGGGCAGAGCGGATGTGAGCTGCTCGCTACTGCCTGCCTTCCCCCGCACCCGGCAACTCTCCCTCCCCCCCCCCCCCCCCCCCCCCCGTCCTGCCTTTCCCCGGTCCCGGCAACTCCCAGCCCTCCCCCGTCCTGCATTACCCCCGTTCCGGTCACCCCCCCCCCCCCCCACCACCCCTCCTGCCTCCCCCTGCTCCCGTCAAAGCCCCTTACCCGTCCTGCCTTCCCCCGCTCCCGACAACTCCTCCCGCCCGCCCAGCTCACACCGCACCCCGCCCTGCGCCGCTCACACTCACACTGAGTGGGGACTAGCCGTGTGCTCAGTGCGTGTGCGATCATGAGGAGAGATCAGCTGAAATCTGGTTATGTAGAGGTGCGGTCTACAAGCTGGCAAGCGGCCAACTCAGCACTGGCAATATAGCCTCCCGTCCTCTCCCCCCCCCCCCCCCCCCCCCAAACATCGCCATGCTGCACCCCTCCCCACCACTCACCTACCACCTCAGGCAACCACCAACGCAACCAGCTCACCAACAAGTCAAATATTGACAGCAGGACGGGATATATGCTCCAGGCCCTGCCTGTTGAACAGTTGATATTGCCGCCACACAAACCTTCCCCACCCCTTCCCTGTACATGTGAAACATGTCGGAAGTATAATAATAATAAAACATTTATATAGCGCTCAATCCAGCAAGCTGTTCATTCTCAGGCGCTTTACATAACAAAAAAATATCCAGCAAAATAAATTTCACCTAGTTAAAAGCAGATTTAAATAAATGTGTCTTAAGACCTTTTGTAAAAGCACCAACAGATTTACAATATGTGATATATCCTGGCAGAGCATTCCACAGTCTCGGTGCAGCAACACTAAAAGCACGATCCCCAAAGCCTTTGAGTCTGCTCTGAGGGACTGCTAACTGGCTGGAGACTGTGGAGCGTAGTGTTCAAACATTTATTCTCTCCTGGAGCATATCTCTCATATATTCTGGAGCCTGATCATGCAAGGCACGATATACAAGAAGCAGCACCTTGAAATCAATTCTCTTCTCCACAGGGAGCAAGGGTAATGATTTCAGCACAGGAGTGATGTGATCAAATTTCTTTGTACCCGTCAACAACCTGGCAGCGGAATTCTGTATATGTTGCAGTTTTGAGATACTTGACAACGGCAGACCATAGAAGAGTATGACAATTGTATGGCCCCCCCCTACCCTGCACAGTTATTGTATATGACCCCTACCGCCGCTCCCTTCCAGAGCTGCCCATTTCAGATGTATCGAACATATTGTAAAATATTCCGACTTTTTAGGTCTGGTTAATAAATAAATAATAGTTCAAATAAATTCTAAAATATCTACTTTTCACGAAACTAAGAAGCACCAGACGGGATGGCCGAATGAGTTAGAGCATCCGTCTCCCGTGTTGGTAGACCATGCGATCGTGGATTCGAACCCTGGTCGAGTCAAACCAATGACTTAAAAATTGATACTTGTTGCTTCCTAGCGAGGTGCTTGGCATTATTAGGTTAGGGCAAGGACTGGTTGGCTCAGTGTCCCGATAACGCCCGGATAATGTGACTGAGTGGGATATCAGGTCATGGTGCTGGCAGCCTGGTATCCCAGTGGGGCAGCACTATAAAGTTGCCATGAGTGCGCACTGTCACAAGTTAGTACCCGTCCTGATGTGACCTTAGATGTTGCTAGGACATAAAACAACAACAACAACATATGTGAAGCATTAAGAAAACTGTTTTAATCATATTTAAATCGTCCAGTTATTTCTATAAAGTCATTATAATAATATTCCAAGTATATAAGTAGCACCATAAAACCTCTCTAATAATACCTAATTCATTCTATCATGTTGGTAATTACATATGCATAATATTCAAACCAAGTTGTGAAACCATGGTAGATTATGTATATTAAGTGAAGTGATAAATAATATCAGATTGTTCTAAGGTTCTACATGAAATATAACCACTGGAGATAAGAACTGTGGAAAATTGTGCATGTTAACGTAACATGTCTAATTCACTGGGCGGGGACGGAACCCCCAACAAGACCCGACCCCACTCCGCCTGGATATAGAACACCCATACGCCCAGCACTCTGCCGCCACCTAGAGTTAACCCTGGGTACCCCCCTCCACCCACAGGAGGAGGACGCGACCCACTCCCGCCAAAAGAACACGTGACCGTTAAAACTCCACCCGCCTCCACGGCCACAACCCCTCCAGCTCCCGATCGGACAACTCCAACCCTAACTTCAACCCACCCACCCACACCTCACAAAGACCAGATGGGAAGGGTAAAGGGCTCGAATCCGGTCCCCACATACCACCACTGGGATCAAAAACCCCACGGGACGAACAAAACACAAAGGGCTAGCACCCAGATAAGACAACACCCGACATGTAAACCTCTTAACGAAGAAAATAAAAAACCACTGTATGGAACTGCTGTCTCCGCCTTAGTGAATTATTACTGTATTGGTATATTTACATGTTGTACTGAATGGAAGTCTGTTGGTATTATATATTGTATAAAGGGAGGTAAATGCTGAAACTAAGGACAGCATATACATTTGCTGCAGATTGTGGTTTCTTCACCCAGACAAATTGTCTGTGAAGAATGCCACAGAATGGGTACAATATTTAAGTTAAGAAACTGAGTTATGTGTACCTGTTATGGTATGATTTACAGATGCCAGTATCTGAGGGAGTGTTAGCACCCAGGTGACAATGCATGGGGCTGTGTGTGTGAGTGTTTGTAGGACCTGCCAAATCCAGGTGTCACTCTGGAGGTGGGAGGTGGAGTGTGTGTGTGTGTGTGTGTGTGGTGAGCTCCCCTGCCCCACCTGGTGGCAGTTTGATGAACTAAAGATGATGGTATGTAATTCTCAAAGTAAGGCATGTAGAAACTCCTATTATTTTGGACTTGTCCCAATCTAAGGGACTGGTGACCACTGGTGTTATGTAAAGATAAATAGGGTTGATACTCCCATATAAGTGTGATTGGTGAACTTGATGGAAAAATATGTATCTGAGTTGGGGTGGGTGGGTCCATCCACTCCCACCCTGCCTCCCCCAACAACTGACTGGAGTAGTTCAGCCAATGAAATGCCATGTTACTGTCTCTGACTGAGGAGACTCCCAGCAACTGTGTACCTACTGGGCAGGGGGTGTGGCAGGCAGATGATCTGGAGACAGCACAGCAGGAGGAGCCAGCCACCCCTCCCTACTAGACTTTACCACACTTAATTTCTGTCGGGTTACTATTTCTTGGAACTGATGTAGTAAGCATATATAGTACGCAGATATAGTAAGCAGATATAGTTATCGCATCATCGCTTGAGTAATATCATACATTAGTGCTTTCCGGCCTCCACACACAGAAGTTAGGGTTCTATTTTTTATACAGATTCTAGCATGTAAAATACCGCTAGTTAACAATATGTCAACTAGACAACAACAAAAACAAAATCTCTAAACACCAAATGATACATTTTAAGATGATGCCTATCAAAATATGCCAACCAGAAAACAACAAAAACAATATCTCTAAACGCCAAACTCAACAGTGTACATTTTCAGTTGATGTCTATCGAAAATATGTCAACCAGACAACAACAAAAACAATATCTCTAAACGGCAAACTCTAAAGCAAACATTTTCAGATGATGTCTATCAAAAATATGTCAACCAGACAACAACAAAAACAATATCTCTAAATGGCAAACTCCAAAGCATACATTTTAAGATGTATGTATCGAACATATGCCAACCAGACAACAACAAAAATAATATCTCTAAACGGCAAACTCCAAAGTGTACATTTTCAGATGTATGTGTCAAACACAAATAATATATCTGAATGGCAAACTCCAAAGCGTACATTTTAAGATGTATCTATCAAAAATATGCCAACCAGACAACAACAAAAACAACATCTCTAAATGGCAAACTCCAAAGTGTATATTTCAGATGTATGTATAAAATATATGCCAACCAGACAACAAGAAAAATAATATCTCTAAAAGCCAACCTACAAAATGTACATTTCAGATGTTGGTTTCTTTCTTGGTAAAGTATTTATTCATCTGAATATGACATTTGTCAGCGCCGGTGCACTGGTCTTCCACCCATCTTATTATTGGAATTGACAGTCTAAATAATCTAAGTTTGGTCAGTGCTGTATCAGTCACAGCACTGATCCTCTAAGAGAATGACTCCTGCTGTATAATGTACAGCACCAATCACTGTACTTCATGCAAAAATGGGGAGCAGCACCGAGTAGAAGGTGTATACTCGGGGCAACTCAAACAATCATTGTGGGTTACATTTTTTGTTCTTCTCTTATACACCAAGCTAAGTTTATAGTTGACAAGACTGTCTTATATAATGTTCAATGTGTTTAAACAGATTGATAGTTGTGTAGGATGTTTGGTGTGTTGATGGTTTGTTCATGATGGTTAAGGGTGGTGGCAGGGGAGGGGGGCCCATTGGGGTGGGTGGTAGGGGGGGGGGAAACCCACAGGAGAGCAAGTGATGATGCAGGGGGGGGGGGGCAGGAGCTCAGGGCTCTGCTAATAATTACTGCAGTAGTCGTTCAAGGGCCTGAATAACCAGGTGGGCTATATATGAATTTTTGAAGGCCAGTATTGTTTGTGTTTCTCTGACTCTATAGGGAGGTAATTCCACATGACACTACCTTTGTAGATTGGTGCTCCAATATATTTATTTGTTGAAGGGTGTGGTACATTGAGCAGAGTGAGGGCTCCTCTTCTTGTTATTCTATTTGTCCGGTCAATGAAGTTTTCATCTTTTGCATGTTTGTGCATTAGTGCCATCAGGTGTCGGTCCCTTCCTTCTGAGAGAGTATCCAATTTTGCTTTCTTGTGCAGTTCAGCCACACTGAGGGTCTTGCCTTGGTAAACTCTTCTCAGTGCTCGGTTCTGAATTATTTGCAGTTTGATCTTTTGTTGTTTTGTTAAGAGCTCATATATGATGTCATTGTAATCTTTAACAGGCAATATTGTAGTCTTGTACAGGAGCAGTGCAGTGTTTTCAGTTATGAATTTCCTTGATTTCCTAAAAGTTGTCAGTTTTAGTGCCAGTGTTTGATTCAGTCTTGCCAATTGTTGTGTATCAAAAGTATACTAACCAGACAATGACACAAACAATGTCTCTAAGCGCCAACCCTGCAATGTCTGTATTGCGCCTTTATGCTGTTCGGGCTCCATACATGATGTTTGGGTCGGACGTATAAGCCTGCCAATCAGGCACCAACAACAATAACAAAAGCCGCATATTTTACTAGCCGATCCGTTAATATACACATATGCTATGCCAAGACTGTGCAGGCTGGAAGGACTTCTACACACTTAAGGTTTATGTTCCATGCGTCTGTGACCGGAGTATAACACCGGACAGCGACAACAGAAAAGTCACATCCTGACAAGCCAAGCCCCCTCCAGGTTATGTGTGGCACAGCTACGCTGGTCAGGAGACCTACAGCTATGGCTCCCGTCCCACCCCCCTCCACGTCAGCATCATTTACCTGCACCCGGGGATCCTTTACCTCACGGACACTGAAGGTGTCTAACATGCTTGGCCATAACAGATACCACATATGTGTTTGGCAACGTACCAAACCGTGATATACCTATATATAGATATATATATATATATATATGCATATTCACACACCCACCCTGCCAAATGGTGCTCCGCCTATATATATTCTCACTACACTACTTCGAAATCATACTATGTATTACGATGCGCCCCCAGTACGGTAAGCACAAACTGGAATGAGCTCCAGCAGACTTAATTATCATACTTTACTATACAGTATAAAGGGCGCATTCCATATACGCGTAATGCGTAATGCGTTATGCGTTACGCATTATGCGTTATGCGAATGCCAGCATTCCATATACGCGTAATGCATATTGCGTTATGCGTTATGCATTATGCAGTGAAGTATATAAAAAGTATATAAAAAGTGTGTGTGACTCTGTGTCTCTGTGTGTGTCTCTATGTGTGTGTCTTGCACCATCCCATAAACAATTATTCTCCATACTGCTCTGTATATGACCAAATATTGCATTTATATCTATGTAACTTTGTGTACGTCACATGGGGGTTCCTACCTTTATTATAACCAAATTATAGATAAGTATTCATATTTCTGTGCATATGGTAGCATTTTTAGCTTTCCGATTGGGACGGTCCTAACATCCTAAACTTTTCTATTCGCACCACTTTTACGCATTACGCACCGATCGCTACATGGAGCGATCGGGATAATGGATTTCTTTCGCATTCGCATTACGCATTACGCGTGTATGGAATGTAGCTCATAGGTTTCAAGGCGTTTCGATTTTTTGTCGCATTCGCATTCGCATTACGCGTATATGGAATGCGCCCTTAAGGAGGTGTTTACCGATATTCCGAGATATATATATATATATATATATATATGCAGATATATTGTCATATTACTGTTTCTACACCATACTGATGATACTGCTACCACTACTAGTACTATGCATACATAGGAATATGTGCTCCCAGTACGATAAACACAATGAGGGATTAGTTCTATCAGACTTAATTCTTACGTTTTGCTCTGTAGTAGAGAAAGGCGTATGCCTATTTATGTATGCATGTGTGTATTTACACATATATGACTACCTCTACAGCATACTTCATCATAATATTACAACTACAGTACTATAAACACATAAGGACGTGCGATGGCAGTAAAATCAGCACCCAGTGCGATGAACTGTATCAAGCTTAATTATCATACTTAACTATATACAGTAAAACCTCCCACCTCCACAAATTGACCACTCCCCTATATCGATCGCTTTATTTGGGTCCCAACAATACTATTGTAACCATATTCTAACTCCCTAAATTGACCGCCTCTCTAAATGGACCACTTAAAGTCGGTCACAAGGTCGGTCGATTTAAAGAGGTTTTACTGTAGCAGAACAAGATGTGTGCATATATAGGAATATATACAGATATATTCTCATATTACTGTACATACTAAAAATACATAGGAATATCATAAATATGCACTCTCAGTACGATAAGCACAAAGTGGGATGAGCTCTATCAGACTTAATTCTCATACTTTACATCATAGCATAAGGGGTATACCTATATCATTATATATATGTATACATATATATTCTCATATAACTGCATCTGCGTCATTCAACTACAACTACTATAAACACATAGTAAACTGCGCTCCTAGTCCTACTCTTAGTGTGATAAACACAAAGTAGGATGAGCTCTATCAGACTTAATTCTCATACCTTACATCATAGCATAAGGGGTATACCTATATCATTATATATATGTATACATATATATTCTCATATAACTGCATCTGCGTCATTCAACTACAACTACTATAAACACACAGTAACATGCGCTCCTAGTCCTACTCTTAGTGTGATAAGCACAAAGTAGGATGTGCTCTATCAGACTTAATTCTCATACTTTACATCATAGCATAAGGGGTATACCTATATCATTATATATATGTATACATATATATTCTCATATAACTGCATCTGCGTCATTCAACTACAACTACTATAAACACACAGTAACATGCGCTCCTAGTCCTACTCTTAGTGTGATAAGCACAAAGTAGGATGAGCTCTATCAGACTTAATTCTCATACTTTACATCATAGCATAAGGGGCATACCTATATCATTATATATATGTATACATATATATTCTCATATAACTGCATCTGCGTCATTCAACTACAACTACTATAAACACACAGTAAAATGCGCTCCTAGTCCTACTCTTAGTGTGATAAGCACAAAGTAGGATGAGCTCTATCAGACTTAATTCTCATACTTTACTCCAGAGCAGAAGAAGATGCTCCAACATTGAGCTGGAGCAAAGGCAGCCGCCATTAGAGACTTATGCTTATCACGGGGCTCCGCCTAGCGCGGTTAAGTAAGCTGGGTCCCGCGGGAGGCGCTGTTGTGCGCACGGCAGGCTGTGACATTGCTTTACCACGTGATAAGAGTGGGCGTGTCCCCACACAGGACGGCGGTCGTCTGTCTCCGGCCCGCCGGAGGAGGAGGAGGAGGAGGGGGGCCGATGAAGTCTCCCGACTCCCTAAAGGGTCCCGCCGAACCCTAAGCCTGCCTGCCTGCCTGCCTGTTCACTGCAGCATCATGGTTTGCTTTGTTTCTCCTCCTACTTCTCAACCACCACACACGACGCGACTCCTCCCACCCACACAACCCGCCCATCCACTACTCACCCAGCAGACAGGTAAGCATGGGACGCTAACACCTGTGCTTCTTCTTAGTTTGTCCATTGGTGGTGACGATGACAGCAACTCATCATTTGTTGTGAACTCGTTGATAACCAATGAGTTTAATTTATGCTTGGAATGTGCGGTGGCATGCTGGACATATGTGTGTATGTAGCTGCAGTCAGAGAGTCTGATAGGTGAAGTAGATGATCTTTTCTCTGTGGACGCTTTTGCTTAGCTTGAGATATATACGATCAGTTTCAAACTGTGTTAGCACTTGTGCTATTAATTAGGTGCCTTCCAAGTTGAATGTAGATCATTCAACATTTAGATGAGAACACATTGATTCATGGTTAATGGTAATAGTTATGGTGACTTCCTACCAACCCCTAAGTATGATTATTTGATTACTTCCTCACCTGACCCCACCAGCCGATAGACTCCTAGAATTTAATACCTCCACTCCACTACCCCCTTTACTCCCCCCCCCCCCCCCACACACACACCAGTCCCCCTAGTGGCGAACTAGCTAATTATTGTACTGAATCAGCATTGACTATTATTATTATAATTATTATTCACATGACACACACACACACTTTCACGACATATGACGATTCATGTCAAGGATTAGCAGTGATTTCTCGACCTGGATTTGCGCCGAAGTATTGAATTGCTCAACGGTCTAACACCTCAACTTGTTGTCGACATGAGTCTCACATTAAGCCTCACCTGCCACGTGCTGGGAGAAGTATCGCTGCCCAGAGTCGCTCCCCCCTCCTCCTCCTCCCTCGGTGCCCGCGTGTGATGCGTGTGGGCTGTTATCGGACGACTGGGTGATATTGGAGGATATTGTCATCATGGCCGCGGTGACGAGGAGTCCTGCGTACGGGCCCCACCGCCTCCACCTCCCGGGCCGTGTTCCCCGCGCCATTTCCCTCCCGGTCCCGGCCGGTGTCGTCTCAACGGGGCTGCCGCCTCCTTCTCCCGGGTCGCTGAACCTCTCCTGCTCCTCCTGCCCCGTTCCCCTGGTCCTACCTGCCGGGTCTCCCTCCTTACGCGGCGGCCTACTACAACTACTACTACTACTAGGGCCTGTACTACCTCCAGGGCGCGCCGCGGTTGCCTCCACACCCTGCCATCGTCGTCAGACGTCTGCCCGCCTCACGCCCTGCACTCGGCCGGTAGCTGCTGAATGAGAGCCAAATGGACCAATCAGAGGCCGCCTTATAATCGATAGTCGGCCTGCCGAGCAGGGCGCCCACTGAATGTTCAGTCCGGCAGTGAATAGGGGCGGAGAGCGGTTGGGTGGGTGGGCGGATGGGTGGGTGGGTCTCCCAATCCCAATCCCTACCTCTATCCCCTCCTCCCTCCCTTCCCCCTCCCTTCCCCCTCCCCCCCTCCCTCCCTCCCTCTCCCTCTATCCCTCCCCGTCCCTACACCCTTCCGGCGAGCACTAGTGGTAGAAGAGACAGCTTAGGCGGGCGCTCATAGTCATATGACGCTTGCTTGTATCCACAGCAACAACGCAGACGCGAACTGCAATGGTTCAACCAAACCTACGTCACACACGCGGCCGCACCTGGATGGCAATGTAAAGTAATTAGTAACCGATGGGCTTAAGAATGCGCGTCCAACTTTGCTTTAATATCGCTCACACCAGTCATAGTTGCGCGGCTGAGGCAGAAGCGGGGAATCCGATCTGGTAGCGTACTTCCAATCCAACTGGGGATGTGAGTATTTCAATCCGTCTTTAACAAGGCCCACGAGTATTACTATTAGTATTAGACACACACACACATATATATTTATACGCAGGGTACCGGACAGCAGAGCACACGCCCAATCGGTAGAGCACAAGCTTCCCGTGCGGAAGGTCAGGAGTTGGGAATTCCGGCTGAGTCAAACAAATGACTTACAAAATTGACACTTGTCACTACCAAGCCAGGCACTCGGTATTACTAGGATATGGAACGGACAGGTTAGCTCAGCATCAGGATAATGTGTGTGAGTGAGTGGGATATCATGTCATGGCACCGGTGGCCTCATATCCCAATTGGGGTCGCACTATAAAGTCACCACGAGTGCACACTGTCACAATTAAGTCGGTACCCGTCCTGATATTACCACCGATGTTGCTAGGATGTAAAACCCCCAACAACCAAACTAGATAATATATGAGCAGGGGGATATGCAGCTTCTGCCGTCGCCCTATTGGGCGTCGTGCGTGGGTCAGGCTGTCCCGGGTTCTGTCTGACGCGGGCTGCCTTTCAATAAGCACAAGCCACCGTGTGGCAAGTCACCGATTGCATTCTTGATTCGCTTCAAATCTCGTCGAGGTACATCTGGTCCAATTGCACCCATACCTACTCAACTACCTCCTGGTGCCTGGATATTGGCATCAGTCGTGATATTAATACTAGCTGTAGATTGCTTCCTAAATGACCCTACTGATCGGCGGCATTAAGACTAGGAGGAATCATTTAGGAGAATTTAATAACTGCATGGGCTTAGATTGCAGAGCCCGCAATAGTACGTCACTTGCGAGATGCCAAAGTTGGGTGTCCGCCCATTCCTACTAAGAACTAGCCACCTATTGTGTGTTTGGTGGATTAGTTGATTAAGCGGGGGGACATTTCAATCGCAGACAATTGGTCTTGCTCATTTCGCTGCTTCTTGCACTTTCCTAGTAATGTAAAGCATCAGGCTAGTTAGCGACAATTATCAATGTTAAGGTCGTTACTTTGACTCAACGAGGGTTTGTATCCGACAATTTACCAAAATGGGAGACAGACGCTCAACTAATTCAGCCATCCCATCTGGCTGAACTGCAGCACTATATATGTACATACATATGCAGACTGATATACATATATATATATATATATAATATATATATACATCATCATCATCATCATGCTGTCGGTCGCAATGCGACAAAGACTGCTTTTATTTCTTAACTGCCGCTATTTTGTGTGGTTGGGCATTTCATAAAAGCTGCTTGCAAAGTGTTGAAGTGCTACTGGCTTTTTCAAGTTACTAGCAGCACTCTCTCGGGGAGAAAATAGAGGTCTCACACCGGCAAGAACATGTCAAGACAGGCGCAAACTATTTGTCCCTGCAGTAGCGGGCCGGGAGATTTTGGGAGTTCCCTTCATAACCGCCCTTAATGCTGCCATGGAAGCATGGTTTTCTGTTAGGGTTTGCTCCCTTAGCCTTTGGTTCTATCAAGAACCTATACCACAAGGCAGTGGTTTATAACTTTGCAAGGCAGGGGCATCAAACTCCCTGAGGTATTTTAGCAGATAGGTACTGCATTACCCGCATACCCAATATACATGATGTATACATATATATATATGTTATATACTATCTAATTTAAGATATTTGCTGGTATAATTTCACTGCAATCCAAACCGCAAACAAGTCTAGGGTTTAATCACCAGGAGTCACGTGTTTATGGGTTCAAACGGTATTTAAATGATAGAACCCATAGTGATCGATAGGGCCAAGAAGCACACATCACACGCTCTCCTGTTTATCGGGTTAAAGGGTCTTTAAAGAATAGAGCCCATGGTGATGGATAGGGCCAAGAAGCACACATCACATGCTCTCCTGTTTATCGGGTTAAAGGGTCTTTAAAGAATAGAGCCCATGGTGATGGATAGGGCCAAAAAGCACACATCACACGCTCTCCTGTTTATCGGGTTAAAGGGTCTTTAAAGAATAGAACCCATAGTGATGGATAGGGCCAAGAAGCACACATCAGACGCTCTCCTGTTTATCGGGTTAAAGGGTATTTAAAGAATAGAGCCCATGGTGATGGATCGGGTCAAGAAGCACACATCACACGCTCTCCTATTTATCGGATTAAATGGTCTTTAAAGAATAGAGCCCATAGTGATGGATAGGGCCAAGAATCACACATCACACCGTCCTCTTCCACGCACTTCCGGACAGGCAAACACACCAGGCAGCAGCGTCGCTTCTTCCTCAGACACTAACTGAGAAGCTGTGTATTGGAGCCCATGGCGCAAATTAAAGCCGCGTCTTAGATATTGGATTGTTTGCCCTTCCGGTGCACACACAGGCCAATACATTGTTATTGAGTGGGCAATGGGGTGTCTACTCTCAGAAGAAAAGGCGTTTTGTTTCTTGTTGTTGTTGTTATTGATTCTTGCTGTGTCTTTGGTTGAGAGGGGATGAAAATTGTCACTCCATCGATGTAAGCTATGTCGTAACTTGAAAGTGTGGGGAAGGGGGGAGGGGGGGGGGGGGGGGGGGCAGGGGGGGAGGGGGGGAGAGGGGGGAGGGGGTGGGGGGGGGCGGGAGATCTGCGCAAATATCCAAAGTCGCGGATTGCAGGTGGGGGGGGGGGGTACTTCTAAGCATGCTGCATCGGTTAGTACCGACCAGACACATAATGGCGCCTGCCGGACGAGGTGAACAATGGTGAAGAGACATTTAGGTGATGGCTAGCAATGTGAAGTGTCTTGATTGTAATATAAGCCAATGGCGCTAATCACAAAACACCGTTATGTGTACGGCGCATGTCAGAAACAATACAGTTCTTTCTGCGTGTTCTTAATTAATGTGGTCTAGTGGAAATCGAAAGCAGGCCACCGATACGGCACTGCCACCAGTCGCTTAGCATTGACACAGCATTGCAATGAAAGCTGCTGGTCCATAGAATTGCAATGAAATCTGCTGATGTGTGAAATTACAATGAAATCAGTGGGTCCCTAGGATTGCAATGAAACCTGCTGGTCCATGGTCCATGGAATTGGCATGGAACCTCCTGGTCCATGGTCCATGGAATTGCCCTGAAACCTGCTGGTTCATAGGATTGCCATGGAACCTGTTATTCCATAGTCCATGGAATTGCCATGAAACCTGCTGGTCCACAGAATTGCCATGTAATTATACTTGTCCACTAATCGAAGACCAAACACATTGATGCAGAGACCAAGAAAAAGTATTATATTCAGAGAATAAATCAATTTAAAACAACAACGGCAACACAAATTGTTGACTTGATTTAGCACTTTCTGCAAAGCGGGGCGAAAGTAAAGTGCATTATATATTCTCTTTCGATGGCAGTCCATTTTTTACTTTTGTATTTGTTTTTATAATTCTGCATTTAAGGGGCGCCTGCCGGTTATTCGGCGCTTCCCTCCAGTGGCTTACCTCGGTTCGCTGATTACAAGTCTCGCAATCAGCTTTATTTCAGGCGCCCACTTGGCGCTCAGAAGTCTTAAGAAGTGGCAGAGAAAATCCCGGACACGCCGACCAATAGGCAACCAGCGCGGCCCGCCCCCCGGCTCCCTGGCGAGGAGAGACGGCGACAATCCGTCACCGTCACCGCCTTCACCATGGTGTCGCCAGCCGCCCGGAACCAGCGTCCCCTGTCGTTGTAACGGGTCCCTGCCCGCCCTAGTTGCAGCCGGCGGCCAGGCGTTGTAACGGGTTGGAAGTGAGAGGAGCCGGAAGTGTCGAGGAGTGTGTGTGTGTGTGTGTGTGTGAGATGAGGAGGGCTGGTGGGAAAGGTGGGTGGGTTGACCCACCCAAAAGCCTTGACAGTGTGTGTATGGAGTGCGTGTGTGAGTAGTGTGTTTGGGGGGGGGGGAGGGGGAGGAGGGGGTGGTGGCTTTGATCTGGGCGCCACCTGGAGGTGACGACAGCCACTAGGCTTATCTTTCAGGACCGGCTAAAGTGATGGACGACCACCAGAGGGCAGCCGAGGGTAATCTGCATTTATTGTCGACAGCCCTCACCCTGCCCTCCGCCCAAAACCCTACGCGCCCCACACCCACACCCCTTGCCATTAGTCTTCATCGCGCTGCTGTGTCGATGGCGTTGCTGCGTCGCGCTTTCTGCGAGATGGCAGTGTTTATGCCTGTCGACTGGCAAATGAATATACAGGCGGCGGAAATCAAATAAACGCCGTAATCACATCTGAGGGACGCCTCCTTCCCAAACCCGAATTGACCTTCATTCACACATGTACATGTACAGGCATACATAGGCACACAAAGACACACACATACAGACACAGACACACAAATGCACATCTGAGGGAAAGTACAGGCGTACATATGCACACAAAGACACACACAGACACACAACGGCACATCTGAGGGACAACTCCTTCCCATACCCGAATTGACCTTCATTCACACACATGTACATGTACAGACATACATAGGCACACAAAGACACACACATACACACACAGTCACACAAAGGCACATCTGAGGCACATCTGAGGGAAAGTACAGGCATACATATGCACACAAAGACACACATAGACACACAAAGGCACATCTGAGGAACACCTTCCCATAGCCGAATTGCCCTTCATTCACACACATGCATGTACAGCCATACATAGGCATACAAAGGCATACACAGACACATATGGACACACATAGACACACACACAGACGCACACGATCGCACAGAGCCACACAGACACAGATATGCGCACATAGAGACCCAAAGGCACACAAATGCTCACATGTACATATATTTACACATAGAGACACACAGATACATATAGACACACACGGCACACATACATTCACAGATTCATCTAAACACAGATACACGCAGACACATTCATGCACATAAATGTACTTGCAGACAAACACAAATACATAGAGACACAGACAAACATACATACATTCAGAGATTATCACAAGCACACATGGATACAGACACATTCAGGTACATATAGACACACATAGAGACACACATATGCACACATAAACATATTGACACACAGACATACATGTAATGCACAGCACACACAGAAATACACACACATAGCCGCCCCACAAACATACAGACACACATAGCTGCAAATAAGAACATAATAAGCACACAAGTACACATAGACGCTATATACATACATTAATTCATACATGCGTACATGGACGCACGCATGCACACACACATAAAGGCATAAATATACATATACAAATACACATCTGCGCACACACAGACTCACATACACACTCACACACGGACATATACAGACACACAGACACTCACACACCACAGACTCAGCACACGGCGGCTGGATTCCTGCACGCACCAGGGAAACGTGGCGCCATCTGGCGTGATTCATCGTCACAGTGTGAGCGCTGGCTAAATGATCACACCGGAAATAACGGCCTATTTGATGCGGTTAAAAAAAACAACATATTATGTTTGTTTATTGATGCTTGCTACTGGCCCAGCCGACGTGTAATGCGTATATTCACGGCCACAACACACAGGTATCCACAAACCCGTCATGTGTCACTCACTCTATGGTCACGTGCCATAGTGCGCGTAATCAAAGCGAGGCGGGAGTGGAACATCTGTCACTCAATGTGACTCACACCATATATTATCACTATCCATATATATATATTTTACCTCGGTACTATGCCTCTGGCTACTCGTTGCCCAGGGAGAAGGAAGCACATCCGGGTCCAGCAATTAGCATAATCAGCTCACAGCAGGAGGACGTTTGTGAGCAGCTCCGGCAGTTTTTCTACATTTACTACAAAACCAAACAGGTTAGTATCTTTCAAACTCGATATGATGGTTCAGGTCATGTTAACATTCACATACAAAGTTTTTTGAAACTTTTCGATGAGTTGTTACTGTTTTACAGCTTAGTTTCGATCGTTTTTGACAATGCCTCCATTGTTCAGTTTTAATTAAGCCGCCCATTGCTGAACGGAGAGATGTTTGGCAGGAGCTAGTTACATCGTTAGGGATTCATTCCCTGAGTTTCATTAGGATTCCCCATTTGTGATTCTCATTAAGGCGTACCTCCGAGTCCTATAGTATTTTCTTCAACTTTTTGGCGAAGAAAGCCACAGGTGGGAGAAGTTTATAGATACTTAGAGTGTGGGAGCGTACCACTATGCTGGTCCCTACCCCACGTTTTGATCAGTTGGTTACCCATACCATCATCCTGCGACTGTCTGTTAGCCATATGCCTGCGTTAAAAAACGTTTTAATGGCATAAATACACACCTATTATAATTATACTCTAATTATCAGTGTGCTATTCAGACAATGCCTAATCATTGTTCTTCTTTTTACTCACAGTCTCGGAGCCATGGCTACGAAGCGGAGTTAGGCAGAGGCAACTCACACACTCAGTGCTGATGAAGACGCCAGACTCTTGCTGTGGGTACAAAGGTTGCCATCGCCAGAACAAAGTGATTCTGAAGAGGTGGGGGGGGTACGATACCGGCCCAGGCCCCAGCCCAGCTGACCTAGACGAACAGGTGGCCAGGCTAGTGCAACCAAAGATGGAGGAAATGGTACCATCGAGAGCGGCTTCCTCTAAGATAAAGTGAACAAAGGTTCCGCTTGACTTAGATGAGTCTGAATGGGAGGATCTCTCGAAGGATCAGGCCTCAACTGATGATGAGTCAGAGGGGGAGGTGTTTGTATCGGCACGGAAGCGCAAACACAAGAAAAGAGACAACTCCTCCGAAGGAGATGAGTAGAAATCTCACTAGACGGATTAGAAATAGATAAGGGTGAAGCAACATTTGATTTAGAGTCACCGCTTAAATCGCACAGGGCACCCACTGTCCACAGTACATGTTAATAGTTTTCCCGGAGAATAAACGGATTTGTGTAGTTTCAGCCATTAGCACTTATATATTCAAGTCATACTGAATTAGGAATTCCAGACAACTACTCATCAGCTTTATGTGGCCACATAAAGCCATCCTGAGAGACACTCTTGCAAGGTGGACTATTAAGGTGCTTAAGCAAGCAAGAGTTAACACTGGACGCTACACATCTCACTCAATGCGTTTAGCCATGGTCTCCAAGGCAAAACAATTAGGAATCTTGGTAAAGAGAATTCTTGCACACACTGGGTTGAAGACTGCTAGATCGTTTGCAAAACATTACAACAACCGACCTGAAAGGTCAAGCGGCCTGGCGACACCCCTACTCACCAATTAAAGACAGGTGAGAAACAACATTAAATTATGTACTCATATATACATAGTATGGTTACAACATTAAAGGATAAAAGGATATAAATGAGATTACATAAAATTGTCCCTGGGGTACAAGTAGCCAGAGGCATAGTACCGAGGTAAAATAGTATAGATATATGAATCTTACCTGGGTACAGATGATGGATAACTTGTGTTTTCCCGAGGTACTAGACTCGGATGGTCGTGGGTCAGGGAACCCTACCCACCCTACCAACCCTACCAACCCTACCAACCCTACCAACCCTACCAACCCTACCCACCCTACCCACCCTACCCACCCACCCTACCCACCCACCTACCCTACCACGACTATCATGTTTCACTGGAACCAAATCGAAAACACAATAAGTATCCTTATAGAGTTAAATAATGTTTTATCCTAAAAAGTATGTAAAATATTGCTGGACCAGGATGTGCTTCCTTCTCCCTGACCCACGACTATCTGAGGCTAGTACATCGGAAAAATACCAGTTATCCATCATCTGTACCCAGGTAAGATTCGTATAACTATACTTTATATATATATGTATATATATGTATATACACATGTATATATGCATGTATATATATAACAATTAACAGTCTCCACTGACTTCTCAGGCAGACCAGACAGGGATGGCCGAAGGAGATGAGCGTTCGTCTCCCGTTTTGGTAGATCGTGGGATTTGAACCCACGGGTTTGAACTCTGGTCGAGTCACACCAATAACTTACAAAATTGATACTTGGCGTTTCCTAGCCAAGGGCTCTGCATTATTAGGATAGGGCAATGACTGGTTGGTTCAGCATGAGGATAATGTGAATGAGTGGGATATCAGGTCATGGTGCTGCAGCCTTGTCTCCCAGTGGGGTGGCACTATAAAGTTTCCATGAGTGCACACTGTCACAAGTCGATGCCCGTCCTGATATGACCATAGATGTTGGCAGGACGTAAAACGCCAACAACCAAACCCAACCAATGGGACAGGTAGATATGTGGATAGGGTGATTTTATTAGGGAGTCTAGATTTGCTAATGCTACTCCCGGAATGGCAAGAACTGTGGGTTCAAATACCACACCAGGCACACTGCAATGACACTAATTCCCATTAGCAGGATGTTGTCCAAGCTATGCACTGTAGTGCATGGTTGGTTGCTGGGCATATCCTCTGTATGTATCTATGTATATAAGACATTAAAGACATTTAAGATATATTTTATTCACAATTCCTATACATTATTCCACAAACATGTACTATTCTGTTGACAATAGAAATTGCAGGAACCGTCTAACCATTAATGGTTGTCTTCTCTCTGCCCCTTATAAACAAAATAATCCATAAAACAAAATCATGAGCCCGGGAACTAATATACAAATAACGTACAGGCTGCTCTTTAAGGAAACAAACACATGTTTAGAAAAAGATATGATGAGATCAGGACCTGTTCATTAGACACATTCCGTGATTCACTTATTGCTTCTATATATGGTTCTATAATCTGTATGTGTGTAGTCGGATGTACCAAACAACCTATGGAGGTGAACCATGTAAACAACTTACTCTTTCATGCGTATGAGTGTAGTTATGTGCACTGATCTCTCAAGCGAGGAGCCACATAACCAGGTCTGCATGGAGAGGGTGATTGAATCAGGGAGTCTAGATATTCTAATGGTTTATGATGTTAGTGCTGGGCTGACAAACAAATGTGGATTCGAATTTAGCTCTAGGCGAAATATTCATGCACGCATTTTGGAGCAGGGCATCAGGTCACTCAGCAGTGCCTAAACCAGCACATAAGCAAAGGTAGAGAACTACCAATAAGTACACATAGGGACAACGTAGAACAAAACAGGCAGTGCCTAGGTATGTAACACTCCAGCCTAAATAATACTGGCATAATAGATTATAATCACATAACTATATATGTATATATACATATATATTTAACCGTCGCTCTATTCCACCCCCACTTAAGGCGAGCCTACGTGTTAATTTATGTAATTATTTCCATGTGAATTTCCGGAGCCTGCCGCAGGCCGCCGCCGCCTCTTGTCCCATCTGCAGGTAGACCGTCGCCGTCGTTGTCATTCCCGGGCTAAGGGCGGACAGCCAGAGTATCATATAAATACAGTTCTGTGTCCCTCCTCGCATTTATTATACCAAAGCAATTACTTGTTATTCCAACTAACTGGCTGTCCTCCCCGCCATTCGGTGTGTATTATTATGTTTGAATTAATCCAGAACTAAGCAGATGCACCATGTGTCTCTGCTTCTGTCAGCCTAAGTTAATGTCTTATTTTCAGCCAAATAGCACTACGTTAATTCTGTTAATATGTCTGTTATTATCTCTCCACAGGTGGGTTAATCGGCTTCATAAGGCCTATTAGGCATAAGGCCCTTAATTACATATAAAGCAATCAAATATCAGGTTATCCATAGCGGTTAATCTACAAGAAGACTGGAGAATAGTAAAGAATGCAAGAAACGTTCCAATTCACCTTTCCAAGAGCTCACGGCTTTATTCTTACCCTAACTAGTACAATAACTGTTCTTTCATAGATTGATTACACTGAATACCGATTACAATAAGTCTATCCCCTCCCGTATTACTTAAGTTAAATAAGTTTGGAATTTCGACAATAAAAACCTAAATCTCATCTAAAACATCAGAGCATGCAGAAACACGTCTGATGGGTCGGAGCCCGAGCTCGCAACCTTTCACCATTGCTAGGAGAGTCGCAATTGACATCTCCTAGCGACGCGTTACAGCAGGGAACCCGGCCCCGCAAATGGTGGCAAATGCGAACCTGGTGAGTAGTCCGCATTTCAGAATGTGAGCTAATCAGCCCAGCCCGCATTTCCATCGGTCGAGTAGTCTCGCCCACTTCATATATATAGATTTGAGACCATATTGCTATATATATAGAGAGGGAGAGAAGGGATGTGGTTATATATATGACAATATATATATTATATTCCCTCCTCCTTATTCGCCAGACGAGATGGCCTAGTAGCTAGAACGTCTGCTTCCCATGCGGTATGTTGATTGGTAGTTTACAGTGGGATCTATCAGAGACCGATTAAGCCCAAAGACTTTCAGATGACATATTTTATACCACCTTTTTTTGTGGTTCTTAATTGGCTAACTAGTAGATTAGTTGATTAAGCAGTGCAAATTTCAACTTTGAAACAATTGGTTTTCCATATTCCACTGCTCCTTGCCCTATTCTACTAATGCCAGATGCTAGGATAAGCATATATTATTAAGTCATTGGTTGGAGTCGGCCAGGTTTCGAACCTGATTGGCTACCAAAACGGGAAGCAGATATTAAATTGATTTGGTCCTCCCACATTTCCTGGCGGGTGGGGGTGCGGGTGAGTGTTTGATGGTGAGAGGGTGGGGTGCGGGTGGGGTGGGAGGTAGGGGTGGGGTAACACACTGGTGCTGCTTGGTGTTGATAAAATACCGCGAAGTGTCTAATGTGAGTATCTCCCGATCACGTGACTTTGTACATGGGTATTTCTGTCATGCATATTCACCGGCAGATACCGGGGAATGGCCGCTATGGCATGTGGTTAAAGCTGCATAGTCCGATGGTTTAGTTTCTGTCATTTTCCTAGATAAATACATTAGATTGAACGCTATAGAGTACCTTACTTTAGTTTGAAGTAACTTTTATTTTAGATGGTTAACGTTGGAGATGTTTGAAGTACAACCATATCAAATTAATTTTGGCAAGCACACCAAAACTCTGACACCATGGGGGTCTGCAATAACTGGTTCTCTTAAATTGCATCTGTATTCCCTTCAGTGTGATGACAAATGTTTAATAAGTGCACCAGTATCTAAGTTAGATATGTAGAATCAAATCTAGATAATTGATATGGTTTTGACAATTTAATAGTGGCTGGTCAGGAGATATTGGGAGTTCCATACATCCACCGCCCTTAATGCTGCCACAGTGACATGGTTTTCTGTTTAGGGTTTGCTCCCTTAGCCTTTGCTTCTGTCAAGAACCTGTACCACAAGGCTATGGTTTACAACTCTGCAAGGCAGGGGTGTCAAACTCCCTGAGGTATTGCTATACCTGCATACTATCAGCAGTAAATGACTGTGATCATGGCACAATGTACAAAAACATGATGATTTATTTGGTTGTTGTTGTTGTTTTAGGTCCTAGCAACATCTAAGGTCATATCACCAGGATGGGCACCGTCTTGTGACAGTGCGCAACTATGGCGACTTTATAGTGCTGCCCCACTGAGAGACCTGGCCACTAGCACCAGCCACAAGCATCATGCAGGTACACGTGGTTGGTGCCAAGAGGGGGTGAGGGTGACCTTGATAGAGGCAGGCCTTGCAGAACACAAATCAGGATACTGTTAATAAGCCGACATGCCTGCGTCCGTGACATTACCCGCACTAATGGCGTCACAAAGCTACCACCAGATTCCATCTGCCATGGAGCTTTATCAGGGAGCAACGTACGGCTATCCGGTACTGTCAGGTCGCCTCACAGATACAATGAGCCTGCGCTTATCGGACTTAGTCATATACTACTAGGTATAGTATGTCCTTCACCTCTAAATCAGCTTCCGCAATACCGCCAAACCATATTACTACGAAAAAAATATATGAATCGAAACAAGTATCTTGATCTGTCTTCAAAGCTCACCTGTTTAAATTGGCTTTGTATTGTAAATTAATTGTCAATATCATTCAAATATTTTAATTCTGCGAGTTGCCAGTATCTGTAACTGGTGCCACTGGCGTTCCCGCTGCAGAACCGGTAAAACAGGGGGCGCCGCCACCACTCTAGCCTATATGTATATATATATATATATGTGTGCTATATAATTTATTATGTGAATATAAATAAAGAATAGTCCCTAATATTTGTCGGTGTCCTTCTACGGACACCTCTCGCTTCCCAACGCCCCTTATTCTCTGCAAGCCCCCTTGTAACCGGGCGCTCTCTGCTTCCCCCCTACTGGAAACTACAGTAAAACCTCTCTAACCGACCACCTCCACCGATTGACCACTCCCCTATATCGTTCGCTCTATTTGGGTCCCAACAATACCATTGTAACCATATTCCAACTCCCTAAACCAACCTCCTCCCCAAATGGACCAATTAAAGTCGGTCCCAAGGTCGGTCGATTTAGAGAGATTTTACTGTATATACTGACTTATGTGCTCAACTTTTCTCAAGATGTCGTGGAGTCAGTCAGAGAAGTGACCATTGTCTACAAACCTTTTGCCCTCGTCCCACAGCCCTGTTACATACAGATCTCCTTCCGAGCAATGCATGCCTGGTTTACAGCAGTACGTACTGGGTGAACGCACCCTTCACATGAGTCACCTCGAAGAGTGCGCTGATTGATTGATTGAGTGATTGATTGGTGGTTGCTTTATGCCGTGTCGGCAGCATAGGCCATATTCAAGACGAGAAATGTTTGTTTTTTATTCAAACCATCGCTTTTACATGTAAAAGCAGACAATCAATTATGTGCCAATAGACACTCATTAAATTAGAAAGCTCACAATCATATATTTGTGGTCAAGGGAAACAAATTCCCATAGAAAAAGAAAAGTTTTATTAATAATTGATAGAATCTATTTAGTAAACTATATGAGGTGGTACAGTCCAGCTGCCCTCAAAAAGGCTAAAATGTTTTCCTGTTTTACCTTAGTAAAAAGGTCATGCATACTGTCTGCAGTGTAGAACTGTTGGCACAGGGCCAAAACATCACGAGTGCGCTGAGAATGTCTCTGCGCGGATATCATCGTTGTCACCTTCGTATTTCTATATCAACTCAGCCTTTGTTGAAAACAGTTTCAATGCATCCTTCCATGAGATCGCCTTGCTTGACCGGGCGTCGTTACGGAATCGGCAGTGCGCAGGTTTCCTGTACGGAGGGCCGGGAGTTAGAATCCCAGCCGCGTCAAACCAATGATTTATCAAATTGATACTTGTCGCTTCCTAGCCAGGCGCTCAGCATTAATAGGATTTGACAAGGACTGGCCAGCTTAGTATCAGAATATCGGGTCATGGTGCTGGTGGCCTGGTTGCCCAGTGGGGCAGCACTATAAAGTCGCCATGAGTGCACACTGTCACAAGTTGGTACCCATTATGATATGACCTTCGATGTTGCTAGGACCACAAAAGAACAACAAACAGACATACATCGCTATGCCTGGTTAGTGGTCGCATGTTGCTCATATATAATTGTCACTGCACTGTGTTGGTGGTTGGGTTACCCGCCTCAATCAGTTTTGTGCGTGTAGGGGTGAGGGGTAGGGGTGGCAGGGAGTGAGACCGGGGTGGTAGAGGGAGTGAGGAGGGAGAGGGGAAGGAGGGGAAGGTGCTAGGGAGAGTGTGAAGCTTGGGAAGGGAGGGGTGTGGGATAGACGGTAGGAGAGTTGAAAAGGTGTGTATGTTGGAGTTTTACGTCCTGGCAGCATATCAGGACTGGTACCGACTTGTGACAGTGCATACTCAAATCGAATTTATAGTGCTGTCCCACTGGAAGACCTGACTGACAGGACCATTACCTGATAGTTGAAAAGGAGTCGGAAGTGTCGGTAGGGGGGAAATTGAAGGGGGGGGGGTGTGGAGGAGATATGATGGTTAGGTGGTGTGGAGGATGTGTGGAAGGGGAGTTTTACGGGGGAGGGAAGGTGGTAGGGTGTGTGTGTTGAGGGAGAGTCTGGTGGGGGAGTGTGGTGGGGTAGGGAAGGTGGTAGTGTGAGTGGAGGGGGGAGTGTGGTGGGATAGTGTTTAAAGGGGGGGGGAGGTGGTAGGGTGTTGTGTGGAGGGAGAGTGTGGTGGGGAGTGTGGTGGGGGAGTGTGATGGTGGGAGGGACGGTGGTAGGGTGTGTGTGGTGGGGGAGTGTGGGTGGGGAGTTTGAAGGGGGAGTGTGAAGGGGTAGGGAAGGTGTTAGGGGGTGTGTGGAGGGGGTGTGTGGAGCGGGCGGGGAAGGGGAGTGTTAAGGGGGTAGGGAAGGTGGTAGGGTGTGTATGAGGGTGGGGGGTGTGGTGGGGGAGTGTGAATGGGATAGGGAAGGTGGTAGGGTGTGTATGAGGGGAATGTCGTGGGGGAGTGTTAAGGGGGTAGGGAAGGTGGTAGAGTGTGTGTTGAGGGGGAATGTGGTAGAGGAGTGTGGATGTGCAGGGGAGGGCATAGTGTATCAAGTATATGGGTCGCGGGGATACAACTCTGCATCTTATCGGTGGAGCCTGACGACCCCGGGCCCGGGCGGGTCTCAACGGCAAGTACCCTGTAATGCATCAAGGCGCCCCCGGCCTCCCGCCCCGGCCTACCGCCCACCCTCCCCCGGCCAAGCCCGCCTTGTCTCGCCGCCCCGTGCCGCACTGTTGTGGGCCATAATGTACCACACACATATATACAATTTGACGTCACTCTGTTCCCCGCTGTCCAGTTAGATTGAAATTCCACTGCATTTAGTATCGCACCATTACTATACACATGCCAAGCACGAAGACATATTAGAATTACAAATGTGGAATTTGTCAGGATGGCAGGACTGCATAGTGCTTTACAACTACTCACATATGTGTATTGTTGGGATGCCAAAGACAAACCCATATTTGCATAGATTCTTTACCTTTTAAGAACATACACATGTAAGGTGAAAGTGGGGTGTGGAGTGGAGAGGAATGTATCTGAGCAAATAAAAAAGACAGTTTGTCAGTGTCCATTAATCTACAAGTATAATTATGTTGCCTTTTTTGGGTTATTGCATTTAGCAAAAATACTAATAACATGCTAAAGTATAATTTCCTCATTTCATAGAATTTTGGACAAAGTTTTTTGTGGGGAATGATGATTAAACAAAGTGTATACGGTACCTCTAATGCTCGCCCTATAATATTACTGATGTTGTCGTATTGTTTACAGGGAATACTGATTCAATATTGTATTTCAATTAGCTACCCTGGTACTATAATATTACGGATATTGTAATGTTTAAGGAAATAGTGAGAAGAACATTTGGGGTTCAATATCCCCTCCCCTGTCCTATAATATGTTGCGTAGCGTTCACTTGGAGTACTGGTTAATCATTGTGGCGTACTATATATCCAGGTCGCACCTTATAATATTATCAATATTGTAATATTGTTGACTAAGGACAACGATTAAACATTGTGTTTAACATACCCCCACTGTTTCGATATTGTTTACTGGGAAAACTGATGAAACTTTGTGTTTACAATACCTCACATTCCCATCATATAACTATATATCACTAGTGTAATATTGTTTACAAGGGGTACTGAATAAGCATTGTGTTTACTATACTTCAAGGTCTCAACTTATAGCATTACTAATATATTAATTTTGCTTACTAATACTAGTGCTTAAATATTTCCCCCACATCCCACCTAATAACATGACCACTATTGTAATGTAGTTTATTGGGAACAGTCATTGAATACTATCTTTTCAATACCTCCGCCTCCCATTCTGTAAAATTACCAAAATTGTAATATTGTAAATTTGGAATTCTGATTAAACATTGTGTTCACATATACCCCCACCTCCGACCCAATAATATGACCACTGTTTACTGCGAATACTGAGTCAAGCTTGTGTTTACAATACCTCTACCATAATATTACGAACCTAGTTCACTGGGAATACTAATTAAGCCTTATATGACAATGCCCCCTCACAATAGTCCCCTTCACCGCCGTACGTACACACCCTTTATGGCTGACATTCACGAACGTCCTTGTCTGGCATTGTTTCATACAGAGGAGCTGTAGACTGAAGTTGCTTTGCTTGCTGTTCAGGTGGAGTGGAATCTTGATTGTGAGTGGCTTTAATGACCCTCCCCTCCATCTTTCCTCTAACCCACCTACACTCCTCCACCCACTCCTCATCACCTTCTCACCCACCCACCCACCTCCCCACCCATACTCCCAACCTACACCCACCTACACTCCCACCCTCTCACCCACCCACCTACCCTCCCAATACCATTATCTAACCCACCTACACTCCCACCCTCTCACCCACCCACCTACCCTCCCAATACCATTATCTAACCCACCTACACTCCCACCCTCTCACCCACCCACCTACCCTCCCACCCACCCTTCTCTAACCCACCTACACTCCCACCCTCTCATCCACCCACCTACCTTTCCATCCACCCTTCTCTAACCCACCTACACTCCCACCCTCTCACCCACCCACCAACCCTCTCATCCAGCCTTCTCTAACCCACCTACACTCCCACCCTCTCACCCACCCACCTACCTTCCCATTCACCTTTCTCTAACCCACCTACACTCCCACCCTCTCACCCACCCACCTACCTTCCCATTCACCTTTCTCTAACCCACCTACACTCCCACCCTCTCACCCACCCACCTACCCTCCCATCCGCCGTTCTCTAACCGACATACACTCTCACCCTCTCACCCACCGAGCTACCCTCCCATCCACTCTTCTCTAACCCACCTACACTCCCACGCTCTCACCCACCCACCTACCATCCCATCAACCCTTCTCTAACCCACCTACACTCCTACCATCTCAGCCACCTCCCCACCCTCCCTACTGCCTTTTCTCTCACGCACCTACACTCACACGTTCTCACCCACCCCCTCTTCCGGCAAGCTTCCTCCCAGACACCATCTCAGCCACCCACCCTCCTAACCAACCACCCTCCCTCCCATCCACCTTTATTCTCACCCACCTACACTCACACCCACTCATACTTCCCCCTTCCAGTAACCTTCGTCTCATACACCCTTTCACCCACCCTCACTCCCATTCACCTTCCTCTAACCGGACTACACTCACACCCTCGCCCCCCCCTCCAGTCTGCCTCTCCCCGTCCAGTCTGCCTCCCCCACACCCCTGCCTCCCCTACTTCGCTCTGCCTCCCCAGCTCCCTGCCTCACCATTCACCCTTACCTCTCCCTCCTCCAGCCTCCCCACTCCCTCCCCATCCAGCTGTCTCTCCCTCCCCCATGACCTCCACCCCCATCCCTTCCCCTGCCTGCCCCTCTCCCCTGCCTCCCCCTTCCCACATCCTGCCCCCCACTACTCAGCCACCCCCATGCCTCCCTCCGCACCCATGCCCCCCCTCTCACCCCTGCCCCCTTCCCTTGCTTCCACCTGCCTCCCTCCTACCATCACACCCTCTCCCTTCACACCGGACTGAGGCGTGAGGTCGCCTGTCGTATATTGATCGAACTGGATCTATATCTCTGATTGTCTGTACAAGCCAAATCCCCTGCACACAAAGCACCGTAGGATCGCATTAGACCACCCATGTACATTGTATATATCGAGTATATATATATATATATATATATATATATATATATATACGTATATCTATGTTTGGGATATGCGCGTATATCTGTATAATTAATGATATAAAGAGAAAAGCACATTCTTTCTATTCCGCTAAAACTAAAACTGACCCCATAGAATTAAAGTTGTGCTTGCTACATTTAAAGGGCCAGTAACATGACCACGACAACTTTACTCATTCACAATTATCAGAATCGAATATCCATAGTGTACATCTTGAAACAATCTGTTCTCTGGCAGTTATTTAGGATCCTCGCATGGCTGGGGATCGCAGTGGTCAATATGTGCCTATTCATGCCATTCAGTCGCACTTCCCCTCCTCAGGTGTGAGAATGACGTAGACCAGGGAATACTTACACAATATGCTTTAAAAACAAAGAGCTTACAAACACAATGGTTCACTTTACATCCCATAGGTCCGACTACTGAGCGTGTAGGTTGTTAGCATATATACATGTGAATGTATGTTAATACATACTTCCCTTTGCTTTGGCAAATGTTTTGTACAACATGGCAGTGCATGGCACGATATAGTAAACATCCTACCAGGTCCCATGGATTATGTCACACAGGGTTGTATGTGAAATGTGTTTGTTTTGGCATTAGAACACTTCACAACATTTCACCAAAATACACACATGTAACCTATTTTATTCCCTTTATTTATGGCATCAAATCTGAACAGGAATATGACAAGTATATGACATTGGGAGTAAACAAGACCCTAACTCGTTTATTTTGTTAAATGCTTCCGGGCGAGTGGCGAGTCCCACCCCGTGCAAGGGGGGGGGGGGGGGGGGGGGTGGGCGCGAGGGGGGCGAGAACACACTGGTACCCCCGCCCCTCATGTCACACGTTGGCTCCATTTACCATGAAAAGACCAATATATATTGGGAAACCCATATTTATGCATATATGTGCAAACCCACATGTATATAAATGCATATATATCTGGAAGCCTATATATGCATATATATATATATGTATATATATATATATATCTATATATATATATAAATGATAAACACACCCAAAAGATCAGCGTTATCACTACCAAACCTCCAATCTAAACCGAGCGTACGGACTGTCCAGGAAGGATGCCGGTAGAGTGGAGGGTAGGTGGGAGGGTGAGTGGGTGAATGGGTGGGAGGGTGAGTGGGTGGGAGGGTGGGTGAGCTGCTTCCCGAGACTGCGGTCGGTCAGAGGTTACCGGATGACCCCGTGACATGGATCAGTCTCCCAGGGAGTCGGGATTACACCGTCATCATCTCCGGGAGGTTCCTGGAGGCTGCGGTCCCGGCAACGGATGGATACCACACCCCATATACTACCCCCCCCCCCATTCACCTCCCTCCGCCTCCGCTCCCTCTCCCTCCCCCGCCCCCCCCCCCCCACACACACACATGCAACCCCCCATCCCCATCTCCAACCCCGCTTGCGTTGATTGTCAGAGCAAAGAGAATAGTGTATTTTGTGGTTGTTGTTTTCTTGTGCCTTTTTGTGTTGGTATTTTGTGTGGTGCTTATTTGTGTGCTGTTTGTTGCGGTGTTCTATTTGTGGTGTATTTGTTATATCTGTTGATGTGTTGTTTCGTTGTTTATTTTGTTGTGTTTTGGTGGTTTTCTTTTGTGGTATTTTGTGAGTTGTTTTTTGTGTGGTATTTTTCGTGATGTTTATGTGTGGTGTTTGGTTGTATTTTTGTTGTGTTTGTGTGTGGTGTTTTTGTTGTGTTTTTTAATGGTGTTTTTGTGTCGTGTTTTATGTGGTGTTTTTGTTGTTTTGGTGGTGTTTTTTTGTGTGGGGCTTTTGTGGTGTTATTTTGTGGTTGATTTGTGTGGTGTTTTTTGGTGATGTTTTTTGTGTGTGGTGTTTTTGTGGGGGATTTCTTGTGGTGTTTTTGTGTGGTATTTCTTGTGGTGTTTTTGTGCGGCGTTCTTTTTTTGGGGATTTGTCTTATGGTTTTTAAAGTGTTTTTTTTGTTTGTTTGGTGTTCTTTAGTGTTATGTGTGTTGTGTTTTAGTGATGTTACCTCGTGCACTGAGATGTCTGGCTTTACCTCACCCCCTTATGTCGCTTCCGACTCATATTGAGTATGTGTAGATGACATGGCCACTGTGTGTCTGAATGGAACACGGGCACGGAGGGCGGCAGTATACGGAGAGATAATGGCTGCCATTCCACCCACTTAGATATTGCCAAAATCCCTAAGAGGTCCCAGGCCTGCACTCTTTTAGGACACACACCCAATTTGATGCTCATATAAATTTGTGAATTTTTCTCATGGTTTTTTAAGTGTTTTTTTGTTTGTTTGGTGTTCTTTAGTGTTATGTGTGTTGTGTTTTAGCGAGGTTACCTCGTGCACTGAGATGTCTGGCTTTACCTCACCCCCTTATGTCGCTTCCGGCGCAGATTGAGTATGTGTAGATGACATGGCCACTGTGTGTCTGAATGGAACACGGGCACGGAGGGCGGCAGTATACGGAGAGATAATGGCTGCCATTCCGCCCACTTAGATATTGCCAATATCCCTAAGAGGTCCCAGGCCTGCCCTATTTTAGGACACACACCCACTTTAATGCTCATGTAGACATATATATATATATACATATATACTTAGACACATAAACTGCATAATACACACATATGCATACTATATATTTGTTATATATCATATATTATATAATATAGTTATATATTATATATTATGTATATATTATGTATTACATGTTGCATATCATATATTGTATAATATTATGTATTATATACACATATGTTGTAGTATATATATTATATATGCTATACATTGAATATGTTATATATTTTCTATAGCTTATATACCTTATATAGCTTACATATTATATATATTTACTATATGTATTATATATCTATATATATGCATAGTTACTCACTGATTAAAGAGATATAGTATATAAACTGGGCTGAAATAAAGGGTAATTGTTATGAAGTCTTACCTGGGATAACAGTAAAGTGCTCAGTAAGAATCATAAAGAGGAGGAAGGATACCAACCGTACAACCACCCATATTAAAGCCACTTGCTAAAGAATACATTTATTCAAACTAGCAATTATACATTATTTCTTATGAATTCATGAGATTTCGACTCTCACTGGATTGAACTTCCTTCATTTGGTTGGTATCGGTGTCAGCAAAATAACTAGGCACAGTTCGACTACTTGCAATTCCAGAGTCAATTGGATGGGTTTTTATAAATATAATGTATTGCCATACTGGAGCATTTGATCTCGAATTTAATCTTTGTTGCCAAATTCCATGGAAGTCAAATTCAGAATTACTTCGATCAATATAAACCTCTTTTTGTTCAGTGCCTTCTATTTCCTCTTGGCTAATTTCAACTGTGGATCTCAATAATTAAACATTGGTCACTCAATGACTCGTTTTGATACCAACTGGCATGCATCCAACAGTGTGGGTTCGATCCAAGAGTGCGGATTCAGATGTGTCTACCATGATGTATAGAGGGCGCCAGAGGTCTGCAACTATTTAAGATAAGTGTTTACACAGGGCAGTACACTGAGTGAACGAATGTAGTATTAAATTTATAGTGACATAATTAATTATATATCACATATATTTGTTCGAAGGGAGCATATTTACAAGACAATGCCTGGAGAGAATGAGGGTATGTTACATTGCATTTATATTGGGCATGTTTGATTACATTTGCTCCATCAATTCTGGCATAATACTGTCGTGGGGGTGATGAAAATGGGAAATATTGTGCCTAGAGCGGGACTCGAACCCACATCTCTTTGCATTCCGGGCCAGTGTGCTAACCACTACACCACCCAGGCTCCCTGATATCAATACACTCCCCACGCCTACCTGTCTATGTGGTTACTTGCCTGAGAGGTCAGTGCAGACCACTACACTCGTCCCCCTGGAATTGTAAGTCTTGTAATGCTTACAATTACATACATACAGGCAATGCACTAACACATACATACACAGGGTAGGTTCAACAACCATACAGCGCAAAGCTCGTACAGGATCCTGATCACGGCAACCAGTGTCGTGGGGGTGATGAAAATGGGAAATATTGTGCCTAGAGCGGGACTCGAACCCACATCTCTTTGCATTCCGGGCCAGTGTGCTAACCACTACACCACCCAGGCTCCCTGATATCAATACACTCCCCACGCCTACCTGTCTATGTGGTTACTTGCCTGAGAGGTCAGTGCAGACCACTACAATACAATTAAATGAATATAAGCTTTTCTGCTGCAAAAGTAGCGGATTAGCCACACTGCAGGCTCCTCGGACCACCACCACCTTTGCCCAATCACAATTGAAATCAGTAGTATTCAATCTGTAACAATATGCGTACAATGTTTATACGCAACTTATCTTAGATCGTAGGTCATATCATCTTAAAGCTGCATAGTCAGATGAAGGGATCACATTTACAAAGCCAAAAACATATCTAGGTATGACTATATGTATCTAACTGAAGCCGTGTTCACACGGGGAATGTAAATCGATTCGTAGAAAGCGACTTGCCTAGTTCGCCTCACATTCGTCGTGTGAACGGACGTCTGAGGCGGATTAGGGCTGATTCGACTCACGTGATGCGGATCCTGTAAACCACCTATTGGTGGTAGTTTACGTGAGGCGATTTCTGTGATGCGGTTAATTTTGCCCGTGTGGACGCACTGATGCGGATTAAGGAAGTGACACGCATGCGCAGTCGAGACCTTAGTTTGTTGACTTTCCGGTCGATCAAAAGCGCATATTATATAATTTAATTAATGAAACCGCTATCTATGCACAGATATTTTTTTGTCATTTATTTGTAGGGTTTCACTGCCCAGCAGAAGTTTTGACCGTTCCAAACCAATACGAATCATTAAATACATATCTAGGTCGAACCCACACTCTCTGGGTGCCAGCATTGTCAAACCCAAAATGGCGCTGGTTAGCCTGGACTTGCTCATGCGCAGATATCCACTTCCGCCTCACGCAGTGCCCGTGTGAACGGGCGCTAATTCGACTCCTTTAGTTTGCCTTGTCTAGGTCGCTTCACATTTTGCCCGTGTGAACAAGGCTTTAGACACTAAAACATATGAATCATTTTTTAAGGGAACAAACACCACTTCACTTTAATTGAACCTTCGAAGCTCAAGCTTATGGTGCCAGAGTCTTGATGTGCTATTCACCATCAATTTGGCATGTTTTCACTTCAAAGATATCTATCGTTTGCCATTTAACACACATGTGACTTCAATCTAATGTGAAATAGATTATCAAGATCAACCTGATATATGTAGGGGTCCAGGTGCGAAAACCGACCGACGCCACTTTGGGCCAAAATGAAACCATGACTACTAGGTCTGAGTTGAAGCTGCAATCATTCCCACAATCAAATCCGGTTTTTTCGTGGAAACTACCACCCCCCCTATATAATGCATTACCCATTATGAAATTAATAGCCTTATCTCTAAAGCACAACAAATTCTATTTCACAGAGAACAACCCAAATGGATTTGTCAGTTTTTGCACCCTAACTCTTCAATCAATCAATCAATAGTTCCATCCTCTAGTCGAGGGTTGGATGCAATGGTTCTCCACTTGTCCCGATGTTGTGCTGTTCTGATAGACTGTGAATAATTCAAGCCTGTCCACTGTGAAATATTTGTAAACCATGATGTTCTTGGTCTCCCTCTCCCTCTGCTGCCATTCACCTTCCCTTCCAACAATGTACGGTATATTGAACTCTGACGAATGATGTGGCCAAAATAAATAAGTTTCTTTGTCTGCATAGTGGCAAACAAGCTTTTCTTATTTTAAATTTTTCTGAGAACTTCTTTGTTGGTGATCTTCTTTGTCCATGATATTTTCATCATCCTTCGATAAGTCCACATCTCAAATGCTGCTATATATATATGTTCTTTGATCTTCATGTATTAAAATTAATAGACTTGGTTAAGATCAAATCTAGTATGATAATTTACAATGCAAACAAAGGGCTACTGCCAAAAGATCTACAGTCTTTATTCAAAATAAGTTCAGATAGTAGCCATGATACAAGGCAGAGTAACAACCTAAGACAAGTATTTGCAAGAACAACTTTAAAGTCTCAATGTATATCTATATGTGGTATAAAAATATGGAATTCACTTGACGATAATATCAAATGTTCAAAAAACATCTATGTGTTTCAATGAATGTATAAAAAGAAAATGTTTAAGCTTTAACAGAGGGAAAACACATAGTAGTCTAGTACATAAATATTGAGATGTAATTTACAGTATTGAGGGTAATGTTGATATACTTTTAACTTTTCTTTTTCTTTTTATTATTTCTATGGTATAAGCAATGTATCTGTGTTATTTTTAAATGGGGAAAGCACCTCATAAGTATTGTACTTCTACTTTCTCCTTTTTCATGTGAAAATTTGTTTATTACTGATATATATATATTAAATACATGTATGTATATTATATATCTATTGTTTAAATTACAGAAACTCAAGCCATTATACTATGAACCTTCAGCAAATCTAATCACAGCATAAACAAAATGGCGATGGTGAGTATGAATATTTAGAATAAAATTAAATAGCATATGCAGCTGCTGATCAGCCAGGAACTGCGCAGTTTACGAACAGTCTCTGGTCTCTGCAGCACTTTCTGTGGAGCACTCACATAGCCCCCCCCCCCCCCCCCCCTCACCCTCCGCGGATCGCCCTCCATCGCTTAAACCGGAAATATCAGGATTGTATAGACCAGTCTGGTCCAATGCCAGTCACCCTAATAGTCTTTCGCTTCATCGACCATGCACTGTGATGGGAAGCCTACAGCCATCACCGCCATCACCACCATCACCACCATCACCATTAACACCAGCAACAACACCATCAGCACCCGACCTGACTACATCCAACACCCACCCCCACTTTACCGCCCCACTTCCCTTCAAAGCACCTCATTCACTGTCCATTTTTTTTTTTTTTTTAAGTTAAAGATCATTCATTACCCGACCTTCTGTTTATGGGTTATATTTCCCACTAAATTTGGATCGATATTCGGCCCATTTCATCCCAATTCAATGTCAGGTATAATTTCTCCAATTTCAGCTAGCAGGCGCGGTTGGCGAATCGGTAGAGCGTGGGCCTCGCCTGTGGGAGATTGGGAGTTTGGTTCCCAGTCGAGTTAAGCCAATGACTTATAAAATTGATACTTATCACTTCCTAGCCTAGCACTAGGCATTATTAGGATAAGGAAAGGACTGGTTAACTCAGTGTCAGGATAATGTGACTGAGTGGGATATCAGGTCATGGTGCCACTGGCCTGATTTCCCAGTGGTACAGCACTATAAAGTCACCATGAGAATGCACTGTCACAAGTTGGTACCCATCCTGATATGACCCTACATGTTGCCAGATCATAAAACTCCAACCAACCAACCAATTTCAGCTGATTGCATTTGGACTGAGAGTAGCTTATCAAGACCTGTTTCTGGCACAATTCCAGCACCAGTGTCGGTTTAAAGGGCCTGTCACACAATGACGTATAGCCTTAGCGCATGCCGACGTATGTGATTTTCGACCAACACATCGCCATACATCATCATACGTTACGTAATCATTGGGCGTACATTCCGGGTATGTCATTATACGTCGTCTTACGTCGCCATGCATTGAGGCTCTGACAAATGTTTGTGCATGCTACAAATTTTCAACATGTGTCGACATGTGGCTCGTATGTTGAATGTATGCTGCATGTATGTTAGGGATATGTTGGCATACATTGGGAGTATGTTAGGGATACGTTGGTATACGTTGCTGCACGTTAGCCATATGTTCAGCCAGTGGGAACGTGCAGTCCATGTACAGTCCACATACTGCCAACGGGTGTGTTACGTGCTCCTAATGTACTTCGAACATATGCCTGCCATATCTCCAGCATATTTAACGTATACGCCATACTTCTAGCGATGGAGTAACATATGTAACGTTGGTCAGCGTTCCATGAGCCTATGCGAGCATTTTGCAAACATTTTGCGAGGCACATGAACGTTGTCATAAGCTAGCAATAGGTCAGAGATATGTGCTGCATATGTTACGTAAGTTGTGTGTACATTGTGTGTACATTGTGTATACACCCATTGTTATCACCCGCCGCTGAAAAGTTTGACGAATGTGACATACTGACAAATTTTGTAACCTTGAGCAGGCGCTGGTGCCATACATCGTTGTGTGACGGGGCCTTAAAGGAAACAAGGAGAGGTGGGGGTGGCTAGGTGGGAGGGAAATAAAAAACATATGCCATGGTGACTAGATCGAGCGTAGTATTGAAAGCCATGGACAAATCAATTACAGTAAATCAATAGGCACCTAAATAGGGGAAGTAGCTTGCACTGGTGATTACTCTGTTTAAATTAGGTGCGGTTTATTTTGGGAGTGTCTTATCCTATTCACAAGGCGAGCTAGTTATAGTATCCCATCTTTAATTATTGATACGCCCATTCAGAATTGATGCGAAGGAAGCACTGTAGATGGCGCTCCGCCAAAAGAGAATGCGCATTGTGGGAACTGATTGTGATTGTGAGTTTTATTTGTGTGGGATTAGGAAATAAATGTTAAAAGTCCAGCTCAAATTATGTGGGCATTACATTAAAGTAAGAATGTATTAATGGTTTCTGAATTAGTGAGATATATATATATGTAGTGTTTATCATAATTTAAATCTATAGTTAATTTGATTTAAATCAATAGTTAAATCTATTCAACAAGCGATTATGAAAGCTGATATTTGGCATTTAAATAGGTTGGAATTATTTGGAAATATTGGTACACCTTTGGCTATTTATAGAATTGAATGAGGGATTTATTGACATCGATGGATCTTTTTTTAGAATCAAAATCAGAAATCATTTGAACAGATCAGTGCATGTGATCTTAGTGCGGTGCACTAGCTTTATTTATAGGGGTGGTCACGTGACGGACGCCACTTTACTTATTCTGTAATGCCCTAGAATGGCAAGAAGTGTCAGTTCGAATACTGCTCTGGTTGCACTATTTCCCATTGTCATCATCATCCCTATGACCTGGATCTCAGACAAACTATGGGTTGTATGGTTGTTGAACCTATCATTTTCTGCTTTTACTTGGAATGTGTTCACTTTTCCATGTCACAAAAATGGTACACAGTTTCTGAGAATGACCCATATATGCAAATGTATTGCCTGTATGTATGTAAGTAAGCATTAAACGAGTTATAGATCATCATCATCTTGCTGTCGGTAGCGATGCGACAAAGACTGCTTTCATTACTTGACTGCCGCTCTCCATTTAGCTCTCTGCTGTGAAAGTTGCATACATGAGAGTCGGTCTTAATATCTCTCAGCTTCAGGTTTCTCTTGATGGTTACATTTCATGAAAGCTGCCTGCAATAGTGTTGAAGTGCTGCTGGCGTTTGCAAGTTACCACGGCACTCTCTCGGGGAGCAAATAGAGGTTTCACACCAGCAAAAACATGTAAAGACAGGCACAAAACTATTTGTCCCTGCAGTGGCTGGTCGGGAGATGTTGGGAGTTCCATACATCAACCGCCCTTAATGCTGCCACAGTGACATGGTTTTCTGTTTAGGGTTTGCTCCCTTAGCCGTCGGTTCTGTCAAGAACCTGTACCACAAGGCAGTGGTTTACAACTCTGCAGGGCAGGGGCGTCAAACTCCATGAGGTATTGCTATACCTGCAATACCTGCATACCCACGACTTATAGATATACACCATTTAAAAGAGGAATTGCAAGGGGATAAGTTCAGTGGATTGCACTGACCTCTGAGGCAAGGCCCCACATAGACAGACAGGCGTGGACAGGATGCTTTAACCAGGGAGACTAGATAGCGTGATTGTTGTCATACTAGCACTGTAATGTGTAGAAGATGTTGGTTCGAGTCCTGCCTCTAGGCGCAATAGCTCCCATTTTCCCTGTTCCCCATGAACACGGCTTGAGAGGAGACCGGTGTCGTATTTTCAGCGCCCGGTCATTCTCAGCGGCCCGTCGTGGTCAAAAGACCCGTGGCATCGCCGGCTACAAGCTCAGCTGGTGCCCGGCAGTGTTAGGGACCGATTACGCAAAAATCTATTGAATGCGATCATATTTAACAGAATTACATACTCAAATAATGAAATTTAATTAAATTAACCTTAAATTCCAAGCGATATTAACGTAGCAGCTCGATCAGCGTCGAATCGCCGAGTGTAAACAAAACAAATAGCAGTGCTCGCGGCAACGTTCGAAAATCCGCGCATGCGCAGAAGCCACGACAGGCCGCTGAGAATGACCGGGCGCTGAGAATACGACACCGGGGAGCAGTATATTCAAATGAACCGAAGTTAAAGACTTTACAACGGTTTTACACAATTGAAATAAATCCACCATCCCATGCGGTCAACTACCCATCAGTAAATCCAATATTATTTCCTTCCTTTTTCACTTTACTTCCACCAGGCTACTTAATAGACCCCGCTAGTTAAGCTGGAAAGTACCCGAATAGAGAGGTTCCAGATTCTGCCGATAGGTGTCACTAGCTTAACTGGAGGGATGTAAATTGTAATACATGAAGAGAGTGGCAGTGAAATTCCCGATAAAAAAATACAATATAGTTGTCTTTTTTAAATTATAGATATTACAAGGAAAAGAGCTTGAATACGTTTGTTTGTTTGTTTGTTGTTGTTTTACGTCCTAGCAACATCTAAGGTCATATCAGGACGGGTATCTGAATATAATCAGGCATATTATTATTTTTCCAGGCAATCTTTAAGGAAATATAGCATGTGAAATCATAGGCACTGGTGGCATGTACTCGAATAGAGTGGTTCCAGGTTCTACTGATAGATGTCACTAGCTTAAGTGGAGGGGTCTATTGTGTTCCATAACACAGATGGCTGCACCTTGCGTCAGTGGTATATATTCTAGATATTCTGTAGTTCATATGGCTATAGCTATCGGATCTAATGGCTATTATGACAGGGAGTAGACACACATGTGTACCTACGGAACATTAATTCAGCAATCACTAGAGAAAAGGGTGAAGCGAGCTGAAGGTAAGATTCCATCAACACGTATCCATATGCATAATGCAACTAATGTAATTAATAAAACATAACTGAAATAATGGTTAGTCTATGATTGTGATGCTCCACAGAGCATGCGCAGTGAAGTGAGAACCACAACAACAGTTCGTTCCACTGCCATCAGAGGGAGGTTTTTTTTTGTGACAAGTCTTTTATTCTGCCCATAACGTATAAGCTCCCCTGAGGGTGCTTGTTTTCAACGTTGGTGATGGGAATCCTTTCTGTAGGACCCTTCAGGCCCGGTCACATCCACGTTAGTGGATGTAGTTGAATGTAGTGGAGGCTAACATAGTTGAACATAGTTGAACATAGTTGAATGTACTGGTACCATACTTCTCCGTCATGCTAACTTGGTAATAACGTGGGTGGGCTGTGAGTTCCGATTTTATCTTTGGACATGTTCAAAAGAGCGCTATGTTAGAGGCTAATGTACTGTGGCAAAGTCTCCATACACTTAATGTACTCTAGCGTATTCTAGCATACTCTAGCTTACTTTAGCATACTTGGACATAGTTGAACATAGTTGAGCATAGTGGAGGCTAACGTATGTTGAATGTAGTTGAACATAGTTGAACATAGTTGAACATAGTTGAGCGTACCGGCATCCATGCCATAACATATTTATCCATACCAAAACCTTAAAGTTGCACAGTCCGATGAAAACATCAAATTTTCAAAACTAAAACAGTTTTTTTAGATTTGATTCCACATATCTAACTTAGAGACTGGTGTTCTTACTAAGCATTTGTCATCACATATAAGGGAATACTGGGTCAGTTTAGTAGATTCTGTTACTGCAGAAGCCTATGTTGTCAGAGTTTTGGCAAGCTTGCCAAAATTAAGTTAGCATGTTTGCACTTCAAATATATCAAAAGTTAGCCATTTCAAATAAAAGTTACCGCAAACTAAAGTAATGTAGATTATAATGATCAACCTAATATATTTATCTCAGAAAACTTACAGAAACTCAAAGCTTTAACGTTTTTCACCGTAGTTTAAGGTACTTTCACCAAGTTTGACCCACGTTAATCCATCCTACATTCAACTACGCTCAACTACGTTCACTAACGTGTATGTGACCAGGGCTTTCAACAGAAGTTTGACCCCTTATTCACCACATGCTACTAATTATTCCTTGTGTTGCATATTTACTTGCACTCAAGCAAAAATGAGAGACAAATAAGTGTTCACACTTCCTGTCTACCATTCGCTATTTCGCTATATTTCGCTAGAACATGCTACACAGTGACCTGATGCCTACAACATTAGTTCTTTCCACTGCCACCAGAGGGCATCTGTTCATTTCAAATATCACAAAAGTTAACCCTTTAAAATAAATATTATTTCAAAATTTTTTTAATTTTTTTTATTGAGGCTGTATTTATACTGTCCATAGCATATAAGCCCGGGTACCCAGGCTTGTTTTCAATGCTGGCCAGTTGTAGTGTTGGTGTTATCTTACCAGACAGTGACTGCTGATAAGGTATTTGATTGCCTGCATTTCAGTAGCAGATAGATAATTGGTTGGTATGGTTAGTAGCCTATGTTAGTTTTTTTGGATTTTCTTGGTATATATGTTTTTATTTTTCTACTCTTATTACTAGACTAGCCTACTCCTAGCCAAGATAGATTGTAATCATCATAATATATTCAAATATCACAAAAGTTTAACCCGTCATAATATATTTCAAATATCATAAAAGTTAACCCTTTAAAATAAATATTATTTCAATTAGCCAAGAGAGATTGTAATCGTCATAATATATTCAAATATCACAAAAGTTTAACCCGTCATAATATATTTCAAATATAATAAAAGTTATCCCTTTAAAATAAATATTATTTCAAATAGCCAAGATAGATTGTAATCATCATAATATATTCAAATATCACAAAAGTTTAACCCGTCATAATATATTTCAAATATCATAAAAGTTAACCCCTTAAAATAAATATTATTTCAATTAGCCAAGATAGATTGTAATCATCATAATATATGTATTTAATAAAATAGCAGAAGAACAGAACCAAGCCTGATTAAGCACAGTTGATGGAATCTTACCCTAAACATTCGCACTGTATGCTGAGATTACATATCAGACGGGGCCGCCCGGTAAGTCAATACACCACCTGGGTAATACATGAACTGTCCCATAGATGAAGGCGGATTACTTGTCCTCAGTATCCTGAATGAAGTCCAGGACAGAACTCGCACTCTCGTCCCACAGCACCTATTCCCGTCTAATTAGAGGGCAGTGAATGTAAGGGCGGCAGTTCGGGGTAGGTGATGATAGTCCATTAAATAACATTCCTTCATACATGGGTTGATGAACCATGTCCTGCTCCATTTGAGCAATAAGAAGAGTAACACTGAGACAGCGTTGAACCCCAGGGTGCTCCCTGCTTTATTCCACCAAGGTCATAATAGGAATGACCTGTCACTGACCAGTTGGGAATCGCATATCCTCTCTAGAGGAGTGGTCACTAGTAATGGGTGAAACAGTCCACCCCAGGGAGTGCTGCCACCTGTTGCTACTTCTTAGCGAACAGGGATTAGCGTAGTCGCTACCACCACCGTGTGGTAGCGGCGCTCATTACATACTATTACAATAGCATCAGCGTCTAAAATCCAAACACAGCAGCTACTCCATGCACACATTTCACCATTTATTTTACCTCACTTGAAGGTGCATAGTCCGATGGTTTTGACTTGATACCAGTTTCTAAAGCCGTGTTCACACGGACAAAATCTAAAGCGATTTAGACAAGGCGGATAGCAGGAGTCGAATTAGCGCCCGTTCACATGGGCACTACTTGGGCCGGAAGTCGATATCAGCGCATGAGCAAGTCCAGTCTGACCAGCGCCAGTTTTCGGTTAGGCGAAGTCACCATGAGAGAGTGCGTTCGACCTAGATATGTATGGACTGAATCGTATTGGTTTGGAACGATCAAAACGTTGGCTGGGCAGTGAAAACATTAAAATAAATGATGAAAAAAATATCTGTGCCCAGCTAGCAGTTTCATAGACTAAATTATATAATATGCACTTTTGATCGACCGGAAAGTCAACAAACTAAGGTCTCGACTGCGCATGCGTGTGACATCCTTAATCCGCCTCAGTGTGTCCACACGGGCAAAATAATCCGCATCACAGAAATCGATTCACGTAAACTACCTCGCTAGGTGGTTTACAGTATCCGCAACACGCGAATCGATTCAGCCTTAATCCGCCTCAGACGCCCGTTCACACGCGAAATGTAACCCGAACTATACAAGACGCTTTCTACAAATCGATTTACATCACCCATGTGAACACGGCTTAAGATAAATGCACTAGATTAATTACTCTAATTTATGACATAACGACAATTAACAGTGGACAAACACAATTTATTGAATTTATATAAATTACAATCTGGATGATAATGCTAGAACAGTCGCATATAACGTTTTGCATGACAACATTGAATGTTAGATTTTTCTCAGACAAATAACTGTTCCACCTGTGAACCAAGATTAATTCTAGATATAATTTAGCAAAGACAATTTCAGATAAAGTTAGTTATGGATCCTGACTGATTAAAGACAATTGCATTAAAGGGGCCAATGATAAGAAACGATACTCTACATATTTTATTTAAATTGCCCTCAATTGTTAGTAGGCATCCTCATACGCGAATTCCACACTCCAGCTAAAGAACCATCTGAAGGCCGAGACAGTAAAGTTCATATAGGGTGGGAGGGTGGTAAACTAAGTCACCACAAGTTTGGTCTTGACTGTGTGCACTTGAAACTGTAACTGACACAAGCCTTGGAACTGATTCATAAAGTTAACTGTGTTGCTGGTGTTACTGTCAGGGTTGCTGATACATGTATTATTGACATGGTGAGGTAGCTAGCTAGGTTGCCCAATGTCAGTGATCGTTGCGTCATCAATTATCGATGTAACCGTGTAACATCCACAATCTACTTTCTGAATTAGCTTTTTTTTCTTTTTAAATGACTATCTTTTCCAGCAGAATAGATTCCCACAGAATGACGGAGAGTATGCACACTAACTATATGCGTGTATACATGCACACACACGTGTACATAATGTCACACACATACTTTGGCAAAAACATCCACATAAATACATGCACACACACACACACATTCTGGCACACGATAATATAATCCACTGGCATATAAGTCCCGGCTGGCAAAAGTCCCGACTGACAAAAATCCCAGCCAGGAAAGTGCTAGGTAGGAATTATCGGATGGACAAATAGCAGGTGGCAAATAACTATTGGCAAATGTCATGACAGCCTTAGAGATGTTATAACCCTGTCACACTACGACGTAACAAGCCAACGTGAGGCTAACGTGGTCATTTTTCGTATTGACGTTGGGTTACGTTATGATGATGTCAGAATGACGTTAGAATGACGTCGAGCTACGTCACATTACGTCGTGTTACGTCGAGCTACGTCAAGGTTTTGGACATGTTCAAAACTTTCGACGTAGCTTGAACGTAAGGGTTTACGTTCGCCGTACGTTCTGTTCACGTTCAGTGAACGTCAATGACGTTAAACGGACGTTATTAAAACGTTAGTCACTACGTTCAACTACGTTGCACTACGTTGCACTACGTTGACCCACATTAAACCCGGTGGAAACGTCCACGCGGCATAATGGGAACGTCAGGATAACGTCAGGATAACATCAGGATAACGTCAGGAGAACGTCATGAGAACGTCAGGAGAACGTCAGTTCAACGTTTCGCCATCAGGTAACGCAGTTCTGGCGATGGAATAACGTTCATAACGTTCCGTGAACGTAATGAAGTTGACCTCTCTCGTTGAATGACGGTATCACTACGCTTTACCGACGTTACGATCTCGTCCACTACGCTGCATCCACGTTCAACTTGTGCACAAATTTGCATACTACGCCGAGAAGTTCAACGTTCTTCACGTTCTCCCTACGTTGACGTCATTACGTCGTAGTGTGACAGGGCCTTTAGGCATAGCTTTGGGGGTATTCGATGTAATGGAGCTGAACCTGTGATATATGCTTAATAGACGTCTAGACGTCTAGACGTCTAGACATCTAGACACGTCTGTAATATATGCAAATGAGATGATGTCACATGACTAAGTGTGCCGGAGGTCTAGACCCCTGGACGGGGAATAAAGCATTCAGTATCCAGAAGTCAAAGGGTTCAGATGTCTACTTTCACAGAACCTAGCTATTGGGTTGGAGCTCAAATAGCTCATTCTGTGACGTCATACGTGGATGATATAGATGAATTACACAGCCACAATGCCTACTGAAAGAACTTTAAATTCACTATTCGTCAAAGGAGGTTGTTGGGCACTCTATTTCAGTGAATTGCTTCTTTATAACCCTCCTCTAGAATTAGTTTCAGTTCTAGTTGATGGCTATCCAATTATGTAATTATTCCCTGGTCTGAATCACTCTGAGGTGAGGTGGGCATTAGGGCCGAATGGCATTAGTAGTGACAACTAGATTATAGAGATCCTCAAGAATGATTGTATCTGAAATAACTTCTACATAACAGGTTGTTTCAAGGTATACAAACTATGAAATAGTGAATAAGTAAAGCTGTGTTGGTCATGTTACTACCATTTTAAAGAAATAAACCACATATCCACGGGGGGAAGACAGATTATTAGATTTCTTCTTTTTTATGGATCTTGAATTCACTAAAGTATTATTTCCATATATTAAATACATTTACCAATTTCCGAGTAAAATCGATCAATTCTCATTCATGTTAAGTTTGGTGCCATAGTACCTAATATATTCCGATAGTGGAACTGCTATGTATGGGAAGAATGGCTGAATCATGCATCAGGTATGTTCCAATTGGTGATTGATTGTAAACCTTTATATTCATATAGATATATGTACTATATAATTAATTATATGGATATAACCAGCTGAACCACAAACATATTGTGTGTTTTTGTAATAATATATCTCTATATGAAGCCACCAACCAAGATGCACCACTGACTCTTGCATAGTCTCGATCCCTCCAGGCTTGTTCGCCACTTCTAACTTTTCTTGAAGATTTATACTGCCTAGCATGGATAAGTCTGAATAGACTTGTTTTCACCATTAGACAGGTTGTTGATAGAAAGCCTGAGCCAACACTTTTACCGACCCAAGGGATTTTTAACCTCCCACACCACATAGACATGGTATGAGAGCAGCTGGCCTTTGATGATGCTGTAAGTTATACACAGTGGTGGAAATCCAAGGTGTGGGGGGGGGGGGGGCACAGGGAATCGATCCACCGACCTTCAAGTCTTCCCACTTAGCCACTTTCATATATATAAAAGTATGTGTGTCTCCCGTCTGTATCTTTTTATATTAATGCTATTTCTATAATTAGTTCTTCATTGTATTTATTTATAGTATTAAAGAGATAGGCAGGTAGACATACATTTATAGTATTCCACTTATCAGCTCACTACCAAATGTTATATTGGTTGTATTCAGGTACCCAGCAAAATGTGACGTTCTACTAATTGAATAGTCATCAGTAGTTCACGACTGTCAATGAGTTTAAATATGTGGATACAAAATTTAAGAAGAATGACATATTAACTCTTTACAAATAAAGATAATTGAATTTGATATAAAAATAAAAATTGATTGTATATAATTATTTGGATAACAAATTAAAGAAGAATGACATATTAACTCTTTAGAAAAAAAGATAATTGAATATGATATTAAAATTGATTGTATTTCACCTAAACACATTCCATCACTATATTGAAATGTACGTGCCGAGTTATTCGTTTTAATTAAAGAAATGACACGTCCGTGCAGCAAAATATACCTGCATGTTCTGATCGATCTGCTTAGGCGATGACTATGTTCTGTTTCTGCAGCAGCGCCTTGCTTTCCCATCGATATTTAATCTACATCCTTCATTAATTCCAATTGATTTTTCCTAAGCGCAAGTTGTTGGTGACAGGTGCCTGTACAGATAGGTAAATAAATAGAAAGGTTAAATAGATAGATAGATAAACTGGTGCAAGAGCATTCAAATGTAGATATCCTGCTGAATAAATTGTGTATCCGCATCTGTTTTAAATAGACAGACACCTAGATAAATAGACAGGTACAGACATAAACAGATAGCCATGCAAATATACACATGTACACATAGAAACATAGACAGATATAGATATATAGAAACATAGATAGGTAGACATAACAAGAGAGAGAGATAGACACATAGTTCAAGATACACACATATAAATATGTTTACATATATATGCAGGTAAAGAGGTATGCAGGTATATAGACATATCGATAGACATATAGACAGATAGAGAAATAGGCTGGGAGAGAGACATAAGTAAACATATAACAGACAGATACATAGACAGATAGACAGTTAGACAGATAGATAGATGGACAGATGGACATGTATATATACACAGATATATGTATATATATATATACAGATATACAGATACAAAGTTAGCTATATAGACAAATAAACATATATAGATAGACAGACACAAAGATAGACATATAGACAGATACGTAGACACACAAATCCACATAGACATACATAGACTTATAGATGGGGAACAGCGTAATACATTGGCACGTGAGATGGATGGTACGTCTATTCGCCGCGTGGTGGCGTGCTAGACTGAAAGTTTATGTGGGATACTCCTGCAGAGATAATAAACTCTGCAACTTGTTCAAGTTCTACGGATGCAATTAGTGAACGTGGTCGCCGATTGCTGTCTTCCTCCCTCTATCTCTCACTTTCACTCTCTCTCTCTGTCACCCTCCCCCTCTCTCACCCTCCCTCTCTCTCGCCCTCCTCCTCCTCCTCCTCTCATACCCTCCGTCCACCCCCACCCATCCCCACACATCGTACTGTATTGATGTAACGGTGAGGCCAGCACAGCATGGGCATGTTCAGATAAGGCTCACTACCACGCTCCGGCAATAACTGCTGAGCACTGTATCGAGGAGCAGTGTCTGATATCCCAGCGGCGATAACTGTCCGATGCGGGGCCCTGCACGGTGCTTGCCTCAGACAGTCATTTCTTTGGTTAACTGCCCCGACGTACATAAGCATATTCAGCGCTGAAAGGAGAGGGACAACCAGCCACGTTTGAACTTGTCTGACCCTGTTTGAACTTGCAGGAAATGGATTCTCCTCTTCTCGTTTTTGCCATAAGAGGTGGCCATTTGCAATAGAAAAGAACAGCTCTGATTGGCTCAAATTATGGAAAGATCCCATCCAATATGTCCATTTTTTTTTTTAGGAGTTTCTTGTTCAGACATAGTTACACATATATATGTATCTTTTGCACAGATTAAAGTGCTTGAAGTATATTTTTAATTTATCTACATTGACTTCTGTTTAAATCACACAATATCAGGACTTAAAGAAGGGAAACTATTCCTGCAAGGGTATGCTCAATATGGGACAGTGGTCACCTGTTTTTCCTCCTTTCCTCGCTGTGGACCCTTCTCCCGAAGTAACCTCAGCTTTCCTGATAAGCTATGAGAAGGCTGTGTGTGTATGAGGGGGGGGGGGTGATGCTGTAATCTCGTTAGTACATCCATTTGGGATGGGAATTATGAGTAATGGGAGTTGGTTGAAAGCATGTAACTATTTAAAACGATATATATAAGTGATGTATAACGAATTATGTGAGCATAAAGGCACGGAAGGGAATTATTTGATTATATATATTATTGTTATCCTGATTCTATGTTGTGCCTCTTGTGCCCCCCATGACTGGTGGCGCCCCCACCGTCGCTTGCCGTGCCTACCGGACGCGCCAACCTCACTCGTGCAGGAGGAATTTGTCTATATGATCTATTATAGAAGTATAATTAATCGGAAGCTTTCCATTCCAGTTATTTGATTCTCCAGTCTCAGTCATTTACTGTAGTGTTCTTATTATTATTGCCATGGACTATGCAACCTCAAGCTGATTTTGGCGCCACCTGTCTGTATATCTGTATATGTGTTAACTTGTTAGGCATTGTGCCCTCACTCTGCCTACTATATATAAGTATAAACAGTTGGCCTGCAGTTGGTTGTACTCTTTAAATTTGACCGTCCGAGCGGGTCTAGAGGCGATAGTGACTAGACACAGTTTGTATCAGTGTGGCCAAGGTCACTCGCAGGAGGCGCCGGTGTGGCCAGATCTGTAACTAAGCGCTGGATTAGTACATAGGACAGATAGTCGTGCAATGGTCGATGTATAGCAGAGGGAACGGAGATGTGGTAATGTTCTTGTTTATATTCCCATAATAGATTGACAGAGCACATATATATTTACTCGATCTGTGGAGGTTGTCGGTTAGAGAGGTTTTACTGTAGTTGTTATTCATATGAATATGGCTTTTCTCAATGCAACTGCATTGGTCTTATGGGGGTATGTTTCAAACGGCCAGAACACTGAATCTGATGTCAACAATAGCGATATAGCGAATGGTAGACAGGAAGTGTGAACACTTATTTGTCTTTCATTTTTGTTGGTACATTAGTTGTCCCAAGCAGGGGAAATCCCAGTCACAGACGACTGGTCTTCCCCACTCCACTGCTGGTCGATAGAAAGCCCGAGCCTACACTTTTACCGACCCAAGGGAATTTTAACCTTCCACACCACATAGACATGGTATGAGAGCAACTGGCCTTTGATGATGCTGTAAGTTATACACAGCGGTGGAAATCCAAATTGGCAGAGCTGGGGGCAAGGGGAATCAAACTGCCGACCCTCAGATTAGGAGTCTGACCTAGAGAAAAGTCAGACACTCTAACCACTCCACCACAGAGAATGCCACAATACGCTTAGTTGTCCCAGTTTGTGTGATCCACCTGCAAACACACAGTTGTAATATGATCAAATGTGGATTTGACGTTGCATTAGATCATCCTCGATTGTGTTCATTTACACTGGATTCTACAGTGATATAACTGGTGCTAACTGGGATATAACCGGAGACACAGACAATGTGAACTTTATATTTGTGATCATATCACAGTAGTATCAGATTTTGCGCCGAATGGGGAAAGGTAGTGTCGTTGAGGGCCGATGGGGGCGCCACTAAATTACATGAATTACATGCAGAGTCAGTTACAATTGGCAGTTGAGGATAAACTACAAGTAGTGCAACCTTACGCTATTTATTCTCTCGAAATTCAATATCCGGGATATATGTCTATATTTAGGTGTAAGAATTGCACGAGGACGCTGAGTGGTGGGTACATTATTTATTATGAACACGGGAATACATCAATGCACCTGGCTGGGCTCAACTGCCCTACCGATTAGAAGAAGAAAAAGTGAATGAGTATAGGTAGAATAAAAGAAACAATTTGTTAGAGCGAAAAGTAACGGGCTACACCGCCCAGCTGAGAGCAATTAAGCCGCCCAGCTTGCTTGGGGGGTGGTTTGTAACCTTACGACAGTTACTGGTTGCAGAACTGCAACGTTTATAGAGAGGCTCCCATAAATCGGCCCAATCTTTGGTTGAAGATTAATCTTCAGTAGGGAGTGTTGTAGAAGCTGGGGACATCTTTACAACATTGTAACGGCGAAGCATTGAGGCAGCCCCGAATCTCTTCAGTCCGGCGGTAGTTAAGTGGTAGTTGGGCACATGTATCCAGTCAACAGCAGCAAGAGGTTCGAGGAAGGGCAGGTAAGGATGGGTGCAGCGGTGGTTCCAGCATCGAGAATAAAGCGCAAGAAAATGTAAAGGTACAGGGCCCCACCCAAGCACACATCTCCCCTGGTCAGGGTGGGAGAAGAAAAAAAAGGGTAGAGTCTAGGAAAGAGAAATGAGGAGAGTTGAGTCAAAGGACCGTGTCAATTTGCTCTATGGTGACCAGCCGGCGAGCCAAAGACACGGACAGAGTAAGAGTAGAAGGTGAAATGTCGGCCGGCTCCCCCTCCTGGAACTCTTATTAGACATATTAAGGAGGAGCAAGGACAGCGGAGAGGAGATAGAGAGAGGTGTGGATGAAGTGCGTCCGGATAGCAAGTGCCGCCCAGCTAGCGCCCATCGCCTATATAGAAGCAGGGTGGCGCCCGGCGGTAAGGCGGCGAACTAAGCAGCGAGTTCCAGCCATAGCCGCCGGGGAAGCACGGTGCATATTTGCTTACATCAGTATATATGTTGTATATGCGTATATATATATATATATGTGTATATGCATATGGATTTAATATACATATTATATCCATAACATGTTAATTGCTATTTTAACTACCAGGTTTCCTAATAATATATAACCGTCCTGATATGACCTTAGATGTTGCCAGGAAGTAAAGCTCCAACAACCAACCAGCAACCAACAACGCATAAATCGAATACCCACATTCAATATTGCCACAATGAGAAGTCTACTGACAGAACACGTAACCTTATTAGTAAATAGACACTATCGGGCTGTATATTATTAGCTATCCATTGTACCTTATCAGGTCATGATACGTGACGAAGGAGGAGGAAAAAAGGTGTCCGCGCTGGGACGGTGAGGAGAGGCGAGTGGCTAGGAGCAGCTAGGCGGCCGGTTATAAGGGCCGGGAAAGGAGGGGGGGGGGGGGGTCAGAGTCCCAACGGGCGCGCGGGAGGGAGAGAGAGGGGGGGGGGGTACTCCTCCCTCGCCACGAATCAAGCGCAATGCGAGCATTACGACCAATGCATGATGAGAATTGAAGGATGACTGGAACCAGATACATTGTATCCATTTCCGAATATGTGATATAGTACAAACATGACCGAAGCAATTTTACATCTTCACTAGTATAGTAATCGAATGTGGCTTTTAAGTAGATATAATTTTGAGAGTAAGGAGAAGGATATAGTAGTTTACTGCCAAATTCCCATTCTGAAACTTCAGATATTTCAGCATCTACTTTTGGCAATTAAAAAAAAAAAGCTCACAGACAGCCAAAACACAGGAAAGTTAAAATTCAGTGAGCATAATCGTCTAACAATAAAGCTGCATAGTCCGATGAAGCATCAAATCTTCAAAACCAAAATAATTATATAGATTTGACTCTACATATCTAACTTAGATATTGATGAACATATTAAGCATTTGTTGCCACATAGAGGGGAACACTGAGACAATTTGATAGAACCTGTTACTATTGAAGTGTATGGTGTCAGAGTTTTGGCGTGCTTGCCAAAACTAAGTTTACATGTTTGAATTTCAAATATCTCAAACCATATCCATTTAAAATTGAAGTCATTTTAACCTGAAATAAGGTAGATTATAACGATCAATTTAATATATTTATCTCAGAAAAATGACCAAAACGCTAAATCATCGGACTATGCAACTTTAAGGTGCATGCATCATTAGGAAGTTGGAATTCTGACACTACCCAAAGTTCACCTAGAACAGGACAAATACTAGTTCGCTCAGTGTTTAGGACAATGTGACTGAGACAGATAGGGGAGTATGTTGCAGGAATTAGGTACCAACTCGAGGAACACTATAAAGCCGTCATTAATGAGCATTGCACACACAAAATTGAACTTAAATATTGCTCGAACAGTAGCTTTGCTAATATCACCGGAGGTGTTGCTAGGACGCAAGACCCCCTGACAAAAATCAATCAAATTCAGTTGTCTCTGTTTGGAGGTAATTCCTTCCACGCCTGGGTTCTGATAAATTCGTTCAGGATGTGTCAAGGCGAAGATATGAGCTGAAGGACACCTCGTGCACGATAAATTAACCCCATAAGTTGATACCTCGGAAGAATGACTGGAATTCCCAGCGAGCCCAGATGAACAACGCCGAAGAAAAGTCCAATATTGGCCTTCCACTTTGCAGAACTGATGGAGAAGAAATGCGGAAATTGTGTTATTAATTTCCTGACGTGTGAAAACATCAGGCGGTTTGTTCCTCTACTCATTTCGGCTTATTCGCAGACACTGTGGGTTGGCGTGGGTATGTCTCGGTTGTCAGGATCAAGGATTGAACTAAGAACTCTAGGGTATATGGCTAGTCGTTGTGATTCCTACATCGGACGGGGTGCTCAAATAGGTAGAGCGCAAGGCTTCCCGTGCGGAAGGTCGGGAGTTTCAAATCCAGGCCGAGTAAAACCAATGACCTACACATTTGATATGTTTCGTTATCCTGGTAATGCCTGGCGCTCGGCATTAGTAGGACAGGGAAATGAGTCAGAATCAGGATAATGTGACTGAGTGGGAAACAGGGTCATGGCGCCGGCAGCCTGGTCTCCCAGTGGTGAAGCATTATCAAGTCTCCATGAGTGTGATGTTTGTTTGTTGTTGTTTGTTGTTGTTTTATGTCCGAGAACCATATACGGTCATATCAGGACGGCCATGGGTGTGCACTGTCACAAGTCGGTACTCGGTACCTTATATGTTGCCACGATGCAAAACCCCAACAAGCAAAACAAACAGCTAGTCGTTGTGACTCTGAAGTGCTAAAAACAGACATATTTAGATAACTGCGTCTGTTCAGCAGCTGATCTTGTAAAACAAACATACAGTCACGTGTGGTAGATCTTGTCTATGCCAATATATTATTTGATATCGGGTTCTATACCAATATACTATTAAATCGTGTATGTGTATTCCAATATATTATTACCTCTCGCGTGCCTATTCCAATAGGTGTCTATTTCGATATATTATTAAATAGCGGGTGTCAATTCCAATATGTCATTAGATATTTGGTCTATTTTATTAGACATTGGGATCCATTCCAATATATTATTAGATATTGCTTGTCAATTGCAATATATTATTAGATATCGGGTGTATATTCCGATGTATTGTGAGGTATCACATATCAAATTATGACAGTTGAACTTTCCCCAATTACTGATGTAAAATGTCGTCTGCTGCTGAGCAACGTCACGTTCTTAAAGCTGCATAGTCTGATAAAGCATCCAATTTTCAAAACCAAAGCAATTATCTAGACCTGATTCTACATATGTAACTTAGCAACTGATGCACTTATTAAGCATGTGTTGCCATTTAGAAGGGAATACTGCGGCAACTTTATAGAACCTGTTACTGCAGAATCTTATGGTGCCAGCATTTTGGTATGCATGCCAAAACTAATTTGAGATGTTTGAACTTTAAATATCTCAAAACTTTGCTAGTTAAAATAAAGCTTACTTCAGTCTAAGGTATGGTGGATTATAACAATCAATTTAAATTAGTTATCTCAGAAAAATGAGAGAAACTCAAAACCTTCGGACTATGCAACATTAATTATCCCCTCGTCTAAGTGTCCATCCGGATGTCTTACTCCACCATGAATGCACTACATCACGGTTCCAGCGGCACGGTGCATTGTGGGATGCGTTAGAGCAAAACAAAGCTGCGAGAAGCACATGGCACATGCTAATACACTGGGTGCAGCTTAGATAAAGGATTCACCCGGTACTCGCAGTACACGGGTGAACGACAACATAGTCTAAATACGGGCGAAAATAGCTTTAGTATGGAACAGAGAGTAGAATGCCTGCCTCCAATATCAAATGGATACTTCTATAGGCACAGAGTTGGTGAAATGGGAGAGAATGCAAAAAGACAAGATGGCGGCCGCAGAACGCCATCGGTTTCACTTTTAAATCTTATTAAACTAGATATTATATTATATTTTTCAACTCGACGGTAGTGGGCTATCAATAAGATATTTGTAAAGAATAATTTTTGCTTCTTAGATTGTGAAATTAGGCTCTCAATTCTTTGACCCGCATTTTCGACAGCTTTTACATAGGGTTGGTTTGCACCCCTACTGCAGCAGTACGGGGTGAATCTTGTATCTAGGTGCAGCTATGAAATGTGCTAGTTTCATCTCATCTCAGCTCTTGTTTGAAACATAGAATACCAACTAAAGAAAGATATATAATAAATTAAGATATTAATCTTTTATCCAGCATTGCATTTACATCAATATAAATCAGCACATCTTATGCCATGTGCATTTACATTTAGACAGATCTAGGCACTCAGACTAGTGTTAGAGCCATAGCCAGAGTCAGTTTTATTTATTTTATTCATGTTTTTATTTATATTCTATGGTTAATGACATATGTATAAATAGAAAATGAGTAGGGTTAATAAGATATTGGTTATATATCTCTTTGAAACAAGTTTTTGTTGACACATTTGACATTTCAATATTTAGAACAAGAATTACTTCTGACTAATCAATGGTGATGTAAACATCAGCCTGTAAAGTGACTGAAATTGTATGTTTCTTAGCTCAAAATGCTTAATTATGGAGAGTTGTATCTTAAACATATTCATTATATTATTATATTGCCTCCTTCCATCCATGTTTCTGCCAAATTGTTATCTATTTCTATTTATTTTGAATAAAATGCCAGTTTTGCCCTACGCATATCGGCAAACTCAATGGCCGTTTGCCTTTGCTTTGCTCCTGCGCATGCCATTGTCACCGGCATGCGCAGTCGGAACCGTGATGTAGTCTATCAATTCTAAGTGTGGGCAACAGATTATTTGTTTGTTGTTGTTTTATGCCCTAGCAACATCTATGGTCATATCAGGATGGGTACCGACTTGTGGCAGTGCACACTCATTGTGACTTCATAGTGCTGCCCCACTGGGAGACAAGGCCACCAGGACCAGGACCTCATATCCCACTGATTCACACTATCCTGACACTGAGCCAATCAGTCCTTGTCCTATCCTAATATGGCCGAGCACCTGGCTAGGAAGCAACAAGTATACATTTTTAAGTCATTGGTTTGACTCGACCAGGGAGCCAATAATTGTATTAATACTAATAATACCATACTATGGGAAACACATTCGGTGAATATTACCTCGGGGAATGCAATTATTAGCAACAGCGGGCGTTTAACCACAGTGAGGCGGATGTGGTGCAGACTGCCCGTCTGCTGTGTTTGGGAGATGTGGGGGTCTGGGGAGGGAGGCAGTGGGGGTGGATGTGGGGGTGGGGATAGCGGCAATAACGGCGCATTGTGGGATACAGGATGGCGGACTTACTCAGTCGTCCAATCCCCACTCAGCGGGGTGGCACGATGCAGCCATCCATCACGCCGGGCCCGGCCCCCTGAACCATTGTCACCGGCCGAGCACCGTCGGCAGGACCGGCGGGGCGCAGACGGGACGGGGCGGGACGGGGTGGAGCAGGGTGGGGCTGGGTGGGGCCCAGGCGGGCCGGGGGGGGGGGGGGGGGGGGGGCGGGTCTCGGCGGGGGCTGGGCGGGGCTGGACGGAGTGGAGGTGGGCGGGCGGGGCGGGGTCGAGTGGGGGGGTGGGGGGGGGGACGGGAGGGGGGGCGGGAGCGGGAGTGGGGCGGTGAGGCGGGGTGGGCTGGGCGGGGCGGGCGTGGCGGGGCGGGTCCCGGCAGGATGGAGCTTGGCGTGGCACAGGCGGGGCGGGGCGGGGCAGGGCGGGGGCGGGACGTTGCGGGACGGAGTGGAGCTTGGCGGGGCCCATGCGGGGCGAGGCCCGTGGGCGGGGCGGGGCGGGCGGGGCGGGGCGGGGCGGGCGGGGCGGGGGGCGGGGCGGGCGGGGCGGGGCGGGGCGGGGCGCGGCGGGGCGGGGCGGGGCGGGCGGGGCGGGGCGGGGCGGGGCGGGGCGGGGCGGGGCGGGGCGGGGCGGGGCGGGGCGGGGCGGGGCGGGGCGGGGCGGGGCGGGGCGGGGCCCAAGCATCGCGGTCGGGACGGGGGCTGGGCTGGGCGGGGCGGAGCGGGGAACCCGGCAGAGAGATCCATCACTCGGTGAGAAATACAACGTCGGATATACACGTCACTTTGTGCGTTATATACACTGCAGCTGTCACGAATGTGTCGCACTAGACAGAGGGCACCAGGATCTTTAGCTAATCTCTCGGATTCTTAGCTAATCTCTTTGTATTTATGTATTCATTTTTTTCTGCGTGTTGGGGGGGGGGGGGGGGTTGTGTGTGTTTTTTTAAATTAAAAGAATTATTATTGGTATTATTTGAAATATCGATTGTAATGAAATAGCTCACTATTCCTTCTCTCAGTGGATCATTTATCGAGGATTTTGCCTTTAATTATAGATCTATATGCACATACATTATATTAATACTATTGCAGTAGCCTGCACTGACCTCTCCTGCAAGGATCAAAATAGACAGGTGGTGAAACGGTTGGCACGCTAGCCCCGGAAACGTAATAAGTGTGAGTTCGAATCCTGATTTAGGCGCAATGTTTCCTATTTTCAGGACCCCCCCCCCCCATGACACTATCTAAATATGTTTTTATTTACGAATGTACATTTATATTTATATTCGCTTATTTATTTCTCTCTCTATATATCCATATTTATAATATATATATACCTTTATGCACTCATACATTTACATATAGATATATATATATATATATATTGCATTAGTACTTTATACTTCACATATATATATATATATATATATACCTATATGTGTGTACAGCGATATATATACATGAACATATGCTTACTCATATCCAGATGTACAACCACCGCTCCGGATTGTCTATTTTCTGTTATCTCATTAAAAATAACACCCGCTAAAACCTTGTCAAAAGGAAGCCGGTCTTATCACGATGGACCACGTGACTTGGAGGCGGGCGCTCATTGGTCCTCTGAGACGAGCGAGACTTCCGTCCCCCTGAGTCTTCCCGTCACGCCCCCTCGCCTGATTGACATATACGATGACCAATGGGGATTTGTGTAGCCAGCACCGCCTCTAAATGTACTCAATACTCGCCAGGGGTGCTATTAAATGGATGACCCACGTGACCAAACTACAGACGTACTTCTTTGGGATGTTTTTTCTTCTTGGTTTTCTCTCTCTCTAAGTCTAAGCCTGTTCTTCTTTCTCACGACAACTGACTGTGATTGTGCAGTGAACACGGGCTACTGTTACTATGTTAGTGCTTATGAGATTAAGTAGAATAAGTAGGCAAATCAGGGTCAGTTGTTCTCCTTCACAAAGCACTGCTATTGCTAACATCTAGGAAGCCGGTTACAGACACTTTCTTAATTAGAAATTACTGATATATATATATATATATATATATATATATATATTGTAACATAGCAGTGAATATATAGGGACTGCTTCCTAACAGGTTGGACCGTCCTACTCGTCCCATCTCTTCATTAGGACTGGCCTAACCAGCTACTATATAAGGAGTGTAGTCACACACTCTCACTTGCTATCCGGACTGCGCTTTGTCCACACCTCTCTCTATTTCCTCTCCACTGGCCTTGCTCCTCTTTGATATGTCTGAAAAGAGTTCCAAGAGGGGGAGCCCGCCGGCATTTCACTTTCTACTCTTACTCTGTCCGTGTCTATGGCTCGCTGGTTGGTCACCATAGAGCGAATAGACATGGTCCTTTGACTCAACTCTCCTCATTTCTCATTCCTAGACTCTACCCTTTTTTGTTGTTCTCCCAGGCATACTCCTCCCCCTGATGAGGGGAGTTGTGTGCTTGGGTGGGGCCCTGTACCTTTACATTTTCTCTTGCTTTGTTCTCGTTGCTGGAACCACCACTGCGGCCATCTTTACCCGCCCTTCCTCGAAACCCTTGCTGCTGTCGACTGGATACATGTGCTCAACTACCGCAGGACTGAAGAGATTCGGGGCCACCGATTAATCTTCAACCAAAGATTGGGCCGATTTATCGGAACCTCTCTATAAATGTTGCAGTTCTGCAACCAGTAACCATCGTAAGGTTACAAACCACCCCCAAGGTCAAAGTCACTCTTGGAATATATGTTATAAGTACATATTTGTGTATCGTTATTTGTCTTCGTTACTAAGAATAGAAGATGTTCCAAATTCTCTTTTCTCCTCATTATATTAGCTAGTCTATATGATTAGGCATTAGTTATTATACGTGACAATTTATATATGTGTGTGTGTAGTGGGTGAGCCGGCGGGCGAGCTTGGGTATGTGCAGCCATATGATGAGTGACACGCACTTCTTTGTGGGTCACTCATTGGGCTTGCAAATGCCATAAGTGCTGAGAAAGGACTAGTTCGCCCATCACTCACTAGGTGGTGTCTTCTGGCATGTCTCCTGGCTAGTCTGTGAGGGAAGCACGTTCGAGCACTGCGCTTGAACATCGACGAACGTGCCTCAGGCACGTCCGTCGCTAAACTATATTGATTTATTCATGTATTGCTTTATTTCTAATTATTAGGTGTTATATTCAATATAATATTATATACAGCTGTTCCTTATTTCAAATCAGTAATACAAGGTCAAATCATCATCATCTACTGGTTATTTATTTCCTTTTGCCACCAGAACCGTCTCCTTTCCAATCAGATCATTATTACACCGTTCGAACGGTTAAATATATATATATATATATACATATCTAAATATATATATATATCTAAATATATATATAATATCTATATGCATACGCTCAAAATTCGATGAATAAAACAATTGGCAATATGCGCGCCACTGGTGAAATCAGGAATCCTGAGTCCGCCATTTGGTTTCTTTACCACTACCATGTCACTCACCCAATCTGTAGGACTCTCTCTCTTGTGGATCACACCTATTTTCTCCATTCTACTCAGTTCCTGTTTCAGTTGATCCCTTAATGCTATAGGGATACGCCTGGCTGGCCTGATCACTCGTCGGGCATTTTCCTTTGTCAATATGTTATATACAAAGGGAATGGATGACAATTGACCCTGTGTGTCTGGCACTGTGTACTGTTTGACATCGTCCACTAACTGACTGTCGACTCGTCCTTGTATGACATGGACACGTTTCACAAGGCCAAGTCTCTCACAGGCTGTTGCACCAAGAAGACTAGGGCCATTTTCAACAATTACAAACAGTACTGGATACCTCTTCTTCTTTACAGTTACTCGCAGCACAGATGAGCCCCTCACCTTTATTTCAGCATTGTTATAATCGGTCAGGCGCACATTTGCTTGTTTCAGTTTGGGTCTGTCTCTCAGTTTCCTGTACTCACGGGCATTCAGGAGATTAGCACCAGCTCCCGTGTCTAACTTGACCTGAATTAATGAGTCGCCAACCTCTAACATATGGACCCACTGACAGTCTTTGTTAACACATACCTCATTGACACTCGCCCCTATACTCCCGATAAACACGCCTTGGTCTGAGCCATACTCTCCTTCCTCTGCCTGTTTGCTATTGATCACGTTCACTTTAGTGTGACACAAACGTGTGTAGTGACCTCTGAAGCCACATTTTCCACACCTCTCTCTGAATGCTGGGCACTGTCTTACTTTCTGTCTGGTCGTGCACTGCTTACAGTTGAATTCACCATTGCCGCTCTCACCATCAGGTCCCGCTGTGGCTTCCGCTCCGCGCGACTTGCTGTCACTCCAGGCTCCTTTGTTCCTACTGTCACTGCTGCGTCGGTTGCTGTCATACCTCGCTCTGACAGCACCTACCGGCTCCGTCTCCACTGGGTTGATGACTTTCATGTGCGCTTTTGTGGTCTCGGCCGCTTTGCACATGATTATCGCCGAATCCAACGTTAACCCTGAGTCTCTCAGCATTTTCTCTTGCAATCTTTTGTCTCTGATGCCGACCACTAGTTTGTCCCTGATCAGTGACTCTAATAGATCCCCGTACTCGCATGTGGCTGCCTTTAGCCTGAGGTCGGTCATGTACGCATCAATCATCTCTCCTTCTTCCTGCTCCTTTGTGTTGAACACAAACCTCTCATATATGAGGTTCTTCTTGGGCAGACAGTAAGCATCAAACTTTTGTACAACCAACTTGTAGTCCATATTATTCTCCTCTGGAATTTCCATTTCGCCCTCCTTTCTGGCTGGTGCATATTTGAATGTACGATACACTGTCTGTGCCTCCGCTCCGGCAACTGTTAGCAGTAGAGCTACTTTTCTCACTCCCTCCTGCACATTTATCGCCACCGCATACCATTCAAATTGTTCCTTAAATCTTTCCCATTTCTCCGCCACATTCCCATCTTTCATATGAAGAACTTCAGGTGGCTTTAATGATTCCATTGTCCGCTAATTCCTTTTCACTCCTGGCACCATGTAAAGATCAACCATCACTCTCTGGCATGTGTGTTGCTATGATTTATTTCAGACAAGATGACCTCCAACTAACAGAAGCACGTACTGGTGGCTAACACTAGTTGCGTATCTGGACAGTGGCACCGCCAGTCATAGGGGTGGGCCACCCATAGAGTAGTCCACTGCATAGAGGTGTTTAATTAATAGTTGTAAATAATGGAACGTCCCTTGCGCACCTTTATACTTGCATAATCCTTATAGATCACATATAATATATATATATATATATGTGTGTGTACTATATCATATATTAGATGCATATGAATGGTCGGAGCTATTTCATTTTTATTTAATAATTGTATGTATGCATTCCTTATTTATATTCCATTTCTATTTGCTGCGGGACAGCACTAACAGTACATCGCCGGTGGCGCCACCACTCGCACTGCCAGTAGACCACTAATCTGACTGGTAATGTCTCATCTAAATATATATATATATTTATATATAACAACATATATACATAGTATATCTCTATATATATATATATATATATATCTATTCACCGGACGCGGTGGCCGAATCGGTAGAGCAAAGGCTTCCCGTGCCTAAGGTAGGGAGTTCGATTCGGGTTGAGTCAAACCAATGAGTTACAGCATTGATTCTTGTCACTTCCTAACATGGCGTGTGTCAATAATAGGATATGACAATGACTGGTTAGCTCAGTGTCAGGATAATCTGACTGAGGGGGATATCGGGTCATCGTGCCAATGGCCTGATTTTCCAATGGGGCATCACTATAAGGTCGCCACGAGTGCGCACTGTCAAAAGTCGGTACCTGTCGTGATATGACCTGAGATGTTGCCAGGATATAAAACTCCAATAACCAACCAACCATATATCTATTATATATTATATATTTGATATTATATATATATATGTATATATATATATATATGTATATATATATATATATATATATATTACTGAGTGGGGGTGTAAGTATTTTATCCATTGAATCTTGCGCATAGTTGTTCCCAGATTATCGATTATACTTTGGGAGACTACCATAATATAGCGTGATGACAGAGACGATTGTTTTCGGTTGGTCTGTAAGTAGCGCGGTGCACTTGAAATTCAGTGCCTTTTTGTCCGGTTATGTCCCGTCTATATTGTGGAATTAGTCTTATTTTGTTTTAGTTGTTGAGGTGTTTTACAATGTGAATAGTATCAAGTTTTTCCATTCACGCACGAAGGTGATTGGAAAGAGAGGGAGATGGAGAAAGAGCGAGCGAGAGAGAGAGAGACAGAGAGTGTCAGAGAACGGGAAAGGGTGTTCTCGAACATGAAAGCGCTATCAAGGAAATTTGACTAATCTATATTAATGGTACTAATATGGATTTAAATTAGAACCAAGAATACATTTCCACAAACCATCGTCAAGTAAATATAAGAAAAATAGCTATTATTTTGAATAGTTTGCCTATTGGTTGCAAATATATTTTGTTTGTGGTTAAAACAAACGGTGATAGGAGAATTAAAATATGCTATTTCCTTAGTCGATCTTTATTTGAGTCTGAGGGCAAGGCATCTTTAGTTTAATTTGTGTTGGGGAGTTACTCTCTGGCAACATATAAGGTCACATCAAAACGTGTATCGACTCATAAATGTTTGGTGGTGTGGTGCCCGACTGGTAAACAAACTGGGTTCCTGGAACTATGATCCGATATACCTTTTCTTGGTAAATAGTTTATTCACCAGAACACAGATTTATTCCGCGCCGAGACGCAGCCATTTCTACCATTATATATATAAACTGAGAAGAATACTGGAAGGGAAGATAGAAGGGAAAAGACCAAGAGGGAGAAGGAGAACAACATGGATGGACAACATCACTGAGTGGACAGCAATGAGCTATGCGGAATGCGTGAGAGGAACGAATGACAGGAAGAGATGGAGGTCCATTGCAGGCAACCTTCTTCGAGAAGACGGCACCCATTGATTGACTGACTGATATATAAACTATGATTAGAGAAGTGTATATAACCACATTCTGCTGCGATATTGATGCCTGCTGAAAACTGTTCTATATCATTCTATTTCCCATTTTATTTGATCTAGTTATTCTTTTCTTCTAGCAAACAAAATATTGTAGAAGGAAAAAAAGAGCTTTGCTAAAGAAATATATTTAGCTTAGATACCATTGAAGACGCTATAAGTTTCAACCCATTGTCCTGCAATATTGCTCGCAGCTGGAAACCGTTATATATCATTCTATATATCATTATCTTTTTCCAGGAAGCAATTTAATGTGTAAAAGAACTATATTTAGCTTATAGAGATACTCTCGAGGTCCCTTCTGTGTGGGCATGGTATGTATGAGCGAGTATGGCGTGTGTAAGGAGGGTAGGGAGTATATGTGGCGGGGGGGGGGGGAATGTGTGTGGAGTGTATCCACAGAGAATAGCCTGCAGGGTGATTAGCATACGGGGACTGCCAGGGACCCGACCACTTCAAACACTGCCTCCACTACAAAGACACTGCGCTGGGAGTGCTTTCAAATGTCGGTGTTCTTTCCACACTTCGCCGACACCTCGAGCTGCTCCACGCTTTAAAAGCTCGGCGAGTGTGTTGTAAACCCGCAGCAGGATCAGGTGTCACAGAGAAAATGTGGTCTTGTTTTATTGTGCCGCGCCTGGTGGCATTGGTTCAATTGACAGTGGGAAGGACTGTTCTTATGAGTAGCGACTCACATGTGGCCTGATCTGTGGAAAAGGCCTTATAGAGGATTTCCACTACTAATGCACCCTCTGATGGCAGAGGGAAAGACTAATCTTGTTTCTTACTTGTGGCGTGCTCTTTGGATAATGTAGTGTAGAGGGTTTCCACTACCAACGTACCCCTCTGATGGTAGTGGGAAGGACAAAGATCCTATAATACTAAGACGGCTCACTCAGCCTGTACTGTGTAATCAAAATGATCAAATCCACCACTTGGTGCCCTGGCTCTTCTCTTGGTTAAACAAGTGCTATATTATATGTACAAGCCTATGATATGTAAATAGGAGTAGGCTAGTCTAGAAATAAGAGTAGAAAAAATAAAGCACATATATGCCAAGAAAATCCAAAAAAATTAACATAGACTACTATAGTACTAACCAGACCAACCAACTATCTATCTGCTACTGAAATACAGGCAATCAAATACCTTATCAGCAGCTACTGTGTGATAAGACAACACCAACACTACAGCTGGCCAGCATTGAAAACAAGCCTGAATACCCAGGCTTATATGCTATGGACAGTATAAATACAGCCTCAATAAAAAAAAAATATGTATATATGAATGTGAAAGGTGTGTGATGATGGTGATGCTGATGATGATGCTGAGAGTGATGTCCATGAGTCGGTCTTAATGTCTCTCAGCTTCAGGTTTCTCTTGATGGTGTTTTATGAAAGCTGCCTGAAAAAGTGTTGAAGTGTTGCTGGCTTTTGCAAGTTACCGGCAGCGCTCTCCCGGGGACCAAATAGAGGTCTCACACTGACAAGAACATGTCCAGACAGGCACAAAACTATTTGTCTCTGCAGTGGCTGGTCGGGAGATATTGGGAGTCCCATACATCAACTGCTCTTGATGCTGCCACAGTGACATGGTTTTCTGTTCAGGGTTTGCTCCCTTAGCCTTCGCTTCTGTCAAGAACATGTACCACAAGGCAGTGGTTTACAACTCTGCAGGGCAGGGGCATCAAACTCCCTGAGGTATTGCAATACCTGCATACCTGCATACCCATGCATACAGTACAACCCCATTAAACCAAGCTTGTTTAAACCAAACGATGGGTTAATCCAAACTTTTTTCGGCGGGCCGGCAAAATACTACCATTTATCATATAAAAAAGTTGGTTAAACCAAAGTCGGTTGATCCAAAGTATCGGTTAATCCAAACGAAATTGTCGGTCCCCAGGCCACTTCTGGTATGGTTAAACCAAACTTTCATGTGGTTATAAGGTCATCTGAGACTTTGTTATATGATAAATGGTAGTATTTTTGCCAGACCGCTGTAAAAGGTTTGGATTAACCGATTGTTTGGTTTAACCGAGCTTGGTTCAACGGGGTTATACTGTATATACATCAATCAATCAATCAATCAATAGTTCCGTCCTCTAGTCGAGGGTTGGATGCAATGGTTCTCCACTTGTCCCGATGGTGTGCTGTTCTGATAGACTGTGAATAATTCAAGCCTGTCCACTGTGAAATATTTGTAAACCATGATGTTATTGGTCTCCCTCTCCCTCTGCTGCCATTCACCTTCCCTTCCAACAATGTATATACATAAAAAAACAATAATCAACGTGCCCACATACACTGTATATTACAGTCATAATGCACCAACGTTTTTGCCAAAGCCAAGTCAAAGACGAAGCCAAAGGTCGATTAAACCAATGATCGGTTTATCCAAACAAATTTCTAGGGTCCCTTCAAGTTTGGATTAACGGGGTTATACTGTATAATGATACACAAAATCTATTCAATAGAACCTGATATTGCTGAAGCCTAATATGGTATAATTCTGTTTACGTGCACGCCAACATTTATTGCACATCTTTTCACTTTAAGCATCTCCAAATGTAACCATTTATATTAAAAGTTACTTCAAACCAAAGTAAGATAGATTATAGAGGGCATAATAAGAAGATCGTCAAACCCAGGACTAACAAGCGACTTCGTCAAAACTTCCTCACTGGAAGAGCCGGGAACACTTGGAACAGAATACCAGTTGATGTAGTAAACGCCCTGAGCTTAAACTCTTTCAAAGGATGCCTCGATAAGCATTGGATAAATTACCGCTACAGTCAGCGCTCGCCGCACGAAAACTATAATTTCACTAGGTCGGACTTAGACAGGCCAAACCTGCTAACAGGCATTGATGCCTAATTTCTTAAGCAGAAGAGGATAAGTGTAAGTGTAAGTATACAATGCTATGTTCGACCTTATTAAAACCATCTTAAATGATGGCAGAAACTCAAAACCAGTGGAGTGTGCCACTTTAAATGCATGGAGTCACTTAGCTGGTAGTTTTCTGCATTTCCACTAATCACCCACACCCCTGGGTCTCTTATATTTCCTGCTCTCCTCCTTCATTTTTAGTGGCATTATATAGGCGCCTGTAGAAGCCGCGGTCCACCTGCTTCACAACCCTTCTATCATATATACCCATTAGACGAACCCGCAGACCGAGTGCATCTTCTCAAACTTGAATAGTCCGATGGTTTTGAATTTGTTGCCATTTAAAACCAAGAAAAAGATAAATATATGAGATGAACCTACAGTGCATCCCAGTAAATTCTCTTCCCTTTCTAGGCGACTTCATTCAGGGGTCTGCTATGTAGTTGTTTTATAAGTACAAATGTTTGTTCATAGTTCACGCACTAATTAAATTAAATCCACACTGCGACTATAGTAAGCTGAGGTTGTTGAATGGGGTTCGTTGGAATTCATCATTGTATCGGTGCCCCCTACTACCATCAATGTTTGTGGTGGGGTGGAAAAACCCTCATTAGCCTAATGCATGTACCTCACTTACATGAGAGAACACTACTTTCTACATCTTCTTTTTTGTGGTTATCTCCAATTAAAACCCAATTAAAACAAAAAAAATGCGTTGTTCAGAACTAATAACCTTTCATGCGAGTTGAGGTGCGTTTTTGCTATTATAATTTGAATGATGTCTTGCGGAGAGTCAATGGTCTTAACGCTGACTGCGCGTGGCTCACGATGCGGGTGCGGTAATCGTTCTTTTTGCATGGTGTAATGAGAGAAGAACTGTAAGCTGGGGAGGAATATGGCTTGTAATATAGTTTACAAATTACAAGCCACATTTGTCAAGGATGAGTGAGAACCCTGAGCTCGTCTCCTAAAGTCCCGGTCACATACATGTTTATTGTTAGTGGACGTAGTTGAATGCAGTGGAGGCTAATGTAGTTGAACGTAGTTGAACGTAATTGAACGTAGTTGAACGTAGTTGAACGTAGTTGAATGTAGTTGAACGTAGTTGAACGTAGTTGAACGTAGTTGAATGTAGTTGAACATAGTTGAAAGTAGTTGAACGTAGTTGAACGTACAGGCATCCATACTTGTCCTTGATGTTAAAGTTGCATAGTCTGAAGCCCTGGTCACATAGCCATTAGTTGACATAGGTGAACGTAGTGGAGGCTAACATAGTTGAACCTAGTTGAACGTACCAGCATTTGTACCATAATGTATGTATCCATACCATAACATATTTATCAGTACCGTAATGTATTTATCCATACCAAAACCTGCCGTACCTTAACGTATTTCAATGTAGTTTAACATACTTACACCACGTTTGACCCACGTTAGCCTCCACTACGTTCACCTACGTTCAACTACATCCTCTAACGTGTATGTGACCAGGGTATTATATAGGTGTGAAGAGGTGTGACTGTGAGTGAGTGCTTGGGTGTTTTGACATATGAAGCAAGGTACCGACGGGTACTGACGGACACCAAAACCGACGGGCACCGACGGGTACCGACCTGCACCGACGGGTACTGTCAGGTTCTGACTGATACTGTGCAGTACAGACCGGGTTGTCAATACACGTGTCTGATAGCTTTATAGTACAAGAACACATAGTACAACATAATGCAAGAACCCACTGAGCGGACGTGCACGTGGTGTCCATCTCCTAGTAATAGTGACTGGCCAACTAGGATATGCCTGGCCCAGGCCTCCAGCGGAGACCTCGTCATTAATGCTTTTGAATATCGGCTTCGCCCTCTCCAAATGGATTTTCAGAAGGGCCAACCATTTGTTGTGTTCTTCAAATACCATAAATTATCTCCAATAAGGAATTCCGATTTCATTCCTGTATTTGCAATTGCTTGCAAATTGTGTTTAAAGTCAACAATATGAAATGTGGTTGCAAAAGCATTGTTACTGAAAGGATGCAAGAATTAACATCTATTATTCTTAAATGTATTTTGTTTTGCAAGAAGTTAATACATTCGTAACAATACTTCAATATTAACTTATTTAGCGGTCTGAACTTTAATTAATTGTATTTCCGTTTTGAAAATATTAGCTTGTTGGGTTAGGTCGTTTTAAAACTTATTCCAAATCGCACTACAAACCAGTGAGCCATTCTCAAATCATCTATAGCGCCAGAACTCATTTCTTTTAGACTAAGATAAAAGTAGGTTTATTACCAAAAATTACCTGCCATGACATTGCATTTCACATTGTGCTGATCACCCAATACTGATCACCCAATACCTCATTTCTTTGCATTCAGGCAGTAATAGCCGATGTTTATATTTTTGTGCTGGGAGGGAGGGGCGTCGTTGAACAAAAACACAAATCACGCAGCACCCAATAAGAAGCTTTGAACTTTTTGGCTGAAATAAACTCGATGCTAAATATTGTCGTGTGTGTGATGAAAATTGATGAAAATTCTAAATATTGTGCATAGAACAGGATTCGAACCCCACTTCTTGCCATTTCCGGGCTAGCATACTAACCATTACACTACCTAGACTCCCTGTTGCATCATTCTGTCCATACCTACCTGCCTATGTGGCTCCTTGCCTGAGAGTTCACTGCAGTCCACTATACTCGTCCCCCTGGAATTGTAAGTCTTTTAAGTGGTTTGCAGGTATTGCAGGTATTGCAGGTATAGCAAAACCTCAGGGAGTTTGACGTCCCTGCCTTGCAGAGTTGTAAACCACTGCCTTGTGGTACATGTTCTTGACAGAACCGAAGGCTAAGGGAGCAAACCCGAAACAGAAAACCATGTCACTGTGGCAGCATTAAGGGCGGTTGATGTATGGATCTCCCAACCAGCCACTGCAGGGACAAATAGCTTTGCGCCTGTCTTGACATGTTCTTGCCGGTATGAAACCTCTATTTGCTCCCCGAGAGAGTGCCACTGGTAACTTGCAAAAGCCAGCAGCACTTCAACACTTTTGCAGGCAGCTTTCATGAAATGTACAACCGCACAAGAGGGCAGTCAAGTAATGAAAGCAGTCTTTGTCGCATCGCGACCGACAGCATGATGATGATGATGTTTATATATAAGTCATTGAATGCTTACAATTACATCCATACAGGACATGCAATTACATAACATACACAGGATATATTCAACAACCATACAGCACATGGGATCCAGGTCACAACAAGCAGTGTCGTCGGGGTGATTCAAAATGGGAAACTTTGCACCTAAAACAGGATTGTAACCCACACTTCTAGTTCTAGCCATTCTGGGGTGCAAGGGTGGGAGTGCAGGAGGGTGGGAGGGGGAGGGGATGGTGGGAGGGTGGGAGGGTGGGAAGGTGGGAGAGTAGGAGTTTGGGTTGGTGGGAGGGTGGGATGTGGGAGGTGGGAGGGTTAGAGGGGGAAGGGTAGATTGTGGGAGTGGGAGGGTGGAAGGGTAGGAGGATGGGAGGGTGGGAGGTAGGATGTGGCAGTGGGAGTTGGGAGGGTTAGAAGGTGGGAGGGTGGGACGGTGGGGAGGATGGGATGTGGGAGTGGGAGGTGGGAGGGTTAGAGGGGGAAGGGTGGGATGTGGGGAGTGGGAGCGTGGGAGGGTAGGAGGGTGGGAGGTAGGATGTGGGAGTGGGAGTTGGGAGGGTTAGAGGGTGGGAGGGTGGGAGGGTGGGAGGATGGGATGTGGGAGTGGGAGGGTTAGAGGGGGAAGGGTGGGATGTGGGAGTGGGAGGGTGGGATGTGGGAGTGGGAGGTGGTAGGGTGGGATGTGGGAGGTGGGAGGTTGGAGGGTTAGAGGGGGGGAAGGGTGGGATGTGGGAGTGGGAGGGTGAGAGGGTGGGAGGATGGGATGTGGGAGTGGGAGGTGCGAGGGTGGGGGTGGGAGGGTGGGATGTGGGAGTGGGAGGTGGGGGGTAGGGGGGGAGGGGGATGTGGAGTGGGAGGGTGAGAGGGTGGGAGGGGGGGTGGGGGTGGGGGTGCGAGGGGGGGTGGGAGGGGCGTGTGGGAGTGGGGGGGGGAGGGTGGGGGGGAGGGGGATGTGGCAGTGGGGGGTGAGGGGTGGGAGGATGGATGTGGGGTGGGAGGGCGAGGGTGGGGTGGGGGGTGCGATGTGGGAGTGGGAGGTGGGGGGGTTGGGGGGGAGGGGGATGTGGCAGTGGGAGGGTGGGAGGGTGGGAGGTGGGATGTGGGAGTGGGAGGTGCGAGGGTGGGGTGGGAGGGTGGGGTGTGGGAGTGGGAGGTGGGAGGGTTAGGGGGGGAGGGTGGGATGTGGCAGTGGGAGGGTGAGAGGGTGGGAGGATGGGATGTGGGAGTGGGAAGTGCGACGGTGGGGGTGGGAGGGTGGGATGTGGGAGTGAGAGGTGGGGGGGTTAGGGGGGGAGGGAGGGATGTGGCAGTGGGAGGGTGAGAGGGTGGGAGGATGGGATGTGGGAGTGGGAGGTGGGAGGGTGGGGGGTTGGAGGGTGGGATGTGGGAGTGGGAGGTGGGAGGGTTAGTGGGGGGAAGGGTGGGATGTGGGAGTGGGAGTGTGGGAGGGTCGCGTAATGGGATGTGGGTGTGGGAGGTGGGATGGTTAGAGGGGGAAGGGTGGGATGTGGGAGTGTGTGAAATGTGACAATGGGAGGGTGGGAGGGTGGGAGTGTGGGATGGTTGGATGGTGGGAGGGTGGGTCGTGGGAGTAGGAGGGTGGGAGGGCTGGAGGGGGAGGGTGGGAGAGAGGGAGGCTTGTAGGGGGGAGGGTGGAAGAGTGGGAGGATGAGAGGGTGGGAGTAATGATTCAGGTGAAGCAGGATGGGTGAGGGAGGACATGGCAGAACCTAATTAATCAGGTAGCGGTAATGCCCCTGTCACACTACGACGCTTCTCGCCGGCGACCCGTCAACGTGTGGTGTTTTTGGGCGATATTTGGTGAAATATCGAGACACGCTGGTGGCGCGTTATGGGCGCGTCGGTACACGTCGGTACACTTCTTTGTCGCCGGCGAGTCGCCGCCGGAAGTCGGCGCGCGTTATTGGTCGCTGAGTGTTTTGAACCTGTCCAAAACTTCCAACGCGCGGCAACGCGCGGGACGAAATGGGTAAGAACGCTAGGAGGACGTTAGGCGCGCGTCGCGCTGCGTTGGACGCGCCGGCATAACGTTATGGGAATGCTAGAAAGACGGCGCGCGCGCGGGAGGGTCGTTGCTCACGCGTTGCGCAAACTGGGCCGTTTTTGTTTTACGCCCTAGCAACATTTAAGGTTAAATGAAGACGTCGCGCCAAACTTTTTTTTTTTTTTTCCCAGCGCATCGACACACGTTGGCGGCGCGCGCATAACGCGCCGCGCTGACGCCGATCTTTTCCCCCAAACCGCCGAAAAGTTTGACGTTTCTCGATGCGCAAGATTTTATTTCCAACGCTGACGGATCGCCGGGAGAAGCGTCGTAGTGTGACAGGGGCATTAGACACGGGCCTGTGCACCTATGTACCCTTCCTTTGCTCTCCCCTTCCCCACCACACGCCTCTCATTGACTCTCCACATCCACCCACCACACCCGCCTACCCATCTCCCTCCCCACAGCCACACGTACATACACATCATACACACACCTCCCCATCTCCTTCCCCGCAACCACACATGCATACATCCACACGTGCATCTCCACACTCTCAGTCTCACTCATTCCCCGCAGCCACACATACATACATATACCTATAGATCAGGGAGCCTAGGTGGTGGAATGGTTAGCACACTGGGACAGCCTGCAAGATATGTGGTTCGATTCCCGGTATCGATGCAATATTTGCCATTTTCATCAGCCCCACGACAATAGCGAACATGGCACCACGATTGATGCTTCACTCAACTGCTGCTTACACCAGTCTCTACACAATGGTTCATGGTTTCGAAGCAGCTTTTCTTTACAATGAGATTTTAATTAGGTACAATTTGGGATTTAGCATATGTAATCCCTCTTATATCACTTTTCGATAATATAAAATAAATCTTGCATAGATTTGCATATTTTATCATAGAGTCGATGCAGCACAGAAAATATGCACAGACATCTCTTTGTTCTTTGCAGGAACAATTAATTTAAACAAAAACTCTCCTATCAGCGACATCCGCCTGCAATGGTGAATTACACAAGGTGCCTAGATTGTAATTGTTTCCTCAGTGGATGAGATTTTCTTTTTCTGAAGAGGTTGAGATGCATCATTACTAGATATATCACTCTACAATTAAGAGCAATGTCCTTAAATGAGAAGTAATCACCAAGTCTGATTACAGAGGTGGGCCATGCAGTAATAACGCCCATCTGCCATCTACTTTAGTTCCCGCTCCAGTAGCCGGTGTATATCAATATTGGAATTAGCGCCAAATGCAGACAGAGTGTATGCCATGTGCGTTCTCCTCCAACCCTCTCAGTCTAACTTCTAATATTGACCACAGCAGGTGGCCATGTGTAATGTGTCCCATAATAAACAGGTGTGGATAGCACATGGCGTCTGATTGGTTGACTGTGGTATTAAGTTCTAGAACTATCTAAGGTCAGGGCCTCGTTCAGGGTCCATCTCGGAGGCGCCATGGAGACGTCTCGGCGATGCTTTTTGGCCTATTTGCGTTCAGAGTGCGTCTCGGTGACGCCTCCCTTTTCAGACTGGAGATGAAAAGCGCCTCGAAAATGGCCGCCGTATTCAGTGGTTTCAGCCAATCACAGCACAGCTTTTCCATTGCAAATGGCCGCTGCCTATGGGGGTGGCCATTTTCACGAAAACAAACTGCTTTTGCAGTTCAAACTAGTGTGATGTTATGGCCATCTCCGAGTCGCCTCCGAGACGGACCCTGAACGGGGCCCAGACCGAACGCAGTGGCCTAATTGGTAGAGTGCAGGCTTCCCGTGTGGAAGGTTGGGAGTTGTGATCCGCGCTGATTCAATCCGATGGCATATCAAATTGATACTTGTCACTACCTAGCCTCGCTCTCAGCATTAATAGGAGAGGACAAGAACTGGTTAGCACAGTATCAGGATAATGTGACTCTGTGGGTTATTGGGTCATGGTGTTGGTGGCTTGGTCTCCCAGTTGGGCAGCACTATAAAGTCGTCATGAGTGCGTACTTTCGCAAGTCAGTGCCATTCCTGATAATGATGTTAGATGTTATTAGCACATAAAACAACAACACACATTTGAAATCATGGTATGGCAATTACCGACATAGCGATGAGCTGAAGTTTGCAAAATGGTCACAGCCATGCAAAGAATACTGACTCCTTTTCCACATCTCCCTCACCCGCCCTCACACGGTCGCACACATCAACATTATTATCACATTGCATGACAGTGGTTTGTCATAGCAACATTTGATTAAACTGCAACCATAGCTTGTCGCTATTTGCTGTTGTTTTACGTCCTAGCACCATCTAAGGTCGTATCAGGGCGGCTAACCATGCCTAATCAAGCCTCCCTCTGCCCTCTCTGCTTTATTCTTGGTCTGCGGCCACCACCTCTGTTACATGACGTCATCATGATCCGTTGGACACGTGACCGCTCGGTGGGCTGACACCCTACTCACATACAATACACCTTCCCTTCCCTTCCACGATCATATGCTTTTGTATCACAGGGAAACGAAATAGACAACTTTTGATGATCCCCCCTATGCAGAAATGCACTTCTATTGGTTTTTTCTTGAAGATTTATACTGCCTATCATGGATAAGTCTGAATAGACTTGTTTTCACCATTAGACAGTTTGTCGATAGAAAGCCTGAGTCAACACTTTTACCGACCCAAGGGATTTTTAACCTCCCACACCACATAGACATGGTATGAGAGCAACAGGCCTTTGATGTCGATGTAAGTTATACACAGCGGTGGAAATCCAAATTGACAGAGGTGGGGGCATGGGGAATTGAACCACCAACCTTCATATTAGGAGTCCGACCTAAAAAAAAGTCAGACACTCTAACCAATCCGCCACAGAGAACACCACGATTTTATAGTGCTGCCCCACCGGTATGCCATCCGATTGAAACCTATTGTCAACTCAGTCACATGATAATTTCCGTGGGTCAACCAGCCCCGACTGCATCCTACAGCAGCCATCCTGATTTCTAGGCCACGTGATAACAATCATTTTGTTTATTACTTATGTTGTTTACTCAGCTACAGATCAATGACTTGACATGGGAGGTAATCCGATAACCTGTCACGTGGGTAATTGATGGTCAGCTCGGGTATTCTGGTGTTCAACCACACAGCCTGTGCAATACTGTCTAGTCCCAAATGTTGGTTAATCAATGTGACCTATTGCTTAACCCTTAAAGGAACATAGTCCGATGAAGCATAACAAATTTCGCAACCAAAACAATTATCTAGATTTTATTCTACATATCTAACTTAGATAGTGATGTACTTATTATTAATCATTTGTTGCCATATAGAAGGAGATACTGAGTCAATGTAATAGAACCAGTTACTGCAGAACCCTATGGTGCCAGAGTTTTGTCGTACTTGCCAAAATTAATTTGGCATGTTTTAACTTCAGGGGCCATATGCATGACGCTGTGTTAGCGAGCCAAAACGGTGTTTGGTGGGAATTCCCCGTTTAGCAGCGAAAAGTGGCATACACGAGTCAGTGATAGGGCTACCACCAGAAGCTTAAACTAGGTTAAGCTAAACCAGAAAAATAGCTGGTTTACAGGCGGTGTTAGGTACCGATTAGGGCCAAATCTATTCAATGCTGTCATATTTAGCAGAATTACATACGCAGTAAGTGAAATTTTATTAAATTAACCCTAAATTCGAAGCAATATTAATGCTGCCGCCAAGTCGGCGGCGATATTAATATTGTCGAATCGACGAATGTAAAGTAAGCATATCGCCTCCGCCGCCGCCGCATCGACATCACTTTCACCCGGCAGTATGGAAAGCGACGTCGATGCAGCGGTGGCGGCAGCAATTTATTAGGCCCAAATCTATTCAATGCTATCATATTTGACAGAATTAAATATGCAATAAGTGAAATTTTATCAATTTAACCATAAATTCAAACGATATTAATGGTGACGCCGCATCAGCGGCATTTTTCATATTGTCGAAAGGAAGGATTTCCCAAATCTATAAATAAATTCACGTTTAGCTATAATGAAAGTGTTACGCGCTTATGCATACGCATGACTGCATTCCCCGGCTCGGAGATAGCTAAACGGTATCAGGCGGTAACACCAAAAGCTGCTAACCCTGACCCATGCATATAGGCCCAGGTATCTAAAAGAAATAGTCAACAAATTAGCTATTTAAAATAAATGTTAATTTCAGCTAAAACAAGGTAGAATGTAACAATACATTTAATGCATTTATCTCAGAGAAATGACAGAAAATCAAAACCATCGGACTATGCAACTTTAATTATAGCGATTTTAGTTCAGTCTCCCCAAATAGGTTATTATATTGTGTTTGATACTAGGTAATATTATCGTCGTAATATGTAGCCATTATTGACTTAGACCAGACCACCGCCTAGAGAAATTACATTACACTGTAAAGCATATGTTGGTGCTGGCGACGTGGTCTCCCAGGGGGGGGGGGAGCAGCACTTTCATGTATCCATGAGTGCGCACTGTCACAAGCCAGTATCTTCCTGATATGACATTAGATGTTGCCAGGACGTGAAACCCAAACAACCAAACACCAAATCTTTTGCGTCCAGGTTTTCTCAGGCTTGCCCCGAAGAAAACTGTCAGACAAGTTAGAGAGAGAAACAAAAAAGCTTGTTCTATTTCAGTACTCCGACTTCCCACACCACCCATTAGACCCACGCCCACGCCCACGCCCACGCCCACGCCCACGCCCACGCCCACGCCCACGCCCACATCTACGCCCACACCCCACACAACCCACACAACCCACTAGCACACAGTCACACCCGTTCACGCTCCAGCTACGGCACTCTGTCCCAGATTCGCTTTCCTTGTCCCGCCCCAGGCCACTACCCGTGGTTCCTTGATTATACTGCCAGGGATCAGTCGCCAAAGTATCCGTCAACTGGCATGACCGGAAGGCTTCAGAATAGGCTTTTCTCCCCCGTTTTGCTCCAACCATTAGTCGTAGCAGGAGGTCTGTCTTTCTGCCACCTGAGTACACTTAAGCTGTGAACATTTGATTGTTCTTGGGACATTAGTTGATTAAGCTGGGTAAATTTCAATCGTGGACAATTGGTCTTCCTCATTCCACTGTTCCTTGCCCTATCCTAGTAATGCCGAACACCAGGCTAGATAGCGACAAGTATCACTTTTTCTAAGTCATTGGTTTGACTCGGCCAGGGTTGGAACCCGCGAGTTCGAATCACACGAGCTACAGGAACGGATGCTCAACTCATTCGGCTCATCGCATCTGGTGCTGATGAAAGGATTTAGGCCACGACCAAGTAGGGTTGGTTGGTACCATATGAGAGGACTAATGCTCATGGTGTCTTTTGACAACATATGCATACCTAGAGTTGGAAATCTCATAATAGCATTGCAACGGTAATTTTTGTGTTTTTATCATTTTCGTAAGTGCACCGAATAATAATGTATACAAAATCTTCATATTACGCATGTTTGCAATGAGGAAGTATAATCTGGTATTTTGTTTACTGTTGTTTGACATCCTAGCAACATATAAGGTCATAACAGGACATGTACGGACTTGGGAGAGTGTGCACTCAAGGTGACTTTATAGTGCTGCCCCCACTAGAAAACCAGGCTTCTGGCACCATGGCCTCATAGCCCACACAGTCACATTATCCTGACACTGTGCTAACCAGTTCTTGTCCTATCCTATTAATGATGAGCGGCAGGCTAGGTAGTGACAAGTATCAATTTTGTAAGTCATTGGTTTGACTCGGCTGGGATTCAAACTCCCGATAATCCACACGGAGCGCCTGCGCTCTCTCGATTCAGCCACTGTGTCTGGTTTATTCACTAAAACTTAGAAGATGCATATTAAAATGATCTTCCGTTGTATTAAGAGTAGTAAGTAGTATTATGTTAAAAGAAGGTTCCCATATCTTAGTAGTCAGAAATGGGAGAGCCTCGTATTAGACATGAACCACTCACCCTGTTCGCCAATGCTGTTTTTTGTGTGTTTTTTTTGTATTTTTGTTTGTTCCAGTCAGTGGGTTAGTTTATTACGGGGTTGATGCCCGAACAACATGTAAGTGTCACATCAGGATGTGTGTGTAAATTTCAAAGTAGGCGTACAGATGTGATCAACAAATCAGATGGGGAAAATGTCAGTAACTTTTCACTGTTAACGACACAGCAGTAAACCATCATCAATCGTCATCAAGCCGCCATCATCAGATCATCATCACACCAGAATGGACGCTGACTTATGAACAGAGCAAATTGGTGATGGCTTTTGATATTGGTGATGTCATCTGTGCTTTTTGCCAGTGTGTGTTATGGAAATCGATATCTGATATAGAAGCTCTGAATGCACCGGTGACCTGTGTTTATGAAGATTTAATTACATTAATTATTCTATTTTCGCCATTTGGATGATACTACATATATGTTGGGAATAATGGGCTGCTAATTAAAACTGATATTAATACACACTAAGATAATAGCGATGTGACTCCGGGTTCGATTCCAATCATGTCCAGATATTTCACCATCGTTGTGCCTACAACCAAGCTTCACTATCGTTGTACCATTACATGAAATGCCACTACTGTTGTGCCAATGAAGAAAACTTCACTATCGTCGTTGTGCCAATCCACCAAACTTCACTATCGTTGTGCCAATCCACAACATTTCACTATCGTTGTGTCAATCCACAACATTTCACTATCATGGTGCCAAACAACCACGTTTCACTATCCTGAATTTATCCACCAAATTTCACTGTCGTTTTCCATATCCACCAAGTTTCACTATCGTTGGGCCAATCCATGCCAAACGACCTCCACCTAAAAACATACATGATATTGTAAATTGGAACAAACATACAATCCTGATATCATATGCTTTTGTCAGTAATTGAAAAACCCAGTGAAAATGGAATTTGTTTTAGAATTGCAGGCAATAATCACCACTTCCACCAGCACACTATGTAATGTCAGCGTATACCCCCACGCCCCCCACCCCCACCACCACCACCACCACCACCACCACCCCAACACGGGATGGATGCTGATTCGCGACCAATTAAATCATTATAATTGATAAGTGTACGAAGCGGGTGATTGCATATTTTCAGTCCGATTTGATAAAGAGATAGAAATATGGCATTGATTCTGTATTCCGTTAACCCTCTCTCTGCAATGTCATGGTGGTTATTAATTCTTGGAGGAACCGGAGCGGGAGAAGGGGATGGGGAGAGAATGGATGGTGAGGGGAGGATGGGGGTGAGGGGGGGGGGTAATGTGAAAGATGGTGCGGCTTGGTTATCTTCTCTCACCAGGTCCCCGATTGGAATAATTCATTATTCATGGTGAATCAGCGATAAAGAAGAAAACACCAGCGTCAACGCTCCCGGTGACACTACCACTTTCCTGTGACCTTCGGTTTGACCTTGAGAGAGCCCGCACTAAACACTGACATTTGGGATGGTTGGTTGTTGGAGTTTTACGTCCTGACAACATCTAAGGTTATATCAGGATGGGTACCGATTTGTGACAGTGCACACTCATGGCATCTTTATAATGCTGCCCCACTTGGAGACCAGGCTGCCAGCACCATGACCTGATATCCCACTCAGTCACATTATCCAGCACATAATGTATCCATGAGTGCGCACTTAGCCAGCCAGTCCTTGCCCCATCCTAATTATGACGAACGCCTGACTAGAACGTGACAAGTATACATTTTTAAGTCATCGGGTTGACTCGACCAGGGTCCGAACACGTGGGTTCTAATCCCACGATTTAGTCAAACGGGAGACGGGCGCCTCACTCATTTGGCCATCTCGTCCCAATTAGGATGGTGTGCTGCACGTATGGTGCTGCTTGTAATTAGCTAAATGCCCGCGTGGTGCTTCGTGGGAAGGGTTTCTGAAATAGAAATAAAACTGATGGCATTAGTTGATTAAACCAGTGAAATTCTACCCCTCGGACAATTGGTCTGCCTCGTTCCACTGCTCCTTATCCTATTGTGAATATATCATATTGTCAATTGTCATATTGTAAATTATGGCCCATGCTGCCGACACGGCGTAAATCAGCCACCAATCAATCAATCAATCAACTAACCCATTGTAGTCACATCCTGCAGTTTAATATATCTTTTTATTTAGGCTTTGTACTTAGCTTTACCCACGGGTATCATGCTATACTATGCTCAGCCCGAGACTAGGTAATGACAAGGTTTTTTAGTTTTTTATATTATCTCATTTGTTTGACTCGACTGGGGTTCGAACCCGGGTGTGTGAATCGCATGACACGATCATTTCTTTTTTTAATCTTATTTGTTTGACTCGGCTTGGGCTCGAACCTGGGTGTGTGAATCGCATGACACGGGACGCGGATGGTGAACGCGTGCAGCCATCATGTGCGGTTTAATTATTAGTTTTTGGTGATTATTGCTTATTTGTTTATATTAATTTTAATACTTTACGAACTGATTCAATAAATGGTTAATGGCAGATTTCTCCAGAAATTAGTTCAGTGAAATTCATCATTAAAAGATTACCTTGTTTAAAAAAAAAAATTAAAGACTAAAAACCAAAGAACATGAACCTTCATCCATGATGTCAACCCTGTTGCCTGCTGGTATTATATTTCAAATTCTGTGTGAAAATAAAATAATTAAATATGACGAATTCAGCTTCGTTTGAGGCTATTTCAGATTGCAATAAATGAGGAGTTATTTAACCTAGATGCTGCCTCTGATGGAGTCAAGGCGTTGAGGAGACATGGCTTCCAGAATTAGAAATTCCATTAAGACAACCGCAGAATTGATCACCTCCATCAACTAGATCAAACAGTAATTTCGCTGATTGCCGCGTGGAAACAGTTCAATTTGTTTACCAAATGAAGCCCGTGCTGAATAAATACTGCCGTCCTGGTAAAACTGACAATTCATTCCAATATGCAACGTTATCAGTAACTCATGTTTGGTGCAGTTCTTATAAGTGTGATCATTGTTGATCGATTGCATGTGAATATAACTGTAAATTTCCTAATTATTCACCTCAATCCTTAACCATGGGTTCGAACCCTGACCGAGTCAAATCGATGAGCTACAATATTATCTTTGCCGCTAACTACCCTGGTGCTCGGCTTTACTAGGATAGGACAAGGAACAGTGGAATGTGGAAGATCAATATTATTGTCCATAATTGAAAATTCCCCTGCTTAATTAATTACTGTACCACAAAACAATGCATTCCTATGTCATAGCAACTCAATGATTTGAGAAAGCCCGAGCTGAACTTGTATATATACATGGAATTTAATATAAGCATTATACACATAGTTTAAAAGGAAGATAGAACGGAACATATGTGCAGCAAATCAGAAAGACGTTATAAGAGTAGGAAGTGCTGAAAGTGGCCGTTGGTGGTGCTCGTGTCGTGGTTTGGCTGCAGGAGGAGTGGTTAGCCTGCAGCCGGCAAATACGTATTACTATATAGCGCACAAGGTGATACGTACGTATATGTGATGTATACAAATTATGCGAGTATAAAGGGACATAAGGGGATGTTCCCTAATATTATCACCCGTATGTTGTGAACCACTCTATGGGTGACCCCTTCACCAGTTGGGACCTAGTGGCGCCACCACTGCCCAGCCCTGCCAGTGCGTGAAACACTGTCACTCGCGGACTGGAATTATATATATATATATATATATATATATATATAGTGGTGGATCAATACCTTATTTATATTTGTGTAAAAACTATACAGCATATGCATAACTAAATAATAAAAAGTTATTTTAAATATGCACTCACTTTGGGATATCACCGAGGCAGATTTCATTGCAGGAGAATGCTGGTCTTTAACCGATGCGTAATTGTTAATCCTAATTAAGACGATGGACTCAGCTAGATGCCGCAGTAAGGACTCGTGGTGTTGTATTTCCCACTGAGATGGTGAAGTAATTATGCTGCAAATCAAGCAAATATGATCAGCTTACATGCGCATTGGCTTTGTTCATTGATTGGGGTTTGCATCTTAGCAACGTCTAATGTCACATCAGGGTGGGTACTGGCATATGACAGTGATTATCCTCAGTGGGTTTATGCTGCTGTCCCACTATGATTTATTACATCACACATTGGTGATTCATAGTGCTGCGTTACTGAGATGCCATTGTTGCGTGTGGTTTATAGTGCTGCCTTTCTGAAATGCCATTGCTCTTGGCAGTTCATAGTGCTCCCTTCCGGAGATGCCATTGTCGTTGTGGTTTATAGTGCTGCCTTTCTGAGATGCCCTTGTGGTTGATGGTTTTGAGTGCTACATTACTGAGATGCCATTGTCATTGATGGTTTATAGTGCTGCCTTTCGGAGATGCCATTGCCCTTGGTGGTTTATAGTGCTCCCTTCCTGAGATACCATTTCCCTTGGTGGTTTATAGTGCTGCCTTCCTGAGACACCATTGCTATTGGTGGTTTATAGTACTGACTTACTGATATGTCATTGCCCTTGGTGGTTTATAGTGCTGCCTTTCTGAGATGTCATTTACCAATAGGAAACCATTTTTATGGGCGTGAACCAGTCAGATCCAGGTCACTCGGTGGGTTCACAAACATCCATGCAGTCTACTCAGATCTGTATTAGTGCATGAATAGCTTCAACAGCCCAGCCGAATGAAAGCGATGCATTTGGATCATCCGATGTGAATTACGCTCGGAAATTCCCTGAATCTCCTGAGAACAACAAGTGCACCTATACTGTAGAAGCCACCCTCATTGTGGCCTTCATGTTTATACCAGATGGGATGGCCGAATGAGTTAGAGCATCCGTCTCCCGTGGGTTCGAATCCTGGTCGAGTCAAACCAATGACTTAAAAATTGATACTTGTTGCTTCCTAGCCAGACACTCGGCATTACTAGGATATGGCAAGGAGCAGTGGAATGAGGAAGACCAGTCGTCTGCGACTGAACTTTCACCTGCTTAAACAACTAATGTACCAACAACAACAAAATGTGGAGTAATATCCATGCAGAGGGCAGGTCGGTGATGCCCACCCTCTATAAAGTATAAGGACTTTTCCACAGAGCATGCTCTGCAGAGGATGCTGCTGTCCACAATATGTATTCTTCCACTGACACCAGAGGGCAGATCGCTGATGGAACCCCTCTATAAGGACTTTTCAAAAGGACACGCTGCAGACTGAACTACTATCTATAACACTAGTTCTTTCACTGACGCCAGAGGGCAGGTCGGTGCTGGAAATCCTCAATAAGGACATTTCCACAGAGCAGCTGGACAGTGAGTTGCTATCCATGACACTAGTTCTTCCACTGACGCCAGAGGGCAGGTCGGTGCTGGAAATACTGAATAAGGACTATTCCCACAGAGCAGCTGGACAGTGAGCTGCTATCCATCACACTAGTTCTCCCACTGACGCCAGAGGGCAGGTCGGTGATGAGAATCATCCGTCAATATGACCTTTTCCATGGAGCATGGCGGCACAGTCTGGTGCTGGTGCTGGAAATCCTCTATTGCAAATATTACTTCCTCGATAGATGAGATATTGTCCAAGCAGGACAGGATATATATATATATATATATATATATATCTACAATGGACATCACTCCATTAGTAAGAGCAAAGTCCTTATGTGAGGAGTAATCACTATTGCTATGGGCGGTCTGATTACAGAGGCCGACTGTGCTGTAATAACAACATCTGCCATCTAATTTATATCCCTCTCCTGGAGCCGGTGTATGTCAATATTGCCATTGGTGCCAGAAGAGGGGGTGTAGATGGAGCTTGTGCATGGAAAACACAGTTTGTGTGATATGTGCAGAAGAAATTAGTAGTAGTTTGTTTATGAGCACATATTTTATTCAAAAGAATGACACATTTGCCACATATTAACGCAAGAAATAATATTCTCGATATTATAGATGTCGGCAGCCATTTCTAGAAATAATTACAATGATGCACCATGACCCGATATCCCACTCAGTCACATTATCCTGACAGCGAGCTAACCAGTCCTTGCCCTATCCTAATAATGCCGAGCACCAGGCTAGGAAGCGACAAGTATCAATTTTTAAGTCATTGGTTTGACCGGGAACCAAAACTCGCAAACTCCCGATCTTCCGCATGCGAGGCCTGTGCTCTACCGATTCGCCCACAGCCCCGGTTGGGAAAGTAGGTACGCATCCGGCAGCCATCATTTGGAGGGTGGGGGGGGGGGGTTCTTGGGGATTTACACTGCGTGTCATGGATAAGTCTGAATAGTCTTGTTTTCAATATTAGACAGTTAGTTGGTCGAAAGAAAGCCCGATGCCTACACTTTTACAAAACCATGAGATTTTTAACTTTCCACACCACATGGACATGGTATAAGAGAAACTGGCCTTTGATTATGCTGTAAGTTATACACAGCAGTGGAAATCCAAATTGACAGAGGTGATGGCATGAAGAATCGAACCGCCGACCTTCAGGTTAGGAGTTTAACCTAGAAGAAAGTCAGAGGCTCTACTCACTCCGTCATAAAGGTCACATGACTATTCCATTAAACCGAATGAGTTTAACGTGCATTTATACAAATGGAGCAGGGCCTATCGGATGAAGTTATGATTAAACGAGGAGTTCGACAGGGGTGTGTATTGTCACTATGTCTATTTAACCTGTACACAGAGATGATTTTCAGACACATTGAAGATTGCAAGGGAGTGACAATAGGTGGCATAAACGTCAACAATCTTAGATATGCCGATGACAGTGTAATACTAGCAGGCAGTGAGAAAAACCTACAAGATATAGTGAATAGAATCAATAAAGCTGGAATACTATTCAACATGAAGAAGAATGCCAGGAAGACCAAAACAATGGTTATAAGTAAAAAGACAGATAAACCAAATATCAATATAACCATAGATGAAACAAACATAGAACAAGTATCCAAATTCATATATCTCGGACAAAAGATTACAAATGATGGGAGATGTGAGGAAGAAATTAAAAGAAGGATAACAATAGCCCGAACAACATTCTCCAAAATGTATAGAGTGTTAACATCAAGTAAGATATTAATACAAACAAGGAAGCGTATTCTTCAGTGTTATGTGTGGTCTACTCTAATGTATGGGGCTGAGACATGGACAATCTCTAATGTACAAACGTTTAGCAGCATTTGAGATGTGGACTTATCGAAGGATGATGGAAATATCATGGACAAAGAAGATCACCAACAAAGAAGTTCTTAGAAAAATTAAAACTAAGAAAAGCTTGTTTGCCACTATACAGACAAAGAAACTTATTTATTTTGGCCACATCATACCGTACATTGTTGGAAGGGAAGGTGAATGGCAGCAGAGGGAGAGGGAGACCAAGAACATCATGGTTTACAAATATTTCACAGTGGACAGGCTTGAATTATTCACAGTCTATCAGAACAGCACACCATCGGGACAAGTGGAGAACCATTGCATCCAACCATCGACTAGAGGACGGAACTATTGATTGATTGAATGAGTTGAGCACGTGCTTCCCTTGATAAAGGATTCACCCGGTACTCGCAGTACATGGGTGAAGACCAGCCTTATATAAAAACGGTCGAAAAATCGGGCTAATGAAATGAGTTTTTATGAGAGCCTAATTTCACAATCTAAGAAGCAACATTTATTCTTTGTATATGTCTTCATATTTCCCAACTACCTTTGAGTTGAAAAATATAATAAAACATCTGGTTTAATAAGATTTAAAAGTGAAATCGACAGCGTTCTACGGCCGCCATCTTGTCTTTTTGCATTTTCTCCCATTTCACCAACTCTGTGCCGATATAAGTAACCATTTGACACTGGAACCATGCATTGCACTTCCTGTTCCATACTAAAGCTATTTTCGCCCGTATTTACAGTACGTTGTAACTTCACCCGTGTACTACAAGTACCGGGTGAATCTTTTATCTACTGCTTCCCATGTGGCAGGTCATGGGATTCGAACTCGTAGGTTTGAATCATGTCCGAGGAAACCATTGTCTTCAAAGCGTATACTTGCCACTGGTACTTTGAATTAGTAGGATAGGGTAGGGAGTAATGGGATGACGAAGACCAACTCTCCAAGATTGTAAGCTCCTCTGCTTAATCAATGAATATTAAAATAACATTAATGCAATAAACCAAAGCATGCGGACTCTGAAATGCAATCAAGAGAAATGCTGCCCTGCTTCAATGTGCAGAAAACCATATATAAGTTGTATATTTTATACAGTTTTACTATTTAACCACATTATAGGTAAATAAATAAACCTGCATAGTTTCCAGATCCTGAAACTTCTGTTGATGTCCTATGGGGGTAATGCAAGATTCAAACACAGAGGGATGCCTATTCCTACGCAGTACGCATACAATATGTGTCGTTCAATCAAATTCACACAAAAATAAGACATTAATTAATAAATAACACTGTTGGGCATAAATTCTGTTAATGGCCTCATAATAGCATAACTGTCGGTAATCTTAATGCAGTATCGTCCACCACTCACCCCTATTATAAATGCTATACATATACATATATATACATACATATACATTCATATAGATACACATACATATACATTAATATACACATACATATATACATATATATATATACATACATATACATACACATACATACATATACATATATATTAACATACATATACATATATATATATATATACATATATATTACATATACATATATATATATACATATACATATACATACATACATATACATCTATATATATACATACATATATACATGACGCTATATATATATGCATATAAATACATATTGTATTTAGAGATGACTGCATCACATATCTTAGAGTGGTACTCCATTTGCCACTGCTAAGTTAATCCATATGTAGTCTGTGTCACTATCAGACTTATTGCAACAATGCAAGAGGCCTAACCTCTGACACTTTCACACTCAGATTTTAACCAAACACTGTCATTACCCTAAATAATATTCCATTTATATTTTATTTATTTTATTTTGGAGTATGCATGTACATGTATACATACACATACTTTTAAAGGTATATGTATATATGCACATATGCACATACAGTATGTATTATATATAATATACAATATATAAATAATATTGCAATATCAGGTGAAGAATAACTTACCAGTGTTCCTAAATGTAAGGATGACTCTGCCAGATCCTTCACAATGGTAATCCATTTGCAAGTAGCAAGTTGACTGTTGTGTAGTGTGTGCCTTCAGAAATATGTGTGTGCAGTGCACTGTGGCACAGACCCTTATAAACCAAATCCAATCCACTCTCACACCTATTCAAAGGGCATAAGCTCTGACACATTCACACTCAGTGAGCTCAGCTGCCAGTGGGGGTGCAGCCCAGAGAACCATTGGCAACCTGAGGTGTAAAGGCTTTCCTTGGCAGTTTTTGGTTAAAATCTGAGTGTTAAAGTGTCAGAGCTTAGGCCCCTTGCAATATGTCTGAGAGTGAAACAGACTACACATGGGTTAACTTACCAGTGACAAATGGAGGACCACTCTACAATATGATGCAGTCATCTCTAAATACAGTATGTATTCACATATATATATATATATATATATAATTATGTAGTCACATATATGGGTCTCCATATGTATATATGTATACATATATGTATATGTGAATAGATGTATATAGACATATATATATATAGGTGTATATGTAATATTTATATATGTATATACGCATAGGTATATGTATATTTATATGTATACACATATGTATGTGTATATGTATATGTATATTTATATCGATATATATATATTATATATGTATATACATGTATATGAAAATAAAAAAATAATTCCAATAATAATTAAAATAATATGGTAATAATAATGATGGCACCGTGACTCTCGGCCTGATGGTGCAGGGACTCTCGGCCTGCCGGCGCCGGGACTCTCGGCCTGCCGGCACCGGGACTCTCGGCCTGCCGGCGCCGGGACTCTCGGCCTGCCGGCGCCGGGTCTCTCGGCCTGCCGGCGCCGGGACTGTCGGCCTGCCGGCGCCGGGACTCTCGGCCTGCCAGTGCCGGGACTCTCGGCCTTCCAGCACCGGGACTCTCGGCCTGCCGGCGCCGGGACTCTTGGCCTGCTGGCACCAGGACTCTCGGCCTGCCGGCGCCGGGACTCTCAGCCTGCCGGCACCGGGACTCTCGGCCTGCCGGCGCCGGGACTCTCGGGCTGCCGGCGCCAGGACTCTCAGCCTGCTGGCGCCGAGACTCTCGGCCTTTCAGCTCCAGGCCTCCCGGCACCGGTCTTCCCTTAAATAATATGAATAGAAATAAAAAGTGATAACCAACAATAAAATAAATCAAATACAATAATATTTAAGGTAGGTTTTTCTTAATGTTGTACCAGCAAGAGAAGCCATATTTGTGGTGGTAATGCATCAGAAGCATAATCACAGTTAATTATTTATTATGCATATATATATTGGTATGCAAAAAATATATCTAAATGATGTACAACAGTCCCCACAGGAACTCCCCCAGTGGCAAGTGGCAAATCCAATCCAATCTCACACCTATTCAAAGGGCATAAGCTCTGACACATTCACACTCAGTGAGCTCAGCTGCCAGTGGGGGTGCAGCCCAGAGAACCATTGGCAACCTGAGGTGTGAAAGCTTTCCTTGGCAGTTTTTGGTTAAAATCTGAGTGTTAAAGTGTCAGAGCTTAGGCCCCTTGCAATAAGTCTGAGAGTGAAACAGACTACACATGGGTTAACTTACCAGTGACAAATGGAGGACCACTCTACAATATGATGCAGTCATCTCTAAATACAGTATGTATTCACATATATATATATATATATAATTATGTAGTCACATATATAGGTCTCCATATGTGTATATGTATACATATATGTATATGTGAATAGATGTATATAGACATATATATATAGGTGCATATAAATATTTATATATGTATATAGGCATAGGTATATGTATATTTATATGTATACACATATGTATGTGTATATGTATATGTATATTTATATCGATATATATATATTATATATGTATATACATGTATATGAAAATAAAAAAATAATTCCAATAATAATTAAAATAATACGGTAATAATAATGATGGCACCGTGACTCTCGGCCTGATGGTGCAGGGACTCTCGGCCTGCCGGCGCCGGGACTCTCGGCCTGCTGGCACCGGGACTCTCGGCCTGCCGGCGCCGGGACTCTCGGCCTGCCGGCGCCGGAACTCTCGGCCTGCCGGCGCCGGGACTCTCGGCCTGCCGGCGCCGGGACTCTCGGCCTGCCAGCGCCAGGACTCTCGGCCTGCCAGTGCCGGGACTCTCGGCCTTCCAGCACCGGGACTCTCGGCCTGTCGGCGCCGGGACTCTTGGCCTGCCGGCGCCAGGACTCTCGGCCTACCGGCGCCGGGACTCTCAGCCTGCCGGCACCGGGACTCTCGGCCTGCCGGCACCGGAACTCTCGGGCTGCCGGCACCAGGACTCTCAGCCTGCTGGCGCCGAGACTCTCGGCCTTCCAGCTCCAGGCCTCCCTGTACCGGTCTTCCCTTAAATAATATGAATAGAAATAAAAAGTGATAACCAACAATAAAATAAATCAAATACAATAATATTTAAGGTAGGTTTTTCTTAATGTTGTACCAGCAAGAGAAGCCATATTTGTGGTGGTAATGCATCAGATGCATAATCACAGTTAATTATTTATTATGCATATATATATTGGTATGCAAAAAATATATCTAAATGATGTACAACAGTCCCCACAGGAACTCCCCCAGTGGCAAGTAGAAGTATATGAGTGGGCCACAGACCAGCATATACCCCCATGGTTGACTGGAGTTTCCTCTATTGTTTAGGATTTATGGCTATACCAACACAGTACTACCATGGGCAGTTCTGTCCTGTAGACCTGTGTTGTAACTACTGAATTATTTCCTAATATTCACTGTTAATTTACTCGATCCGGTCTCAACTAAATCTCCTATGAATATTCAGGAAATTAGATATAATTGTTTGCTTTCTAGTGATATATTCAAATATGAAAACAACCCAAAACTCAGTGTTCCCCAACCATATTTGTGAACCTGCACATTAATCTTATATGAAATTCGACCTTCGAAATTGAACCGGGGCTCGAAATAGGTACTTTAACCATCGTAGCTCAAACGAGGTAAGCTCTCCAACCTGGTCATGAGTCAGATGTACATTGTAGCGAATAGTTTATTCGCTTTGACTAATACGCCCCTCATTATGCAATGGCAGACCGACAGGAGCTGGTTTGCGAATCGGTTATGCATCACCCAAAGAGGGGGCGTCAACCGACAACATGGTCATTCAAACACTTCTAGATAATTCTCCGGCCTCGGACCAGGGTGGAGCTGCCCCACCGACCATTGACCATGAACTCAATGCAAGGCTGGATCAGGTGATAGCTATCAAGCTACAAGGACAAATCTGCATGGCCCTCTGGCTATGTGTATGCGCCTGGTGTGTTAAGGAACGTGAAGTTGTGGGTTCGATTCCTGATTGAGTAAAGTAAATTGTGATTTACAATTACTTCATGGCAAGTCAACCGCTTAGGATAATGCACTGCATTTATCTTGGTTAGTGAGTCGGATGACGACCCAGTGAGATCCCCAGACACTACTTACATGCAGTTCTCAACACCCCGGAAGGACAGGCATTCTATCTAGTGCTTAATGACCAAATGAAGCACTTCGAGACCGCTATTCTTTCGATGCAGTCAGCAGTCTTACTAGCCATGGTGGCGATTGTTTCCATGACATACCATGTCACTGGAGGGGAGATTACCTGCTTGGTGGATGGCATGAGTGATGGACCTGCTTTCCTGGCAGCTGCAAGTAGTTTGCCAACTTTAAATTTTATGGAAACGTTTACACATACGTAACTACAGACGCAGGTAAGGGGCTGACATGCTCCACGAAGGTAAAAAACAAAGCAGGTAAAGAGTTTACACTTTGTCTACAACCCAACACTAGTAAGGGTAAGACTTGGGATGGTAAGTGGTAAGTGTATGGGGGTCAGCTACAATACTACCTCAAGCAAGTGGTTCTAACCTCTAAGGACCAAAACCGCTACATCAGGGCCCTCAGCACCAGCCTCACGGAGGCGAGCAGAGGTTACACAGAGGAGGCAACAAGTAGAGGCAGCTACAGACCCTCCTAATCCACAAGATTTGGTAATACTTAATCTTTCTCGCTTTAGCGGTTATGGCGGTATTACTGGCAGAAGCGACGCTCAGTTATGGTAATCTGTACCTACATTTACTAACGTTGATTCATAATTCTGGGATAGAATACACAAGGTTTAATTTTCAAAATAATTTTCAAATTATAAAATGGCTATATGAACAATGTTAAGAAGTTTGTTGCTACCTGCTCATTACCCATTAACAGGAATTACAATTACACCATCAACTTTGAACTATTTAATTTCAAACTTTTGCTTGAAGTCAAGGTTGCCAATAGTTAATTATAATAAGTGAATAAAAATAATAATTACTGTTGCCATTATATATGTAATTAGTATAAATAATAATGGATGTTTTGAGTACAGTGGTTACAGGTAAAAAAGGACATCCCTGTTTTCCTTCTTTTTTTTCTAAAAAAAAAACAACTGCCATCAGGTGTTGGAACTAATATATATGATTACAGTAATTTGGTTAATTACGCAGCAACAATAGCAGAGGATTATGACTATTACAGAATTAAAGTTGAGCTGTTTACAAGGTCCATCAATCTTGGCAGGCTGATAACAATTATGAGATATAATCCAGGCGGATGACAAACAGATTACGATGACACGATTGCTCAGGGAACCAGCAGTCCTCCAAGAGAGTGAGGCTAGGTGCAAAACACCAGGACACGGCAAACTAAATGACGGGTCGCCTCTCTTGGGGGCATCCCTTTGATCAGGAGGTATCTGTCATCCTTGGGCATCAACAATCTTACTCTACGGAGGGTCACTGGAACCTGGAGACCAGCCACTTTAAAACTATGCAAATTACATTAATAATTAATGGAGATTTTTCTGCACACTTACAAAACTTGACTGTTTACACCCTCGATTGCATAAATGTTTAGATCCCTACATTTGTTAGAAGATGAAGGTTCCTGTTCAGGCATTTTAATACAGCCCATTCGGCCCTGTCGCTAGTACTTCACAGAATTGATGGCCAAACCATAGGAAACCACTATAGGATACACTGGTTTCTCAAATCGGTATTTGAGATAAATCCCTCTAAGCCAAAAATATTTGAAATTTGGGACATTCCTTTAGTATATAAACTTTAAGTCTTGGCCTGACAATAAGCATTTAAATGTCAGAGCTCTATGGGTTACGGTGGCTCTGTTGATCTTCTTAATTACGGGTCACAGAGGCCAATCTGCATTAGCTTTGAGCATTGATAGACTAGGGTGGTCAAGAGATGAGGCATTTTAGACCTCAAAAACATTTGAAATCAAACAAGACTGGAGACCCATTGTCCTGAGTGACATTAACTGCTTTACCTGAAGATAGGAAGCTGTGTGTAGTTAGAGATATTAAATATTACATTGTTTGTACTGAGAAATTAGGGAAAGCAAACAATTATTGCTTACCTTTATTAGGCCTCATGGACCTATTCTAGAGACACACTAATGAGATGGACACTCAGAGTGCTAAATTAGCAGGAATAGACACTTCCGGTTTTGGGCCCACTCCATGAGAGGGGCAGTTTCTTCCAACACAAGGAACCTAGGTGTTCCGATTAACACTGTTCTTACGAATGCAGGTTGGAAGATTTCCATTGCTTTTGCTAGACTTTATAACAAAAGAGTGGACAAGATCAATATGGCTACAACCTTGCTTAGGCATTAAGATTTGTTGGATAAATAAATAAATTGGCTCAAGTTAGTAATCGAAATCATTTCTACATAAACCCTCTCACTGTGCTATAATTAGCCAGGAGTATGAGAACGAGGTGAAATAGATTAATTATGTGAGTACTTAGTAGTACAGTTGACACATAATTGGTGTTTCACTGAGTTCGAGGATTCGACTATTTGTAGGACAGTCCCACCCAACCCAACCCAGGGAATGGTGGACAGAGAGTGCTCTTACTGGACTTGAAGATTACTATTGCGCTACATATTAATCTTTCGCCAATTTTGGATGAGGCATAATTTCAAGTAAGGTTAGGTAAAGGGTGCTTGCTGGACTCGGGGTACGCCTACCTCTCACTGTCCTACAAATAGGCGAGTCCTCAAACTCGGTGAAACTATGTGTCAACTGTACTACGTAAGTACTAGCATAATTAATCTATATACACCCACTTGTGGAGGGGTTTTATGTTTGAGCAGTAGGTTGTTAATAATGCTGGTGGTTGCTATAGACCTATTTCATATGACGTCAGCATAGATATCTAGGTCAGTGTGCATGCCTTTTGGCTGCAGGACGACACACTGTCACACTGCAAACTCAAAGGCTATGAGCAATCTTCATACAGAAAAAGTATCTCTAAAACCACAACATCTAGAAACAAACCGCCCGGTAGACATATAGAAAACATATTCAACGAATAGATTATATTAATTGTATATGGTTAGGGTTGTGCATTTCTATTAATTTTGAATAAAATAGACGTTTTGCACTGCACATCCCGGCAAACTCAATGCATTGTCAATGGTCGTGAGCAATCTTCATACAGAAAAAGTGAAATATCTCTAAAACCACACCATCTAGAAACAAACCGCCTGGTACACATATAGAAAACATATTCAACGAATAGATTATGTTAAATTTATATGGCTAGGGTTGTGCATTTCTATTAATTTTGAATAAAATAGACGTTTTGCACTGCGTGTACCGGCAAACTCAATGCATTGTCAATGGTTGTGAGAAATCTTCATACAGGAAAAGTGAAATATCTCTAATACCACACCATCTAGAAACAAACCACATGGTACACATATAGAAAACATATTCACCGAATAGATTGTATTAAATTGATATGGTTGGGGTTCTGCATTTCTATTAATTTGAATAAAATAAACGTTTTGCACTGCTCGCACCGGCAAACTCAATTGCAGGGTGCCTTCGTTCTGCAGCCAAGCTGCGCGCGCATACACAATGTTTATAAACATTGGACCTCCCCCTGAATGTATTAGGTGTCAGTCCCTGCTGACACTCAAACACATTTTACTAAGTTGCGTTGATTTGTTGGCCCTGTGCCGACAGTTCTACACTGCAGACAGTATGCATGACCTTTTTACTAAGGTAAAACAGGAAAACATTTTAGCCTTTTTGAGGGCAGCTGGACTGTACCACCTCATATAGTTTACTAAATAGATTCTATCAATTATTAATAAAACTTGTCTTTTTCTATGGGAATTTGTTTCCCTTGACCACAGATATATGATTGTGAGCTTTCTAATTTAATGAGTGTCTATTGGCACATAATTGATTGTCTGCTTTTACAAAAAACAAACATTTCTCGCCGTGAATATGGCCTATGCTGCCGACACGGCATAAAGCAACCACCAATCAATCAATCAATCATAAACATTGAAAGGGGTCTATTGGATATAAGAATTCTCATCTGAGACTGATTATCTGGATACGAGAGCTTCACTGTAGTCTTAACCTTCTTACAGGCAGCGGCGGGCCGCATTATAAGGAGGGGGAGGAGACCCCGGGGGTATAGGGGGGGGGGGGAGGCAACGGTCAAACTGTCGGCGGTGATGAGGTGGAGGGAGGGGCTCTTCCCTCTGCCGCGAATCAAGCGCAATGCAAGCATTACGACAAATTCCGGTTGTTATAATCATACATAGCCTCAAGTGTGCCAATGGCTCCGAAGTTCGTGGGGGGCTGGGGGGGGGGGGCATTGTCTACTGCTCTTATTTGCTAAAAGCGTAATTATTCTTATGCCTAAAAACCTTTTGTGAGTTAATTTTTACAGCCTCAGCTAATCACACGGAGAAGTCGTGGGCACAGTTATCCATTCGAGTGGTTTCTTTGGCAATAATCCATCATACATTTACGCTTACATGGAATAAATGACAAATGAAATTTGAGTCCGATAATCTAAGGTGCCGATGGATATTGTCGTCTAGAACGAGCACAAGTCTCATGGCGTAAGACCTTCATGGAATAATATGCTGTGAATATGTGGCATTCTCTGTGGTGGAGTGGTTAGAGTGTCAGACTTTTTTCTAGGTCAGACTCCTAATCTGAGGGTCGGCGGTTTGATTCCCCGTGCCCCCAGCTCTGCAAATTTGGATTTCCACCGCTGTGTATAACTTACAGCGTCATCAAAGACCGGTTGCTCTCATACCATGTCTATGTGGTGTGGGAGGTTAAAAATCGCTTGGGTCGGTAAAAGTGTAGGCTCAGGCTTTCTATCGACCAGCAGTGGAATGAGGAAGACCAGTCGTCTATGACTGAAATTTCCCCTGCTTAAACAACTAATGGACCAACAACAAAAAAACAACAAAAATGTTTTTGTAAAACTAGACTGTGAGTCTTTTGGTTAAGAACAGTATCATAACTTCCATGCTGATAGTGATGTTATTACAGCTAGGTCCACAATCTGCCCTGGAAATGTTAATTAGGTTGCTTTATATATGGGAGGTGATATAGCGCCATATGTATTAAATTCCATTGCCAGTGCCTGCTCCATCAGGGAAGGGCCTATAGCTGTCCCAGCACTTCCCTGATTAGAACCATAGCTCATTGATTTCTGATCTGCCTTGACACTGCCAATCAACGACCAGCTACACTGGTCCCTTTGTGGAAACACCGCAGTAGGCAAGAGAACCACAGCTGTCACTTCGCCTGTGCAGTTTTATCATTAGTTATTGAATGATTGGTTGTTGGAATGTTACGTCCTGGCATCATCTAAAGTCATATCAGGACAGGTACCTACTTTTAACAGTGCACACTCATGGTGATTTTAAAGTGCTGCCACACTTGGAAATCAAGCTGCCGGCACCATGACCCGATATCCCATTCAGTCAAATTATTCTGACACTGAGCTAACCAGTCGATGCCCTATCCTATTAATGCCGAGTGCCAGGCTAGAAAGTGACAAGTATCAATTTTATAAGTCATGTGATATGACTGTTTATATTTTCGTTGGCTGGTGGTTTGCTTGGCTACCTTGACCAGACCAGATGACCGAATCGAGAAGAACACTCACTGGCTTCTCTTGCAGGAGGTCGATGGTTCGAACCCTGCTCGAGTCAAATCAATTGCTTAAAATTGACACTTGTCGCTTTCGAGCCAGGTGTTTGGCTTTATTAGGATAGGGCAAGGAATGGTTGGCTCAGTGTCAGGATAATGTGACTGAGTGGGATATCACATCACGGTGCTAGCAGCCTGGTCTCCCAGTGGAGCAGCACTATAAAGTCACCATGAGTGGGCACTGTCACAAGTCAGTACCCATCCTGATATGACCTTAGATGTTCCCAGGACGTAAAACTCCAACAACCAACCCATCTACCTCCTCCGCTGTGCATTGCACCGAACAAAGGTCCCTGTCGACTGCTTTAAACCACATAAGCCCGCCACAACACACACACCCTACACACCCTACACACCTCCACACACACACGCACACACTTAGTCTGTAGTAGATTGGTCACTCGATTAGTGTCGAGGATAATTATTGCGTCCTCAAGGCCGCACTGCTCAGCGCTGATTGGCTAAGGTGATTAGAGTCACGTGGTTAGTGGTGGTTCAGGCAGTGAGTGGGTGAGGGCAATGTGTGTGTGTGGGGGGGGTAGGAGGATGAGGAGGATGAGAAGCTTAATGCCTAGTACACACCTCCCGTATAGGATTCGCGCACTAAAACTCGCGACTCGACCCGACCCGCTTAAAACTGAAAACGGGCCGATTCGTTTTTCGAATCGCGAATCGCAATCGTAAACGGCCGCTTTTAGCACTAAAAACTGAGTTTTATGCGCGAATCGCAATCGCTAGGTGTGCGCGGGGAGCGCACACCAAGCGATTTTTATGGGCGAAACGGGCAGTTTTCGATCGTATACGGGAGGTGTGCGCACACAAACGGTAGGTGTGTACCGGGCATTAAGCAGGAGTATGCTTAACCAGCACCGACTGGGTACTCACCACTTGCGTTCCACGGTGGGAAGTTGTCACATTGTGTAAGCCGGCTTAGCGAGTGGTGATTGGCGGCAAGAGTTCACGAATGTATTGCTCTTAAAGGTAACATTCCATAGGAATGATATGCGAAAAGGATGCACTGCATTTGTCCTAAATGGCGAACGACATTGGACGCAGTCACCATACCATTAAGCACGCAGGCTTCCAGGGCAGAAGGTTGAGAGTTTGAATCCGGGCCAAGTCAAAGCAATGACCTACAAAATTGATACTTATCGCTACCTACCCTGGCGATTGGCATTAATAGGATAGGACAAGGACTCGGTAGCTCAGCGTCAGGATAATGTGAATAAGTGGCAAATCCGATCATGGTGCCAGTGGCCTAGTCGTCCAGTGGGAGAGTAGTATAAAGTCAGCATGAGCGCGCACTGTCACAAGTCGGTAGCCATCCTGATATGACGCCAGATGTTAACATGAGGTAAATCCCTCACCTTCACCTCCACCTCCACCCACACCCCCCAAGCTTACTCCACCTTGACCCAATCGTCACCCCCGCCTTCACCTTTACTCCCACCTCCAACCCTACCCTCGTCGTACCGTCACAACCACCCTCACAACCACCCTTATCCATCACCCACCCTCACCACACCCTCACGTCACCTTCACCGAACCCTCACAACCACCAAATCTACAAGCCATGTTCTTTTTAACCCCACTCTCACAACCAACTTCACCCCCCCACCCTCACAAACACCCTCACAACAACCTGCACTCCCACCCTCCCTCACCCCACCCTCACAACCACCCTCACAACCAGCCTCACAACCAGCCTCACAACCACCCTCACAACCACCCTCACAACCACCCTCACAACCACCCTCACAAACACCCTCACAACAACCTGCACCCCCACCCTCCCTCACCCCACCCTCACAACCAGCCTCACAACCACCCTCACACCACCCTCACACCACCTACCACCCTCACAACCACCCTCACAACCACCCTCACAACCACCCTCACACACCCACCCTCACAACCACCCTCACAACCACCCTCACAACCACCCTCACACCACCCTCACAACCACCCTCACAACCACCCTCACAACCACCTCTCACAACAACCTGCACCCCCACCCTCCCTCAGCCAACCCTCACCAACCACCCTCACCAACCACCCTCACAACCACCCTCACAGCCACCCTCACAACACCCACCCTCACAACCACCCTCACAACCACCCTCACAACCACCCTCACAACCACCCTCACCACCACCCTCACAACCACACTCACAACCACCCTCACAACTACCCTCACAACAACAACCTGCACCCCCACCCTCCCTCACCCCACCCTCACAACCAACCCTCAAACAACCACCCTCACCCGCCCACCCTACGAGAACCACCCTACAACCACCCTCACAACCACCCTCACACACCTCACCCTCACGTCCCACCACCCTCACAACCACCCTCACAACCACCCCCACAACCACCCTCACAACAACCTGCACCCACACCCTCCCTCACCCCACCCTCACAACCACCCTCACAACCACCCTCACAACCACCCTCACAACCACCCTCACAGCCACCCTCACAACCACCCTCACAACCACCCTCAAAACCACCCTCATAACCACCCTCACAACCACCCTCACAAACACCCTCACAACCACCCTCATAACCACCCTCACAACCACCCTCACAACCACTCCGCACAACCACCCTCACCATCCACCCTCATAACCACCCTCACAACAACCTGCACCCCACCCTCCCCTCACCCCACCCTCACAACCACCCTCACAACCACCCTCACAACCACCCTCATAACCACCCTCATAACCACCCTCATAACCACCCTCACAGCCACCCTCACAACAACCCTCACAACCACCCTCATAACCACCCTCACAGCAACCTGCACCCCACCCTCCCTCACCCCACCCTCACAACCACCCTCACAACCACCCTCATAACCACCCTCATAACCACCCTCATAACCACCCTCACAACCACCCTCACAACCACCCTCACAACCACTCTCACAGCCACAGACACCCCACTCTCACCCACTCTCACCCCACCCTCCCCGACCCCCACCGCCACCCTCAAAACCACCTTCACACCCACCCTCCCCCACCCTCACAACCACCCTCAGCGGGTCCCACATATATTGCAGAGGTCACGACGTACATAGATGGCCATTTATTAGTAAGACCTTAGATGTTGCCAGGACATAAGCCTCCAACAGCCAACCAACCATTAATCATCTCTTCCCGTCTTTGGAATTTACCTTTTTTCTTAAGACCAGCTATTTGAGTCTAGATTCACACAGGCAGCCAATTGAAATGATAATTGCTTCCTATGCTAGAACTGAGTTAGTTGTGGAGTAAGTCCTAGTTTAGCCGGCATAGACATGCGCTGGTCGTCCAGAACCAGCGCAGACTGATATCGACTCCTGCCGGGACAGGCACCCTGGAAGTCGGGAAGGGAAGTAGGGGGTCCGCAATCAGTGACGGGCAGTACAAGTCCGTGGTGCAATATGCGGGGTCTTCAGACGTTCTTACTCCATATTAGACTAGTCATTCACCACTACATGATAGCCCAGTGGGTAAAGCGCCAAATTCCCGTCCCAGAGTTAGAATGGGTTAGAATCAAACTAACTTGGCTGGTGCTCGGCATCAACCTGGATAGTGCTATGACTAGTTGGTTTTTGTGTCATAATATGATGACTGAGTGGGATATCGGATGATGATCTTGGTTGTGCGATATCCCAGTCGGGCAGCTCTGGTAATCAAAGCGCAATTGTACAATTGGTGCCCGTCCTGATATGAAATGAGATGTTGCTAAGATATTAAACCCCACTAAACCAATTCAAATCCATCCAGTATCAGGAATCACAGTTTTATATTCTCGAAATAGGAGACCATACAAGTGTCCATTGGCAGATATATGTCTTTGTGTGTGTACATGTATATTTTTGAGTTGCTGCCATATTTTCAGATAAATATATGCTTAATCATTAAAACCTACTTTCCCTTAGATCCGAATAACTTGTAGAATAAATGTTTGACCTCGGATATATTTTAAGTACAAACACATCCCTTCTAGGCTGTAACGGACGCTTAATATATGCGCACCTATCTAAGTTGGATATGTAGGATGAAATCTAGGGAGGGGGGGGGGATCCATTTTGAAAATGTTATGCTTTCATTGAACTGTGCAGCTTTAGATGGAATTTTATGAGTTCTGTTTGGCTGGCATAATTTGGAGAAAAAAAGGTTGGATGTTGTGGTTTGTGTGAGGGCGTTATTCAGATCACTATTGGAACAATACTCTTCCTGAAGGAGCTCAACCACTTTCAGGCGATATACTTTGTAGCAGTATATCCTCCGTGTTGCTTTATAGTGCTGCTCTTCATTCAGGGGTCTTTATTGCGCTGATCCACTCAAAATAGTATGCTGCTGGCACAGGGATATAATATCATACTCAGTCGCGTTATTCCTTCACCATTAGCTCTTATTGCACATGAGTGTAACCTGGGGTTCTCTCACTTGATTGTAGCTTGATAAATATAGTTCATTCTTATGGTTATTGTTCTTCCCGATAGGTGTGTCCTGTAACCTAATCTGCAACGACGTCATGTTAAGTATGAATTACCCAATCCACAAAACATCATGGAATTAAAAATGTCTCTATATATTTTAAAACAAAATCTGTAGTAATTTATTTTGGATTATTCTCACTTTTTGTTTGTTTGTACATTAGTTGTTTAAGCAGGGGAAATTTCAGTCGCAGATGACTGTTCGTCATCATTCCACTGCTCCTTGCCCTATCCTAGTAATGCCGAGAGTCCGGCTAGGAAGCGACAAGTATCAATTTTTAAGTCATTGGTTTGACTCGACCAGGATTCGAACCCCCGAACCCACGATCTACCAACACTGGAGACGGACGCTCTAACTCATTCGGCCATCCTGTCTGGTTTATAATCCATATTTTCCTTTTGAGCAAACCAGGGGACTGCTGAACTTGTGGATATGAAGGAGTATTACTATTAGGATGTAAGAGAAGATATCAGTAAAAATACTGGGCTGTAATGGTGCTAGTATGGTCAAAGACAATGTATGACAAGACACGACACTCAGCGCTTTCCCGTGAAATACAGCAAACAAGGTAATTGGACAGGTCCCCTAGCCCAGCCTGACTGCTGTAGCATTGAAACAAGGGAGCAGGTTCCCTAGCCCATCCTGACTGCTGTACTGTCAAAGACAATGTATGACAATTATAGTGTATTATCACCAAATATTAATAACGAAAACAATAGTATTGAGGATTTGTGTGTGACGTAGGCATCACACTACTCCTGCATCATGGTTGGATAGAAGCAGTTCATTTTCCTATCAAGTGTATGTAAATCAAATAAAAAGCACAAATCTATTCACTGCTATGATCTAATTATGTTATTTAGAACCATAAAAAAACAATCAAGGGTTGAAATAATGTTATTTATGAGAATAGCTTATTCAAAAAGTGAAATTTGATCAAATTAAACCCCAAATCCAAATGATATTAACACCGCCACCACATCGACAGTGGAATGCTATACTTTCTATCCAACCATAATGGCCAACGAGGCACTGGTCACGTGGTGTTAATCATTTGATGCTAATCCTCAATAGTGTAGTAAAGTTCAGACATACATAAAACACCTTGATCTGTGCCATGCATGAATCAAATTTGTGATTATGTCTGAGAAAGAAAACTACTACTACTACACCTGATCACAGACAATGCACCTTGTTTGCCATGGGATGGCACCACTGGGTGATTATTTAAGAAATTCCTATATGAAAGCACTGAGTTGCGTGTCTTGTCGTACATTGTCTTTGGTGTGGTTAGTAATCAACAGTGGACTTCCACGTTGCTCGCAGTAGAGGACCTCATTTGGTCTCTGGTGCAATAAAGAACGGAGTAGTGGAGCTGAGGACAACAGAATCAAATCCAATACCACGCCATTGCAGGGTACTAAAAGAAAAGAGATTGGGGTGAGTGTCAGCTGGGGGCGTTGGGAGGTTGTCGCCGTGTATATGAGGAGATGTTTACCTGGAGCGGAGCAAGCCAATGGAGACATACAATAACCGTAACAGGAACCGAAATGTACCCCACCATTCACAGATTGACAAATTTCCTAAATTTGATTGCGCAGATAAATATATTGAATTATTTATGCGCTCATGGTGAGCCAGATTCATTATTTATACAGCGGTTCTAATTTTAAACTTTTTTTGTGAGTAAAATAGTTTATTCATCAGAATATACATTTTTTTCAGTGCTGGAGAACTGGGCATCCGGCCGTCTACATTACATTGTAAATAGGTAGATAAGTGGGTCCTTAGATAGGGCATATTAGTAGATTGTGACGGGGGTTAGTGTGTTAGTGGGTTAGCCATAATAAGTTCAGTATTGTGGGCTGAGATGGTGGGTCGCTGCAAAAACTGTGCTGCTATTATTAATAAGGATTGTTGAAGCCCCAGTCACACCTCACCGGATTGAGGAACCGGATAGAAAATGGAACTGTCCAGTGAAATACGGCAATGTACGGTTTATATATGGCTGGCATCCGGCGTGTCCGTTATCTGTCCGGTGGTGTCCAGCGGTGTCCGGCGGTGTCCGGTACAAGTTTTGAACATGCACAAAACTTGTACCGGACACCACCGGACTGAAGTGTATGGTTGATGTCCGTTTTAAGTCCGTTTTGTCCGTTTTGTTCGTTACTCATCCGTTAGGTGTCGGTTTGTATCCTGAAGAGTCTGTTGACGGTGCTGCGGAAATTCGGTCTGTCGGTTTTTGGCACATCCGTGAACAGTCTGGTAGGTGTCTGGTAGGTGTCCGGTTAGTGTCCGGTTGGTGTCCGTTTGGTGTCCGGTCCGTCCGTTTGACACTCGTTTGCCATCCGGTTCTCATGTGGTTCTCGTCCGTTGGCTATTCGTTAATGTACGTTTCTTGTCCGTTTAGCATCCATTTTGTCGGGCAGCCGTTGCAACAGTTTGACACCGGACTAGACAATTTATTGTCCGGTGGTGTCCGGTACTCAGTAGGGTAAGGTCTGATTGGGCCTTAACCCATCCACAAAGCACCTGACACAACTTCACCGGATATTGCCAACATCATACATATTTTTTTTACATTTTCAAGAATAGCATAGGAGGACTAAGCTGGAATAAATGTTTGAACCAGGCATCAGTATCTAAGTTGGATATGTTGATTGGTTGTTGGTGTTTTACATCCTGGCAACATGTAATGTCATATGAGGACGGATACCGAATTTCAACAGTGCGGACTCATAGCGACTTCATTGTGCTGCCCATCTGGTAGATCAGGACTCCAGCACCATAATCTAATATCCCATTCAGTCGCATTATCCTGACAGTATCAATTTTGAAGTCATTGGTTTGACTCTACCAGGGTTTGCACAACCGTGGGTTCGAATCCCACGATCTACCAAAACGGGAGACTGACGCTCAACTCATTCGGCCATCCTGTTGGATATGGTTGGTTGGTTGTTGGAGTCTTACGTCCTGGCAACATCTAAGATCATGTTGTATATGCACGACTGAGTTTAGGTATTTATATTGTCTTAGACAATTTGATGATTTTATCGAATTATGCAGACCTGTGTAATGCCAAGTACACACCTACCGTTTACGATTCGCGCACTAAAACTCGCGACTCGACCCAACCCGCTTAAAACTGAAAACGGGCCGATTCATTTTTCCAATCGTGAATGGCAATCGTAATCGGCCCGTTTTAGCCCTAAAACTTAGTTTTTAGTCGGGAATCGCAATTGCTAGGTGTACGCGGGGAGCGCACACCAGCGATTTTTGTGTGCGAAACGGGCAGTTTTAGATCGTATATGGTAGGTGGGTGCGCACAAACGGTAGGTGTGTACCTGGCATAAGAAATACTGCATCTAGTTAGTGCGTTGAGCAGCGACCTCTTGGGGGAAAATAAGCTGAAGTAGACATCCTGGTACAGACTTAGAAGTAGTGGATAAGTAATGACCTACGAGTGCAGCCAAAGCAAGCTGACTTCGCCAAGCGTTGGGCGACCTCTGACCTTTGAGCCAATTACTTGGCTGTAATAACCTAGTTACCGCCGCTTCTTCACCGCTTCACCGGAAGCACGTGATTGAGGCTACTTCAATTCCTGCAATTTAATGTAATTCTTCAGGGAGTGACTATTTCCTGTCACAGCTTGGAGGCCTGTTCCGTTCACAGTCGTCTGGGAGTCTCTCTTTTTATTTTGGTGCTGAACATTTGCAGCGGAATAATACTACCATAGATTATTTCCTCCACCAACCCGCACTCTGGTGGCAGTGGTATAAATTGTGTTCAGAACTCATGTATTCGAAAGTAGCCAACAAAACATAGAGCCAGCACAACACCACAAGATAATGGAATTTAGAAAAAAACTAACTATTCTTGCTATTTTTATATTTGTATAATTGAATAACGCAAGGCAGTAATCATATATAGTGGCATTTATTCTTTCTATTTTAGCTTGTTACAGTTAGGTTTGTGATGGAATTTTGTTTAGAGTTTGAGGACTTCAGGCACTTAACCCTATCGATCTATGTTATTAGTTGGGTGGGAGGGACGGCAAATCTGCGCTAAGGAAGCATGTCCGATCGGTTGAAAGTTCTGGTCGAAGTGTCTAGATTCGCTAACTGCGTCATAGCCATTGCCGGGAATTTACAGTAGGTGGTGCATCGATCGACGGCATTGTTAGTTCAAAAGGACAATGTAGATGGCGCGAGTAGTCGTCTTAAAATCTACTGCGGATATACAGTCTCGCTCTCAATTACCCATGTTGCGCACATCATGGATAATGAGTGATAATGGGTAGGACCCAGCAGGCTTTCTATGTAAGCATTTGAAACAAGTTCTTGATGACAAAATTGACGCTCACTGCACTTAGGTGTAAATGATTCCATAAGTAGGTTAATCTTGCTTTCGAGATAGATATGTCTGAAAGCTTCATGAAAGCTGCCTGCAAAAGTGTTGAAGTGCTGCTGGCTTTTGCAAGTTTCTAGCGGCACTCTCTCAGGGAGCAAATAAAGGTTTCAGACCGGCAAGAACATGTCCAGACAGGCGCAAAACTATTTGTCCCTGCAGTGGCTGATCGGGAGATGTTGGGAGTTCCAATCGCCCTTAATGCTGCCACAGTGACATGGTTTTCTGTTTAGGGTTTGCTCCCTTAGTCTTTGGTTCTGTCAAGAACCTGTACCCCAAGGCTGTGGTTTACAACTCTGCAGGGCAGGGGCGTCAATCTCCCTGAGGCATTGCAATACCTGCAATACCTGCATACCTAGATATGTCTTCAGATGATATATATGTTTATATTTATTATCAAAAAGATAGGACAACATCAAACATTGATCATGTTTTTGTTATGTCTACAATTCAGAACATAGGTTTTGAAGTGCTACCTATATATATATATCTAATCAAGAAGGTAGGATGAAATCACAAATTGATGCTAATTCTCTACAATCCATAATTCATGTTTTGAGCTGCTACCTATGTTTATATTTCTGAATAAGAAGTCAGGCATAAAAGATCACACATTCTTGATCGCTTTCTTATTTTATTCATATAGTTAAACAATTAAGTACTCATACACCTGAGGGCCCAGTAATCATTGCACCAAGAAAACTAACTCAATCTGATATAAATATGCTACTGGGTTAACTAGAACTGACCGGCAACCTGAGTTTCAGCTGAGTGCGCATGCCCTGGAGAGGCATATCCGGAATAAACCATCTACTGTGGAGCGCAATCTGAGGCATATCCCGAATGAACAGATGTCGAGGCGTTGGTTGGTTCTTGGAGGTTTACGTCCTGGCAACATGTACGGTAATATCAGGACGGGTACTGACTTATGACAGTGCACACTCATGGCGATTTTATAGTGCTGCCGCACTGGGAGACCAGGCCAGCAGCACCATGACCTGATATCCCACTCAGTCACTTTATCCTAACACTTAGCCAAACAGTCCTTATCCTATCCTAATAATACTGAGCGCCTGGCTAGGAATCAACAACTCTCAATTTTATTAAGTCATTGGTTTGACTAGACCGGGAACCGAACTTCCGACCTCCCGCACGTGAGTCCTGCCTCTACCAATTCGGCCACCGCTCCCGGTATAAACAGATGTCGATTTGTTGGTAAATATGCGCAGGAACTACGTGTGAACTTGTGGTACAAGGAGTACGCTGGTGAACTCTGCATGGTATTACTAGTGCGTGTACACACATAGTAGTGGAACCAGTAAGTCGATTGGCGTGTGCTGCAAATGGCTCTATGTATGTAGGGTTTTCAGGATCTACACTGGTAGATCTGATTTTGCCGACATATGTCATTAAGGGAGCATTTAAAAGTGCTTTGGAGTTAAGTTGTTGAATCAACCTTAATGGCATTTACCATCTGATGCATGTAATAATTAAATGGAACGAAATGAACAAAATTGGATAGAGTGAGTGATTGGGGTTTGATGTTCTACGAACGTCTGAGGGCATATCGTGATGGGTGCCGATTTGTGGGATATTGCTTATTTGTAATAATAGGCTGCTAAGTGACTTTGTAGTGCTGCAGTATTGAGGTTCAGTGCTATTGGCACCATGGCGAAATGCTCCTCTCAGGAGCAATGTTCTCGCACTGGTTTAATTAGTCTTTACCTGGTTGTTGTCATGTCCAGTAATCCCTTGGAAACACATTTTAAAACCAAACAAAAACACTTACCTTGCGTAAACAATGAGGCCAGTGCTGAATGAGGTAGAGACAAGTTTTGGGTTACTTGTGTGAATTTTAGATGGCCAGGCATCAGATTCAACACAACCCATACCGGAAGTGACTATTTCATCTGAGGAAATGCCAGAAATCTCCCCCCCCCCCCACACCGCCCCCAAAAAGGGATTATGTACCTTTAATGGCTGGGGTCATCTGTGTGTACAGTTACGTATGTAAATGCGAAAATCGATTTTAGGACTTCGAGGTCAAAATCTCCGCCATCGAGGTGATGATCAGTTGGCGGCTGCTCAGCTGGTCAATGAATGATCGAGGAGACTAGCGGTAAGGCTGTCCGCTCAGCATGGCGCCGCAAAGCCAGACCATAAGCATATTCAGCGCTATACGGAGCGACCCAACCAGCCACGGTTGAACTCGTTTGAGCCCGTTTGAACTTGCCCATAAGGGGTGTCTAGAGTGGGGTCTGTGTGTAGGGTATAAGGAATGCGGGTGACTGGGCTCCCACAGCCAGCCAATCAGACACCGTCTACAGCCTGGGTGGTGACGCCCTAATAGAGGGTAGCTGTCACTCAACCCCCAGCTGCAGGTGGTGTCCATAATGTGTGCAGGATGGCTGGGTGTGCTTGCCCATAGGCCCCGTGGTAACAGGTTGTTGCACATAGTTACAATAAACATATATTAAAAGTCCCCTTCCCCTCCACTTGCATTTTTTCTGGTACATGAAGGGAACATTTCACTAATCATTAACCATCTCTTAAATATGAACTCGGTCGCTATGGGTTATCACATTTTCCACATAGGTGCTTATGTCACACAGTGAGTGGGGCACCTATTGCTTCTCTGTTACATAATCCTGGTCCCCACTCCGTCACCCGAGAATAGTGATGCTCTTATTTAAATCCGAACCGACAATCCGTATATTTTTACAAAATGGTGGGTTGGTGGTGGAAACTATTCTAGCCCGTCCTGAAATGACCTTCGATGTTGCCAGGATATACAATTCCACCAACCAACCAATACAACCTATTCTGAAAAATAATCAACAACAATGCAAAAATGATTCCCATTTTATATTTTAAATGGTTTCTTTTGGTCAATTCTAAGCAGTTACCGAGGGGAAACTGATGGAAATATTGATAGAGCAGCCTGGAACTGAAAAGGACTCCCTTACACACGCCCGCGCATGCGCACACATACTTCCGCTGGTGCCAGACGGACTGCCCGGCGAATCGGAGTTAACCTGCATATGTAATGATACAGGTAATGTACATTGATTCCCGTCGCGCTCAATTTACACCCTGTTCAGATATACTAACCCCCACCCATCCCAACCCATCCACCCACCCCGCCCTACCCTACCCCTCCCCACCCCAGTATGCATTCGTGGAAGTCACTCAGTCGTGCCCCCTATCGGGCCCCCACGGCTTCTTCAAGATGGAGGCTCCTGCCTGCAATCACTGCTCAAAACCACGACAGAGGATAGTGGTGATGACATTCCATCCCTATGTAAAGTCCTCAGCTGGAATCTGTGGTTTGTGTAGGCAGGCTATAATGAAATCAATACAGGCAAGAAGAGAAAGGAAGAGTATAAAGAATGAAAGTAGAGAGAGACAATGCCCTCAGGTTTATTATTATATAGTGGTACATGGATCTGGTATGGCATACCACCTGACTGTGTTCTCCAATGAGAATCAAGCATTTACAGTTCCACCAATGAACATCAAGCATTCCTGTGCCACCATGGCTACCGTGATCTACCCAACACCACCATGCGGTGTGGCTGCTTGGCCACCACCTGCCTGAGCTGAGTGTGTGGTGATCCATGACTAACAGAGGGGGTAGGGGGTAGTGAGTAGAGCTCCAAATGCCCCTTACACACTATCTCTAGTGCCTCTTTCACACTATCTACCTAATACACAATGACTATTGACCATGAGTAAAGTATCAGCAGCAACTACATAAATACATTCAGGCACCTGGCACTATGTACTATTTACCATTATAGACCATTTGCATTCCCCCACCAATGCGTTTTATCAGAATATTTTACACCTAGCTTTGTATTAAGAATATTATATATATAATGATATATATTACGTACAGTAAAGCTATTTTCTTTAAAGCAATTTATCTCAATACATACAAATTCAACAGCTTATGCCACAGGAGGGCCGATAGGTAATATGTGCAAATGGGTTAATTGCAACAAACACAATTCACCCTTCATTACTGAAAGCTCTTTGTAATCCAGCAGCCTAATGGCGCTTTCTTTTCCTGTTGTCTTTCTTTGGTGGTTTTTAATTGTTATTGTATGCAACTGAACCGTCACTGCCGTTATAATTAATGCGCATGCTCCGAGGTATCTCCTTAATTGGGGCTGGGCTTCCCCACACTTCGCACTAGAAGGTGAGTCTGAAGCTAAGATTCCATATACGTTGTATCTGGTATGTGAATGAGAATGTTAATGTGAATCCAGATGCGAATGTGAATGCGACAAAAAGTGTAAAAGCATGTAAACGCATGGTGGTGCTTTCATATGTCTGGATGCGGATGCAAATGCGAATGCAAATGCAAATGCAAATGCGAAGGCAAATGCAAATGCAAATGCAAATGTGAATGCGAATGCAAATGCGAATGCAAATGCAAATATAAATGTGAATGCAAATGTGAATGCGAATGCGAATGTGAATATGGCAAAGTGGATCACTCAATGGACAGATCAGCGCAAATGTGAATGTGAATTCGAATGGCATGCCACATCCGTTGTATATGGAATCTTACCTTTACCCAAAAGAAAGCTCAACCCTGCGATACTGGTGACGTTTGTGTGATGGGGAAACCAGTAAAGCTCCATTACTCAACCGTCCTGATATGACCTTAGATGTTGCTAGGACGTAAAACAACAACAAACAAACAACAAACCATTACTCACCTTCTACAGTCGCTAATCCCTCCTCAACGAGACAACACATTCATTAGCCTGGCTGATATATTTGCATGCCGGTTTGAAAAATCCCACCCCTCCCCTGGCTCCCCGCATCCTCCCTGCTCCCCATACATTTTTTTGCTGACTGTTCCATCTTGTGAGTTTTTACATGATGTTGGCTGATTCCAAACGAGGGGTGGGTGTGGGCAGGTGTGGGGCGTGTGTGAGGTGGGTGTGAGGTGTGTGTAGGGCTGGTGTGGGGTGGGTGTGGCGGGAGTGGGGCGGGTGTGGAGCGGGGGTCGGTGTGGTGCGGGGATGGGCGTGGGGCGGGTGTGGGACAGGTGTGGGCCGGGAGTGAGGTCTGTGTAGGGCTGGTGTGGGATGGGTGTGGGGCGGGAGTGGGGCGGGGGTGGAGCGGGGGTGGGTGTGGAGCGGGGATGGGGGTGAGGCAGGTGTGGGTCGGATGTGAGGCGGGTGTGGGGCGGGTGTGGGGCGGGTGGGTGGGGTGGGAGGGGGGCGGCTGTGTGGATTGCTGGCGTGGGCTTTGCCGTTTAATAACGTTATAAATGTTAATACTTCTGTCATCTGTTTCTGGCACGAGTTAGTAGTAATTGAGGTATGAGGCTGTGGCGGGGTAGGAGAGGTGTGTGAGTGTGTGTGGGTGTGTGTTGGGGGAGGGGAGTCTGAATAGTCATAAACATACAGGGCATGTAAATAAACACCGTTATTGCTATTTTCGTTGATTGATTGATTGGTGTTTGCTTTACACGACCAGACGGGGTGGCCGAATGAGTAGAGCGTCCGTCTCCTGTTTTGGGAGGTCGGGAGATCCGAACCCATGAGTTTGTTGGTTCGAATCCTGGTCAAATCAAAACAATGGCTTAAGAATTGATAGTTGTCGCTTCCTAGCCTTGCCCTCGACATTATTAGGATAGAGCAAGGACTCGTTGGCTCAGTGTCAGGATAATGTGGCTGAGTGGGATATCAGGTCATGGTGCTAATGGCCTGGTTTCCCTGTGGAGCAGTACTATAAAGTCGCCTTGGGTGCACACTGTCACAAATCGGTACCCATCGTGATATGACGTTATATGTTGCTAGGACGTAAAACAACAACAACAAACAAACAAACAGCTTGCTTTACGCGTCACGGTCGGCTAATGGTTGTAGCTTTGATGGTTTAAAAACAAATGTTGCATGAAAGTTGCGAAGTGCAATGAATTTGTATTGCAGCTATATGTTAATTAAGATAAATATATTAGGTTTATATTGTACTTTACTTCAAAGTAATATTTATTTTAAAGGGTTAATTTTGGAAATATTCGAAGTGACATTTTTCAAAATTAATTTTGGTGTGCATGTCGAAATACTGGACATCATAGTCATTGGCAGTGTCAGGTCCTATTGATTTGGCTTAGTATTTATTCCTTGTCTGTAGCAATAGATATTTACATTTTAATAGCTAGGTAATAGCCAGGTCATTTATATAATAGGACAACATTTAGGTTATTCTGTTGGGTTCGAAAATATTATGTTTTTTATTTGATTTGTTGTTGTGGCTTAGTTGATTAAGCAGGGGGAATTTCAATCACAGACAATTTGGTTTCCTTGCTCTATCCTAGTGATGCAGAATCCCAATCTAGGTAGTGACAAGTATAAATTTCTAAGCCATTGGTTTCACTTGGCCAGGGTTCTGAGGCGGAGTGGTTAGAGTGTCCGACTTTTTTCTAGGTAGGACTCCTAATCTGAAGGTCAGTGGTTTGATTCCCCGTGTCTCCACCTCTGACAATTTGGATTTCCACCACTCTGTATAACTTACAGCGTCATCAAAGGCCAGTTGCTCTCATACCATGTCTATGTGGTATGGGAGGTTAAAAATCCCTTGGGTCGGTAAAAGTGTAGGCTCGGGCTTTCTTTCGACAAACTTTATCCATAATAGGCAGTATAAATCTTCAAGAATCTTCAAGAATCTTCAAGAAAGAAAAGGGTTCAAACAAGGTGCTCAAATCCCATGACATACTAAAATGGGAATCGGGCAGACGACCAATCTCATTCAACCATTCCATCTGGTTGACGTTAAGTATTAAGGTGGCGCGTTGATATCAGACCAGAATTATCAAATTAAAATCCACCTATGACTCTTGGTTTTCATGGTCTCACGTAAATAGTACAGGTTGCGCACATTAAACTACCGCTACATCTGCTTACACTGGTTGCGTATTTATTTCTCTATTTTACCATTTATATTACATCGATGGCCGACTACATTACTAACATTCCCCACGCAACTCCTCTATGCGCACGCTCCTCTGAACCGGGACCGGAAAGAGAATCTTCAATGGGACGCTGGCGGAAGCCGCGGAAGCCAGATTGGGCGGAGTTTTGTTTATTTGTCCATTATTATTATTTTGTTACACGCCTTAATTTCTTTCTCTTTTCATATTTTGATGCTTTAATTTTCATAGTTTTCCGTAGTTGTTTTTATGGGTTTTATTTAGGGTCGCCGCAGCCGCGGTAGTGTTTGAAATTACTGATTCAGGGCGCATGCGTCATTGTGGTTACCATAAACAGCCTGAGGGCGCCTAATCAGTATTGAGCTACCCGTAATGGGCGCAATCAATGCGGCCCCGTGAGCCCGATTAACTTCACCGCCCTTCCTCCCTCTTCTCCCCCCCCCTCCCCCTCCTCCCTCTCGTCCCTTCCCCTTCCCTTTCTCCCTCCTCTTTCTCCGTCTTGCCCTCATCGCTCCTCCTCTCCCTTCCTGACTCCTTGTCTCTTCCCTCATCCTTCCCCTCCTCGCTCTCCCCTTCCTTCCCCTGCCCGCTCTTCCCTCCTTCCCCGGCCCGCTCCCCCCCTGCTTCCCCTCCCCGCTCTCCCCTCCCCTTATTCCCATCCCCCCTGTGACCCCACTCCCACATTCTCCTCCCTCTCTTTACCCCGCACACCCACACCCACGTCTCTTCACATCTTCCCCTCTTTCTTCCCATCTCCTGCACCTCCTCTCCTATCCCCCTCCCCGTCCTCCTCTCATAGCCCGCGCTTCCTCCTCTTCGCCACCCTCCTTCCCCTCCCCCTACCCCTCCTCTCTCCCTGGAGAAATCCCATCGCATTCCGCCCCCTCCTTCTCTACCTCAGGTAACTCTCCTTCTTACCACCTAGACCTCCCAATTTCCGAATCCCCTTCCTCTCCCGTTCCCTTTCCTTTTACATTTTCTTCCTCTCCACCTTCTCTTCCTCTCCCCATTCCCTTCCTATCCACCTCCCCTCCTCTTCCAGTTCCGCTTCCCCTTTCCCTCCCCATCCCCATTCCCTCCACATTCTCTTCCCCTCATCTTTCATCCCCCCACATTGCCCTTTCTGATCCTTTCCCTTGCACGTCCCTTTCACTCCACCTTCCCTTCCTCTACCCCTTCCCCCTTCCCCTGATCCTCCCTTTCCCACCCCCTCCGCTCAAACTTCCCTTTCCCTCCAGCTTACCCTTTTCCCTCCCCCTCCCCCTTCCCCTTCCCCTCCTCTCACACTGCCCCCTCCCCCCTTCCATCCGCACCGTCTTCCTGCACCAGTACACCGAGTTGTAGAGGCTCCGCTTCCTTCCCTGGTTCCCCTTATTTAGTATGTGTAGCCCCCGTACAGAACCCGTTACCCACTTGTCCCTGTGTCCCCGTGACGTCATCTTTCCGGTTTCCCCGCCGAGGTCTGTCTGTAAGCCAATATTAGCTAGAGCTAGATGCACGATTGGTCTAAAGTTGCGAATTCGGTCTAAAAATAAGCATCCGGAAGATATTAAGTCGGAGGAAGCACGTGTACATATCTCCCACCAGATGGCGTTCGTCACTTCCCAGATGGCGCAGCTCTGCGGAAGTTGCAACTCCCTGTGCGTACATCAGGTCTTTGCGTCAATTCCGGAAATGGTACCTCGTGGCCCACTATGTTATTTCTAACTGATATTATCTACGGTGTACCCTGGAGATTCTGTTGCAAAGAAGGTAATGATTTTCCATTTCACACCCAATTGCTTTATTTTCATGTAGACTGACTAAGTGCTCTCACATACAGACTGTCTAACTGTACTCATATATAGACTAACTATATTCACATATAGACTATCTAACTGCACTCACATACAAGCTAATTTTACCCACATATAATTAACTATACGCACATACAAACGAACTAACTATGATCATGAAGCCTAACTACAGCTACATATAGACCAGAATATATTATCATAAAATTATATACTAACTGTTTTGACATATAAATTAACTGTTCTGACATATAAACTAACTGTACGCACATATAAACTAGCTGTACTCACATATAAACGAACTGTAGTCACATATAAACTAACTGTAGTCACATATAAGCTAACTTCACTCATATATAAGCTAACTGTACTAAAATATAGACTAACTGTACTCACATATATAGCACCTAGACTAATTGTAATCACATAGAAACTATTTCACATATAAACGAACTGTACTCACATATAAACGAACTGCACTGACATATAGACAAGATGTACTCACATATAAACTCATCATCATCATGCTGTCGGTCGTGATGCGACAAAGACTGCTTTCATTACTTGACTGCCGCTCTCCATTTAGCTCTCTGCTGTGAGAGTGATGTCCATGAGTTGGTTTTAATGTCTCTCAGCTTCAGGTTTCTCTTGATGGTATCCTTGAACCGGAGATGACGGCGCCCTCTCTTTCTGTAACCAGAAGACAGTTGAGAATAGAGGATCTGCTTTGGTAGCCTGTCTGATGACATCCTCATGAGGTGTCCAGTCCACCGGAGATTCTTTTTGATCAGAAGATCTTCCATACAGGGCAGCCCCATCCATTGGACTATTTCCTTATTTGTCTCAGTAGTTGTGTTATGTTGCGTTGTGTTCCTCCTAGCTGATTTTCCGCTGTTGACGGAAGATGAGCTCGACAGCGCGGTCCTTGGTAACCCGGGCGACGACTGAGCCGGTATGGTGTTTTGTGCGGTTGTACATTTCATGAAAGCTGCCTGCAAAAGTGTTGAAGTGCTGCTGGCTTTTGCAAGTCACCAGCGGCACTCACTCGGGGAGCAAATAGAGGTTTCACACTGGCAAGAACATGTCCAGGCAGGCGCAAAACTATTTGTCCCTGCAGTGGCTGGTCAGGAGATGTTGGGAGATCCATAGATCAACCAACTGCCCTTAATGTTCCGTGGTGTCTCTGTGGCGGAGTGGTTAGAGTGTCTGACTTTTTTCTAGGTCGGACTCCTAACCTGAAGGTCGGTGGTTCAATTCCCCATGCCCCCAGCTCTGCCAATTTGGATTTCCACCGCTGTGTATAACTTACAGCGACATCAAAGGCCAGTTGCTCTCATACCATGTCTATGTGGTGTGGGAGGTTAAAAATCCCTTGGGTCGGTAAAAGTGTAGGCTCGGGCTTTCTATCGACAAACTGTCTAATGGTGAAAACAAGCCTATTCAGGCTTATCCATGATAGGCAGTATAAATCTTCAACAACAAAATGTTGCCGCAGTGACATGGTTTTCTGTTTAGGGTTTGCTCCCTTAGCCTTCGGTTCTGTCAAGAACCTGTACCACAAAGCAGTGGTTTACAACTCTGCAGGGCAGGGGCGTCCAACTCCCTGTGGTATTGCAATACCTGCAATACCTGCATACCCATACATATTAACTAACTTACTCACATATAATCTAACTGTACTCACTTATATGTGAGTACAGTCTATAGGATATGTACACTAACTGTACTCACATATAGAGAAACTGTACTCATACGAATAAAATGCACTCACATATAGACTAACCTACTCAGATATAGACTAACTATTAGCTCACTGACTGACACACTTAACACTGCGTGCATATATAATAACTAGAATAGTCGACCTCGCTACTCGGTGAATCCCTGCCATATACGGACAGTTTTTCGGGGTAGATCCTGTCTGTGTTGTATTGAATGGTCACTGCACATATAAGGACTTCCTCTCTGTCAGGACAATATCGGTGTGGATGCAGAGTTGTCAGTTTAAAAACAATTACTGTAGTAGAAGTGTCATTAGAATGCCACTTTAGACATTTAACGATAGTAACATGCTGATATATCTACCAAATGTTTTCTCCCTGTCATTCAGGTTAGAGAATGCGCCTATCATGAATTGAGATCAAACTGGACAACACCGCAAAATGGTCGAGTTCACTTTTTTCCAGTATATATTCATCTGAATATGACATTTATCATCACCAGAGCACTGGTCTTCCGGCCATCTTACTATTGGAATTGACAGTCTATATAATGTTAGTTTGATCAGGGCTGTATTAGTTACAGCACCAATCCTGTAGAATTAAGGGAGTGGCTCCTGCTGTATAATGTACAGCACCAGGCACTGTAGTTCATGCAAAAATGGGGAGGAGCACCGAGTAGAAGGTGTATACTCAGAGCAGCTCAAGCAATCGTTGAGGGTTAAATTTGTTCTTTTATAAAACATGGTGAGTTTACAGTTGGCAAGACATTTAGTCTGTCTTATATATATATATGTTCAATGTGTTTATAACAGGTTAATAGCTGTGTAGGATGTTCGCTGTGTTGATGGTGTGTTCATGATGGTTAAGGGTGGTGGCAGGGGAGGGGGGCCCACTTCTATAAATATTCACCAGAGAAGAGTCCTGTGCTTGTCCAACTGAATCTCAACAGTCCAGAATCACTTCAGTATCTCGCTAAGAGCTCTGATTATAGATGATGAGCACATGCCTTTCCTTTGCCTGACCTTTGAACCTGCGACCAGGCAAGGACTGGATAGCTCAGCATCAGGATAATGTTACTGACTGGGATATTAGATCATGGTGCTAGTGGCCTGGTCCTCCAATGGGGTAACCCTATTAAGTTTCCATGAGTGTGTGTGGTTACAAATCAGTACCCAGCCTCATATGACAATAGATATCAAAGACCCTATAATACTAAGACGGCTCACTCAGCCGGTACTGTGTAACCAAAATGATCAAACCCACTACTTGGTGCGCTGGCTGTTCTCTTGGTTAAACAGGTGCTATATTATATGTATAAATGTATATATGAATATGAAAGATGTGTGATGATGGCGATGCTGATGATGATGCTGATGATGATGTGTATTTGTTCATAGCAATTTCATATCGATGTGTATTCATACTTACCTATCTCATGTATAATATAATTGTATGTGTTTACATGTGAAACACCAACCAGCAGCCGGGCTGATCAAACCCACCACAAGGTGGCACTGCAAAATTTACATTACCATGGGAGAGATTGGGAGTGAGCCGTTTTAGTATTATAGGGTCTTTGTAGATATTGTCAGGATGTAAAGTCCCAACAAATAAGCAAACAAGCAAAGCCGCTGAACCGTTTATTCTACCCACAAACCCCCTCTCCGCCCTCCTAACAACTATCCATATCAATAACAAAACAGCCTTCACAATCCCGGTGTTGCAGTTTCTGCGGCACACCAGTTTGCGATGGACACATCGCTTCTGCGCATGCATCAAAATCGAACAGCATCATCACTAACCTTATAAATTTAACATAATGTTTTTGGTAAAGATATTTTCTATATGTGTACCAAGTGATTTGTTTCTAGATGGTGTGGTTTTAGAGATATTTCACTTTTTCTGTATTTTCTGTATGAAGATTGCTCAAGACCATTGACATTGCCTTGAGTTTGATGGTATGTGCAGTGCAAAACATTAGTTTTATTCAAAAGTAATAGAAGTGCAGAAGCCTAACCTTATAAATTTAATATAATCTATTCATTGAATATGTTTTCTATATGTGTTCCAAGTGGATTGCTTCTAGGTGGTGTAATTTGAGAGATATTTTTCTCTATGAAGATTTGCTCACGGCCATTGACAATGCATTTGAATGTATGTGTCCCTCACAAACTGGTGTGCCACGGAAACTGCAACACCGGGTTGTGCATCCTACTCCATTAAGCGGGTTTAGCCATACACAAGCTGCTTCCATGGTGAATGAATGAGGCGGAATATTTAATTGTTTAACAGAAATGAGGTGGCATCTTCCCCTTCCTTCCCCATCCTACTCCCTCCATTCCCACTCCTCCGTCAACCCTAAACACACACAAAACACGATACCCCCCCCCCCCCACCCAACTCCACATCACTCCAGCGAAGGCAAATTCTCAGAAACACAGAGTACAATGGAGTTTTAAATGAGCAATTGAAATTATCTTCTGTTTCAAAGAAAAGGAGTTGGAGAGAAGGGAATAATGATGGACCCATCTCGGATCTGCAGGGACCTGAGATGGTGGCCGAATCTGTAGAGCGCAGGCTTCCTGTGTGGAAGATCAGGAGTTCGATTCCCGGGGTTGAGTCAAGCCAATGACTTACACAATTGATACCTGCCGCTCCCTAGTCTGGCGCTCAGCATTATTAGGATATGGCAAGGACTGGTTATATCAGCATCAGGGTAATGTGACTGAGTGGGGTATCAGGCCATGTTGGCCATGGCCTCATTTCCCAGTGGGGTAGCACTATAATGTTGCCATGAGTGCACACTGTCACAAGTCAGTACCCATTCGAGATATGACCTTAGATGTTGCCGGGACATTAAAACTCCAACAACCAACCAACCGAATCTGCAGGTTAGGAAATGCATTTGACTAAAGCTGTTAAAGTCTCTTCAGTGTCATCGAATTGTGGTTGTTCTCCTACCTGACGTTGTTGCAATTATTCCTGGTTTCTCCTCAGGCTTTAGTAAATTCATGTAAATCCGATCTTGTTAAATTGGCAAATTTTAGCGATGTGACCAAAAACATCCAAGAAGCAGATTGCGTCCGTTCATCTTATCATACTGCCTCTCCCCTCTAAGATTCAATTCGCTTATCGAACGATCTCCCTTATCTGACAATAGGATTAGGGAACAAAGTGGACTAGATTAACATGGGTTGACTCTAGATCGAGCTAAAGCCCCAGTCACATTAATGCTTATGACGGCGTGTGAACAGTTTGCGACCACTTGGGACCAAAGAACCCATAGTCACCGGCGACTTCCCTGGTATCTAAGCAATGGTCGCCAACAAATCTATTCGCAAGATGGTTTTTAGTGCAGTAGCTGCTACCTCCTTCTGACTAAAATGGTTGCAATGAGGTTGGTGACCACTGAGAACTATTTTGTGAGCACTTCGCAACCACTTGCAACCTCTTTGCGACCAACCTTCTTTGTGGTTGCAAAGTGGTCGCAAGCGGTTACAAGCAGTAGTGTGACTGTGGTATTAGATTCATCATAGTTGATTTCATTTTGGTCAATTGCTTTTGGAGGCTTTCTGAGCCATTGAAGTGTGCATCAAGTCAAACCGTACATGCTTGCGATAAACTTGTGCTACTGATGTGAGTTCATAGTGCATGTGGATTGACTGGCTATGCACTGTATCTGGATATAACTATTTTGTTATGCTTTTCCCAAGCATATGTAATCCTGAAAAAAATAGCAGTGACAAGACTCATAAATAGGTTAGGGATAAATCAGAATAATTTAATAGAGGTGCCAATTTTGTCAACAAGCAAGCCCCCAAAAGTGGTCCAAAGCAAAATTGAAAATTGGTGAAATTTAGGAAATTTTTATTTCGCGCATCTTTGAAGATGTATATCTTGAAATGTGACCACATCATACCCTTGGATCGTTTTATTCTCATTGTATAGGCCATGGATTTGAAGAAAAGAAACACAGGAAGTCTGATAGGGTGGTTACTTTTAATTTTTTGGGCCATCAAAAATGCTATCTTTTTAGTTTTTGGTGGTACCAATTAAGTAACAACCTAAAAATGTCCATATCTTCTTTAATAGTAGAGCGATTTTCACAAATGAAGTGTCATTTTATTTCAAATTCAATATATGAACAGGTGAAATCCATTAAATCAAACTCAAAACTATTTTTGAAAATCACTGGGCATACCTAATATAAGCCAGTGAGCTAGGTCTGTAATATGTTGCTATATTAAAATAAAATCCTCCGGTGTGACTGACACTGGTCAACATCCAGGGGAGGTGAGGTGGGCGAGATGGCGCCACCACTAGAGTGTGGTATCTTACGGAGGATAACAATAATAATAAGTAATATTCCCTTACACATCTATATACTCGCATAATACGTTATACATCACATACATATATGGGTGTGTGTATAGCGTGTCCTCTGTTTAACCAGAATGATTACAATAAAATAGTGTTTACATTTCCAAGCCCATATGGTTATTTAAGATTCTAATAATTATGCCACTCATAGATAACACTCACCTCTAATTAGTGCCTTTACAATCCTAGCTGAGATCGCATTCTTTGTCATCTTGTGCACCTTTGAAGATACTGGGGCAGTATTGAAGTTCTAGGCCTAATAGACCTATTTCATATGATGTCACCATAGGTATTTAGGTCAGTGCATGCACTGCTTGGTTGCAGGACGACAGACTGTAGTTTGGTACCCCGCTACCTAGACCAAGCTGGACACACTGTCATTATGCAAAGTCAATGGCTATGAGCAATCTTCATACAGAAAAAGTGAAATATCTCTAAAACCACACCACCTAGAAACAAACCGCTTGGAACACATATAGAAAACATATCCAACAAACAGATTATATTAAATTTATAAGGGTAGGGTTTTGCATTTCTATTAATTTTGAATAAAATTGACGTTTTGCATTGTGCGTACCATCAAACTCAATGCATTGTCAATGGCCATGAGCAATCTTCATACAGAAAAAGTGAAATATCTCTAAAACAACACCACCTAGAAACAAACTGATTGGAACACATATAGAAAACATATTCACTAAACCGATTATATTAAATTTATGAGGGTATGGTCATGAATTTCTATTAATTTTGAATAAAATAGATGTTTGGCACTGCCTGTACCGGCAAACTCAATGGCAGTGTGCATTCTTTCTGCAGCCAAGGTGCCCGTGCATACACAATGTATATAAAGATTGAAAAGGGTTTATACTCTCTTTTGTTAACCTGTGCAGCCAGAATTCAAAGCAAAAGCTCAGTCTCAGCTGAGTGCGTCTTCGCTACCACCCTTTGCACCTCTTACCGCCAACTGCACCCGGTCCAGTACCGCTTCTACAGTAATCCATCCCACCTATTTTGTTATCATAATCTCCTCTATCCACGTTAGTCTGTAGTGATTAATTGTGCACACATCGTCAACAGAATCACCCCCTAAGGAGCATGCCAATCCTCCATGATCCCTATCTAATAATACAACAAAATAAGCCTCAATTATTTGTGGGGATTTCTTTTAAAAGAGAGAAAAAAGGACATCGCTAGTTTTTTAAATTTTATTTATTTCTTTTTTATTGAGGCTGTATTTATACTGTCCATAGCATATAAGCCCGGGTACCCAGGCTTGTTTTCAATGCTGGCCAGTTGTAGTGTTGGTGTTATCTTCCCACACAGTAGCTGCTGATAAGTAATTTGATTGCCTGCATTTCAGTAGCAGATAGATAGTTGGTTGATATGGTTAGTAGCCTATGTTAGTTTTTTTGGATTTTCTTGGCATATATGTATTATATTTTGTTCTACTCTTATTACTAGACTAGCCTACTCCTATTTACATATCATCGGCTTGTACGTAGATGTGTGGTGTGTTATCTGGCTAGTAATTTATATCGTTGTGTTTTTTTGGTAAATATGTAATTCATCCGAACAGATATTTTATAAATGCCGAAACACTGGTCTTCCAGCCATTGGAGTGATGACATTTGGTTTGTAAATGGTGAGGGGGAAGGGGAATGTGCTGCATCGTGTGCAGCACACCCCATTCTAGTTGGAAACCAGTTTAAAACACCTGGTGGAAATGAGGAGATTAGCGAGCTGTCTAATGGTGCTAGATATAAAGGCGATCTGTGGGTGCAATCCCTAATTACCCTACGTAATCAATGCCAGTTCCAGGCACCGCCTAGGTAATGAGGGTTCTGATTAGAGAGCTAGCAAGCCGGGGGGGAGGGGAAGAGAGGAGGGGGGTCGGACGGGGGAGAGGATGGGGGAGGGGGATGGAGTGGGGGATTGGAAGAGGAGGGGGAGGGGAGTGGGAGGAGAGGGGGAGGGGATGGGGAGCGAGTTGAGGGGGAAGGGGAGGGGAGGAGGAGGGGGAGGAGGGGCGGGAGGGGGAGGTGAAGGTCCAGTAGGTGAAGATATGAAACTTCAAAATACGATGGAAATAAGGCAAGACATATGCATGTCTCCACCAGCAGAATATGCAAAGTAGTTGAGCATGAGCTTATCTGGAGTATTATTTAGTATGCTCCGACAAACACAATGAAAACGAACAATGTTGGATGAGTATAACTCTGGCTGGTACCCTCTAAAAGGCCCCTCCACTATTATAAAGCAAATTTCCTGCTGACTGGCAGCAGATTTAGTGATGTGCACATGCACGAGGGGGCGGCAAGCTGGCACAGCTGGATGCGGGCTGCCCTGACGGCAGCTCGCGGCTTCAAAGCAGCTCAGTGCTGCATAAACAAGTTGGATGCACAACTCCTTCCGACTGTATTACTAACAAATTAACAATGCTTTGCTTCACATAATATTCGTGTAACTAGTTACACAACAAGAAAATTAAAATCACCTCCAGGTAAAAATCTGATATTTTAAGTAAATCTTTGGATTGGAGTTTCTGAGGTTTTGCTACAGAACTCTTCGTATTGAGATGAATATATATTAACCACACTCAGCTTTATTAAAGAATTATTCGATAACAATTGTTAAATATACTGTACAATACCACTATGCTATATAAGTTCTTTTGACAATATAAATAAGGAAGGTGTACTCATATATGTGACGATCATTCTAGTTCGCATATTAAATTCCGTCATTTAAGAAATGCCTGGTGCCACCTGGGTACGAATGTTCTAACTACCACTGGTTCCCGATTCAATTCCGTCTGTGCCCAAAAATAGAAGGCATGGTTTATTTGAGTTACAGATAGGTCATTAACGAGCTAGGGAAGCTGTTTCAATGTGTGTTCCTTTCACTAATTAGCTCATAGTTAGTTGCACACTGCGCCTAATTAAGTCAGGGTAAGGTGGCGCCACCTATACTCCAACTAGTTAACTACGCAGACAACTCGCAGAAAGCTTGTTCCAAATCAGTTATCCCTACTACTCCACCCTCACCAATTTTGGAGATGCTGGAAAGTTTTGTTAGATTTAATAGAATTAATAGACATCTGACAGAAATACTGATAGAATATATATTCAACAAATACAAAATTAATCAAAAGGGACCAATATGCACTGTTAGACTAACTAAGGATAAATTAAAAGAATATCTCTTAGAGAGTTTACATGTTAGGCATGATATATCTAGGAGGTAAACTTTAAACTTAAAACCAAAAAACAAATGACCACTAAGACAACATGCTGAAGGTAGTCAGGAAAAGCAACTATTGATAAAAAAACAATTAACCAATTGTAGAACCAAAAACGCCTCAATCGGGCAATAAATAAAACTCTTGGTAAATACATGTAGTTAGTAGCAAATTTTACAAAGAACTGCATACTTCGATGATTTTGAATTTCTGCAATATCTTATCAAGATAAATATTAGTGATAAGTATCACTTAATCAGTATGATTTATTTGAATCAGCTCGGAGTAACTTATAATACAATACAAGTGGTTGGTTACCTGCGAAGACATTTTAAGTGAAAACATGGACAATAGTTTTGGTGTGCACACCGAAATGTTGAACGTAAGCTGTCTTTGTTCATTTACGATTCTAGCAGCATAGCACAGATCACACAATTTCACAGATCACTAATATATAAGTTGGATATATGGGATCCAATCAGTAAGTGTTTGATTTCAGAAATGTGATCCTTATGTACATTTAAGCAAGAAAGCGGAATCTTAATCGTGGATAATTGATCTTCATCATTCCACTACTTTACAGTGCTGTCCGACTGGAAGACTAGCCCACTGACACCCTAACCTGATTTCCAAATCAGCCACATATTACTGATGCTGAGCAAACCAGTCCTTGCCATATCCTGGTAATGCCAAGCGTCAGGCTACTAGATAGCGACAAGTATCCATATTTAAGTAATTCGTTTGATTGTTGTGACTATGGGTTAGGGTAGTTTGTGGGTAGAATCCCACGAGTAATCATATGGGAAGACAGTGCTCAATTCATTCGGATATATTATATCCCATCTGGGTGACATGACAATTTCCTGGCAGATCAGCACAGATATGAACAATAAGTTTGTTTTTATTTAACGACACCTCTAGAGCACATTGATTGTTATCATCGGCTATTGGACATCAAACATATATGGTCATTCTGACATATTTCTTTGGAGGAAACCTGCTGATGCCACATAGGCTACTCTTTCCGATAAGCGGCAAGGGGTCTTATATAATTATGCACTTTCCCACAGACATGACAGCACATGCCACAGCCTTTGATGAACCAGTTGTGGAGCTCCGGTTGAGCACAGATATGAATGACAATGTTCAGTGGTACAGTGAGTGAGCGTTAAGGGCGCATTCCTTACACGCGTTATGCGGTATGCGAATGTGAATGCGAAAATAGAATCCTGAGTCTGATGTGTCCATTAGTTTAACACCAGGAGAGGCGACTGAGCATTACGGAACAGTCACACACAGGGGTGCTGATTGGAAACACATGGTGAGCTGGGCACCTAGGAGACATACGGTTAGGGGAAAGCTAAAAATGCTACCATATGCACAGAAATATGAATACTTATCTATAATTTGGTTATTATAAAGGTAGGAACCCCCATGTGACGTACGAAAAGGTACATAGATATAAATGCAATATTTGGTCATATGCAGAGCAGTATGGAGAATAGTTGTTTATTTTTATTTTTTAAATATAGCCAGTCGTGTGCCGCATACCGCATACCACATAACGCGTGTAAGGAATCATGGCATTCACATACCGCATACCGCATGCCGCATGCCGCATACCGCATAACGCGTGTAAGGAATGCCCGTTTTACGGTCACTGAAGCATGGGCGAGAAGGTGGCGCCACATGGAGAGCTGAGATTGTGCCAGTAGATGACCTAATGGATAGAGTTAACCAGCCGATGATTTAGGGGCTGGGGAGTAGATGATATCTTCCGGCTTATTATACTTGTATAATGACGTATGCAGCATATATATAACAGGTAAATCGATCACTGAATGAGTAATAAAAACAGCACTAATCAGATTGATAATTCAATCAGAATGAAGCTGGCGTTGAAATGTCAGTTAATCCATTGTTATTTTAATTAAATACCAACATCAAAAGAAACGCCCTGTCTGAGGAACCTTCCACCTGAATATGTCAACTTGTGTTTCTGGGTAAACACACCCACCTACCCACACCCCAGCCCGCCACCAGACGGCATGGCTGAATGAGTTGAGCGTCCTGTCTCCCGTTTTGGTAAATCGTGGGATTCGAACCCATTGCTTCGAACCCTGGTCGAGTCGAACCAATGACTAAACAAAATTGATACTTGTTGCTACCTAGCCAGGCACTCGGCATTAATAGGATAGGGCAAGGACTCGTTCCATCAGTGTCAGGATAATGTGACTGAGTTATGGCACTGATAGCCTGGTGTCCCATTGGGGGAGCACTAAAATGTTGCCATAAGTGTGCGCTGTCACAAGTTGGTACCCGTCCTGATATGACGTTAGATGTTGCCAGGACGTAAAGCCCCATCAACCAACCACACCCTCCCGTCAGTCGGAGCGCCACACGCCAATGCCTGCAGGCACAATGGAACTCTGTTATTGATTGACTTGTGTTCTCGCGCCCTGTATTTAGAACCGCTCAAACTGACACGCAAAGTTCAACAAAAGAAAGGCGACCCTAATTCGGTCTGTGTGAGTGTGTCAGGAGGAAAAGAATCAGCCTGACAAGCTGTAGCCACGCCTGCTGCCCGCAACGTGATGACATGAGGGTACTTTTAATTGTGCGCCCAAGTGCAGGATATTGGAATAATTGACAAGCAACTAAAAACAAATTTAGTTTAATGAAAAAAAAAGATGAAAAAACCCTTCAAGAAAACACCCCTCTCAAAACCAACAACACAGCAATGAAATGGGCGCCATGCAAGTATTTATACATCAATGATGTTTTATTTGTTTGTTGTTGTTTTACTTCCTAACAATATCTAAGGACATATCAGGATGGGTACCGACTTGTGACAGTATCCACTCATGGCAAATTTATAGTGCTGCCCGACTGGGAAATCAGGCCGCCAGCACCATGACCTGATATCCCACTCAGTCACATTATCCTGACACCGAGCTAACCACTCCTTGTCCTATCCTAATAATGCCGAGCACCAGGCTAGGAAGTGAGTGATAAGTATCAAGTTTTAAGTCATTCGTTTGACTGGACCAGGAACCGAACTCCTGAACTCCCGATCTTCCGCACGCGAGGCCTGTGCTCTACCGATTCGGCCAATGCCCCGGTATAAATCAATGAAGTCAAAGTTTGAAACCGACAACTTAAGGATGGCCTGTCATAAATTACTTGCCTCATTTTCCGCAAATCAGGATGGATACCTGCCATGTGATTGGTTAAAGATGGAGTTGCTATTTTTTAAATGCTTCAGGTGTTGATAGTGTAAAGGTCCTGACATGAGCCTCACTACCACACGGTAGCGGCAGAGACTATGCTTCCCACTGCTGAAGTTCTACTGCGACAGGTGGCAGCAGGCTAACCCGTGGGCAGGTCGCCTGAGGTGGACTGCTGCTATTGTGTCTGGTTAGCGTCTGGTTAGCGTTTGGGCCCGTATGCATAGGGTGGTGTTAGCGAGCCAAAACTGGTTTTGGACGGGATTTCTAGTTTATCAGCGAAAAGTCACTATGCATGGGCCGGTGTTATGGAAACACCATGAGTTTAAGGTCCGGTAAGCTAACGCCACTCCATAGCAGGTTTAAGGATGGTGTTAGGTATCGATTAGGCCCAAATCTATTCAATGCTATCATATTTAACGGAATTACATACTCAAAAAGTGAAATTTGATCAAATTAACCCTAAAATCGAAGGATATTAACGCCGCCGCTACATCGGCGGCGATATTCATATTGTCGAATCAAAACAAATCACCGCCGCCACTGCCCTCCGCAGCCGCCGCCACGTTGGCGGCGATATATTAGGGTCAAATCTATTCAATGCTATCATATTTAACAGAATAAGATGCTCCAAATGTGAAATTTGCTCAAATGAACCACAAAATCGAAGGGATATTAAAGCCGCCGCTATATTGGCGGCGATATTCATATTGTCGAATCGAATGTAAACAAAACAAATCGTCGATATTGGCAAATAGCGGTGCTCGCCGGGAACTAGTCCAGAGGGATACCCCAAATCTATAAATAACTTACATGTTAGCTAACGCCGCCACACTTTGGATCCGTACATATCCCATGCCCATTTTCCAACACTGGCGTTAGCTAACCCAAATGCGGTCCTTAACACCGGAGCCGATATATAATTCTTCATGCATACGGCCCCAGGGGTTAGCGGCTCCCCCACCCTGAGAGGTTAGCTGCGACCTTGCTGGTACGGGGGCGGGTCACATGGATCTGGATATTTGAGATACAGTTATAAACATGGACGCATGCATTTCTTCTTGTCGTTGATTCTTTCTGCACCGCATTCAAGTATACAGACCAGCAGGAACCGGCCGTGCATGGCCTATCACATTGGTGCCATGACCAGTAACACTATCACTATAGTGCCTGGGGAAAGTAGACAGGTGGTAGAAGTCAATATGGGTATTCCGCGTTCCGTTGGTCTCTCAATAACGACTGAGGGTGAGACCCAGCATGCCCGGTCGCAGCTTCAGCTTACACATTGGAACCAAAGACCCTATAATACTAAGACGGCTCACTCCCTATCTCTCCCATGGTAATGTAAATTTCGCAGTGCCACCTTGTGGTGGGTTTGATCAGCCCAGCTGCTGGTTGGTGTTTCACGTGTAAACACATATAATTATATTATACATGAGATAGGTAAGTATGAATGCACATCAATATGAAATTACTATGAACAAATACACATCATCATTAGCATCATCATCAGCATAGCCATCATCACACATCTCTCACATTCATATATACATTTATGCATATAATATAGCACCTGTTTAACCAAGAGAACAGCCAGTGCACCAAGTGGTGGGTTTGATCATTTTGATTACACAGTACAGGATGAGTGAGCAGTCTTAGTATTATAGGGTCTTTGGTGGAACATAGGGGTGGTGGTGAATACACATTCACTATCACACAGGAATTGGTATTTTATCTAAAATAACATATTTACTAGAACAATTTCATTACGATGTGCATTAGAAACAAGTGGCTGGAAATAATCCTACCAAGTTTGGTTATCAGTGGTCTTGTGTTCTCTTGTGTACAACATGAGTTTAAAGAATCGGTTATTTAGTGAATGACAGATATTGGCAGGCGTTTCTGTCTAGCTAGATCCTAGTTGGATGGCTTAAAAAAGGGGGATAGCCGATAAATGAGGGCCATTTAAATAGTATGCCACCCTTAAAGGGGTGGGATGATGTAGGTAGAAGTGCTTTGTGTCATGCATGGAGCGTTACACCGTTTTGATAAAACTAGCGTTACGAAATATTTGAGCGGCCCCTAAGGTGATATATGAAAAAGCCTAGCACAATGTGATAGTGTACGCATGCGCGCTGCGCCTTCCGCGGTGGCATTTCCGTTTAGGGGCACTGGTTATTAAAGCTGCATAGTCCGATGAAGCATCAAATTTCCAAAACCAAAACACTCACCTAGATTTGATTCTACATATTTAACTTAGTTAGTGGCTGACTTATTAAGCATATGTTAGCATATAGAAGGGAATATTGAGTCAATTTCTTTTTCTTTTTTTTTGTGACAAGTTTTTTATTCTGGCCACAATGTATAAGCTCCCGTGAGGGCGCTTGTTTTCAACGCTGGACAGCTGTGATACCGGATTGGTCTGGTCCCATACTCAGGAGTCTTTTCCTGATCTTTCTCAGGCCAACCTTTGCGGTTTTGGGTGTTAGTAGTTTCTATATTAGTTTTTTTTTAATTTTCAAATTTTTCCTAACCTATATATGATAACTTAGCCTACTATGTACATCTACGCAGATGACATATAGGCCTGTTTAATATAACCTGTTACTACATTAGCCTATGGTATCCGAGTGTTTGGCATACAAGCCAAAATTAATGTTGCATGCTTGCGCTTCAAATATCTCCAAAGTTAGCCACTTAAAATAAAAGTTACTGTAAGCTAAATTAAGGTAGATTATAACAATTAATTCAATATATTTATCTCAGAAAAATGGCAGAGTCTCAAAACCATCGGACTGTGCAACTTTAATATATGCAGCCGTCACCAGTAACCAGGTGGCGTTTGGAGAGCTACGTCGGACTCTGCTCGCACAGTCGCCTCAGCGTAGTTCTGAAGTGACGTCAGCAGGCGGGCGATAAAACAGTGCGCACCGATCGCAGCTCCCTCTGACGGCCCATCACGCCCAGGCCCTCTGCCCTCTACATCCTAATCCAAGCAGTCCAGACAAAACGACCACTCCCCGAAGCAGGTCGCGCAAATCGATGGCTTCCCTCGCTACATCCGGGCATGGGCTACAATCGCATTTCCGGTTCCGGTGGCGGGAAAGTGCCTCTTGTTGTGACCCCGCTGCACCCTCGGGGTCTCGGCGTACATTTAGCTACTTGCAAGTAGATCCGGCCGGATCCATATATGCGAATTGCTAGGTGACTGACTGCAAGTAGACCCCAGCCGTGCACCAGGTGGAGAGAGAGGGGTGTGTGTGTGGGGGGGGGGGGAGAGGTTGGTTGGTTTTTGGAGTTTTATGTCCTGGAAACATCTAAGGTCATATCAGGACGGGTACCGACTTGTGACAGTCCGCACTCATGGCGACTTCATAGTGCTGCCCCACTGACAGACCAGGCCACCAGCACCATGACCTGATATGCCACTCAGTCACATTATCCTGACACTGAACCAACCAGTACTTGCCTGCCCTATCCTAGTAATACTGAGCGCCTGGCTAGGAAGTGACAAGTCATAGAGTTGGAGGGAGGAGAGAGACCCCGCAGTTGTTTCTAATAGACTTCAACAGTCTCTGAATTGTCACGGAACACACCCACTGAACCTCCACCATTGCCGAGCTGACATGGAACATTGTAATTACTGACGCTGCAAATGTATAATTTCCTCTTTTGAATTGCCATATGCAGTAGTGTATGCCTGTTTTCAGGCGCCCCTTTGATCGGCCAACCCCTGTCATAAGCAAGCCATTACTTTTTCAAGTGTAGGAGTTGGTTTTGTCTCATTTCACTGCAACAGAACACCTGCTATTGGAGGACAACCATGATCTGGATGCAATGTTTCCATTTCAAAAGAGAGTTTGTGTTATTTAATGACGCCTCTAGAGCGCATTGATTTTCATCATCAGCTATTTGATGTTAAACATATGGTCATTCTGACATATTTCTTTGGAGGAAACCCACTGCCGCCACTCTTTCCGATAAGTAGCAAGAGGTCTTTTATATGCACTTTCCCACAGATATACCACATCCTTTGATGAACCAGTTTTGGACCACTTGTTGGAACGGAAAATAATCCAAACTGCAAATGTGTCCACTGAGCAGGATCAATGGGATGACCGACACCTTCAAAGGTGAGCTACGTTCCACTCCTGTGTTTCCTTTTCAAGACAGGCACTGCCGTGAAGCATTATCGCATGTTTGCGTGTTGTTGTCTGCACTGAGCAAGTTGTGACCTTAACGCAGTCGTAGCATGTTCAATGACCTTTGAACTTTATAACTTTGTATGGAACTGAACCCTAATGAAAAGATTATTCACAATAGCTTGCTTGGCTTCATGGGTGAAATTCTTATTGCCTACCGGTTAGAATGGGTATGCAGGTATTGCAATACCTCAGTGAGTTTGACGCCCCTGCCCTGCAGAGTTGTAAACCACTGCCTTGTGGTACAGGTTCTTGACAGAACCGAAGGCTAAGGGAGCAAACCCTGAACAGAAAACCATGTCACTGTGGCAGCATCAAGGGCGGTTGATGTATGGAACTCCCAACATCTCCCGACCAGCCACTGCAGGGACAAATAGTTTTGCGCCTGCCTGGACATGTTCTTGCCGGTGTGAAACCTCTATTTGCTCCCCAAGAGAGTGCCGCTAGTAACACTTTTGCAGGCAGCTTTCGTGAAATGTTTTGCTAAATGGAGAGTGGCAGTCAAGCAATGAAAACAGTCTTTGTCGCATTGCGACCGACAGCATGATGATGATGATGAGAATGGGAGATGGGAGTGTGTGTCTGTAGGGGGGAGGGGAGTCTGTAGGCGGAGGGGAGTGTATGTGGGCATGGAGGGGAGTATGTGGATGAGGGGGAATGGGGTAGTGTGGTGGATGGGGGGGTAATATAGAGGATATTGTGTGTGGGCAGAGAGGAGAGTGTGTGTGGATAGAGGAAGGTAGTGTTTATCTGGAGAGAGAGAGTGTGTATATGATGGTAGTGTGTGTATGGAGTGGGATGAGTGGGTATGTGGAAAAGGGGAGGGTAATATCGGGGGTGGAGGGGAGTATGTGTGTGCGGATGGGGGGGGGGGCGTGGAGTAGATGTGGGAAGGGCTGGTTCGACCGATATTGTTGTGGGATATTGTTATTAAGTCTGTCTCTTCCATTACGTCTAATGGGTATCCATGACCTCAGCACAATGCCATGCAGAGCTGTGATGTCACTACAGCGACACTGCCATGGGCAGTACGGACCATTCTCTCACCGTCATAAGCCGGGCCGATACCTCCGAATGCCGTTACTTCTTGTTAGCCTAATTCAATCTGGGCATTTACAGAGTCATTCTCCTAAGGCGCCTACTATAAACGACGGATAAAGCCAGGCGAATATCCTGCTGCTTGGCTGGACGTTGGAGGCAGGGTGGGTGGGATCGAAGGGGAGTGGGGATGGGTGGTGGGGTAGGAGTGATGTAGGAGGGGTGGGGAGGGGTGTGGAGAGGTGGGGGTGAAGGGTCAGGTTGCGGGTGTGTGGTAGGGTAGAGGAGGGATGGGGAGTGGTTGAATGATATGGGGGAGGGATGGGAGAAGGGTTGGGGTGGGGGTGAGGGAGGGGTGCGGAGAGGTAGGGGTCAAGGGTCAGGTTGCGGGTTGGGTAGAGGTGGTAGAAGGGAAAGGAGGGGTGGGGGATGAGGTGGGGGTTGGGTGGGGAAAGTGGAAAGGGGTAGGAGAGAAGTGGGACGGGTTGGGAGGGATGAGAGGGGGAGGGACAGGGGAACGGTTGGTGAGGAGGGGTGAGGGAAAGGTGGGGAAGAGGGTGGGGGATGGGTGGGGGGGGGTGTAGGATGGGTGGGGTATGGATGGGGGATGGGTGGGGAAGAGGTGGGGGAGGCATGAGGAGGGGGGGAGGGGTGGGGAATGGTTGGGGGATGGGTCGGGAAGAGGTGGGGGAGGCATGAGGAGGGGGAGGGTGGGGAGGGGTGGGAAATGGTTGGGGGATGGGTCGGGAAGAGGTGAGAAGCCGTGGGGAGGGGGGAGGGACAGGTACGGCAGGGGTAGGGTGGGGGAGGAGTGGGGGATGGGTGAGGAACAGGTACTGGCGGGGTGGGGGAGGAGTGGGGGCAGCGGTAGGGACAGATGATGAGGAATGGGGGGGAGGAGCTGGATGGGGTTGGGGAGGTGGAGGGTGCGGGCAGTAATAAGGGAATGGACACATTGTGGAGCAGTAAACTGATTGATTAAGGCCTCGGGGGCGTCAGTGTGAATGTGCGAGCGGATTGCCAATTAAACACTATTGAGTGTCAAACCATGTAGCAATTAAGGCTACCGGCAGACACCGCTCATTAAGGCGCATTCACTGGTTATTAGAGAACCAGGTGCGATTGCAGCATTCTCTCCTCTCCTCTCTCGTTTCACTCTCTTCTCTCTCCTCATCTCTCCCCTCCACCTTCCCGCTGACGTCCCCGTTGCCATGGTTTTGAACATGACAAGGACACCCTCTGTTTTGGATGGTACTCCTATAAATCTATATTATATATATATACTTTAACAGATGTTGGCGTCGCTATTCTTAAAGTGCAATGCATTTCTTTGTTTTATATTAAATTATCCTAGAAACAACTACGGTTGTTGTATTTTCTCTACCTTTACATTCAGGATAAATTTAAGGACTTTCCAATACCTCTGTCAATGCTAAACTATAATTATGACGATCGACGCCGACATCCAATGATCGACGCCGACAACTTCCACCAATTGGCCTCTTTTCGTGATCCTGACCCATATATATTTTATTGTGCAGTTTTAAGTGGTGATTTCATTAGCCTGCGATGTGCGGCATGCGATGTGCGACGTGCGGCATGCGATGTGCGAGATGCGGTATGCGATGTGCGACATGTGGCATGCGATGTGTGACATGTGGTATGCGATGTGTGGCATGCGATATGCAATGTGTGATATGTGGTATGCAATGTGCTACATGTGACATACAATATGCGACAAGCGATGTGTGACATGTGATATGTGATGAGTGACATATGGCATGAGATGTGAGACATGCATTATGCGATGTGCGGCATGTGATATACAATGTGTGACATGCTGTATGCGATGTGCAACATGCAGTATGCGATGTGTGACATGCAGTAGGTGATGTGTGACATGTGGTAGGCGATGTGCAACATGTGGTACGCGATGTGCAACATGCGGTATGTGATATGTGACATGCGATGTGCGACATTCAATATGCAATGGTGACATGCAGTATGCGATGTGAGGCATGTGGTATGCAATGTGTGACATGCTGGATGCGATGTGCAACATGCAGTATGCGATGGTGAATTGCAGTATGCGATGTGTCGCATTTGGTATGCGATGTGTGGCATGCAGTATGCGATGTGTGACATGCGGTATGCGATGTGTGACATGATGTAGGTGATGTGCAACATGTGGTATGCGATGGGCGACATATGGTATGTGATCTGCAATATGTGACATGCGATGCGTGACATGCTACATGCGATGGGTGACATATGTCATGTGATGTGTGACATGTGGTAGGCAATGGTGACATGTAGTATGCGATGTGAGGCATGCGGTATACGATGTATGACATGCTGTATGTGATGTGCAACATGCGGTATGCGATGTGCGATATATGGTATGTGATCTGCAATATGTGACATGCGATGCGTGACATGCTACATGCGATGGGTGACATATGTTGTTGTTGTTTGTTTGTTGTTGTTTTACGTCCTAGCAACATCTAAGGTCATATCAGGACGGGTACCGACTTGTGACAGTGCGCATCCTGGCGGCTTTATAGTGCTGTCTCACTGGGAAACCATGCCGCCGGGACCATGACCTGGTATCCCACTCAGTCACATTATCCTGACACTGAGCACACCAGTCCTTGCCCTGTCCTAGTAATGCCGAGCGCCTGGCTAGGAAGTGACAAGCACCAATTTTCAAGTCATTGGTTTGACTCGACCATGGCCCGAACCCACGACCCCACGATCTACCAGCACGGGAGGCGGACGCTCCAGCTCATTCGGCCATCCCGTCTGGTCTCTGTCATGTGATGTGCGACATGCAGTAGGCGATGGTGACATGTAGTATGCGATGTGAGGCATGTGGCATACGATGTACGACATGCTGTATGTGATGTGCAACATGCGGTATGCGATGGTGACATGCATTATCTGATGTGCACATGCAATATGTGATGTGCAGCATGTGGTATGCGATGTGTGACATGTGGTATGCGATGTTCGACATGCTGTATGCGATGTGTGACATGTGGTATGCGATGTGTGACATGCTGTATGCGATGTGTGACATGCGGTAGGCGATGTGCAACATGTGGTAGGCGATGTGCAACATGCCATATGTGTGACATGTGGTATGTGATTTGCAACATGCGACATGTGATGTGCGACATACTGCATGTGATATGCAACATGATCTATGCGATGGCGACATGTTTGCGATGTGAGGCATGCAGTATGCGATGTGCGGCATGCGGTATGCGATGTGCAAAATTCGCTATGCGATGTGCTACATGCGGTACGCGGTATGCGACATGCGACGTGCGAGTTAGGTTGCTTATCTCGGGGAGTGGGTGATGGAAGTTTGGCTTTATTGCGGAAGTTAGTTAGACGCGGAGTGAACTGTGTTTGAGTCCAGTGTAATGGTGCCCTAAATGATCGGGTTCCTGTAATGGGAATGAACCGGTGGCACCCCGCCGAGTCCCTTACAGAGCCCCCTGGTGGCGCCCAATGAGTGCACCATGTAAGCTCCCCAGACGGGTGATGGCCACGTTGCATGTCTTCACTAGGAACAGTTCTTCTGTCACGGAAATATATATGTATATGTACATATATATATATATATCCTTTGTGGCATGGTTTCCACAAAATATATATATATATAATATATATATATAACTGTAGTATGGATATATATATATGAAAAATCCTGCGGTGCAACTGACTCTGGTCAACATCCGGTGCAGACGAGGTGGGTCGCAGGTGGCGCCACTGGTACAGCCTTGGGTCTTACAGAAAATTATAGTAATATTCCCTTCCGTATCTGTATATTCGCATAATACATTGTACATCACATATATAAATACATTGATATATTATATTATGAAATTAATATATTATATAATAAAATTCCAGGGCACGAGTGACAACGGGAACGCCCGTAGTTAGGGTCGGGGCCGAAGGTGGCGCCACCAGTACCAGTATGTAGGATGCTGAACTAGAAATAGAACAATAATAATAATAATTCCCTTCCACACCTTTATACTCGCATAATGCTTATACATCACATATATATATATCGCGGAAAGCATACCACAAAGGATAGATAAATTTAACAGGCGCCGATGTGCACCTAACAAGTGCTGACTGACATCTGGCAACATGGTGGGGCGCCAGGATAGCGCAGCAGGAACTGGCCCGCAGCGAATATAACAATAAATATTGTGGGTTAATAATAAAGGCAGCATAAAATGCTAGGATCCTGAAACAGGATATAGGAATATCTCCGCCCCTTTATACTCATAGTAATAAATTATATATCCCATAAATACATATATTGCGGGGTGATTAGGACGGGAAATATTGCGTCTAGAGCAGGATTCAAACCCACACCTCTTCTTTTTATTCGGGTTATTGAGATAACCATTACACCACCTAAACTCCCTATATAGTTACATATATATATATATGCATATATATATATATATATATATATATATATATATACATTGAGGAAATTATTCTACAAAGCATACATCTGTATGCGTATGTATTTGATGTATAAGTATTATGCAAGTATAAAGGCGTGGAAGAGAACTAATGTTATTATTGTCCATTATCGTTACTGTACATGCTACTCTGTGGGCTGGTTCCTCACCTCCCACTCATGTGACTGGTGGCGCCACCACAGGTTTGATTCGTTCCTAAAAGACGGGCCACATTTTCACTCGCGCCAGGGAATTTTCCTTTATATAGATATAATCCACACAGAATACTCCACAGAATAGTAGTGGTTACTCCAGACCAACAGACGCAATCCACTAGTAATCTACCAGTCCACGCTCGCAGTGCAGCCCAAGATGAACAGATATGCATCTATCATTGCCCCCTTAGAACAGGGCTGAGCCCCCACCCACCTTGTCAGCCCCCGCCCCCCCCCAACTCCACTCCTCCTCCAACATTTTCCTCCACCCTTACCTCCTCCCCCACCCCACATAGGATAGCGCGGTTTTTCCAATAGTCCACGCCACACATAAAAACTTACAGCGATAATTGTCTCCTGAAATATAAAGAAATTTGGCAAAAGCTATTCATGGCGTCACCATTGTATAACTTTAACATGACTTGTCCCATTATAAAAATATACTGATTTTCGGTTCGGAATTATATATTGGCAGAGAGCATTATTATTCTCGGGCGATGGAGTGTTGACCAAGGTTATGTAATAGAAAAGCAATGGGAGCCCCACTCGCTATGTGACATATTAGGCTATGTGAAAAATATGTTAATACATAGTGCCCGAGATTATGACAAGATGTTCCTATATAAGAGACAGTTAATGTTTGGTGAAATTTTCCCTCTATGCACCAGTATCGGTGCAAGTGGAGGAGAAGGACATTTTTAATATATATGTTTCTTGTAACTGTCTGCAACTACCTGTGACCACAGGGCCGATGGGCAGGCACACCCAGCCACTCTGCACACATTATGGACACCACCTACAGCTGGGGTTGAGTGACAGCTGCCCATATAGGGCGTCGCCCCCCCAGGCTGTGGAGAGTATCTCATTGGCTGGCTATGGGAGGCCCAGTCACCTGCACCCCTTTGCCCCACCTGACCACACAAGCCTCATTCTGATATTGATTATTCTAGATCTGATCTATATGATGCTAGAGACACTACTAACACACACTTCTGGATGGACTCTGGAAGTGAACACACTCTACTCTTGACTCTTGAGAGAGACACACTCTTCTCTTGGCCAGGGACCCAGACACTCTGTCTGAGGTTCCACCTTTCCTATACAAACTGAGGTGTGTGCAACAACCATGGGACTCCAGTTCAATGGGCTGTAGGCACTGATTCCTATACATACTAAAGAGAGTAATGAGGCTCTCTGTTGACAGAAGGTAAGGAGTGAAGGTGATAGGTCACTAGTAGGATGCCAATAAAGCACAACTTCTTCACTGTCAATCTTGCGTGACTTGTCTTCCCTTTCTTGCTTATAAGTTTGTTGGAGAGGGGCATCAGGTGTGACCTGACAGACAGTTGTCAGAACGTACCTGGGGAGGGTAAGTGGTATATCTGGGGCTCAGACGGCCGAGCATTCCAGTTATATTACAATGTGACCATATATGTATATATGCATGTGAAATGATTACATTACATATCTGATCCTAGGTAAAGATTTCATTTGCAGATTTATTGTACCAATGTATTTTGATTAAGTTATATTTGCAGTGGCACTGGTGAGGAATACTAAGCAAAGAATCGGAATGTCAATGCCATTATTTCGCTGTTTAGGTTACCCAGTAAAGTCAAGGAAGCTGGTCACGTTTCAACCACACTATAATCAATGTAGTCGACTCTCTCTTTTTGTTCCCTTTGTTATAATTATTCTGGCACTGATGTGTGTCAGCGCATTGATCCGTACTGACCTCGACTACCTTTTAACTTCTCAAAACTATTGGCTTAGTTAATGTGGCGCCACCTACCAGGGTAACACAGTATCAGAATTGATATTCCTAAATGACGCCAATTCACACTATTCACGCGTGACCTAATTAGGCATCAAACCGAGGCTGAGTAAGTGTCCGGCGCTGTGAAACAGTGAAAATCGCCGCAAGACACTGTTGTGTGCTGATGTTAATGAGTAACAACAGATATAAAGGAATGAATTTTGAAGATATTCAGATTTGTAACTACCATATTCATTTCCGAATACCTGCTTTCTATTTATTGGCCAATATTCATGAAGATTGGGTGATGATCAGATGCATTTTGAGGATGAACAGTGGACAATGTCAACAAAGTCGCTCACCCTGGTCGCGTATCTTTTCTTATATTCAAAATGGCATAGCTTTCTTAATATTAAAAAAAATGAATACATATATATATCCATTTTAAAGCTCTTATTGATTTGCAATTACGAAAACTAGCTGTTTAACCGTGTTATGCAAATAACTATGCTGACAGTGCTGCATGGTACATGATACCACAAATAACTACGCTGACAGTGCTGCATAGTATGTAATACCACCATAACTATGCAGATTTGTCACTTGAAGTCAATATTGTAGTTAAAGGATTGGAAAATCACCATGCATGGGTATGAGTTATTCACATCATCAGTGGATTAATATGACACCACCTATAACCATCAGTGGATTAATATGACACCACCGATAAACATCAGTGGGTTCATAATATCACACCATCAATAGCCATCTATGCACAAATGCAGAGCGGCACCTCGCAGATGTGTATGTGGCCTAGGTCTGTTGTTTCAACATGGTCGTGGCATCAATAGTGTGAATTTGCGATCTATGTGGATGTTGGTTGGTCGGTTGTTAGAATTTTACTTCCTGGCAACATCTAAGCTCATATCAGGACGAGCACCGATTTCTAACAGTGCATACTCATGGCGAATTTATAGTGCTGCCCCACTGGGAAATCAGGCTGCCACCACAATGACCGGATATCCCACTGTCACATTTTCCTGAAACTGAACTAATCAGTCCTTGCCCTATCCTATTAATCCCGAGCGCAAGGATAGGAAGCGACAAGTATCAATGTTACAGTCATTGGTTTGACTCTACCGGGAATCGAACTCCCGATCTCCCGCACGGGAGGCCTGCACTCTACCGATTTGGCCACCGCGTCCGGTGGATCGATAAGGAAGAAAGGGGCGGGGGTGAGGAGATGGTGGGTTTGTTTTGTTTTTGTTCGTTCTTTTACCTGTTCGCTTTTTACCAGAACAAATATTCACTCAGTACCGAGACGCTGATGTCTCTTCGCTTGTTTGCCAGACCCTGTTCCTTTATTGCGAGACGGTGCAGTTCCTAGTTCAAGTAGCATAGGCCGACGGTTTTGAGTTTCTGTCTGTTTTTGAGAGAAACATAGTGGTTGGTAGAATCTACCTGAATTTAGTTTGAAGTAACTTTTATTTTAATTGACTACCTTTTATAGTGCTAATATGCAACAATAATTTTGGCAAGCATCTCAAAACTCTGACATCTTAGGCTTCAGCAGTACTAATAGCTTGTATTAATTTAACGCAATATTCCCCTTCCATGCAGCAGTAAATGATCAATAAGTCCACCAATATCTAAGTTAGATATGTAGCATAAATTCTAGATCATTGTTTTGATTTAGAAATGTTGATGTTTCATCGGACTATGCAGCTTTAATTGGGTCGTAGCAAATAGCTACACCGCCCCCCCCCACCTCACCCCACCTCACCCCCACCTCACCCCCACCTCACCCCCACCTCACCCCCACCTCACCCCACCTCACCCCCACCTCACCCCCACCTCACCCTCCCCACCCACCCCCTCACCCACCTCACCCCACACCACTCACCCCCACCTCCACCCCCCACCTCATCACCCCACCTCACCCCCACCTCACCATCACCCCCACCTCCACCTCCCCACCCTCACTACCCCACCTCACCCACCTCCCACCTCACCCCCACCTCACCTCACCCCCACCTCCATCACCCCCACCTCACCCCCACACACTCACCCCCCCACCTTCACCCCCCACACTCTACACCCCACCTCACCCCCACCTCACCCCCACCTCACCCCCCAACCTCACCACCCCACCTCACCCCCACCTCAACCCCCACCTCCCCCCCACCTCACCCACCTCACCCCCACCTCACCCCCCCCCCCACCTCACCCCCACCTCCACCCCCACCTCACCCCCCCACCTCACCCCTCACCCCACCTCCCACTCACCCCCCACCACTCACCCCCACCTCACCCCCACTATTGATTTAACCAATAAGGGAAGCGCCACATGGCGTCAATGACACAAATGGCACCTTTGTACTTGTAAGCAGATAACAATTTGTTGGAACTGAGGCTCAGTGATGCAGACCGAATCGCCTATGCAGGAGATCGGGAGTTTGATTCCAGGTCGAGTCAAACCAATGACTTACCAGATTGGTCCTTGTCACTTCCTAACTTGGTGCACGGCATTAATAGGATAGGGCAAGGACTAGTTTGCTCAGTGTCAGGATAATGTGATTGAGTGGGGTATCAGGTCATGGACCTTGCAGCCTTATTTCCCAGTGGGGAAGCACTATGAAGTCACCATGAGCGCACATTGTCAAAAGTTGGTACCCGTCCTGATAGGTGTTTAGATGTTGCCAGGAGGTAAAACTCCAACAACCAACAAGCAGTCAACCTGTTTTGTTTTCGATTGGGATGTTTGAGGGGCAGGGGGCTTATAGCGGCTAACATTAAAGTTTCAAATTGTCAAAACCAAAACACTCACCTGGATTGTATCCTATATATCTAACTTAGATGTTGGTGTACTTATTAAGTATGTGTTGTTGCACAGAAGGGAATACTAATTCAATTTAATAGAACTTGCTGAAGCCTATAGTGTTTAGAATGTTTATGGACATGCCAACGTTTAGTTTACCTGCTTTCACTTCACATATATCCAAAGTTCGTCGATATCGATTATCCTGTAGATGTGGATCTTGCTTTTGTGTTTGTCTTATGCATGATTTTGTTGTGATATTTTCTTTTAGCACAGTAGGGTTAGTAAGTGAATGCATTTACCACTCCCCTCGCCCACCTATCAATTAACTTCAATGGTAAAATGATATCATTGATCTTTAGTGCGAGATATTGCTAAGCAATGCACAGAGGTTGTGCTTTAATTGTCGGCGGTGAGAGATCGCGGTAGAAAATGCATGTTGAAAATATACATTGACTAGTAAACTATTTTTATTATGTATATTGAGGAATGTATTATGCACCACTGTCTTGTGGTACAGGTTCTTGACAGAACCGAAGGCTAAGGGAGCAAACCCTACACAGAAAACCATGTCACTGTGGCAGCATTAAGGGCGGTTGATGTATGGAACTCCCAACATCTCCCGACCAGCCACTGCAGGGAAAAATAGTTTTGCACCTGTCTGGACATGGTCTTGCCAGTGTGAAACCTCTATTTGCTCCCTGAGAGAGTGCCGCTGGTAATTTTCAAAAGCCAGCAGCACTTCAACACTTTTGCAGGCAGCTTTCATGAAAATATTTTGACCGACTCATGAACATCACCCTCACACGTCATATCAGAGAGCTAAATGGAGAGCGGCAGTCAAGTAATGGAAGCAGTCTTTGTCGCATCGCGACCAATAGCATGATGATGATGATGATATCCAAAGTTAGCCGTTTAAAATACTTATTTTAAGCAAAAGAAAGCGAGTTAATAACGATCAACTTCACAGATTCATTGGAAAATACAGCTGAGGCTCAAAACCGTCGGACTAGGCAACTTTAATGATCAATACCTGATCTCCAAAGCACGCCAATCATTGTTATCAGATAGTAAGTATGTAACTGTCCACATAGGAGAGTGATCAATTTGAGGACGTCCGTGATTAGGTAATAATAAGATTACATGTGGATTTTGTATTGCCTGTTTGTTTGTTGTTGTTTTACGTCCTAGCAATATCTATTGTCATATCAGGACGGGTACCAACCTCTGACTGTGTGTAGTCATGGCGACTTTATAGTGCTGCCCCACTGGGAGACCAGGCTGCCAGCACCATGACCTGATATCGAACTCAGTCACATTATGCTGACACTGTGCCAACCAGTGCTTGCCCTATCTTAATAATGCTGAGCGCCTAACTAGGAAGCAACGAGTATCAATTTTTAAGTCATTGGTTTGACTCGACCAGGGTTCGAACCCACAAACCTATGCTTGGAGGATTGTACATTTCAGTCATTTAGTAGTCTAGTACAGTCTTTATTAGTGTCTAGGATTGAACATTAGCTGAAAGATGGCATATGCACATTGGCAGTCACGTGCACCAGCAACCCTCCCACGTGCTAATCAGTGTCGCCCGCACTGCTCACGTGACCTGTGGTCTGAACGGCATCACGTGGGCAGCGCGGGCGACACTGATTTGCCAACCGGAGTAAAGGCTTTGGAGATCCAACCCTAAAGCCCTGTTTACACGGGCGATTTAAAACGCCACATATAAAACGCCTTGCCTAGATCGACTCACATTTGCCGTGTAGACGCGGCTCTGTGGTGTTTTAGGACTGAATCGCTTCATATGAAACGCTTCATCTATACCACCTCGTGAGGTGGTTTATTTGAAGCGATTCAGCTGGTTCCCGGCAGTGTTAGGGCCCGATTAGGTGCTCGCTGGCTACAGGCGCACCACAGGCTGCTGGTTCCCGGCACCAAAACACTTTTTAAACTCTGTCCGTGTAAACGCGCCTCAAAAACGCCTCATATAAATTGCTTTGTCTAGATCGTTTCACAATTCCCCGTGTAAACACGGCTTAAGTTCTGCATCGATGCACATGGGTCCGCGACAGTCCAAATGACACGTCGTCTGTTCACCAAGTTAGATTAGTCTGCATTGTTTGTCTTGAGGTCTGAGCTTCATAGAGGATTCAGTTCATTGAGCAGTCCATCTGAATTAATGTAGCACCGCGCATAGATAATGAATCTAAATCTAATGTAATCGTCACAACCTGGAATGATACACATTTAATATCCTCCCAAATCCTGTACTGGACATGGATACTCGTTAAAGGTGCATAGTCTGATGGTTTTGAGTTTACGTCATTTTCTGAGATAAATATATCAGGTTGATCGTTATAATCGACCTTACTTTCATTTGAAGTAACGTTTATTTTAAAATAGCTAACTTCTGAGATATTTGAAGTGTAAACAAGCAAAGTTAATTTCGGCAAGCATGCTAAAACTCAGACACCATAGGCTTCTGCAGTGACAGATTCTATTTAACGTCCTCAGTATTCCCTTCAATGTGTCGACACATGTTTAATATGTGCATCAGTATATACAACTTTTAAGTTAGATATGTAAAAGCAAATCTAGATAATTGATTTGGTTTTAAAATTTGATGTTTTCATCGGACTATGCAGCTTTAACATGCTCCAGAGAACCCCTTTCTAAAAGACAGCTTCACTCAAAATAATAACCACGTTCTCGGTATAGGATCACAATATAACACACTAATGAACCAATGATCTTATACACCTTTAACGATTAATTAACAACTCCCCGCATCAACATTCAATGACAGAAACTGTCTCTTGCTCTCTTTGGTTTGGCCTTCTCCTCGCATGTGTTCCTATTGTTCATATTATCGTTTCTTTCTATTATCGAAGGTCAATATCAAAGTTAATACTATTACAACTGATCGTAAATATTGATGCCATATCATTGTACTTACTATGCCAGATATTATATATATAAATATATATTTAAGTTGCTACATCAGATATTATTATATATGCTGGTTTGTTTAATGGACCTATTATCTATTGAACTATAACAACAATTTTGACAAGCTTGCAGAAGAGTTCTAACTCGTAATGGTGCAACTTATATAATAAATATCACTTATCACATCATGTGTATTATAATCACAATTTTGCAAAACAAATATAGATATTTTTGGTAAATACCTGTGACAATTACGGCCGTGGAAAAAAACAATTCCACAGTGGCATCCGTGGAATAAATGTGTAAAATAATGAGAGTTTAAAAGATGTACATATAATACTATTAATAGTAAAGAATATATTCATTACTTAAAGTTGATAATTCGATGTTTTTTTGATTGTCTGTAACCTTTCTGATATAAATATATTAGGTTGATCATTATTATCTACCTAAGTTTTGTTTGAAGTATCTTTTATTTTAATTGAGTCAATCTGCAGGTAATGGAAGTGTAAATATTCTAAATTAACTTAGGGATGCATGCCAAAACCTTGAGACAATAGGCTTATGTAGAAAAAGGTTCTATTGAATTGTCTCAGTATTGCCTTCTATGTGGCGACAAATGCTTAATAAGTGCATCAGTATCTAAGTTACATCTTTAGAATCAAATCTAGATAATTGTTTTGGTTTTGATCCATCAGACTATGCAGCTTTAAGAGAAGATTAAGAAGATAACAGCCCTCGATCATGTACATCAATAATAAACCTGCAATCAAAGAGTACATAAAATCAAAATATGGCGTCAGAGTGGCTTCCTCTAGATGAACATCGACGGAGAGAGGAGACCATGAGTGCTGGCACTAATGCAGTGGTAATGTGATAGGGGGCGCTGTGAATGGGTTAATCATATCTACATTAGTACTATATATGTTACTATGGAAACAGACAAGCGGGAGAAAAAAACAATATGTTTGCCAGAGTGACGTCTTCTATAAGAAAATGGAGGAAATGCATGGTGGCATTAATGCGCTAGTGAATCGATAGGTGGTGCTGCGAATGGATTAATGCAATACAGCTGTGTAGTGTCAAGATCCTCAGGTATCGCCTCGATAGTGGTATTCCAATCCCGGGGGTATATTTAATCAATGAAAAAAAATTAATACAAATTAAAACGCTAAATTGCTTTTATTTCTTATAATGAGGCTGTTGATAGTAATTTCTTCTTCGGTTTAATATTGTGTTGTGAGGTGCCGTAGGCAAATGATCCCAGGACTCGAACGCACATCTGTTTCATTCCAGGACCAGCGACCTAACCATTTAGCTATCTAGATAGTTCTTGTGTAATTTAGACTTGTAAAATACGTTATGTATCACAAATATACTGGTGGTTTTATTTTAAAATAAAATAGAGCGAGTTGGAGGAGTGGGGTGTGAGGTGTGAGGTGGGGGATACTAGGGAAAGGAGAGAGGGAAAGGGAGGTTTGTTTGTTGTTGTTTTACGTCCTAGCAACATCTAAGGTCATATCAGGACGGGTACCGACTTGTGACAGTGCGCACTCATGACGACTTTATAGTGCTGTCCCACTGGGAAACCAGGCCGCCGGCACCATGACCTGGTATCCCGCTCAGTCACATTATCCTGACACTGAGCACACCAGTCCTTGCCCTATCCTAATAATGCCGAGCGCCTGGCTAGGAAGCGACAAGTATCAATTTTAAAGTCATTGGTTTGACTCAACCGGGAATCGAACCCACGACCCCACGATCTACCAGCACGGGAGACGGACGCTCTAACTCATTCGGCCATCCCGTCTGGTCAAGGGAGGAGTAGGGTGGTGGTGGGAGGGGAGGGGGGAAGGAGGGGTTGGTAATAGGGAAAGGAGAGAAGGAGAGGGAGGAGTGGGGTGGTGGTGGGAGGGGAGGGGGGGCAGGAGGGGGTGGTTATAGGGAAAGGAGAGAAGGAGAGGGAGGAGTGGGGTGGTGGTGGGAGGGGAGGGGGGCAGGAGGGGGTGGTTATAGTGAAAGGAGAGAAGGAGAGGGGGGAGTGGGGTGGAGGTGGGAGGGGGTCAGGAGGGGGTGGTTATAGGGAAAGGAGAGAGGAAAAGGGAGATGTGGGGTGGTTGTGCGAGGGGCGGGGGGCAGGAGGGGATGGTTATAGGGAAAGGAGAGAAGGAGAGGGAGGAGTGATATGCAGCTGAGAGGGTATCGGAAGGGAGGGGAGTGGAGGGGAGGAGGGTGGTGGTTTACAGGGAAGGGAGAGAAGGAGGTGGAGGAGGTGGGCATGTGGTGGCTGGGTAATTGGATGAGGAGGGGGAGGTGAGGAGGGGTGGTGGGAGGTGAGAGGACGAGGGAGGTGGAGGCGGAGGGGAGGAGGGAGGGGAGGGGAGGGAAGGGAAGGGATGAGAAGGGAGGGCAGGAGAGAGTTTGATTTCGAAATCAATCTCCAGTGGTGATTTTATTTAGAAATACAATCGCCCGCCTGCGATTTTCTAGGGGGCGGACATATTTGAAACCACCGGCTGTAAAACTGACTAAGACACCCAGGTAGCCGGGTAGCCAGGTTGCTTGGCTGCTTGATCTGCACCGGGGCAGGTAGGTAGTGATCGAGGCAGCACTACTCTGATAAGGCTGCTTGTTGGACCCCGAAAGTGGAGGAACAACAGCCAACAACAAAAAGAACAAAACAATGAAAACCACCTAAATAAAATGACGTCGGGTTTGTTACTGCCAGCTGTAGACATTGACGAAGGTATAAGATTGAGCTGTATGAGACAATGCCGCATTTGATTGTCCATAATGGTCTCCTTTAGGGACGCTGTAAATATAGCATGTTAGTAGTTAGCAAAACAAACGCGACGACTTGATTGAAACTGCCTATGCCTACACATGTCTGCGCATGCCCGCGAATACGAGAAGGACGGCGGCTATCAATTAGTGCAACCGGAAGGCGGGGGTATCAACAAATCATTACCATTTTAATCGAAATAGGCAACACAATAAACAGGGTTTTCTGTGCATCGGCGGGTAATTTTGGGGGTGGGGGTGGGTATGCATTGTTGGGGTGTCCCATTTTAATATTCTCAATGATGTTAGTGTCCAATTGCATTTGTCCATTAAAGCGGCTATTAGGAGTTGAGTGTGTTGTGTTCGTTGGAGTTTCCTAGTTTCAACAAATCATTACCATTTCATTCAAAGTAAGTAAAATAAATAGGGTTTTCTGTGTATCGGCTGGTAATTTTGGGGGTGGGTATGCATTATTGGTGTGTCCCAATTTAATTGTGTCAATGATGTTAGCGTCCAATTGCATTTCTCCAGCAAAGCGGCTATTAGGAATTGAGTGTGCTGTGTTTGTTGGAGTTTTCCGTCCTAGCAACATCTAAGGTCATATTAGGAGGGGTACCGTCTTGTGACAGTGCACACTCATGGTGACTTTATATTGCTGCTAATTGCATTTGTCAATTAAAGCGGCTATTAGGAGTTAAGTGTGTTGTGTTTGTTGGGGAGTGGAGGGCGAAAAGGCCCAGTCACACCATACCGTTCTAGCAACACCAAAGATCATATCAGGATGGGTACCGAAGTGCACACTCATGGTGACTTTATACTGCTGCCTCACTGTGAGACCAGGCCGCTGGGACCATGACCCGATATCCACTTGCTTACTTTATCCTGATAATGAGCTTACCAGTCCTTGTCGCAATCAGTCCTAGTAATACCAAGCGCCAAGCAAGGTAGCGACAAGTATCAATTTCGTAAGTTATTAGCTTCACTCCACCGGGATTCGAACTCCCGACCTTCTGCACTGGAACACTGCGCTCTACCGATTCGGCCACCGCGTCTGATGCATAAGGAATTGATTTACTGAGAGTTCCATACATACATGTAGAACGAGCACCTCATCAAAGTAAGTTAGGTTGAAGGATGCGACTACAGGGCGTGTCAGCCAACATGTCGAGGCCACTTGTTCGCCTTCTAAATGAAACCATGAAAGGTTTTGCCTGCGCATGCGCAACCACGCCCTTCAGCGCCTAATTGGTTTAGTTGGGGAGTGGAGGGCGAAAAGGCCCAGTCACACCATACCGGATTGGAGAAACGGACAATGTCCGGTGAAATACAGCAATGTACGGTTTATATATGGTTGGCATCCGGCGTGTCCATTATCTGTCCAGTGGTGTCTTGTTCACGTTTTGAACATGCACAAAACTTGTACAGGACACTGCCAGACTGAGGTGCACGGTTGGTGTCCGGTTTAAGTCCGTTTTGTCCGTTTCATGTCCGTTAATCATCCGTTAGATGTCTGGTTTGTATCCTGAAGAGTCCATTGATGGTGCTGCAGGAATTCGGTCCATTGGTTTTTGGTGCGTCCATGAACAGTCCGGTAGGTGTCCGGTAGGTGTCCGGTTGGTGTCTGTTGGGTATCCGGTTCGTCCATTTAACATTCGGTTGCCATCCGGTTCTCGTCTGGTTCTCCTCCGTTGGCTATTCGTTATGTACGTTTCTTGTCAGTCTAGGGTCCGTTTAGCATCCGTTTCACCCGTCGGCCTTTGCAACAGTTCGACACCGAACACCACCGGACTAGACAATTCTTTGTCCGGTGGTGTCCGGTACTCAGTCCGGTAAGGTCTGACTGGGCGTTTAATGACATATAGTATCACATCATGATGGCTGACCAGACAGGATGGCCGAATGAGTTGAGCGGCCGTCTCCCGTGTTGGTTTGTTTGTTTGTTGTTGTTTCAGGTCCTAGCAACATCTAAGGTAATATCAGGACGGGTACCGACTTGTGACAGTGCGCAGTTAGGGCGACTTTATAGTGCTGCCCCACTGGAATACCAGGCCACCAGCACCATGACCTGATATCGAACTCAGTCACATTATCCTGACACTGAGCCAACCAGTCCTTGTCCTATCCTGATAATGCTGAGCGTCAGGCTAGGAAGCAACAAGTATCAATTTTAAAGTCATTGGTTTGACTCAACCAGGGTTCGAACCCACGACCCCACGATATACCAACACGGGAGACGGACGCTCTAACTCATTCGGCCATCCCGTCTGGTCCCCGTGTTGGTAGATCGTGGGATTCGAACCCAAGGGTTCGAACCCAGGTCGAACAAACCCAATGACTTAAGAATTGATACTTGTCACTCCCTAGCCAGGCGCAGGCATAATGAGGATAGGGCAAGGACTGGTTGGCTGTGTCAGGATAATGTCACTGAGTGGGATATCAGATCATGGCCTGGTCTTCTAGTGGGGCAGTGTGCATTGATGATGATTTCAGTAATGCCCCTACCCCTCCACCACATCCTTCCCCGACGCACTCGGACTCGGCGCTGCTGATATCTGACTCAGTAGGGTGGTCAGTTATTTATAGAGGACCACCGTTTTACCAAGTGTCGTCATGTGACCAGCCCCTCCAGGCTAGCGTCGGTTAGCTCAGTATCAGTATAATGTGACTGAGTGGGATACCAGGTCATAGTGACCTGATTTCCCAGTGGGACATCACTATAAAGCAACACTATTAAGTCACCATCAGTCAGTATCTGTCCTGATATCACCTTAGATGTTGCCAGGTGGTAAAACTCCAACAACCAACCCACCAGCTACCATCTTCCTTCGTTAATGTCCTCCGTGCCCGCTTAGTGGCGCTGACCCCACCAGAGCTGCACTCCGCCCTGAGCTGCTTGCTGCTCAATAATGCCCTCCTCCCACCCACTCCCCACTAACAATCCCCCATCCCACCCACCCCTACCTCCCCACCACCCACGATGGAAGCAGCTAATTTCCTTTGATGGGCAGGTCGTTGGTGTCGTGTACAGGCAGGCAGCTGACGTGCGTGTTCTACCAACTATATATATCACAACCCACCTGCAGAAGAAAAATCAACAACACCAGGTGGGTTTATGCTGCTTGATTGCGTTCTATATTGAGTTTTATTTTTGCTTGTGGGTGGGTTTTTTTCCTAGGCCTAGAGTCCTAGTAATATTTAAGGTTGGTTAGTTGTTGGACGGTTACGTCCTAGTAACATATAAGGTCATATCAGTATGGGTACTGACTTGTGACACTGTGCACTCATGGCAACTGTATAGTGCTGCCCCACTCGAAACTGTCCAGCATCAGCATGACCCGATATCCCACTCAGTCACATTATCCTGTCACTGAGCTAACCAGTAATCTAAGGTCATATTAGGAGAGCTCCCAACTTGTGACAGTGCGCATTCATGGAGACTTTATGGTGCTGCTCCACTGGGAGAGGAATCTGTCAGAACCATGATACGACAATCAGACATTATTCTGATACTCAGCAAAGAAACCATTATTTGCCCTGTTCTACTAATGCCGAGCACCAGGCTAGATAGCGACAAGAATGGGCTCCCATGAGCGCTGCCTATGGAACCCAAAATGTGTTTCACATTTTATAAGATTTTAAAGCCTATATGTTGATGTTGGGACCTTCAGCGGAGCATCTGGAACCTCCTGGAAAAATAATCAAATGCCTGATTATATTCAGATGTTCATATCGCAGCAAGATTCAAGCACTAAGCTGCACTGCAAAGGGGCATGTGATATGTCACGGCCCACCAGCGTGATGCCCAATGGAAGGTAACCATGCCAAGAGTAGCCAGATAACACACCACCCAGCTACGTACAAGCCTATGATATGTAAATAGGATTAGGCTAGTTTAGTAATAAGAGTAGAACAAAATAAAATACATATATGCCAAGAAAATCCAAAAAAAGCTAACATAGGCTACTAACCATACCAACCAATTATCTATCTGCTACTGAAATGCAGGCAATCAAATAACTTATCAGCAGCTACTGTGTGGTAAGATAACACCAACACTACAACTGGCCAGCATTGAAAACAAGCCTGGGTATGCGGGCTTATCTGCTATGGACAGTATAAATACAGCCTGGACAAAAAAAGAACAAAAAAAGCTCTAATCCTTGTAATATTATTTTTTGTAAAGAGAACTATATTGTATTTTTCTTCTGGAATTTCACCGTGCTCTCTTCACATATTACACCCCCTCCAGTTAAGCTAGTGACATATGAGGGCAGAATCTCGAATCGCTCTAGTCGGGTACTTTCCAGCTTAACTGGTGTGGTATATTGCAATGTAGTATTCTGCTATTTATTACCTACCTCTATGGTGTATAGATTGGTACAGGTTGCTGCAGAATTGATCAGTGCTGATGGCTTTACCTGTTTCACGTCATGCAGAGAAGGTATCGCGTTGGAGTGACTTGACTGTTGTTGTTGTTTTATGTACTAGCAATGTTGATTAGTCATTGGAGTTGTATGTCCTGGCAACATCTAAGGTCATATCAGGACTTGTGACAGTGCGCACTCATGATGACTTTATTGTGCTGCACCACTGGGAGACCTGGCCACCAGCACCATGATCTGATATCCCACACAGTCACATTATCCTCACATGAACCAAGCAGTACTTGCCTGCCCTATCCTAGTAATGCTGAGCGCCTGGCTAGGAAGTGACAAGTACTGATACTGTGGTAATTAGACCTTGCTCTATCCTATTAATGATGAGCACCTGGCTAGGAAGTGCTGAGCGCCTGGCTAGGAAGTGAAAAGTACTGATACTGTGATAATTAGACCATGCCCTATCCTATTAATGATGAGCACCAGGCTAGGTAGCGACAAGTATCAATTTTATGTCATTGGCTTGACTCGACTGGGATTCGGACTCTGGACCTTTCGGACGGGACGCTTGTGCTTTACCAATTCGGCCACCGCGTCCGGTGTAGCGATTTGAAGACGTGACTCGGTCACGTGACTGGCTTAGTTGCAGGCTAATGCAGAGGTGCATTTAATCATGATTCCGTTTGAACCATGTTTACCTAAGTCACTTTAATTTCGTATAAATGATGTTTAAGTAATTCAATTGAATGGAAGTGATTGGCGTGTTAGCGTTGTGCGTCCTAGCAACAGCTGATGTCAGAAGGAGACATGGTAGCTATCATCACGCATGCGTTGTTTAATTTGTCAAGTTTGAACCCATTTGAAATCACCACGCAGACCTATTGCCAAAAGAAAATAACTAGGCTGGGGTTGTCCCTACAATTGTATTAGTCTTAAGCAATATTCTTTAAATAAATATATAAGGTTTGGCCTTATAATCTACCTGACCTTAATTTTAAGTAATTTTGATTAGAAATGGTTAAACTTGCATATATTTGAGTGGACAGACAATATGTAAAATTAATGTTGGCGTGCAGCTCTAAATGCTGAAGACCATAGGTTCCATCATTAATCTGTCAATTAAATTGCGCACTGTTATCTTCGATGCTGCAACAAATACTTGGTAAGTGCAGCAATGTATGTACGATCAAATCTAGGTAAGTATCGTTTTGTGGTTTGGAAAATGTTATGAGTTAAATCAAACTACACAGCTTTAATATGTTTACTCTGCAAGACCTGACTGCCAGAAGGAACACATGTGGCCTAAATGTAGTTTCTACCAGATGATATGAAAAAGGGCTCCTAAGTACAGAAGTAAGTGGGTGTGTCATTTTTAATTGCTCCATTCGTCAGACTAGACAGCAGCTTCAATAGTCGTGTCTTTAGATAATAAATATGCAGCTAAAGATAGCAAGTAGAATGCAGAAGTCCTTATCCACGGAACCATTCCGCTATTCACCAGTCAATACACTAGGGACTGCAAGGCGAAATGGGCAAGTATATCCCATTTGCTGTTAGGTATTCAGATCATAAGAAAAACGGTGTAGGATGTCAGATGGAGCGAGAGAGTGAGAGAGAAATAGAGAGAGAGTGAGAAAGAGACAGGGAGATTGAGAAAGAGAGAGAGAGAGCCAGAGAGACGGCGACAAGATGCCGGTAGCAGGTGATCAGTCAAAGTCGGCGGAGGGTCGGACAGAGAGTCGAGTGCTGGGCGTTATGTACGAGCAGCAAACCACGGACAGGTGAGATGTAGTGCCGGCGATTTAATACCAGATTCGGACGGGTTGCCCAACTGCCCAGCTGCCCAGCTCCCACTGACCGCCCGCCGTTCCTCATCCCCCGGTCCCCGGTTCCCCGACTCCCGACCATCCGCCCTTCGCTCCCCGCTCCCCGCTTCCCGCTCCCCGCTTCCCGCTCCCCGCTCACCGCTCCCCGCTCCCCGCTCCCCACTCCATGGTCCCCGCTCCATGCTCCCCACTCCCTGCTCCCCGCTCCCCATCCCCTCGTTCCCCGTTCCCCTTCCCCCGCTCCTGGCTCCTCGCTCCACGCTCCATGCTCCACGCTCCCCCGCTTCCCGCTCCCATCCCCTCATACCCTTCCTCCTTGCCCCCTGCTCCCGGCACACCGCACCCCGCCCCTCTACCACATCCCCACTACCTGCTCCCCGCTCCCTGCTCCCCACTCCCTGCTCCCCATTCTGCATTCTCTGCTCCCTGCTCCCCGGTCTCCGGTCTCCGCTCTCCCCTCTCCTCCCCTGGTCCCACTCCCTTTGTCCCCCACTCCCTGCTCCCCACTCCCTGCTCCCCATTCTCCATTCTCTGCTCCCTGCTCCCTGGTCTCCGGTCTCCGCTCTCCCCTCTCCTCCCCTGGTCCCACTCCCCTTGTCCCCCACTCACCGTTCCCCGTCCTCCGCTCCCCTCCACCCGTCCGCGTCCCTCCGTCCCCTACTTCCCGCTCTCCTCCGCCCGCCCCCGTCCCACACCTCCCGGCTCGCCATGTCTGCTCTTCCGGGACGGTGGCGTACTGGCATTAGGCCGGTCACGAAAGCCAGTTTCCTCTCGCTCGAGGGGATGTCGGGAAGTGCCTAGTGGGCGCCATGTGGTGTATGAGTTTACGAGCCTGCTGCCATTCAACTGGTCCCCCACCCATCCACTCCGGACCTCCCTCCCCTCCTCCTCCTCCTCCTCCTCCCCGCTTCGCTTCACTTCGAACTGGCTCCTAATCTCCCCCCCCCCCAACCGCCCGGCCCTCCAACTACTCCCATCCCCCACCACCCATCCCACATCATCTCCCACCCGCATCTCCCATCCCCATCTCCATCTTCATCCCTCATCCCCCATCCCTCAGCCCCATCCTCTGCCCCGCATCCCCATTCCCATCCCTCATCCCCATTCATCACCCCATTTCCGACCTCCCGCCCCCACCTCCCACCGCCCATCCCCGTCCCCCAACAGCCACACCCATATCCACCCCTCAACCCCCATCCCCCACCTCCCATCACCCATCCCCATCCCTCACCCCGATCTTCCAACCCAAATCCTCCATCTCTCATCCTCCATCTCCTAACCCAAATCACCATCCCTCACCCCATACCCCATCCACCATCCCCCACCGTCACGACCACCCCCATCCCCTATCCTCTCACGGACACGGACACTGACACGGACACGGACACGGACACGGACACGGACACGGACACGGACACGGACACGGACACGCACACGCACACGCACACACACGCACACGCACACGCACACGCACACACATGCACACACACGCACACGTACATGCACACGCACATGCACAAACACACGCACACGCACACGCACGCACACGCCTTCACTGCCAGCCGGCCGGCCGCGCTTCCCGCCAATTAAGCCTACCCTCCCCCCCCCCCCCCCCGTCCCCACCACACCTTCGTCCTGGATCGTGGCCATTTCCAAGTAACGCCGTTACACCGGTTGGTCCTCGAGACGGGAGCAGGACGAACACGCGAGAACGCGCGGTAAACGGCGGTAATCCCGTTTCGGTTGCGTGGAGCGAAGGCAAGATCTCGCACGAACGTGAGCTTAAGGCCCGTGACGTAGTCTTCGTGGTGGTGGCGCCACGGGTATTGTGAGTGAGTAGGTACAATTTGAATGGAGCCAAAGGGAGAGAGAGAGGGGGGGGGGACGAGAAGGAGGGTGGGGGAGAGATTTCCGAATACAGTATAACCCCGTTAAACTAAGCTCGGTTAAACCAAACGATCGGTTAATCCAATCATTTTTTGGCAGCCCAGCAAAATACTACCATTTATCATATAAAAAAGTTGGTTAAACCAAAGTTGGTTAATCCAAATTATCGGTTAAAACAAACAAAATTTTCGGATGTCAGGCCACTTCCGGTATGGTTAAAACAAACGTGTATGTGGTTATAAAGTCATCTGAAACCCCACCGAATTTTGTATATGATAAATGGCAGTACTTTGAAGGACCATATAAATTTGTTTGGATTAACCGATCACTTGGTTTAACCGAGCTTGGTTTAATGGGGTTATACTGTATGTACATAAAAACTATAATCAAAGTATCCACATACATCGTATATTATATGCGCAATACACACTTACTCAAAGTCAAAGTCGAAGCCAAAGCTTGGTTAAACCAATGATAGGTTAATCCAAAAGAATTGTAGGGTTCCTTCAAGTTTGGTTTAACGGGGTAATATTGGTGCCGAACAGATAACATTACCCTAGAGATTGAATTGTTGTGGAAGTTGATTAACATTTGAAAACATATCTGCGAATGTAGACGAAACCTGAAAGGAACCAAAGAGAGAGAGAGAGAGAGGGTTGAGAGAGACAAAGAGGGAGAGAGGAAGAGAGTTCCCAGGGCTTTGGTGATATTGACTCCGATGAGACGGAATTAGCCTAAAGCTTGCATTGTTGTGGAAGTTGATGTACATTTGATCAAATATCTGCAAACAGCCGGTTTGCCACATGATAATGAATGGATAACACCGTTGAATAAAAGTCACTGTTGCATATCCTGATGCGTTTGGGTTTCTGCAATCACCCTATCCACACCTACCTCTCTATGTGGCGCAACCGTGCGGCTCGACACACATCACTCTCAGAATCAAATAACCCCGTCTCCCAACACCCACACCCGCACACACATCCTACCACTTCGCCACTTACCATACACACCCACATACCCCCACACACCCATATCCACACCCACACCCGCACTCACACATCCTACCACTCCGCCACTTACCATAAACACACACGTACACCCAAACACCCATATCCACACCCACACCCGCACACATACATCCTACCACTCCGCCACTTACCATACACACCCACGTACACCCAAACACCCATATCCACACCCACACCCGCACACACACATCCTACCACTCCGCCACTTACCATACACACCCACATACACCCACACACCCATATCCACACCCACACCCGCACACACACATTCTACCACTCCGCCACTTACCATACACACCCACATACACCCACACTCGCACACTCACACCCTACCACTCCGCCATTTACCATACACACCCACTTACACCCACACACCCACACCCACAACCGCACTCACACATCCTACCACTCCGCTACTTACCATACACACCAACGTACACCCACACATCCACACCTGCACACTCAGACCCTACCACTGCGCCATTTACCATACACACCTACATACACCCACAGGCCCACACCCACACCCGCACTCACACATCCTACCACTCCGCTACTTACCATACACACCAATGTACACCCACACATCCACACCTGCACACTCACACCCTACCACTCCGCCATTTACCATACACACCCACTTACACCCACATACCCACACCCACACCCGCACTCACACATCCTACCACTCCGCTACTTACCATACACACCAATGTACACCCACACATCCACACCTGCACACTCACACCCTACCACTCCGCCATTTACCATACACACCCACATACACCCACACGCCCACACCCACACCCACACCCGCACTCACACATCCTACCACTCCGCTACTTACCATACACACCCACATACACCCACACACCCACACCCGCACACTCACACCCTACTATTCCGGCATTTACCATAAACACCCACGTACACCCACACACCCACACCCACACCCTACCACTCCGCCATTTACCATACACACCCACATACACCCACACCCGCACTCACACATCCTACCACACAACCACTTACCATACACACCCACGTACACCCACACACACCCACACCCACACCCGCACACTCACACCCTACTATTCTGGCATTTACCATACACATGCACGTACACCCACACACCCATACCCACACCCACACTCACACATCCTACCACTCCGCTACTTACCATACACCCCCATGTACACCCACACATCCACACCCTCACACTCACACCCTACCACTCCGCCATTTACCATACACACCCACTTACACCCACACACCCGAACACTCACACCCTACCACTCCGCTACTTACCATACACCCCCATGTACACCCACACATCCACACCCTCACACTCACACCCTACCACTCGGCCATTTACCATACACACCCACACACCTACGTACACCCCCACACACACACCCGCACACTGCCACCCTACCACTCCGCTACTTACCATACACACCCACGTACACCCACCCACACACCCGCAAACTCGCACCCTACCACTCCGCCATTTACCATACACTCCCACATACACCCACACACCCACCCACACATCCTACCACTCGGCCATTTACCATACACACCCACATACTCCCCCACCCACACACCCCCACCCACACACACACAGAGATACACCCGCACACACACCCACATACACAACCACACACACACACAACCACACACACACAACCACACAACCACACACCTACACACACCTACCCCCCCCCCCACCCACACACACACCAGCACTCTGCCGTTTACCATACACAAACACACTCATACAATCAACAGATCAACCGGTCACGAGTGGTCTCGATGCATTCACACAATCCGGCTGCAGCCAACAAGGGTCTGTGGCGCCATATTCGGTGGAGCCGAAAGTGAGTATGGGATGCATTGTACCAACTACCATACCGCCCTTGTGACTGGCGACACCTAGCGTGTATAAGGGACACCTAGGAGGGGGAGGAGGAGGAGGAGGAGGAGGAGGAGGGCAACAGAGTACCTCCCAATGGACCATTCACTAAGCCGGACACGCGTGTATTCAGACACTTTTATGTTAAAGGGGGCGTGCGCTATTTCCCTACTTTTGTTATAGTAATGTTTTCATTTCTTAAAGTTGCGTTATCGTTGGTTTTGTGTCTGTCATATATTAAATAAATACATATCTACAAAGAAATATACGTTGTATTATGCATATGTACACATATATAGTATACATATGTACATATATATACTTCTACTATGTATATATATATAGTATACATTGCCACACTGTCGGCACACTTTGGTCACACTGTGGTCATACATTGTCACACTTCGGCCATACAGAGTCACACTGCGGTCACTCTGTGGTCACACTGTGGTCACACTGGTATCACACTGTGGTCACACTGTGGTCACATTGTAGTCACAATGTGGTCACACTGTAGTCACACGGTGGTCACATTGTGGTCACACTATGGTCACACTGTGGTCACACTGTGGTCACACTGTGGTCACACTGTGGCCACACCGTGGTCACACTGTGGTCAAAGATTGTCCCAGTGCGGTCACACACAGCCACACTAGGGCCACACTAGCGAGGCTGGGCGCGGAATGAAACTGGGTAGCGGAAGGTCGGGCAGGCGGTGGGCGGGTGTGTGTGTGTGGGGGGGGGGGTCGGGGCGGTTGTGATCCTTTACCTCCCAACGATCCCTTTGCACACACCAACACACACACCAGGACACACCAACACACACACACCAGCACACACGCAGTCAGACACGGTCACTCTGACAGTGAAGGGAGGGGAAGGAAAGGATTGGCGGGTGGGAGGTCGGGAGGCGAGGTTGGTTGGTTGTTGGAGTTTTACGTCCTGGTAACATCTAAGGTCATATCAGGATGGGTACCGACTTGTGACAGTGGATACTCATGGCAACTTCTTAGTGTTGCCCCACTAGGAGACCAGGCTGCCAGCACCATGACCTGATATCCCACTCAGTGATAGTCACATTATCCTGACATCGAGCCAACCAGCACTTGCCCTCTCTCAATTATGCTGAGCGCCAAGCTAGGAAGTGACAAGTATTAATTTTGTAAGTCATTGGTTTGACTCGACCAGGAATTGAATGCGCAACCTTCCGCATGGAATGCCTGCGCTCTACCGATTCGGCCATCGCGTCTGGAGGCGAGGTAGCGCGGGGGAATGGCGGGGGTTAGAAGGCATGGCGAGCCGGCCATTGATCCAGGCCCCGTCCGCCGGGAGTCGGGCAGTGGCGCAGCGTCGCACAATTGAATCACGATCACATGTGGACGCGTAGGCCGGGAAATTGGACGCGGCCGGCGCGACCAGCCCGCATCCCGGATTCAATCGAATGCTGGATAGCCCGTGTCCCACTGCCAAGGCACCGTACCAATCTCAGCCCTCTACACTGAACAGGAGGATGGGGCTTGGGGGAGGGGTGGGGTGGGGGGACGGAGAAAGTGGTGGAGGTGGTGGTGGGGGGAGGGCGGGGGGTCATTGGTCGCACCAAATGCCGCCCGGTCGTCTCTGACAAACAAAATGAAGAGAAATATATCAGCACTTGAGAAGTTAAAAAATAGTTGCCCTTGCTAATTCATCATCATCAATCCCTTATCTGGGAGGGTCATCGGGGCCTCACAGATGATTTGGCAACCAATTTGTCTCCATTGTTCCCTGTTCTTCAGTGCCCCTTTGGACTTGCCAAACTCCAGGTCTGTTCATTCCCCGATGTTGTCTTTCCACCTCTTCCTTTGTCTGCCTTGTTTTCTTCAATCTTCCAAATCGATGATTTGCTTTTCACTAGAATTGTTATTTATGAATACGCGTATATTTTAAAGTTGTATAGTCCGATGAAAACATCACATTTTCAAAACCGAATCAATTATCTAGAGTTGAGTTTGCATATCTAACTGAGCTAATTATGCATTTATTAAGCATTTGTTACCACATAGAAGGGAATGCCAAGTAAGTTTACTAGAATGTGTTACTGCAGAAGCCTATGTTGCCAGAACTTTGGCATGCTTGCCAACATTAAGTTGGCATGTTTGCATTTCAAGTATAAAAAGAATTAGCCATTTGAAAGAAAAGTAAGGTAGATTATAACTATCAACCTAATATATTTATCTTAGAAAATGACAGAAACTCAAAACCATCGGACTATGCAACTTTAACCAAAAACCACTGCGCCAACGTTGCCTGTGAAAAAGGCTGAACATGTCAATGAGTGCGCCACTAGGTTTATTAGGTGTCACCTGTCTTTACTCTGAGGGCGTGAGGAACTGATGGCGGGGGATGGGCAAGGGGTCGGGGGTGGAGGTCTGGAGAAACGAGGGCATCTGGGGAAAAAGACCATTATGCTACAGATCGGGCCTGAGAAAACAATCATTGACCGACCTACAACGGCAGCGGTAAAACCCTGCTTTAGTTCCCACAGCCGACACCAGGGCAGTGCGCGCGCACCGTACTCACGCCCGGAAGTAGCACCAGATGGCAGTAGTGGCGCGGGGCGGGACGCGGCGGATTGATTACATAAGGCGTGTGAGTGAACAGACTCCTGTGTAGTGATATTAACGCCAAGTGCCGCCGTCCCGACTTCCACCAGCCAGCACCGGATGAGGTGGCCGAATCGGTAGAGCGCACGCCTCCCATGCGAAACGTCGGGAGTTCAATTCCCAGTCGAGTCAAACCAATGGCTTACAAAATTGGCACTTGTTGCTTCCTAGCCAGGCGCTCGCCATTATTAGGATAGGGCAAGGATTTGGTTGGCTAAGTGGGATATTGCGTCATTGTGCAGGCAGTCTGGTCTGCCAGGGAGGCAGCACTATAAAGTCGCAACGGGTGCGCACTGTCACAAGTCGGTACCGGTCCTGATATGACTTTAGATGTTGCTAGGACATAAGACTCCAACAACCAACCAACCAACTCACCCGAACCTCAAAAGGTGTCAGACTGATCACAGTTCCTTGTCCCCATTCACCGACCACTCACAGAGCTCACAATCGCAGTTCCGACTGCTCGTCGAGCAGGGAACAATGGAGAGTTATATCTTCTTTGTTTTGCTCCAACGTGTATAACAGGTGATGGACTAAAACGCAATTTGAATAAAGCGTTATGGAATAACACACTATAAAGCATTTTTTAATTGCTTGTTGTGATGAATTGATGTACTATGCTCATAAAAGATAAGTGTGTTAACACTTGTTTTCACTGCTGGGCAGCACTGGTCGAATTTGATTCAAATCATTTTAATTTTGTTTTAGTAATTTTGGTTTTCTTGCTTCGTGTTTATGCCCTGGTCACATGCACGCTAGTGGACATAGTTGAACGTAGTGGAGGCAAACGTAGTTGAACGTAGTTGAACGTAGTTGAACGTAGTTGAACGTAGTGCAACGTACCGGCATCCGTACTGCTCCGTGATGAGAAGGTGATAAGAACGTGTGTAGGGTGTGAGCTCCGATTTAAGCTTTGAACATGTTCAAACGAGCGGTACGTTTGAGACAGATGTAGCCTCCATGATGATAAGGTGCTCTAGCATGCTCTAGTGTACTCTAGCATACTCTAGTGTGCTCGAGCATAGTCTAGCATACTTCTTAATGTACTCTAGCATACTGTAGCGTATTGTAGCGTACTTTGACCTGCACAAAACCTTGGCCATTCTGCTGTGGTCACATAGCCATTAGTGGATGAAGTTGAACCTATTTGAACTTAGTGGAGGGTAACATAGTTCAATGTATTTTAACGTAGTTCAACATACTTGGATGTACTGGGATCTATACCGTAATGTCCTGGGATCCGTACCATAACGTATGTATCTGTACTATTAGGTGGGTCGTCAACCAAAACCTGCCATACCTTATCGTAGTTTAACGTAGTGATAGCACATTTGACCCACGTTAATCTATCCTACGTTCAACTACATTCAACTACATCCACTAACGTGTATGTGACTGGGGCATTATGGCTTGTAACTGTTTGTACATTGCAAACAGTAGTAAATCGAGGTTTCACTATGCTTTGTATCATAACTTTCAATGACAAATATAGATCTGTGTTTTCAGGTGGTATGTAACTACGTACGTGCGTATATAGAAGGTAGGCCGCTGTATAATAATATGCTTATCCATTAGATGGAGTATCAAATTGTGTACATGTATCCTAGTACCATCCCGAACAAGGCTTTTGCCAGGCTACCTATTATCGATATGCCAAACATCAGCTGCTACAGTATCCAACCGCACACACGCTGTCTGCGAGAGGTGTTCTGGTAACTATGGCGACCAGCACTATGACCCAATATCCCATTCACTCACATTATCCCGACATGGAGCTATCCAATTCTTGCCCTATCCTATTAATGCCGAGCACAAAGCTAGGAAGTGACAAATATCAATTGTATAAGTCATTGCTTTGACTCGACTGGGATTTGGATTCCCGATCTCCCGCACGGGAGGTTTGCGCTCTACCGATTCGACCACCGAGCCCGGTACAGATGAAGCGAGGCCCGAGGCTATTCCACTTGTGAGGCCCCTCCCAAAGGACACTGTCATAATATTATACATCTTGGCTGGAACACCCCGATATGTTGAGGCCCTAGGTTTCAGCCTGCCAAGCCTATTATAGGTAAATCTGTATATTAATGTCAAATATCTCTCTCAATAGATATAAATATATAGATATGTAGTAGTTTATCCCTACCGTATATCGACGTAAGCAAAGCATATGACGAGTGTACTCGGCGTGTTGGGGTGTATTTTGATGGTTGGAGGTGACAGGTCCAGCGTATGAGTAACGTACGCCAACGTATCCCTAAAGGACATATAAGCCATACATCGAGATACATTGACAATTTTGAACATGCACAAAAATTGTTTCGGAGCCTCGATGCACTCCAATGTAAGACGATGCATAACACCGTATCCCGAACATACCCGACATATGCCCATTGTATACATAACGTATGACGCCATATGCTGATGTGTTGGTCGAAAATCACATACGTTGGCATACGCTAAGGCTATACATCGTAGGGTGACAGCCCTTTTACAGAATGTTGTGAGTATGTTATATAAGCCAGAGATACATGGAGGGTGCCAGTTCAACGTACGGCTAACGTGTTCCAACCTATCCTGACCTACTCCTAACAAGTGCATAACGTACGCTGACATATGCTGAGCATATGAGAAACATATGAGCCATAAGGCGACATACGTTAAACATTTTGAAGATACACAACAATTTTTAGTGGCTCGACCTACGCCCACCTATGATGCCGTATCCCGAGCATACTCGACGTATGCCCAATGTATATGTAACCTATGACACCGTATGCCAAAGTGTTCATCGAAAATCGCATACGTCGGCATACGCTAACGCCATACATCGTAGTGTGACAGCCCTTTAGGTAGTGTAATGGTTAGCACGCTAGCCTCAGATTGTCAAGAAGAGTAGGTTTGAATTCTGCTCTAGGGGCAATATTTCTCATAAAAAATCTTTAAAGAAACTAGAACTTATCCTGCAGAGTATTCGTTGTCTTATATTGTTCCATAATTACAATGATCAGCAGGAGTGAGTTGTTCTGATATTATGTGTCAAAATGTGTCCTACCGTAAGTTTGGTTCGATATATCTAACCTCTCTAACCGACCACCTCCACAGATCGACCACTCCCCTATATCGATCGCTTTATTTGGGTCCCAACAATACCATTGTAACCATATTCTAATTCCATAAAGCCCCAGTCAGACCTCACCGGATTGAGGAAATGGATAGAAAACGGACACTGTCCGGGGAAATATGGCAATGTACGGTTTATATACGGTTGGCATCCGGCATGTCCGTTATCTGTCCGGTGGTGTCCGGCGGTGTCCAGTACAAGTTTTGAACATGCACAAAACTTGTACCGGACACCACCGGACTCAGGTGTACGGTTGGTGTCTGTTTTAAGTCTGTTTAGTCCATTTTGTCTGTTTCATGTCCGTTTCTGATCCGTTAGGTGTCCAGTTTGTATCCTGAAGAGTCCATTGACGGTGCTGCGGGAATTCAGTCCGTTGGTTTTTGGCGCATCCGTGAACAGTCCGGTAGGTGTCCGGTAGGTGTCCGGTTGGTGTCCAGTTGCTATCCGTTTGGTGTCCGGTCCGTCCGTTTGACATTCAGTTGCCGTCCAGTTCTCGTCTGGTTCTCGTCCGTTGGCTATTCGTTAATGTACATTTCTTGTCTGTTTAGTGTGCGTTTAGCGTCCATTATGTCCGGCGGCCGTTGCAACAGTTTGACACCGAACACCACCGGACTAGACAATACTTTGTCCGGTGGTGTCCGGTACTCAGTCCGGTAAGGTCTGACTGGGCTTTTAACTGACCACGTTCCTAAATTAAAGTCGGTCCCACGATCGGGCGATTTAGAGAGGTTTTACTGTAGTTTCAAATAAAGCAGAAAATGCTCAGTTTATTTTTTTTTTAAGTGAGGGAAGAAAAGAAAAGTAATTTTATTTCAACTCATTCACGCAATAATTGAGCTCGAGCGACACTTTGTTTAAGGACACGAGGATGCTATAAAAATCCCTAATCCCGTCCTGAAAAGGTCAGAGGTAAGAATTACAGTAATATGTGGGTGATTTTAGTCATCGCCCCATTGAAATCTGAGTTGAGAGGTTCCCCCGTTTAGAAGCCTAGAAGCTATTTATTTAACAAATCATACCTCAGTCATTGAGTTAATGTCCTTGGTTCATTGCAGAAATTCACCAAATGTATATATATATCTATGTATATGTGAGAGATAAGTTATTAAACGATTATAAACTCGTGGAGGGCAAATTGAATTGTTTGTAATTTTGCCTGAGCTCAGGCACGTGACCCGTGGCGTGCCGCTATCTGTCATCGTGACCTACTTACGCCACTCAGAGTCACTCGCTAGCCAGAGATTGAATATTCCTCAACCACTTCCTATTTTAGCCTTCTTGCTTTGTACCTAACTGTTTATATATACATACATATACTTCGTATATAGATGGATAGTGATAAACAGAGATTAAATAATACTCAATGACTACCGATCCCAGCCTTGTTACTTCATACCTAGCTGTTGACCAGACGGGATGGCCGAATGAGTTGAGCGTCAGTCTCCTGTTTTCGTCGATCGTCGGATTCGAACCCACGAGTTCGAACCCTGGTCGAATGAAATCAATGACTTAAGAAGTTATGCTTGTCGCTCCCTAGCCAGGCACTCTGCATTATTAGGATATGACAAGGACTGGTTGGCTCAGTGTCAGGATAATGTGACTGAGTGGGATACCAGGTCATGGTGCTGGTGGCCTGGTATCCCAATGGGGAAGCACTATAAAGTCGGCATGTGTGCGCACTGCAACAAGTCGGTACCCGTCCTAATATGACCTTAGATGTTGCCAGGTCGTAAAGCTCCAACAACCAACCGCCCAACCTAGCTGTTTGTGTATATATATATATATATATATATATATATATATATATATATATATATTGATAGTGATGAGCATAAATTAAATATTACTCAGCGACTACCTATTTTAACCTTGTTACTTTGTACCTAGCTGTGTGTATATAAATATGGACAGGGATAACCCGGCTGTCATAATTGGAACAGTGATTGCCCTCCCATCTTCTTGTAGGTAGAATTAGAGAGCGGGTTTGGGTGGGGTGCACCCCCTACCCCCTTCAGTATGGGAAGTTGCATGCCGTTTGCGACCTGCAGTTTTCATATATATATATATATATAAATATATATATATATATTTAAATATGTATACAATATAACATCATAAACTGTCAATTTGTTGGTCATATCTCCAGCAGCAATCCATTCAGATTAACATCTATTGTAATTGCCATAGACAAATGCAGATAAATTGCTCAACGACTGTACATGGTGATAGATCAATCATAGTCTTTAAGCCTAAAGTCTTTGGCCAATCTCAGTTTTCATGTCAATTCCAATAAACTCCGCCAGGTTGCACTCGGGCCATGTTCACACGCACCACTTTCAACGCTCGCGGTCTGTTCTATATAGGGCGTCTGCTTTTATTAACCTTTCTCAGTGTCATCTGCTGATCCCTTTTAAGGCGACTTTTGATGCGTTTCCGGAAATGCGAACTGTTTTGAGAAGTTATATATATATAAATATGTATACAATATAACATCATAACCTGTCAATTTGTTGGTCATCTCTCCGATCCATTCAGATTAAAATCTATTGTAATTGCCATAGACAAATGCAGAGAAATTGCTCAATGACTGTACGTGGTGATAGATCAATTATAGTCTTTAAGCCTAACGTCTTTGGCCAATCTCAGTTTTTGTGTTAATTCCAATAAACTCCGCTAGGTGGCACTCGGCCCAAGTCCGCACGCACCACTTTCAACGCCCGCGGTCTGTTCTATACAGTGTGTCTGCTTTTATTAACCTTTCTCAGTGTCATCTGCTGATCCCTTTTAAGGTGACTTTTGATGCGCTTCCGGCAATGCGAACTGTTTTGAGAAGTTAATGCGTCAGAACCGGCACGGATCGTGAGCTGTCAGTTATTTGAATTTTTCTGCCAATAAATACATGTGTTAGTGTTGTGACAGCAGATATAGCTAACCATAAATTCTCAGGTGTTACCTTTGTACGATTGTTATGGTACAATTTATTGTTGTTGTTGCAGTAAATGTAGTTTATTCATTGAATAATGTCTTTTGTCAGCATTGTGGTAAAGGAAATGTAGTTTATTCATTGAATAATGTTTTTTCTAAACGTTGTAGCAAAGGTTTTCTGGTCATGTGACAATACAGTTATTTACAATATATATCCATATGCAGTCTGTCATTGCCGTCATGTCCTGATATGACCTTAGATGTTGCCAGGACGTCGAACTCCAACAACCAACCAACGAACTATGGCCGTCAGCAGATAGTACATGTCAGCTGCAATGATAATATTATCCGTGTCAAAATTTACATGATTATGATATAATTTGAAAATTTACCATAGCATCACGAACATAGCAGAACAAGTCGAAGCAGATGGTTATAACCTGGCAGATATCCCCAATATCTGAGGAAATTGTGCCTTCGGTGATACAAGCACGAGCTTTAGCACACTGTTGGAGCGGAACGATTTTTAGCTATTGAGCTATCACATATTTGTTCTGTGGCCATAATGGTGGCCATTTCATAAAATTGTTATTTTACCAGTAGCTCAGGTTCTAGACGACCTAGAATCTTGATTCCAGTGGCTAATCCTACACTTTCAAGGATCGGGAATGCAGTGGTACTATTTAAAACATGTTAACAACTACCTAACTGCATATATCAACCATTCAGAGAACTAAATAATAATAGAATTATCAACATATTTAATATTGGCGGAGCTATGCATCCTTTCGAAGTGTGACATCTGAGAGTACAAGGAGAATATCTGGTCAAAATATAAACAAAGTGCAATTGTGTATAGAGAAATATATATTCTGTCTGCGTATACAAATAGCTCTTACATCAAGATTTGAATGGAAAGCACCAGTGTGCTATTCCCTGACATTGGCTGTGGTTTTAACTTCACAGTTGGTTGTTGGATGCTGCCCCACTAGAAAGACCAGGCCACCAGCACAATAACCTGATAACCCATTCAGTCACATTATCGTGACATTGAGCCAAACATTCCTTGCCCTATCCTAACAATGCCGAGCACCTGGCTAGAAAGCGAGAATTATCAACTTTTAAGTCGTTTGTTTGACTCGATCAGGGTTCGAATATGTGGGTTTGCATCCCCCGATCGACCAATACAGGAAATGGACGCTCAACTCATTCGGCCATCCCATCTGGTCATTTAACTTCACATTGCACTCCTTCCATGTTTGGCTTCGATGAAAGCTGCATTCCTTTAATCTCATCCTAATGCTCTTCCACATGCAATCTAACTCTATATCTGCCTATTCAAGCCTGTCAACAAAGTGGCTTTACAATGTTCCTGTACCTAGTGGCTTCGCTGTATATGTTATAATAATAACACCGCCCTACCTCAGTTGTATGGCGTCCTTTTGGCTTCAATATTTGCTTTCACTGCATGGCTTCCTCTAGGTGTCTCCAATCAGTGAATTACCTCAAAATAGGGGCCACAGGCAATGACCTTGCCAAATGGCTTCAATATTCTGCCATGGCTTTACTATTTCACTATGTGGCTTCATGTGATTTCCTACACATGGCTTCAATGCGGAGCAAAAACTTCTCTCTTCATCATAAGCTTCCTTCCGCCTTGCACTTCGCCTCTTGCGGCTTTCCTGGTGCCCTTCGCTGAGGCGGTTCCACCATGGTGCTGGCACTCATGCCCGCCAGGTGGTAATGTGGGGGGCGGCCGGCAGGCACGCCTCGGTCGTCGGTCATTCACATCAGTGCGTCCGCCAAGCCCTCTGCCCGTGTCATCTCCAATCGGTCATGCCCCCCGCCTTCCCGCCACATTGCCAACACCCAGCCAACCACATAAATATGGCGCCGCGTCTTATCCTCACCAGTGGTGACACTCCGCGCTCTAAATCAATGGCCGCTATTGAAAACTAATTAAACGCATTGAATGCAAACTGCTGGTGGCATGCAATACTGCCTTTTACTGTTTTTTGTTTGTTTTAGTGTCGTTTTTCACAAATTAAAAAAACAAAACAAAAAAACCCCTGTAAGATTGCTAGGAAGAAAAAGGATCAAGGGAGGGGACGGAAACATTAAAGGGAGGGAAAAAAAGAATTGAGAATATTTGATTAAATACCATCCACTATTCCGCTTGATACAACTAAACTAACCGCTTTGGGGTTCTCATTTACACCAATTTTAATAAACCAATAATTACCAATAATTGCCGGGTAATTGCCAACAATTGACAATATCTGGCAATAATTGTCAATCAAATGTTCAATAATTGCCAATAATCGTAATTAATATGGGATGCGGATAATTTCGCAGTTTTATTAAATATGTTCTTTGGCATAAACAAGTTACACCCAACTACGCATGGGGGTGAAAGGGAAATCTCCGCCAGTGCAACCATTACACCACTAGGCTCCCGATATCATACACTCCCACGCCTACTGCTATGGTTACTTGCCGAGAGTCAGTGCAGACCACACTACCATTACGATCAGATAGAAGTGAAAGAGCGGGTATATATAACTCATAACACTTGTATGAACACACACTCACACACCAAGCAACTGCTTCCCAACATCCCCCATCCTCCCCAGCAGCTTTCATGTTGCTCGCACTTTGCCAGTGTCGGATCACAAAGCCAGGGTGGGATCAAAGTGCTTTTATATAAACATTGTAAAGCCAAGAATCCTTCTCTATATGGGGAATGTCTTAAAGTGATGTCAGTGTGTGTAGTCCTGAAGCTCTGGCGTTTGTGTGGACAGATTTTGCCCGTTAAAGTTGCATAGTCCGATGGTTTAGAGGTTCGACCATTTTTCTGAGATAAATAATTTAATTTGATTGCTATAATCTACTTTAGTTTAGTTTCCGGTGACTTTTCTTTTAAATGGCTAAAGCTAAGATTCCTTATACGCAGTATGCGGCATGCGAAAGCGAATGCGAATGTGAATAAAAATCGAAAAGCATGTAAATGAATAGTTGTGCTTCCATACATCTGGATACAAACGCGAATGTGAATGCGAATGCGGCAAATGGATCGACCCAAGGACCGATCAGTGCGAATGCGAATGCGAATACTGCTGCATTTGCCATAGAAAACAAGACTGTTCCTTCACAAATTTGGAGGAAAAACCCCAACAAATGTTGGGGGTTGGCATATATCTATGCCGCATATACGACATTCACATGCCGCATGCCACATGCCACATACCACGTATAAGGAATCTTAGCTTCAATTGGATATATAGAATCAAATCCAAATGAATGCTTTAGTTTTGAAAATTTGAAGCTTCATCGGACTAGAGTATTTTAAGTACACGGGCCCAGTGTGAATCGACGATGAGTCTTGATTTCTGGGCGCCATAAAGAACTGAACGCACGCCGACGGCGCCCAAGGGACTCACTCAGCCGCTAATCCCACGCAATCGTCATCACTTCTCACCATGTGGCGCCACTGTTGATGTATGTGGAACGTGACGTCACGCCCTGTCGGGAGGAGCTGCGAAATAAGTGGGTGCGTGGGTGGGAGAGGATGGGGAGGGTGGGTGGGGGAGAGGGAGGGACAGGGGAAGGGGGAGGGACAAGGGGAGGGACAGGGGGAGGGGAGGGGCCGGGGGAGGGACAGGGGGGAGGGGAGGGGCAGGGGGGAGGGGAAGTGGGGTGGTTTATGGAAGGGACAGGAGACGGAGGGTTCTGGGTGGGTTTGGGTGGGTGGGAGGGTGAAAGGAAGTGGGAGTTTGGGTGGTTTAAGGGGTGAGGGGAAATGGTAGGAAATGGTAGGACATGGTGGGAAATGGTGGGAAATGGTGGGAGTTTGTCCACTTTCAGCTGGCAATGGTTATCAATATCATACAATGTGTAGGTGTGAAGGGTGGTTAAGTGTCGGGATGGCTCAAATGAGTTGGTGATCAGCGAGAGGAGGGGGAGGTGTGAGTGAGGGGGGGGGGTGAGGAGGAGTGAGGAGGAGTGAGGAGGAGGTGAGTGAGGGGATGAGGGGGTGGGGGTGTGTGGATGGGATGTGGGTAAGGGAGGTGAATGGCTGACCGGGTGAAGTGAGTGAGGGGTGAGAGGGTGAGATGGGTGAGGGAGGTGACGGGGAGAGAGGTGAGGGGGTGAGAGGGTGAGCAGGTGAGGGGATGTGCGGGTGAAGGGATGAGGGGGAGTATGGGAGAGATGGATGAGGGGGGGAGGGGGTGAAGGGTAAAGTGAGTGAGGTGTTGAGGGTGTGAGGTGGTGAAGAATTGAAGTGATCGAGGGAGTGAGGGAGTTACGAGGATGAAGGGATGAGGGAGTGAGGGGGTTACGAGAATGAAGGGATGAGGGAGTGAAGTGAATGAGGGAGTGACGTCAGAGGTGGGTCAGGTAGGTGAGGAGGTGGCGGGAATAATTAATACATTAATTATAAAAGATCTATATTTGCGTCTTTTTTTGTATATGTACTGATTTATTTCATTATTTTCTATGGAATTATATCATAGTTGTGTGGAAACATTTTCTTAAGTCATCTGCATTTGTTTAAGCTTTAAACACTGAGTACATAGGGAATTGCTTCTGACAGAAGGGGGGGGGGGGGTATAGTAGCGTTTTACTCTACATCCGAGGTGTAAGCTAGGAGGCTTAACTATATTTGCAACCTGTATTATAAAGATATATCAGGAAGCTGTAATGTGTTGGCAAAAGAGGGTAAAATACGCTTAAAACTTATTTATAAATAGAGATAGATAGACAGAGTAGGAGGCCTAATATGTTTACAACTTGTGGGTGTATATATAGAGACCAAGAGGCTAAAATATCCTTACAACCTGTGCCTCCAGTGTGTGTGGTGCAAGGGGGGAGGGCACCCACCAATTACCCGGACAGCTGGCGGGGGGGGGGGGGGGGGCACTCCAACCATGCGCAAAGAAGGAATGGATATATAGAGTATATGTTTCCCTTGCATTTATACTCGTATAATGCGTTATGCATCATATATATAAATCAGGAGGCTAAAATATACCTACAACTTATGGTTATATATAAAGATCAGGAGGTTAAGCCATTTCTATAAACTTATATATATATATATATATATATATAGAAAGAGGCTAAAAGCCTACACCTTATATATATATCAGGAGGCTAAAATATGCATACAAAGTAAATTATATATAGAGAGAGAGCAGGAGGCTAAAATATGCCTACAACTTATAGATATATATATATATATAGATCAGGGGGCTAAAGTATGCTTATCACTTATATAGATATATATAGGCTAAAATATGCATACAACTATATAGATATATGTATAGATCAGGAGGCTAAAATATGCCTAAAACTTATATATTTATATAGATCAAGGGGTACAATATGCCTACAAGCTGTATGTATATATTGAGAGATCAGGACGCTCGATGCGCGAAAAGGAAGAAGGCAAGGCGGAAGTGGAAAACAGGCGGCCTTATAAGGGAGGGCCGGAGGGCGATGGCAGGTGAGGTGTGAAAGCAGCCGGGCCGGGGGAGGGCGAGGGAGAGGTGAGGAGCGTGCGTCGGGGGAGGCGTGAATGCTGCGCGACAGCCCGGGGCGGGGAAGGGTCTCTTCCTCTCCACGCATCAAACGCAATGCTCGCATTACGACCGATGCGCGAAAAGGAAGAAGGCAAGGGGGAAGTGGAAAACAAGGCGTTTATTGGAACGCCTCGGGAAAGAACATCACACAGGGAGGGCTCGGGAAGAGCACAAATCAAGTACAGACATGAGGAGCATACATCAATCAACAAACAGAGGAGCTCATGAGGAGCAGAAGTAAATGGAGGATATCTACAGGGTAAAAGGGAGGAGGCTCAGGAGGAGCAACCAGGGAGTAAAATATACAGGGGCCCTTAGGGGCCAAAGTCAGAGTCTGGTAGTGAGTCATGTGAGGGGGGCCGAGGAGCCCTCCACCAAGGCGGAGGAGAGGGCTCGAGGCGCGCCCGTGGGGGCGAGGCGGGGCACGTAGGAGTGCACCGCCCCAGAGGTCCAGGTGCCCTGCGCCATGATATCCGCGAGGGACACTCCGGCACGCTGGCATGCTTGCGCGGCACCTCGGCGGAGGCTCTGGAGGGTGAAGGCATCGGGGGCCGGCACCCCTTGGGCCTGCAGGGTGCCTCGCAGGAGTGCAGTGAGGGAGCGCGGGTCAAGGGGACGGCCGCAGGGCATTATGAAGGCCGGCGCGTCCGGGGGTGCGGGGCACTGGGTGAGGGCACTCTCCCAGGCCGAGACGGGGCAGAGGGCAGAGCCCGGGGTGGCAGGCACGAAGAGCGCGACCGTGCCCGAGGGGCCGGAGATGGTCTTGGAGCTCCTGATGATGAGGCGGAGGCCCCCGGGCGCGGGGCGGTCGTCAGCGCGGGTGAGGGTGTGGGGGCCGCCCCACTCCTCGGGGCTCAGGGCCAGGAGGTTGGACTGCCGGAGCATCCCGAAGTACCTGAGGAGGAGGGCGGCCGGGCCAGGAGCGGGCCCGCTGCGTGAGTGGGTGATGGCGAGAGCGAGCTGATGCGGCGTGAGGGGAGGGGCCTGGCGCGGGACGTGCGCGGAGCTGCGCTCCCCCCCCCGACAGACATCCTTGGGGAGGCGGGCGTCGAAGTCCGAGGTGAGGCCCCCCGCGCCCTCCACCCAGGACCGGGCCCCCGAGACGGCATTTTTGACGGACGCCGGGGCCAGGCCACGGCTGAAGAGGACGGCGGTGAAGGCGGCTACATCGAAGGCTGAGGGCGCGAGGGGGGGCCATGCCTCGGGAAACTGCGTACGTCACGAAGTCCTCGGCCTGGCGATGGCGGTTCCTCCAGGTCGCCGGGGCGAGGGCTGCGAGGCGGTGGCGGGCGACCCTCCGGGGCCCGGAGAATACAGAGGCCGTTGGAGAACCGCCCATAGGTGGCGAACCACCTCAGGTCCCGGAGGGCGGCGTCGGCGATGGTAAGAGCGGTGGTCCTGAAACAGCTGCGCAGAGCCCCGAGGAGCCGGGCCATGAACTTCCGGCCGGGGAGTACACAGGAGGCTTTGTAATTCTTGTTTCCCGAGGGTGGGGCGGGCGATGTGGGTCTCGCAGTCGTCGACGAGGGCCTGGATCTTGTCGGGGGCGACCCGGATGGTCATCGCCTCGCTGTCGAGGGCGAACCCGAGCCAGGTGAGGCGGACAGCGGGCGGGTGACATTTTCCGGGCGCCACGTCGAGGCCGAGGGCTGCGGTGAGGGTGAGGAAGGCGTCGAAGGCCTGGCATGCCCTCAGGTAGGCGCCCTCGCAGCCGATGAAATCATCGACGTACACGCGGGCAAGGAAGCCCTCGCGCCGAATGATCCAGGCCACCGCCGAGGTGACGCGGACGCAAGCCGCGCCTGAGGAGCGGCACCCGAAGGGGAGGGTGAGGTCCACATAGGTTTTGCCGTCGAGGCAGATGCCGTAGAGGGGGCAGGAGAGCGGTTCGGCACGGAGCTGGCGGTAGGCCCGGGATATGTCAGCCGACCAGACGTAGGCCCCAATGCCTTCGGCGATGAGGCGGCGGCCTACGTCGGCGACAGAGGGGAGCGTGTAGGTGTGGGGTTCTCTGAGAAACTCGCGTCGGGGGATGCCCGAGTTCACACTGGCTCCCGGGGGGTAGGAGAGGTCGACGATGACCCGCCTCTTTCCCAAGTCGGACTTGGGGTGGGTCATCATGGGCGAGACCTGCGTCCAGGGGGGAACGGTGAAGGGGCCGATGAGGGCGCCGAGGGCCAGCTCCGTGTCGACGAACTCCTGGATATGAGGGAGGTAGTCGGGGGGCTCGCGGTGGTTGGAGAAGGAAGGGCGGGGGGGGTCGAGGCGGAGTAGTTGGCGGGGAAGCCAAACTCGAGCAAGTCGAGGATGGCCGGGTCGGGGTAGTCCTGGAGGCGAGGGCGCCAGGCAGGAATATGGAGGCCTGAGGGGAGGGGGATGCGTGCGGCCAAAAAATTAGGGAGGCCCGCTTCCCGGAGGGCGGTGTAGGTGCGGTTAAAGGCGGGGTACCGGGCCCACGCCTCGCCGGAGGTGTGGGGCCGGGTGGAAAGGATGGTGGGGCAGTACTGGGAGGGGGTAGGGCCGCAGGAGGGGGCGGCGGGGAGGGTGGCCTGGAGGTGGGGGTCGATGACGTCGACGGTGGGCTCGTCGAGGGTGAGCGCCGAGGCGGGAGGGGGTTGGTGGGGAGGAGGTGCGGCGGGGGCGGGAGAGGGGGGCAGCAAAGTCGTGAGGGGTGGGGGGGGCGGGGTCGGGGGGTGGGGAGGGGTAGGGGAGGGGGGGATCGGGGGGGCAGGGGTCGGGGGGGCAGAGGAAGGCGGTGTCGCCGGGGCTGAGGTGGACGTCGGGGTCGAGGGTGTTGGTGAGCAGCTGGTGCTGGGAGGCGTTGAGAGCCTTAAGGGCGGGATGATGGTCCCTGGCTGAGGAGATGGTGCTGACAGGGTCGGCGCCGAGGCGGTGGTCGGGCCGCACCTCGGGGGAGCTGAGGGTGCTCCGGTGGGTATCCGGCTGGGGGCCGGGTGCGGTAGCACGGGGGCTGGCTGGCGTGCTGGTGGTAATGGCGGCTCTTGCAAGATCAGTGGGCCGGTTAAGGGCCTCCGGGTCGGCCGGGAGGTGCCGGCTCACTGAAAATCCGCCGAGGTGGCAGGCGTCGCGCGCTCACGTGCGCGTTTTGCCATGCACACGTCCTCACTGTGCATGGTGAGGACTTTGCGCACATTGGCGCAGTACGCGCACGTGTGGCGCTGCCTGGTGGCCCCTTGGCCGTGGACCTCCCCCGGGGTAGCTTGGGTGCACGAGGTGGGGTCCCTGTTCCATGCGTTGCAAGGTGCCCCGTGGAGGTCCCTGCTATAGGGCACCCGGGTGTCGACCTGGGTGCGAGGCTGGGGCCGGGGTCTGGCTGGGTCTGCGGGGCAGGCGGGTGTGTTGGCTGCTTGGTGGGTGGGCATGGTGAGGGATTCGACCCTCAGGAGGTTGAGGGCAACCGTCTCGTGCCACCCGTGGGGGAGCCTCCCGTCCGCTATCCAGGTGAATACCGTCTCGGAATAACGGCGGACGGTCGGCCACGGGTAGATGAGGTTGTCCCTCAATACGGTGAGGTGGTGGTGGTGTAGGCCCTGGATGGAGTGGGTGGGGAAGTTAGGGTGGTCGATCAGGGTGAGAAGGGCGAGGCTATACTCGTCCTTACTCGCCTCGCCCCTCTTCACCGGTTTCCTCTCGGGCCCCCTCTCCACCAGGTCTGAGGGGAAGATATAGTCGGACGGTATACCTTGCCGCCTCACGGAGTGCCGCGCCTCGGCGGCGGGCAAGATCTCGCAGACGGCGTCGGCTGCGGATGCTGGGGTGTGCTCAATCGCCTCCTCAAAGTAGGTAGGCGGCGGAGCGGGGGCAGCTTGGGCGGCGAGGTGGCTATACCGCTCGTATTGGGGGTGTACTGCCCCCGGCAGGGTCACTTGAGGTGGCGGCGGGGGCCGAGCCCCGCCCGGGGCGCGCGCCCGAGGTGCCGGGGCGGGCGCTGTGGTGTAGGCGTGCTGGCGCCTCGGTGCAGGTGAGGGCGTCTCCGGCGGGCCTCGGGGTCCGGCGACTCCAGGGCGTCCATGTGGGCGGTAGTGTGGCGCTGGAGGGTCTCGAGGTGCTGGAGGGCCTCGAGGATCGCCGTCATGTCGGCGCCCGAGGTGCGGTCCGAGGGTGCCGAGGGGGACGCCGGGGCCGAAGAGGGTGAGGCGCCCCGCGGCGAGCCCGGAGAGGGTCCCGGCATGCCCAGGGCGGTTGCCCGGGAGCCCTTGCGGCCCTTCCCCTTTCCGTGTCCTGGCATGCTTGGAGCGGCCTGAGGAGTTGCAGCGGTCCGAGGTGGAGTCGGCGTGGTGGAGAGCCAAAGCAGGAAAATGGCAGAGCGGCTAGGAGGCTGGAGGGCGAGTGACTGAGGGAGGCCGGCGGGCGGCCTTATAAGGGAGGGCCGGAGGGCGATGGCAGGTGAGGTGTGAAAGCAGCCGGGCCGGGGGAGGGCGAGGGAGAGGTGAGGAGCGGGCGTCGGGGGAGGCGTGAATGCTGCAGGACAGGCCGGGACGGGGGAGGGTCTCTTCCTCTCCACGCATCAAACGCAATGCTCGCATTTCGACCAAATCTGCCTAAAGTCTGTATTTATATATAAAGAGAGATCAGGAGACTAAAATATGCCTAGGACTTGTATGTGTATAGAGAGAGATCAGGAGACTGAAGTATGGCTACAACTGATAGATATCTATATATACATACATATATAGAGAGAGATCAGGAGGCTAATATATGCCTCCGGTAGTGTATCTTTGATGCTATGCACAACCGGAAATGAAAGAATTTCAGTTGGCACATGTTGAATGGATCGGAAATCACCCCGGTATTAGAAGCAACTTGTGCAATAATAGGGGTGAAGGTCTGTAAATGCGCACTGTGAATCGTTAGTGCAGTTATGTTGATAGCTTAGTCGCAGCTGATTCAGTCAGTGCATGCCTTACAGAGGCGACCTAAAGGCCCTGTCACACTACGACGCTTCTCCCGGCGACCCGTCAGTATTGAAAATCAAATCTTGCGCGTCGAGAAACGTTAAAGATAGTGGAAATATGGTGAAATTGGACATTGCCACAGCGGCGGAGCATGTTGGTAGCGCGCGGCCAACGTTCTGGTAACGTATATCGGCGCGTTCTCTCTGTGTCTGTGTCTGTGTTTCTGTTTGTGTCTCTGTGTGTGTCTCTGTGTCTATGTGTGTGTGTCTCTGTCTGTGTCTCTGTATGTGTCTCTGTATGTGTCTCTGTCTGTGTCTCTGTCCATGTATGTGTCTCTGTCTCTGTCTCTGTCTCTCTGTCTCTGTCTGTCTCTCTGTCTCTGTCTCTGTCTGTGTGTGTGTCTCTGTGTCTCAGGGTGTATGTGTATGTGTCTCTGTCTCTGTCTGTGTCTCTGTCTGTGTGTGTGTTTCTGTCTCTCAGTGTGTATGTGTCTGAGTATGTGTCTGTGTATGTATCTGTGTCTGTGTCTGTGCCTCTGTCTGTGTCTGTGTGTGTCTCTGTGTCTCAGTGTGTATGTGTCTGTGTATGTGTCTCTGTCTGTGTCTGTGTCTCTGTCTGTGTCTGTGTCTCTGTCTCTGTCTGTGTATATGTCTGTGTCTGTGTCTCTGTCTGTGTATCTGTCTGTGTATCTGTGTGTGTGTCTCTGTCTGTGTCTCTGTCTGTGTCTCTGGCTCTCTCTCTCTGAGACACAGAGACATAGACACACAGAGACACACACACAGATACACAGAGACACAGAGACACACACAGACATAGAGACACAAAGACATACACACACAGACACAGACAGAGACTCAGACACACAGAGACACAGAGACACAGATACAGACACAGAGACCCAGACAGAGACACATACAGAGACACATACAGAGACACATACAGAGACACATACAGAGACACATACAGAGACACAAACACAGAGACACAGACAGAGACACATACAGAGACACATACAGAGACAGACACAGAGACAGACACAGAGACACAGACAGAGACACATAAAGAGACACAGACAGAGACACAGACATAGACACATACAGAGACAGACACAGAGACACAGACAGAGACACAGACAGAGACACAGACAGAGACACATACAGAGACACATACAGAGACAGACACAGAGACACAGACAGAGACACAAATACACACACACAATCACAGAGACACACACAGAGACACAGATACACACACAAACACAGAGACACAGAAACAAACACAGAGACACAGACAGAGACACAGACAGAGACACATACAGAGACAGACACAAAGACACAGACAGAGACACAAATACACACACACAATCACAGAGACACACACAGAGACACAGATACACACACACACACAAACACAGAGACACAGAAACAAACACAGAGACACAGACAGATACACATACAGAGACCCATACAGAGACAGACACAGAGACACAGACAGAGACACAAATACACACACACAATCACAGAGACACATACACAGACACAGATACACGCACACACAAACACAGAGACACAGAAACAAACACAGAGACACAGACAGAGACAGAGATAGAGACACATACAGAGACAGACACAGAGACACAGACAGAGACACAAATACACACACAATCACAGAGACACACACAGAGACACAGATACACACACACAAACACAGAGACACAGAAACAAACACAGAGACACAGACAGAGACACAGACAGAGACACAGACAGAGACACATACAGAGACAGACACAGAGACACAGACAGAGACACAAATACACACATACACAATCACAGAGACACACACAGAGACACAGATACACACACACACAAACACAGAGACACAGAAACAAACACTGAGACACAGACAGAGACACAGACAGAGACAGACACAGAGACACATACAGAGACACATACAGAGACAGACACAGAGACAGAGACACACACAGACAGAGAAACACAGAGACACACACAGAGACACAGAGACACACACACAGAGACACACACACACAGACACAGATACACACACATAGAGACACAGAGACACACACAGAGACACACACAGAGACACACACACAGCAACGTCCGAGCAACGTTCCGCTAACGCGCTGTCAGCGCGTTTTGACGACTGCCTAACGTGCCTCTAACGTCCTTACCCTAAACTTGGGTGCGCTCCCAGTCGTTGTTTTTTTTTTGACATGCTTAAAACTTTGGGCGCCCGGCAACGTGCGCCGTCGTTGTCCGCCGACCATCAACGTCAAAGATAGTGTACCGACGTGTACCGACGTGTACCGACGCGCGCATAACGCGCCACCAGCGTCTCTCGATATTTCACTAATTATCGCCCAAAATCAACACACATTGACGGATTGCCAGCAAGAAGCATCGTAGTGTGACAGGGCCTTAAGTCTTTCTTTGGCAGAAGCCTTTCTTGGCAAGCTAAATCACCCCTTTGACAAGCTAAGCCCTTCTTGATTTATTCCTCGCCACAGTTTAGGGGAAACTAGTTTTCTGTAGTGTAACTGTTGTGTGCTAGTTTGGTTAGTTTAAATATTGAAAATATAAGTGAGGATATTCTCAGGGGTTTGAAGCTTGAAAGGTATGATAGGATAACATATTAGTTTATGTACTTTACTTGCTCAGTGAGATATAATAAATGGAATATTTCTATTTAGGATTTAATTCCAGGATAGCCATGTTGACTACCATTATGGCAGCCATCTTCATTATTGAATAAGTTGCATAGTGATTCCAGATAAGTTGGTTGAGTCGTTGATGTTTGCAACCATTATGTTTGTTTTGCATGTTATGTAGATTTCTATTCTGGCCAGCTTAGATTTTCAAAATGCGTCACCATTTTGCATATAAAGATTGTGAAAGTAAGCCTGAAACAAATTCCTGGGAATATGTTTTGCTTGACATAAAATGCTGCAAGATATTTTAGTTATCTTTCAATCCAATCACAATTGTGAATCCACCTTATCTAGGGTATAATTGGTGTAATTTCATATGCGTGGCAGCCATCTTGAATATTTTATATTGTTCAAAGGGCTTCTTTCTATTTAGATTAGACTGTTTTACCCGACCCTTCTGAAATCGGTCCAAATTGATTTGAGCTGTGAAGTAATTACTTCATCCTGTGAAAGTATGTCTGAACACTTTGACTTCTGGATACTTAGACGTCTATCACGCATATGTCTCACATCCCACATTGGCATACTGTAGGAACGCAGACAATGAACAATCAGTCAGTCCTGTGAACAAGCTACATGAAAATGCGCGTCCCTGGAAAACGATCAGATTATCATGGATCAATTAAAACAACTGCCACATCAATTACTTAGATTCGGATAATGTAGCTATTTAGTCCGATGATTTTGAGTTTCTATATATTACATTCATCATTATTATCTACTTCACTTTAGTTTGAAGTGACTTTTATTTTAAATGGCAAACTTGTGAGATATATGAAGTGCAATCATGTCAAATTAGCTCTGGCAAGCGTGCCACACCTTTGACATCATAAGCTTCTACAGTAACATGTTCTATTAAATTGATTCAGTATTCGCTTCAGTGCAGAAACAAATGTTGAATAAATGCATCAGTATCTAAGTTAGATATGTAGAATCAAATCTAGATATTTGCTTTGGCTTTGACAATTTGATACTTCGTACATAACGCATTTGCATAGAGATGACCTCACAACAGAGGTTACTTCATTCTGAGAATCCAAATGAATATAGATTTGGTTGATTTACATTGAAAACACTTGGAGTAAATGTAAGATAAAACACACATTTATATATATTTTTTATGACATTCGCTGAGTGAGCAGCGGAAATTCCCATCATGGACAATTGCTCTTCCTTATTCCACTTCTCGCCCTCTCCAAGCACCAGGTTAGTTAGTGACAAGTTTGCATGTTCAAGTCATTGGTTTGACTCAGTCAGTTTGTGAACCCCATGGCTTCTAATGGCAAGACCAGCCACATGGTAAGTGTATGCTCGACTCATCTGGTCATCCCATCTGGTCACTGGGAGCTGCCTACAGACGAAAGCCAAGACAAAGACCCTATAATACTAAGACGGCTCACTCCCTATCTCTCCCATGGTAATGTAAATTTTGCAGTGCCACCTTGTGGTGGGTTTGATCAGCCCAGCTGCTGGTTGGTGTTTCACATGTAAACACATACAATTATATTATACATGAGATAGGTCAGTATGAATACACATCAATATGAAATTGCTATGAACAAATACACATCATCATCAGCATCATCATCAGCATCGCCATCATCAAACATCTTTTACATTCATATATACATGTATACATATAATATAGCACCTGTTTAACCAAGAGAACAGCCAGCGCACCAAGTGGTGGGTTTGATCATTTTGATTACACAGTACAGGCTGAGTGAGGCGTCTTAGTATTATAGGGTCTTTGGCCAAGAGGAGTTGGATTCGACTTTCAAAGCCGGCGTGTGTGAAGGGGCAGCAGCTGGTCTAGTAGATTGATGATAATTTGGTTCTCGCTGCCTACTTTCAGCGATTGGATCCACCATTTACTGTCATTCTGTAAGCTATTTGCTGACGCAGGTGTAGCAGTATAAAATTGCCCCATCTACTTCCTGCCCCCATCCCAAGGCAATGTTATTATACCGGAATGAACATGGTGGGATGCAAAGGTCGTACAAAGCATACTATTTTAACAGACACACACTCCCCCCCTCCACTCCTCCAAAGTAGTACACATCAACACTTAAATACTACGTTAAACATGTTTTTAATATCAATATTTTATTGAATGATAAAAGTCAAACTTGACTGATATAGCACATTTCTGGCACCACAAGCTTCAACAGTAACACACTCTAATCAATTACCGCCTGATTATCGCCCCGATGACTGATTATCACCAATTATCGCACCAGTGGTCCAATTTTCACCGATTATCGCCCTGATATCCCATCTTTCACCGATAATCGCCCAGGTGCCCGGTTTACACCGATTATCGTCCTGGTGATCCGATTTTCACCGATTATCCCTCTGGTATCCCGATTTTCACAGATTATCACCCAGTTGGCCCGATTATCACCAATTATCACCAATTATCGCCCCGGTGATCCGATAATCACCTATTGTTGCCCGGGCTTCCCGATTATCACTCATTATCGCCCTGCCCCTCCATTATTGCTCTGATAGCCAGATTAACAAAACGTTGAATTGAAAAACAAAACAGTGCATTGTTTATCACTTTGGTTTACTGATTATCATCCAAGTGGCCGATAATTTAAGATTTTCATCATAGTGGCGGACGATCACTGATTATCGCCCTCCGGGTGAACTAGCGTGAGGTACACGACTCAGGGCATTGCTTTGGCGGAAATGGACGGCGCCAGAGGCTGAGTGCTGACTGTCTGATAGCCCAGTGATGGCCCAGTAGTGGTTCAGTGATAGCCTAGTGATGGCCCAGTGATAACCCAGTGATGGCCCAGTGATGTCCTAGTGATGGCCCAGAGATGGTCCAGTGATGGTGCAGTGATGGCCCAGTGATGGCTCAGTGATGGCCCAGTGATGGTCCAGTGATGGCCTAATGATAGCCCAGTGATGGCCCAGTGAAGGCCTAATGATGGCCCAGTGATGGGCAAGTGGTGGCCCAATGATAGCCTAATGATGGTCCAGTGATAGCCCAGTGATGGCCCAGTGATGGCCCAGTGATGGCCTAATGATGGCCCAGTGATAGCCTATGATGACCCAGTGATGGTCCAGTGATGGCCCAGTGATAGCCTAATGATGACCCAGTGATAGCCCAGTGATGGCCTAATGATGGCCCAGTGATGGCCAAGTGATGGACCAGTGATGGCCCAGAGATGGACCAGTGATGACCCTGTGATGGCTCAATGATGGCCCAGTGATGGCCCAGAGTTAGGCGTGGAGGGTTGGCGTAGGGGCGTTAATGGGTCGGGGGTTGGGGTACAGTGGGGTGGTGGGATATGGAAGGGGGCGTGGGTGCAGTCCAGAGTGAACTGGTGGCGTCGATACGGTGTACGGACCGCATGCGCATTGATGTCAGCGGATGTAACAGAGGGAGAGGCTACGGGGGGGGGGGGGGGGGGGTGGGGGGGGGGGCACAGGGCTCAGGTGTATTACAGGGGCATGAAGTGTTACGATGGTCAGGGAATATCACACTCAAAGGGGCAAGGGGATTTTACAGAGGGTGAAGGAAAATAAATGAGGCACGAAGGTCAGGGGTCAGAGGTTAGAGGGTGTCAGGAGTCAGAGCGTGTCACAGAGAACAAGGTGGGGGCTACAGGAGGAAAGGTATGACAGAGGAGGCATGATGTTTTACAGATGGTGTTACAGAGGTCAGGGGCCGTTGTAGATAATCAGAATTTGTAAATGGGGTCAATGGTTTCTACAGAGGTCACAGTGTGCTCTTGTTGTCAGGGAATACTTCAAGGGTCTTGAGTGTTATATGGCATTTAGAGGATTTTACACTGGTCTGAGATGCTACTCGATCCATTGGTTCCTACTCTAGTCAGGGACTTCTACAAGGATTATGATGGTGTCTTGTTACTCTATATGTGGGTATTACAGGAAAGGTGGAAGTTTATATTTGTCAGAAGGAGAGGAAGGAGGGAGGCGTTAGACAGTTCATGCGATGTACCAAGAAGTAGGGGTATTATAATTACCTAGAACTATTCTAGGGATCGTGGTGGTGGAGGGTCGCTGTTCAATAAGGGTCATTTATCATGGAGTGATGTCACCAGAGACAAGGAGGGTGGTGATAAGTATGAGGTGAGTTGGTCGAGACGGTGAATGACAGACAGGCTCTTGGGTTTTGCATCGGGTAAGGATGTCAGAGAGGGGACATGGAGCCGTGTTTATTGATCGATGCGCTTCATGCATAAATGTACGGGTTAAGAGACACGTGACAGGACTTGGAGAGAGGGAGAGGGCACAAGGAGGGTGGAGGCACCGTGGGCCGGGTGTTCGATGGGGAGGGGTTGCACGGAGGACAAGGGACAGGAGAGCGCATGTAGGTCGGGGTAAGGAGAAGGTATATATGGCCTGTGATTTACCAGGATCAGGATGTAGAATTTCCCGATATTTAGACTTTTGAGGATGGTGTGAACTAGTCTTTAGTAATTACAATTGTGTATCAAACGGTAAATGGTATAGAAAGTCAGAGGCATTAAGGTATTATGTGGTGCTGGTGATCCTTTGCTGAATTAGATAAACATTGTGTAGTTATAGATAGTGTGAGAGGGGCATTACTGTTAGTGTGACAGGGCCTTAGCAGCTCAGCTCACATACCCCCCCCCAATTGTTATTAACGGATCACTGCACACCCAGACACAACAGGGCACTGTAGCCATAAACAACCAAGGCTTGGATACAGGCAGGTTGGATTTTCATTGGTTGGTTGCAGAATGCATAGTGCTAATTGGAGGAGCTGATCAGGTGTGACAGCCATCTTGGATTCATGAGACTATATAATAATAAACCTGAGGGTGTAAGCTCTCTTCTGTGCACTTTCTACTCTACCTTTCTCTTGCCTGTAGTGATTTCACATTTAGCCTACCTACACAACCACAGCTGCCAGCCGTCGACTTTACAAGGATAGCTTGAGTCTAGGTTTGTATGTTTGTTGGAGTTTTGCGTCCTGACAATATCTAAGGTCATATTATGATGGGTAACGACTTGTGTCAGTGCGCACTCATGGTGGCTTTTTACTGTTGCCCTACTAGGAGACCAGCTTGCTGACACCATGACCGGATTTCCCACTCAGTTAGATTATCCTGATACTGAGTTAACACGTGCAGTATCAGACAAGTAACAATGTTGTTAGCCACTGGTTTGACTCAGCTAGGATTGCAACCCTGCGTTGGCCGAATCGGTAGAGCACAGGCTTCGGGAATTCGATTACCGGTCGACTCAAACCAATGACTTAGAAAATTGATGCTTGTCACTATTGTAGTAGTCTTCGCTGACCTCTCAGGCAGGTGGCCACATAGACAGGTAGGCATGGGTAGTGTGGTGATATCGGGGAGCCTAGGTGGTGTAGTGGTTGGCACACTGGCCCAGAATGCAAAGAGATGTGGGTTCGGGTCCCGCTCTTGGTGCAATATTTCCCATTTTCATCACCCCCATGACACTGGTTGCCGTGACCATGATACTGGACAAGCTATGCGCTGTATGGTTGTTGAACCTACCCTGTGTATGTATGTGTTAGTGCATTGCCTGTATGTATGTAATTGTAAGCATTAAAAGACTTACAATTCCAGGTGGACGAGTGTAGTAGTCTGTGCTGACCTCTCAGGCAGGTGGCCACATAGACAGGTAGGCGTGGGTAATGTGGTGATATCGGGGAGCCTAGGTGGTGTAGTGGTTGGCACACTGGCCCGGAATGCAAAGAGATGTGGGTTCAGGTCCCGCTCTGAGTGCCAATATTTCCCATTTTCATCACCCCCACGACACTATTTTTGGATTTATTTCTGTACTTTAACATATTCTTAATAAGTTCAACAATAGCTAAGGTCAGGATGTAGGATCAAATCCAATTACATTTTTGCTTTCAACAATTGGATGCTTTTAAGAGACTATGCAGCTTTAATAATTATCTAATTTGGATATGGAGAATCAAAACCAGTTAAGCATTCAGGTTTCGGAAATTTGATACTTGGATCAGACGATGCAACTTTAATAATTGGATGATTATCTTGATTGTATATGTAAGGTAAAATCAAGGACAGTGTTTTATAATAGTGTTTGAAAAGAATTATGTTTTCATCAGACCATACAGCTTTAAGAAGTGCACATTTATCTTGATGGGATATGTAGGATAATGTTTAGGTAGGTGCTTTAGAATGCTGTTAAAAAAACACCTTGTTTTCATCAGACTATGCAGCTTTAATAAGTAGATGATTATCTAAATTCGATATGTCGGACTAAAAATCTAAGTAAGTGTTCTAGAATAATCTATGAAAATGTGACGGTTCCATCAGACTATGCAGCTTTAACAAGTGCATGATTATCTAAGTTTGATATTTAGATTAAAATCGAAGTAAGTCCTTCTGAAAAATGTATAAAAATGTGACGGTTCCATCAGACCATGCACCTTTAACAAGTGCATGATTATTTCGATATTTCGGTTCAAATATAGATAAGTGTTTCAGAACAGTGTTTCAAAATGTGATGCGTTCATCAGACTATGCAGCTTTAATGACCTACCTCGTCCATCATGGACTTATTATTTTCTCCTGTGGCAAATTCACCGGTAAGTGGGATACAAGACGGATTTGTCAACGCTACGCCTGTAATCCGACTGCGCTATAAAACTTCTGCCCGACAGCTTTGCCGATCAGTGTAATGCATCTGGTCATTTTCTAGTCCATCATCGGGCAATGCATCATTCTCCCTACCTCGGAATGAAGGTATCCGTTTTTGGGGGGGGTTTTGGGGTGTTTTCTTCCCCCCCATCACGAAACCTTTGTTTCACAATTGAAAACCAATGAAGCATCTTGTTGTAGTCACTATAATTATAATTAGATAAATTACCCATAGTGATGATGAAACTCAACTGTGTCTACATCATCCACTTTAGGGACACGACGCAATTGATTAATCAGCATAGGGTGTCCGCTTCCCGCAGGTTCGATCCCCGGCCGAGTCAAATTTCGAATTGCCGCTACATTGAGTGGTTCTCCGCCTTGGTGTCCAGGCATGGCTGGTTGGGATGTAGCATGGTATCTTGGTGGAGCAGCACTATGAAGCCATTAGAGATGGGGCCCTGTCTCAAATCTGTATCCATCCTGTTATAACTCGAGATGTCCAGATGGACAGTAATCAGGCAATCAATGACGTCCTTCAATCTAATTAAAATAGACGCTCATTTAGGGGTCATCCAACGTGTTCAACATTTTCAAGGTCATGCAAAGAGCAGGAGTTTTCCTAGACCTCCATTCCTCCCTACAAAGTTATGCATTTTATCACAGGATATGAGAGTGGTTTATGCTATATTAACATTTTATGAAAGCTGTTTAGACTGATGAAAGCATCAACTTTTCTAAACCAAAACAGTTAACAACATTTTATGTTACATATCCAACTTAAATAGTGGTACACATATTAAGCATGGGTTGCTGCATAGAATGGAGTATTAAGTAAATTTAATAGAACCTGTTGTTGCCTAAGCTTATTATCTGCATCGTTTCAATGCACACAGCAACATTTAGTTAGCCTGTCTTTACTTGAAATATCACCAAAGTTAGCCATCTATAATTTATTTTAATTACGTCAATGCAAAGTAGGATCAAATATAACGATCAAGCTAATATATTTATCTAAAAGGATCATCATGCATCATCATGCTGTCGGTCGCGATGCGACAAAGACTCCTTTCATTACTTGACTGCCGCTCTCCTACATTTCATGAAAGCTGCCTGCAAAAGTGTTGAAGTGCTGCTGGCTTTTGCAAGTTACCAGCGGCACTCTCTCGGGGAGCAAATAGAGGTTATCGCACCAGCAAGAACATGTCCAGACAGCCGCAAAACTATTTGTCCCTGCAGTGGCTGGTCAGGAGATGTTGGGAATTCCATACATCAACCGCCCTTAATGCTGCCACAGTGACATGGTTTTCTGTTTAGGGTTTGCTCCCTTAGCATTCGGTTCTGTCAAGAACCTGTACCACAAGGCAGTCATTTACAACTCTGCCCCTCTTCCAAAAAGGATAGGGCAGATATTAAAGACCATCAGACTATGCAAACGTACAAGAAGACTGCTAGATTTTGATAACTGCAAAATTGTTACAAAACATTAGATATTATTTAAAGTTGCATGGTCCGATGGCTTTCGAATTTTTGCATCATTTTTTCAGATAAATATATCAAGTTGATTATTATAACTACTATTCATTACTCCAAAGTCATTTTGATGGAAAATGGCTAGTTTTGGAGCAAGCTTGTCAAAAATCTCGTTATGGCCCAGATTCACATCTCATGATGGTCATGTGATGAGGAATGACCTATTAATGTGTAGGTAGTGTGGAACCTGACTAATGTCATATATGGTACTGGGAATGAGGGTAGGACTAATAATGTAATGAGATTGACCTAATTGGTTAATATTCTCCCTGCCTAATGGCTGTTTCAAAGTAGGTGGCAAAGGGGATGAGGTAATAAATTCACTGATTAATCTGTATATGCTGTACCAAAGCCTTAGTTAATGCACCAGTATCTAAGTTGGATATATAGAATCAAATGTAAGTGTGTGTTTTGGTTTTGAAAAAACAGATGTTTCATTGGACCATGCAACTTTAAAGTTACATAGTCCGATAAAAGCATCAAATTTTCGAAAGCAAAATACTTATTTAGGTTTGACCCCACATAGACAACTTAGTAACTGGTGACCTCAATAAGCATTTGTTGCTAAATAGAAGGGCGTACTAAGTCAATTTAATAGAATCTGTTGCCGCTAAAGCGTATGGGGGGTCAAAGTTTTGACAAGCATGGCAAAATTAATTTTGCATGTCGATACTTCAAAAATCTCAGAAGTTAGTCATTTTAAAGCAAAGTTAATTCCCACTAAAGTAAGGTAGATCATAATGATCACCCTAATATATTTATCTCAGAAAATGACAGAAACTCAAAACCATCGAACTGTGCAATTTTAATGTAACCATCTCAACTCCATTCACATAGTTATTTGTAGAAACCCACTGATTTGACCCCATGTATTCCTAGGACGTAAAACCCCATTCATTGCTAGTTAATAGCTATATTATTTATGTACCCCGTGCAGTGCAGATTACACCATTACTGGTTAAATCTAAAAGGAAGGAGTTCGTCAGATTGGGTGAGCAAGTAAAAAAAAACCACGCTGTAGGGTTGAGCCTCTACTAGGAGTTTTGCATTTTTATTGCTACAGCGACGTTATTTACGACTGATGTTTACTGCGCAGTATATCTCCGGTCACGTGTGCTATATTAACCAACTTGTTTATACGACCGGGGTGTGTGCGAGTGTTTTTTGTGAGTTATTTGGGTTTTCTGTTTATTAGGGTTTGTTTTTTCGTTGTTGTTTAAATTGGTTTAACACTAGCTCTCTCCCTATTTCTCTATCAAAGCATCAGTCCCTTTCCCTATCTGCCTCTAACCCTCTCTCACTGTCTACTTCTCATTTCATCTATATCCGACCCTCTTCCTCTCTCTTCCTCTCTCCCTCTTCCCTTCTTTGTCCCTCTCTCTCTCTCCGTCTCTCCTCTTTTCCCCTCTCTCTCCGTTTCTCGTCCTCTCTTCCCCTCTGTCTCAATTGTTCTCACTACCTCTCCCATTCTTCCTTCTCTTCCTCTCTCCCTCCCTGTCCATTTCTTCCCCCCTCTCTCCCACGATCTCCCTCTCTTTCGCGCTCTGTCCTTCTTTCTCTCGATCTCCCTCCCTTCCCCTCTCTCCTATTTTCTTCCTCTCTCTCCCACTCTCCCTCTCTATTCTTCTCGTTATCTCTCTCTCCTACTCTACCTCTACCTCCATCTCTCCCTATCTCTCGCTTTCCCTCTCCCTCCCCCTTCCTCTCCTTCTCTCCCTTTCTCTCCCGCTCTCTCCCTCATTTTCACACCTCACTCTCTCGCTCATTCTGTCCCTTTCTTTCTCTCCCTCCCCCCCCCTCTCTCTCCCTCTCTTTCTGTATGAACTAAGCATCCATGTTGGATTGATTGATGTGCTTCTATCTCATTAAATCGCTTAGCAGGCTGACATATGAAGGCGGCTGATGTATCCACCCACCCACCCACTCACCCACCCACGCACCTCCCACTCATTAAGAATGCCACCATAATGCGCAGGCACTAATTCTCCCGCTTGATCTGTTTATAGACGCCGACGCGCGCACATACGCCCCGCACATACATCCGGCAGCCGACGGAGCCCGCGGTGACGTGCAGGATCTCGCGAGGTGTCCTGATTTTAATCTCGCGTGCGTGACCGGCATTGGCATGTGTCCGTTATCATCGCGCAGGCGCAGGGTGCTTACACTTATAGATGAGGGAGTTCCGGTAGAGGAACGACGCCACAAGTTCAGCCCTAAAGCCCCAGTCACACCTACCCGGATCAGAGGCCGGACGAGCCCCGGACCGTCATCCGGGGTGGTCCGTGGCGATCTGGGGTGATCCGTGGCTCGTCCGTGGCTAGTCCATGGTGATCCGGCGTGATCCGGTGTGATCCGGCGTGATCTGGTATGATCCGTGGCTGGTCCGGAGTCCGCCCCGGATGTTTTCAAATGTTTAAAACATCCGGGGCTCGATCCGGCATGGTAGTAGTAGTAGTAGTAGTAGCGAAACAGCCCCGGACCACCCCCGGACCGCCCGGACAGGCCCCGGTTCACCCCCAGACTACCCGGACCACCCCTGGACCACCCCTGGATCACACCGGCCGGGTACTTGTGACCGCGAGGCAAAAAAACGAGGAAAATAAAGATTTTATCTGGGGCTGTCCGGGACAGTCCAGGCGACTGGTCCGGGGGTCGTCCGGCTCCAAATCCGGGGCTCGTCTGGGTAGGTGTGAAAAGTATATGTATACAGTAAAAGCTCCCTAACCGACCACCTCCACAGATCGGTCACTCCCCTATATCGATCGCTTTATTTGGGTCCCAACAAAACCATTTTGATGATATTCTAACTCCCTAAACCTCCCACCTCCCTAAATAGACCACTTAAAGTCGGTCCTAAGCTCGATCGATTTAGAGAGATTTTATTGTATATGTATATATATGTATATATTTACATATATCGATGTGTGTGATGCATAGCACATTATACGAGTATAAATTGTAGGGAAACATGTACTTTATTATTATTATTATTATTATTCCTCCATAAAAGCAGTGGTGGGTTCATATAAAATACAAATTTATCCCAGCTGAACTGCTGAGACAATTCTGTCCAGACTAGTTAATAGATTGTGCAAAAAGAAAGTTACCTGCAGCGGACATAGATCTTTTCATTTTTTTGTAAATGACTTGTATTCATATATATCTTTTCTCAGTGCCGCAGAACTGGTCTTCCGACCGTAAGTGTTATAGCTAAATAGGTATGTACACAACATATCTTATATGGTCTATATATATAGTAAGTTGAAGTGTAAAGTAAAATCTTAAATAAAAGTGTATTCAATGCACTAAGTAATGAATTCGAGGTACATCAAATCATTTTGCATTTGGATCGATGAATCAAAAACCTTCTAGAATCTTGCATAGTTCTTAAATCTCCATCTCTATAGATTAACGGTTATCTATTACATAAACAGTTGCACTTTGGTATGATGTCATTATATATGACAATGATTCCAAGCTAACCTAATTCTCAAAATCTGCTTTGCTTGGGAACTATATTACATAAGCAGTAACACTTTAACGTGATGTCCTCATAGATAACAATGAATCCAAGCTAACACAGTTCTCAAATGGATCTCTTGGCTGGCAGCTATATTAGTATTACAGAGGGCGTAATGTGGAAGCGTGAGATGCGGCTGGCATTGGAATTACCTTCGTCGCTGCAGCCAGTCTGCCGGCTTTAATCAAATGAAATACCACGCGGCACACAGAGTGGCAATAACAGCCTTGGTGACAATTAATATATGGGGATCGATTATTTAGGTGGACGGGAGCTTTCACTCCCCGTGCGAGGCAGATTGTGGCGGGGAGGGGGTGAGGGGAAGGCGGGGAAGGGGGCGGGGGATCTTGGCTTGTCCCTCCCTGTAAGTCTAATGATAAATGGCCAGATGACAGGGTACAGCTATAACAAATGGAGCTCAAGTTCAATAGTAAATCACTTATCAGTGATCGATGAGTGGGGAGTGGTGGGGAGTTGGGGAGGGGCGGGTCATTGGGGAAAGTCGCTAAATATGTTATCTGGGAATCATTTTCCCGGCTCTGGCGGTCTGCCCAGACAGGCCAGTTCATTAGACTTGGGTGGAGAGAGGCAGGCATTGGATGCTTGGGAAATGGATGGGCTAGGAGGAGCGTAAGTCTCTTACATGGGATTGTGGACGGGGGGGGGGGGGGGGACTTCATGGTAGTCCTCTTAACCTCCCTCCCCTCCCTAACCTCCCATTACGCCTCTCCTCACCCCATGTCAAGATTCAGCAGTATTTTGCTGGTGACTCTACCAGAGACTCCACTAGTTAACAGTATATCACCTATATATACTCAGGGTCAAGTTCATAACCTTGTCACCTTAATAAGATAAGAATACCATTATGACATGTGCCATTTGGTCTTCATATCAATTATCATCCACACGCTATTTAACATGGGTTATTGGTATGTGTGTGTTTTCCCTCTGTAATATATTTTGGAAGAGAAGCCACAGGTAGGAGATTCGAAGTGCCGATAAATCGGATTTAATGGCGAGGTGCTCAAATTGGCAATGACTCATATTTAGAGCTAAAACAATTTTAGCTTAGATCTATTGGGAAGATCCTAATGGAGAGTTAACACACTTTCCTTTGCTTTAAGTCTCAGTTAGGATCTTCTCAAGACGCCTGGCATATCTTTCTTAAACACCGCTCACGTGACACAATGAGCAGCTCAGACTGAGGCTTAGTAGGGAATCAGATTGTTGTGTCCAGTGTGCGTGCTATATAGGCGCACATAGCACAGTCAGCAGGAGGGAGGAACCCTGAAGCACAATCACTGATTCTGTTAGCGCGCCGTTAAGACCTACTGCATCGCCTTGTCACGCCGATGTCCTCCTGAGCATCCCCGGAGAACTGTCCCCGAGCACCCCGGTGCACCCTGGAGCACCTATGAGCAACTGCGGGAAACTCGGAGCCCCCGCGAGCACCCCCGGGAAAACCTGAGCAACTCCGAGTAAACCTGAACAATTCCGCCACACACCCGGTACATAACCGGCATGCGCCTCGGCAGATACTCCGGCACGCACCACAGTATACATCCTGCCACACACAACGGCACACCCCGCCACACACACAGCCACACCGCCGAGCACACACCCCGGCACAAGTCGGCACATAGACCGGCACTCAGCCCGGCACAGAGCCGGAGCAGCAGCGCCTACACGCCGGTGGCTGCCTCCCCCCCACTCCCATAGTCGGTGACAATGTGGTGTGAAAGGGAGTCGACGGATGGGGGGAGGAAAGGGAACAGGAAATGCCAGAAGCCGTCAGGTAAAACCCCTAAATGTTCACCCACCACTACCACCACGGCAGCGAGTGACAATTCAGGAAGAGGAGCCTATCCTTTGGGGAGGTGGCGGGGAGGAGGTGGGTGTATGGGAGGGAGGGAGGGATCACCTGAGTTGCTCGGAGCAGAGCTCTTTCTGCCAGCCTGTCTCTCTTTGCTCTGAGGCCCGGCAGCCCCCAGCTCACACCCTCTGCCCTGCCCAGTCCACGCCTTTTATGACCCAATCATAACCTCATCCTGCCCCGGTTTCAATAATTTCCCCTGGGGTTGTAGCGGAGTGAAGAAATCTCCCCAAAAGAAGAGGCCCAGAGAGAGAGAGAGAGGGTTAGAGAGGGGGTGTGGGAGGGGGGAGAGCCCCCACTCCTCCCCACGCATCCCCCTGCTGTTGCCCCTCTCTCCCCTCCCTTCCCCTCCCCTTCCCTCCCCGCGGCACCCCTTATATGGGAGCAGGCTTTTAAAACTAAGTTCCCCCCGGCGGGACATAACAGTTTCGCAGTGCATTTTAACGATGACAGATTTCCTTCATCACTAAATATCCCCATTTATAGAAGTGCCAAATGTTTCAATCTCAGTGCCTCAAACTGAAAGGTTACCATGACTGTAGATCGATCGCAAAGCGCATGGCACCGGTCGTGGAAAGTTGCCCATGTTTTAAGTTGGTTATATACTCCATCGCCTACCTGTTATCATCAACAATTCAATAATTGATTATTTTAATTGGGTGAGCCCTTATTGAAAGTGGAATGTTTACCTTTTATACAACATGCCACCTATGGGGTCCATAGGGTCAAACCTGCTGGGATAACCTTTTTTTTCTTGTCAGCCTTCAAATTTCTCATTCTCACACCACAAACACCCACCCACAGACACCCACTCACCCCACTCCCATCCCCACACACAAACACACTCACACACCCACACTCGCTCACACACTTCATGTTCAATCAAAGTTGTTATTATCATTTCGACACGCAGTGTATTTTCAGAGTAAAGTCTCCCCGCATCCCCCCCCCCGCCCACCTCCCCCACCCTCTCCCCCCGCCTCCTCCCCAGCCCCAGACCCGGCCCCTACTTTCTACCCTGGTTATTGTCTCTACTTCATGCTCTCTAATTAAATATGCTTCACAACTGGGATCTGGGAAAGGCTATTGTTATACACACCGGACTTAACTTGTTCCTGGCCGGATTACAAACCGGAAGGATTAGTTGGTTGCTGGAGTTTTAAGTCTTCGTAACATCTAAGGCCACATCATGATGGGTACTGACTTGTCACAATGGGTACTCATGATGACATTCTAGTGCTGCCCCACTGGGAGACCAGGCCACCAGCACCATGACCCAATATCCCACTCAGTCACATTATCCTGACACTGAGCTAAACATTCCTTGCCCTATCCTATTAATGCCGATCACCAGGCTAGGAAGCGACAAGTATCAATTTTTAAGTCATTGGTTTGTCTCAACCGAGAACCGAACTCCAGACCTTCCGCACGGGAGGCCTGCACTCTAGCAATTCGACAACCGCGTCCTGTCATACCGGAAGTAAGGTAATCTCACAGAGTGTATAAGTTCCGGTGCTATGCCTCACCTTTAAAAGAAAGCAAAATAAAAGATCGCAGTGAGCATGATTTTTTGTATTCGTTTTTAATTACATATTTTGAACGAATCAATAAAATTAGTATGTTGTCGAAAGATATTAGGCTAACGGTTGCAATACTATCCAAGAAAAAGTGTGGGTTCGAATTATTATTTATAGTTTTTACTAACAATTTCCTTTGTAACCTATCTAGTTTCCCCATAGATAAAGGATTCACCGTGTACTCACAGTACACAGGTGAATACCAGCCCTATATAAAAGCTGTCGAAAAAGCGGGGAAATGAAATGAGAGCCTAAATTTACAATCTAAGAAGGAACACTTATTCTTTATAGATGTCTTCATATTTCCCTGCTACCTTTGAGTTAAAAAATATAATAAAACATATAGTTTAATAGAATTTAAAGGCGAAAACGACGGCATTCTATGGTCGCCATCTTGTCTTTTTGCATTCTCTCCCATTTCACCAACTTTGTGCCGATATAAATACGCATTTGATACTGGAGGCAGGCATTCTACTTCCTGTTCCATACTAAAGCTATTTTTGCGCGTATTTACACTACATTGTCGTTCACCCATGTACTACAAGTACAGGGTGAATCTTGTATCTAGGTTCCCGGGTGTAATCAACCTACCCACGCCTACTTCTGTATGTGGCATTTCAACTGGGAAGTTCAGTGTACAGCACTACAATAGTTACAGAAATAAAGTGATTGTTCACAGAAGGAACTCAATAATGAGAACTAATCAGAAATGGTAAGCAATATATTCAATTCTAATTAAGATGGTAGGAGCAATTTAAAAGGGAATCTTAATTAAAGTTGATATCGCCATCTGACAGAGGGACTGGTGTTACCGAGTCTATTACGAACAAGTGATTGTTCTTGATGGTTCGTGGTTGTTCATAATTGGTTAATTAATCATTATAATGCTTGTTTATTTGGGTTTTACGTCCTGGCAACATCTAAGGTCATACCGGGACATATTACAATTTGAGGTCAATGAAGAATGTCATGATACAAGCATATATAAACCCGGTGTAAGTAACTGGATACAATGAAACCCCGTTTGTCTGAACTAATCAGTCAAAGGGGTTGAATAGCGGGGGTGGCCGGGTGGAGAAGGTTGCACTGTATTATGTCGTGTACTGTATGAAGGCAACATTCTAATTAGCGATAATAACAATATACATAGACACGATCTAGGTGAATGCATACAGGGTAACCCTGTTTGCCTGAACTAAGTCGTTATAGTGGTCTAATAGCGGGTTGGTCGTAATACCGGGTGGCGCTATATATGTGCCGAACTCTGGGATCAGACATCTAATAATTATTATAGTGAACTCAACAATCTATTTCACAATAACCGCATACAATGCATACAATGAACCTATTGTGCCCCAAACTGACTAGATTTGTATATACAGTATATACAGTAAAACCTCTCTAACTGACAACCTCCATAGATCGACGACTCCCCTATATCGATCGCTTTATTTGGGTCCCAACAATACCATTGTAAGGATATTATAACTCCCTAAACCGACCCCCTCCCTAAATGGACCAATTATAGTCGGTCCCATTGTCAATCGATTTAGAGAGGTTTCACTGTATAAGTGTGCGATAATATATGCAATTGATCTGTGCAATGCTTGTGTAAATAATGTTATTGTACATTAGAGTTTGAAATTTACTATTGCTCTGAGCGTCTATGTGGTCAGGAAACAATTATATATCCTTTGTTTCTGGTATGTTCGATTGGACCATTCAAGCCAGCAAAGCACTCATGTCGCATAATTCATATTACAGTGCAACCCCGTTAAACCAAGCTCGGTTAAACCAAACGATCGGTTTATCCAAACTTTTTTCGGCGGCCCGGCAAAATACTACCATTCATCAAAGTTGGTTAAATCAAAGTCGGTTATTCCAAAGTATCGGTTAATCCAAACAAAGTTGTCAGCCCCCTGCCACTTCTGGTACAGTTAAACCAAACTTTCATGTGGTTTTAAGGTCATCTGAGACTTTTTTTATATGAGAAAGGGTAGTATTTTGCCAGGGCGCCGAAAAATCGTTTCATTTAGCCGAGGTTGGTTTAATGGGGTTAAACTGTATATACATAAAAAAAACAATAATCATAGTCTCCACATACATTGTACATTCATAATGCACCCCCGTTTCTGCCAAGTCAAGGTCAAAGCTCGGTTAAACCAATGATCGGTTAATCCAAACAAATGTCTAGGGTCCCTGCAAGTTTGGTTTAACGGGGTTATACTGTATATGCATTATTTAGTATATAATTTGTTTCTGGTATCTCAGATTGGAATATTCAAGCTGACAAAGCGCTCATGTCACACAGTTCATGTATTATCAAATATGCCCAGTATGTAACTCGGTTTCCGTAGATTGGATTAGAACATCCAATCACCTTGTGTGTCAATTATTTAAAGCTGATGAACGAACCAACTTGTTTAACCCAAAGCACTTACCCAGATTTCACCCTGCATAACTAACTTAGTTTACTGGTGTAGTCATTACATTTTTTTATTTTGTGTGTGCGATGAATTTATTTACCTTGCTCCTAACGGATAAGTGTGTTAAGAGTTTATTGTTGCATTAGAATGAATAATAACTGAATTTAAAAGAATCATGCATCATTGATGCCCATAGTGTCCAGCTTTTAGATTTACATGCCAACATTCATTTAACACATTTTCCATTCAAATATATCCAAACTTAACTTTTTTAAATAAACTCTATTTAAAGCTAATGTAAAGTACATCATAATGATCAACATACTATATTTGTCTTAATATGTGAAGAAACTCAATACCATCGAATTATGCTACTTTAATGAATTGGCATTTACGAAGGCGAGTCATAAAGTGAATAGTGGTAAAATTCTTTAATCAGAAGGGACGGGGTTAGCTCTTAATTCTATCAGGACAGTTCAGATAGGTTACGAATCAATCACTATGTTCATGTCTACATGCAGTTGTGCCAAATGTTATTCCTCATTTCAGGTAACAAGTGGGCGGAACCCGAACCCTCAACCCTATCATGTTATCTGTGTCATGAGTGGTGTGGGTGGGGTGGGGGAGGAAAACTGAATAGGTTGTAGCATGGATCTGCCAGCCAGGTGGGTCTGTGGTGGATCATGATGGGTACTGACTTGTCACAATGGGTACTCATGATGACATTCTAGTGCTGCCCCACTGGGAGACCAGGCCACCAGCACCATGACCCAATATCCCACTCAGTCACATTATCCTGACACTGAGCTAAACATTCCTTGCCCTATCCTATTAATGCCGATCACCAGGCTAGGAAGCGACAAGTATCAATTTTTAAGTCATTGGTTTGTCTCAACCGGGAACCGAACTCCAGACCTTCCGCACGGGAGGCCTGCGCTCTAGCAATTCGACAACCGCGTCCTGTCATACCGGAAGTAAGGTAATCTCACAGAGTGTATAAGTTCCGGTGCTATGCCTCACCTTTAAAAGAAAGCAAAATAAAAAATCGCAGTGAGCATGATTTTTTGTATTCGTTTTTAATTACATATTTTGAACGAATCAATAAAATTAGTATGTTGTCGAAAAATATTAGGCTCACGGTTGCAATACTATCCAAGAAAAAGTGTGGGTTCGAATTATTATTTATAGTTTTTACTAACAATTTCCTTTGTAACCTATCTAGTTTCCCCATAGATAAAGGATTCACCCTGTACTCACAGTACACGGGTGAATTCCAGCCCTATATAAATGCTGTCGAAAAAGCGGGGAAATGAAATGAGAGCCTAAATTTACAATCTAAGAAGGAACACTTATTCTTTATAGATGTCTTCATATTTCCCTGCTACCCTTGAGTTAAAAAATATAATAAAACATATAGTTTAATAGAATTTAAAGGTGAAATCGATGGCGTTATATGGCCACCATCTTGTCTTTTTGCATTCTCTCCCATTTCACCAAATCTGTGCTGATATAAGTACCTATTTGATACTGGAGGCAGGCATTCTACTTCCTGTTCCATACTAAAGCTATTTTCGCCCGTATTTACACTACGTTGTCGTTCACCCGTGTACTACAAGTACAGGGTGAATCTTTTATCTAGCTTCCCAGGTGTAATCAACCTACCCACGCCTACTTCTGTATGTGGCATTTCAACTGGGAAGGTCAGTGTACCGCACTACAATAGTTACAGAAATAAAGTGATTGTTCACAGAAGGAACTCAATAATGAGAACTAATCAGAAATGGTAAGCAGTATATTCAATTCTAATTAAGATGGTAGTAGGAATTTAAAAGGGAATCTTAATTAAAGTTTATATCGCCGTCTGACAGAGGGACTGGTGTTACCGAGTCTATTACGAACAAGTGATTGTTCTTGATGGTTCGTGGTTGTTCATAATTGGTTAATTAATCATTATAATGCTTGTTTATTTGGGTTTTACGTCCTGGCAACATCTAAGGTCATACCGGGACATATTACATTTTGAGGTCAATGAAGAATGTCATGATAAAAGCATATATAAACACGGTGTAAGTAACTGGATACAATGAAACCCCGTTTGTCTGAACTAATCAGTCAAAGTGGTTGAATAGCGGGGGTGGCCGGGTGGCGAAGGTTGCACTGTATTATGTCGTGTACTGTATGAAGGCAACGTTCTAATTAGCGATAATAACAATATACATAGACACAATCTAGGTGAATGCATACAGGGTAACCCTGTTTGCCTGAACTAAGTCGTTATAGTGGTCTAATAGCGGGTTGGTCGTAATACCGGGTGGCGCTATATATGTGCCGAACTCTGGGATCAGACATCTAATAATTATTATAGTGAACTCAACAATCTATTTCACAATAACCGCATACAATGCATACAATGAACCTATTGTACCCCAAACTGACTAGATTTGTATATACAGTATATACAGTAAAACCTCTCTAACTGACAACCTCCATAGATCGACGACTCCCCTATATCGATCGCTTTGTTTGGGTCCCAACAATACCATTGTAAGGATATTATAACTCCCTAAACCGACCCCCTCCCTAAATGGACCAATTATAGTCGGTCCCATTGTCAATCGATTTAGAGAGGTTTCACTGTATAAGTGTGCGATAATATATGCAATTGATCTGTGCAATGCTTGTGTAAGTAATGTTATTGTACATTCGAGTTTGAAATTGACTATTGCTCTGAGCGTCTATGTGGTCAGGAAACAATTATATATCCTTTGTTTCTGGTATGTTCGATTGGACCATTCAAGCCAGCAAAGCACTCATGTCGCATAATTCATATTACAGTGCAACCCCGTTAAACCAAGCTCGGTTAAACCAAACGATCGGTTTATCCAAACTTTTTTCGGCGGCCCGGCAAAATACTACCATTTATCAAAGTTGGTTAAATCAAAGTCGGTTATTCCAAAGTATCGGTTAATCCAAACAAAGTTGTCATCCCCATGCCACTTCTGGTACAGTTAAACCAAACTTTCATGTGGTTTTAAGGTCATCTGAGACTTTTTTATATGAGAAAGGGTAGTATTTTGCCAGGTCGCCGAAAAATCGTTTCATTTAGCCGAGGTTGGTTTAATGGGGTTAAACTGTATATACATAAAAAAAACAATAATCATAGTGTCCACATACATTGTACATTCATAATGCACCCCCGTTTTTGCCAAGTCAAGGTCAAAGCTCAGTTAGACCAATGATCGGTTAATCCAAACAAATTTCTAGGGTCCCTTCAAGTTTGGTTTAAGAGGATTATACTGTATATACCTTATTTAGTATATAATTTGTTTCTGGTATATAAGATTGGAATATTCAAGCTGACATGTCACGCAGTTCATGTATTATCAAATATGCCCAGTATGTAACTCGGTTTCCGTAGATTGGATTAGAACATCCAATCACCTTGTGTGTCAATTATTTAAAGCTGATGAACGAACCAACTTGTTTAACCCAAAGCACTTACCCAGATTTCACCCTACATAACTCACTTAGTTTACTGGTGTAGTCATTACATTTTTTTATTTTTTGTGTGTGATGAATTTATTTACCCTGCTCATAACGGATAATTGTGTTAAGCGTTTATTGTTGCATTAGAATGAATAATAACTGAATTTAAAAGAACCATGCATCGGTGAAGCCCATAGTGTCCAGCTTTTAGATGTACATGCCAAAATTCATTTAGCACATTTTCCATTCAAATATATCCAAACTTAACTTTTTTAGATAAACTCTATTTAAAGCTAATGTAAAGTACATCATAATGATCAACATACTATATTTGTCTTAATATGTGAAGAAACTCACTACCATCGAATTATGCTACTTTAATGAATTGGCATTTACGAAGGCGGAGTCATAAAGTGAATAGTGGTAACATTCTTTAATCAGAAGGGACGGGGTTAGCTCTTAATTCTATCAGGACAGTTCAGATAGGTTACGAATCAATCACTATGTTCATGTCTACATGCAGTTGGGCCAAATGTTATTCCTCATTTCAGGTAACAAGTGGGCGGAACCAGAACCCTCAACCCTATCATGTTATCTATGTCATGAGTGGTGTGGGTGGGTGGGGGAAAACTGAATAGGTGTAGCATGGACTGCAGCCAGGTGGGTTGTGGTGGTTTGAACGAGACGGGGATTGAACTCGTGACCGATTTGGTGGGAATCAAGGCCGGTCGAGTCGGGTCGGGTAGCCCTAGCAGTAGTGGTGGAGTTACTGGTCCCTAAGCTAGGTGGCGCCACCTATCGCCTCGTTATGCAGGGTTCTCCACCCCGTAAATTACCCATGTTACGAATAACATGCACAATGATCAACATACTATATTTGTCTTAATATGTGAAGAAACTCAATACCATCGCATTATGCTACTTTAATGAATTGGCATTGTTTGTAGCAGATCCAGGTATGCAACTTAAAGCTACATATCCAAATTGGATAGTAGTGAACGCATTAAGTATTTGATGCTGCATAGAAGGGCCGTACTAAGACAATTTAATGGAACATGTCACTGCTGCAGCCTATGGGGATAACAAGTTTGCAAGCACACCACAATAGACGAGATCGCCATTCCGACTGTACACACGCTGAAAAGGGCGTTGAGAGCAAAGCAAAGGCATACAGCCATTAAGTTTGCCGATACGCATAGGGCAAAACTTTGATTTTATTCCAAATTAATAGAAATACATAACAATATAATGACCTGATGAATATATCTAAGACAAAACTAGCCATAGTTAAACATTTTGAGCTAAGAAACATACAATTCCACACAAAATAATCAGTCACTTTAAGGCTGATATCCACATCACCATTATTAATTCTTGTTCGAAATATTAAAATGCCAAATATGTCAACAGACACTTTTTATAGAGAAATATATTACCAATATCTGATTAACCCTACTCATTTTCTAGTTCTACATATGTCATTAACCATAGGATATAAATAAAAACATGAATAAAATAAGTAACACTGACTCTGCATATGGCTCCAAGTAACACTAGTCTGAGTGCCCAGATTTGTCTAAATCTAAATGCACATGGCATAAGATGTGCTGGTTATATTGATGTAAATGCGATGCTGGATAAAAGATTAATATCTTAATTTATTATATATAATATTTTAGTTGGTAATCTATGTTTCAAACAAGAGCTGAGATGAGCTGAAACTAGCACATTTCATAGCTGCACCCAGTGTATTAGCGTGTGCCATGTGCTTCTCGTGGGTTTGTTTTTCTTCCACGCATCCCACAATGCACCACGTGGCTGGTATGGCGATGTAGTCTATTAATTGTGTATCTTTATACTTGAAATATATCCCAAGTTACTCATTTTAAAGCAAGGTTACTTGCAACTAAAGTAGGATAGATAATAACGATTAACCTAATATATTGATCTCAGCAAATGAGGGAAACTCAAACCTATAGCACTATGCAACTGCAATGCATAATGGTTGTTAGGATAATTTTACACCAACCCAATTTCAATTTACCAACAAATGTCAGGTGAGAATTATGCCATATTTGGTCATTAGGACCGATGTGTTTATAGGTTCAAAGTGACTTTAAAGGATAGCACCTACAGTGAACAGGTGAAGCATTGAGTCCGGATGGAAATGCCTCCCTCACCCCCCACCCCCCACCCCCCCTCACACCACTTCTCCAGAAATGGGCCGCCAATAACTAATAATACATGGGTTAAAGTAATCCCTCCAGCTTGTCAATGTGTATATTCTACATAAGCAGTGTGATGCTTTCTAAAATACCCAGCGGAATTGTGAATGTCGAGTAAAGTGCATTTATATGGGTACAATGTACATGTTATATTTAACATAAGGAATTCTTGGTACGGCAAGGGGTTGGTTAGCATTTACCACACTGAAACTAGTGGCAAAACCTATCGCTTTAGGTCGGGATATCACCATATGATAAGCTCACGGTGACACTTCTGCTGCCAAATACCGTCAAATTCCTCCTCCAGTACTGACATCACAGCCTGCCTCCGGGTTCAATTAGGCAGCGGGACATAGCTCAGGCAGTAGAGTGTCCAACTGTGAAGGTGTGGGTCATCCGATCGATCCTGCTCAGTTTTCAGTTTGGACTATTTTCCATTCTAACTCTAACCAGTGGTCCACAACTGGTTCATCAAAGGTTGTGGTATGTGTGTGGGAAAGTGCATATAAAAGATCCCTTGTCGCTTAACAGAAAGATTATCCTATTTTGTAGGTCATCCGATCAATCCTGCTCAGTTTGCAGTTTGGGCTATTTTCCATTCTAACCAGTGGTCCACAACTGGTTCATCAAAGGTTGTGGTATGTGTGTGGGAAAGTGCATATAAAAGACCCCTTGCTGCTTATCAGAATTATTAGCCTATGTGGCAGCAGCGGGTTTCCTCCAAAGAAATATGTCAGAATGACCATATATCTGACGTCCAATGATGATGATAAAAATGTATGTGCTGTAGATGATAAAAATGTCTACATGTGCTCGAGAGGCGGCATTAAATAAAACAAGCTTTCCTTTTATTGGGTTCAATTGCCACTCGCTGCCTGGACACAAACCCACAAGGTCAGGCTGATCTACAATGTACCTCCACGATCTCATTAACTACAAGAAGGGGAAGTTATGAGTAGGGTTGAGTGCCCGATTAAAGTTGCATAGTCCGATGGTTTTGAGTTTCTGAAATTTTCTGAGATAAATACAATAGGTTGATCGTTATAATATACCTTGCTTTAGCTTGAAGTAACTTTTATTTTAAGGGGCTAACTTTTGAGATATTTGAAGTGGAACCATGCAAAATTAATTTTGGCAAGCTTGTCAAAACTCTGACCCCATAGGCTTTTGCAGTAACAGGTTCTATTCAATTGCCTCAGTATTCCCTTCTATGTGGTGACAAATGTTTAATAAGTGCACCAGTATTTAAGTTAGATATGTAGAATCAAATTTAGGTAATTGTCTTGATTTGAAAATTTGATATTTTCATCGAACTATGGAGCTTTAACCACCAGTCAAATGTTCATTATTGTCTTTGTGTTCTATTGTTCTGATTAAATAAAGCACTACTATACCAATCCTTGCTTCGTCATGAATTATCGCATACAACTTTCGTCTTCTTTCCACTCTGTATTTTGCTCGTAAAATAAATACCGAACATCTCAGAATTAACTTATTTATTTAACACTATACGCCATTGAAGTTAATCATTAAACCAATTGACGTTATCTCTTGCCATGTGGCAATGGAATGCTCACCACCATCCATCTCAGTTTTATGCGCATTTAAATAGCTCTTTAAGAGGACCCAGTGAATCAATCCCAACAAAAATAATGCGATGTAGTCCCTACGTGGCTGAAAGGAATGTTCCAACCGGAAGTCGCTGTATAATCGGCGCCTTCCAGCGATCGAAGCGTGCGCCCGGCGCACCCTCTCCCGGGCGTCCGCTCCGTCACATAGCCGAAAGGGGGCGCTTGGAAAATGACTTCTGGCGTCCGTCGGCCTGGAATAGATAGGTGCCACTTAGCAAATGAATTCCCTACGGGACACGGGAAGCCTGCGATACATGCCGATGCAAGCGAATTTAGGCGTCGACATCTGACTGCCCCCTGGCGGGCTAGCTATGGCTATGGGTATGGGTATGGGTATGTGGGGCCGAGGTAGGGTAGGGGACCAGGCTGACTCCCGATAGGTGGCGCCCCCCTCTCGTCGCCACGCCGTAAATTGGCAACTGTGTGGATGTGTGAGGCTGTCAGGGGGGGGGCCTGCCAACACCCACACCCACCCCTTCACACCCTACCACCCACACCCACATCCACCACCCCCACCCACATCCAACCTCCCATCACGCTAGTCTACGTCACGGGCAGCACGCGGCAACCGGAAGTCATGGCACACAGGAATTCGGAAGTCACGTGGTCGATAATGGGGCTGACCTCTTACGGCCAGAGGTCACGTGAGGATCGGGTTCGAAAGGTTGGTTGGATGACCGGAGGTGGGGGCGGGGGGGGGGGGGTTAACACGGGGGTGGGGGGGGGGGGGTGTAGGATGGTAAATGTGTGTTGTGGAGGGTAGTGACGGGTGGGAGGGTTGTGTGTTTGTGGAGAGGGGTGGTGATCAGGTTAGAGAGTGTGAGCGGGAACGGGGACCAGGAGAATTGTGGCGCTGGGTGAGAGTAGGGTTGAAGGGTTATTGCTGCCACAGACTGGGAACTGGAACATCTCTAGTCGGATCACAATGGCGACTGGGTCACCTCGGGTCATGTCGTTTCTAGCCATCTTGCACTGATGACTAGATTATCTCAAACCGTCTCACACTGGTGGCTCTGTCAGCTCGAGCCATCATCATACACTGATGGCTGTGTCATTTCCAGCCATGTCACAATGACAACCAACTCATATATGTTGTTGGCTGGAACCTCACTATAATAGCAACTCTGAATCTCAGAGTAAAAGACTAGATAAGACAGCTACTTCTACATAAACTTCTGATTCTGGTAGACATCGTCAGATTGTTTGTTGTTGTCTTTACGTCCTAGCAACATCTAAGGTCATATCATGACGGGTACTGACTTGTAACAGCGCCCACTCATGGCGATTCTTTAGGGGTGCCCCACTGCAAGATCATTCTGCCAGCACCATGACCTGATATACCACACAGTCACATTATCCTGATACTGTGTTAACCAATTATTGGTCTATCCTATTATTGCATTGGTTTCAGTCGGCTGGGATTCAAACCCCCCATTTTCCATACGCGAAGCCTGCGCTCAACCGATGCGGCCACCATGTCCAGTAACATGGTCAGATGTAACGCGACACAGTGAAGTAATATAATTTGACAATTGTCGCAGGCTACAATCGTGTCATTGTTCGGATCGAAGCCAGCAGGAATATTTGTGTAGTGGTTGTGGGGGGGAGCGGGGGGGGGAGATTCATAGAAGAATGGAGGCGTATTAATGTTGTCCTCTACCATTACATGATATGTTCCCATATATTCATATCATCATCATGCTGTCAGTCACAATGTGACAAAGACTGCTTTCATTACTTAACCGCCACTCTCCAAAATGTTGTGTGCTTGTACATTTCATAAAAGCTGCTTGCAAAGTGTTGAAGTGCTGCTGGCTTTTGCTAGTTACTAGCGGCACTGTCTCGGGGAGCAAATAGAGGTCTGACACCGGCAAGAACACATCAAAACAGGCACAAACTATTTGTCCTTGCAGTGGCTGATCAGGAGATGTTGGGAGTTCCATTCATCACTGCCCTTAATGCTGCCACGAAAACATGGTTTTCTGTTTGGGTTTGCAGCCTTAGCCTTTGTTTTTATCAAGAACCTGTACCACAAGGCAGTGTTTAGCAACTTTGCAAGGCAGGGCCGTCAAACTCCCTAAGGTATTTTAGCACCTAAGGTATCAGAGGTACTGCAATACCCGCATACTTGCATAGCTGCATACCCATATTCATATAATGCCACCAGTATCATATATTCTCTATTATTTCTTATATTATTATAGCAGGATATAATCAAATAAATAGTATTAACAATAGCTAAAATAACTAGTATTACTAAATGCTAGTTCATTTATTTGACGCAGCCAAGGTCTTTTTAGTTTTTTTGGTAAAGCGTTTATTCATCTGAATATGACATTTGTCAGCGCCGGAGCACTGGTATTCCGGCCATCTTGCAATTGGAATTGACAGTCTATATTATCTAAGTTTGATCAGTGCTGTATTAGTTACAGCACCCATCCTGTATAATTAAGGGAGTGGCTCCTGCTGTATAATGTAGAGCGCCAGTCACTGTGGTTCATGAACATGGAAATGTCAGCGCTGCAGCACTGGTCTTCAGCCATGTTATAATTGAAAATTGACAGTCTAGGTTCAAAAACTGACTCTTCCATAAATGTACTATAATTGTCCTACCACTCTCTCTGACCTCTCCCAAAACTATCCAGCAGATCTCCTACAATTCTACTGTAACCTTCCCACGAAGATTTAATTATCACCATCATAACATGGAACCCAACTATGCGGTACCCACTTTCAGAGAACGACACCAAATATCTGCATCTAAATGGTGACAGAAGTCACTGCATGGATGCCAGTCGATAAAAGCACTTGGTGGGAGAGAGGGAGAAAGAGAGTCAGGGGGGAGAGTGAGCGAGAGAGCGGGAGAGAGGGAGTGAGAGAGAGGGAGATAGGAGGGGACAGAGAGAGAGGGAGAGAGAGGGAGAGAGAGGGAGAGAGAGGGAGTGAGGGAGAGGGAGACAGATGGGGAGAGAGAGGGAGAGAGAGGGAGGGAGAGGGAGAGAGAGGGAGAGAGAGGGAGAGAGAGAGGGGAGAGAGGGAGGAGAGACAGAGGTGTCTAGTGTTCCCGGACCCCGGCCTCAGATCTCAACTCCCCCTGTACGGATCAATGATCCCCGGACCAAGGCCACGCCCCGGCGGTTCACGTGGGCCTGTTTTACCACAACTCACCCACACTGCATCATGTGGTGCTGGGAAGATGAAATGTTCTGATACATCAATTATTTACCTTTTAACCTGTTCAGATAGATCAATTATTTACCTTTTGAAATGTACAAATAAATAAATTATTTATCTTTCTTTTTAAATTGCATGGTCCGTTGGGTTTGGGGTTTCTTTCATTTACTGAGATAAACATATTAGGGTGATCGTTCTGATCTACCTTACTCTAATTTGGAGTAATTTTATATTTTAAATAGCGAAATTTGAAATATTTGAACTGCAAACGTGACAAATTAGTTTGGCAGGCTTGACATAGGTTTATGCAGTACTAGGTTCTATTAAATTGCTTCAGTATTCACCTTTATGTGGTGAATAATGTGCACCACTATCTAAGTTAGATATGTAGATTCTAATCAAAATACTTGTTTCGGTTGTGAAAATTCGATATTTTCATCGGACTATGTAGCTTTTAAAAGAAACTGACTAAATTCAAACACTTGGTTAGATTTGATCCTATGAATCCAATATAGATACATGTGCATTTAATAATCATTTATTGCAACTGGAATCTGTTATATTATATTGGTGTGCTCGATAATCGGTAAGCAAACCCGTGTCTTACCGGTTGCCGTGCACAGTAACATTAATTTGGGTATGCATTCAATTCATATATCGGCAAAACCTAAAACTATAACTTTTATTTCAAATGGCTAATTTTGTTTAGATATTTGAAGTGAAGATATCCAAAATTACTTCTGGCATTCACATACACATTCTTACACCATAACCTTCTGCATGAACATGTTTTATTAACACATGCATCAGTATCTAAGTTGGATATGTAGGACAGAATTTAGGTAAGTATTTCGTCTAAGAAAATATTACACTTTCAACAAACTTAAGAAGTTCTAAGCAGGGGACATTTCAATTGCATTCTTCTTCATTTTGTGCTGTTTTTTTTTTCTTTGTTCTTGTTTTTTTGGCACATTACTTGATTAAGCAGGGGAAATATCAATCACAAGCAATTGGTCTTCCTCATTCCACTGCTCCTTGCTCTATCCTAGTAGGCCTATTAGTAATGCCAATCTGTAGGTAGCGACAAGTATGCATGTTTAAGTCATCGGTTTGACTTGTCCAGGATTCGAAATCTGTGGGTTCAAAACGCACGAAAATGACCTACCAAAACGGGAGACGGACGCTCAATTCATTTGGCCATCCAATATGGCCGACCACTCCCACCATTCTAGTAATGCCGAATAGAATACCAGACGTAGGTAGCGACGAGCATCAATGTTTGCAAGTCTTATGTAAGATAATACTTGACAAATCCCCCGATGATACAACAAATGATTGCGCCATTAATTCCGCCTAAGTCCTTTTCATTACCGAACATAAAAGTTCCATTTCCTGTGGTTAAATACCAGCGTCGCTCCCTAATCGGTTTACACCGGCCCACTGCGCCAGGCCGCTGGTTCCGTGCAGGTGGGGGTCGTAGGCCTACACTCCGGCCGTACACGCCCCAGGGGTGGCCGGGGAGAAGGGGCGGGGAGGCCGGGAGGTGGGCTGTGTGTACGCCGACAGAGCCTCCTTATCTGGGGCCGGCCATCGTCCGGCTGCGCCTGATAATATCGGGACGCGCTGAGTGGGTGGCGCGCTATCATATTATGTAGCGGCATCTCGACCCAAGACAGATAGGGAGCCACCCCCGATACATCACCGGGCACAGGGCCTCCCCGATGCCCGGTGATCGGCGCGGGGTAGGGGGGTGGGGCGGGGGTAGGGCGTGTGGGGGCGGGTGGCGCGGGGAAAGGTGTAGTTGGGATTGGTAGCATTGAGCAGGACTAGGTAGGGGTTAGGTGAGGGTGAGGTAGGGCTGGGCGGTGGGAATAGACTGAGCTAGGTGGCACTAGGGGAGGCTATGCAGTGCTAGGCGGGGCTAGGAGGGGCTAAGAGGGCAAGGCGAGGCTAGGCGGGGCTATGCAGAGTTAGGCGGGGCTAGGCGGGGATAAGCGGGGCTAGGCGGGGATAGGCGGGGCATGTGAGGCGAGGCGGGGATAGGTGGGGATAGGCGGGGCTAGGCTGGGCAAGGCGGGGCTAGACGGGGATAACCGGGGATAGGTGGGGGATAGGCGGGGCTAGGTGGGGATAGGCGGGGCTAGGCTGGCCTAGGCGGTGCTAGGCGGGGATAGCCGGGGATAGGCGGAGCTAGGCGGCGCTAGGCGGGGATAAGCAGGGCTAGGCGGGGATAGGTGGAACTAGGCAGCGCTAGGCGGTGCTAGGCAGCGCTAGGTGGGGCTAGGCGGGGCTAGGCGGGGCTAGGCGGGGCTAGGCGGGGCTAGGCGGGGCTAGGCGGGGCTAGGCGGCATTAGGCGGGGATAGGCGGAGCTAGGCGGAGCTAGGCGGAGCTAGGCGGAGCTAGGCGGAGCTAGGCGGAGCTAGGCGGAGCTAGGCGGAGCTAGGCGGAGCTAGGCGGAGCTAGGCGGAGCTAGGCGGAGCTAGGCGGAGCTAGGCGGAGCTAGGCGGAGCTAGGCGGAGCTAGGCGGAGCTAGGCGGAGCTAGGCGGAGCTAGGCGGAGCTAGGCGGAGCTAGGCGGAGCTAGGCGGAGCTAGGCGGCGCTAGGCGGAGCTAGGCGGATCCAGGCTGGGTTAGGAGGAACTAGGTAGAGCAAGGCAGAGTGTACCTAGTGTACATATCACACCTGTTGCACCCATTGTACCTAAACTTGCCCTCCATATTGCAACACCTAAGCTGACTAGCATTTAGGATGGCAAGCCATCCGGCTTTAGTCCTGGACAGTTCACCTTTTGACCTTCCTGTCCTCCATCTGCGACCACCTCAAGCCAGACATTAATTTGTCCTGCTTGTTAGGGTTTTCATGAATTGATATAGGCAAAATAAAGTGTATTGTTCGAATTTGTATTCATATAAAATTAATTAAAGTGACCATGTGTTTGCATGTGTCCACATAGGTTTGAGGAGGAACATGTTATATTAAATTGACTCTGTATTCCCTTCCATGCAACAATAGCTGCTTAATAGGTGCACTAGTATACAAGTTGGATAAGTAAGATGAAATATAAATAAGTGTTTTGCTTTGGAGAATGTTATATTTTCATCGGACAATGGAGCTTTAAAGATTGCCATGTGAAAACAATGTTTGTACAAGTTGGTGGTGGTGTTTCTTTGGTGATGGGGGAAGGGGTTGTGAGTCATTTTACTGATTCTTTCTGGTCACATGGTACCCCCTATGCCGGTGTAAGATAATATTCTGAGTTCCATAATAAAGTGACTCCCCAGTCACTTTATTATGCATAACAAAGTGACTACTCGTATCATATTGTAATTCCCCATGAATTTTCTTTTCAAAAATGTTTAATTATTTTCTAATATGAATTGATTGTTACATTTGGTTAAAAGAATCACAAAAACATATAAACACAAATTGTTATTTCAACCAAATCATCTTCAATAATATACATACACATATATACATCAACATGCATGAAAATGAGTAGCTATAGACCTATTTCATATGACGTCAGCACAGGTATCTAGGTTAGTGCGCATGCCTTTTGGCTGCAGGACGACACACTGTCACACTGCAAACTCAATGGCTACAGAAAAAGTGAAATATCTCTAAAGCCAAACCACCTAGAAACAAACCGCTTGGAGCACATATAGAAAACATATTCAACGAAAAGATTATATTAAATTTATATGGTTTGGGTTCTGTATTTCTATTAATCCTGAATAAAATTAACGTTTTGCACTGCGCATACCGGCAAACTCAATGCATTGTCAATGGCCGTGAGCAATCTTCATTAAAAAAAAGTGAAATATCTCTAAAGCCACACCACCTAGAAACAAGCCGATTGGAATACATATAGAAAACATTTTCAACGAGCAGATTATATTAAATGTATATGGGTAGGGTTCTCCATTTCTATTAATTTTGAATAAAATAAATGTTTAGCACTGCACGTACTGCCAAACTCAACGGTAGTGTGCCTTTGTTCTGCAGCCAAGCTGCGCATGCATACACAATGTTTATAAACATTGAAAGGGGTCTATACATATCAGGTATTTAAAATAATAAATAGTCGGTACATCCCCTAAACCACCACCATTATCGGAGATAGAATATTATCTCACAATGGGGCCACATTGGTATGGATGCTGTGTTGTCATTTTAATATAAGAACCTACATTCAAAGAAGGGCCACCTACAGACATACTATATGTAGCTTGCACTGTGCTTATGACTCAGGTAGCAGGTAGGTCCTATGCATGTCCCAGTCAATTCCCTGACACTTAAGACCTTTGGGTAGACATAAAACAACTATTCTACACTGAATCATAAGAAACCTATGCCATTTTCCTTCGTTTTAGAGTCATTAGCAGCCATCTTGGATGTGATCCGGTTTTAACCCCTTTCACATAGCCAGATGTTGGTCGGGGCTGCCCTCTATGGAAGATCTTCTGATCAAAAAGAATCTCCGGTGGACTGGACACCTCATGAGGATGTCATCACACAGGCTACCAAAGCAGATACTCTATTCTCAACTGTCTTCTGGTTACAGAAAGAGATGGCGCACTCGTCTCCGGTTCAAGGATACCATCAAGAGAAACCTGAAGCTGAGAGACATTAAGACTGACTCATGGACTTCACTCTCATGGCAGAGAGCTAAATGGAGAGCGACAGTCAAGTAATGAAAGCAGTATTTGTCGCATTGCAACCGACAGCATGATGATGATGACATAGTCAGATGTTGGTAAACTTGTTCCTGCCATTGAATACATCCCATAGATAGAAGAACCCACTGGGAAACCTTTTGTTAAATTTGTTTGGGGGGTGTGGGTGTATTTATGCATAACTTGACCCCCCTATTTACAGGTACAGTCAACTACAGAGCTGCACAGGTATTGCATGCATAGGAGCCTACCACACGTGCAGGTGATGGGAATGTGTTCACTGGGTGAGGGATCCCCCCCCCCCCCCAACCCCCACAACCCCTGTCTCAGCTACTTACTGCGGCCTGTATGGCCAGTGTGTGCTGATGCGGCCAGAGCTAGTCAGACAGACAGACACACAGTCTAACAGACAGGCAAGCACAGACACAGCCCTAGCCGGCCTCCCCGGGCCCGGAGGCACGGTGCGCTGGCACACACGACGCCGCCGGTGGAGCCGCACACGCCGCCAAGCTCAACTGTCTGCATGTCACGATCAATACTTCAGCTGATGCATCTTTGACTTTCGTCCAGCGAAAGAGATTATAGTTTTCTTCTTTTCCCTAACCACCCCTCCCACCTCCGTCACCCGCACCTACACCACACCACCCTCCCACTCACCTCTCTCTCTCGCTCTCTCTCTCGCGCTCTCTTTCTCTCTTGGTCTCTCTAGTCTAGTTCCCAGCCTGGTCCGTCAATAACGTCGATGCGAAGGACTCTGCGTAAACACATCTTATTCCAAATCTCGCGGAAGTGGCGTTACCCCCCACCACCCACCACCCACCGCCCACCACCCACCACCCCACCCTTGCTACACTGGACGGCCCTTTTGGGGGGGTGTATATTTATTGTTGTGCTCTTTTTTGTGTGTGTGCTTTTATTTGTAACCCCTTCCTCCAGCTGAATCCATTTATTACAGACATGTCCCGTGCTGAGGTCGATGTTTGCCTGGCCCTGCACGTCACGTGATATGCGCCATCTTAGCCCTGGGAGAGACCGGTGTATTATTTATTATTCCCGGCCCGTGTCCGTATCATCGCCGCCCACCCTCCACCACCGCCTCCCCCCTCCCACCCTCCCACAATCATACCCTCCCACCCTCATACATCCCACCCTCATACCCTCCCTCCCCAGCCGTGTGCCCGCATCGTATTAGCTGAAAGCCTAGATGCGGCTCCATCAGCTGCGAACCTGGTGGCCACTCCTGACACTACCTCACACTCCTCACACCCCTCATACTACCTCAGTCTCCTCAAACTCCCCACACTCCTAACACTCCTCACAGTCCTCACACTCCTCACACTCCTCACACTACCTCACACTCTTCACACGCCTCATACTACCTCACTCTCCTCAAATTCCTCACACTCCTCACACTCCTCACAGTCCTCACACTCCTCACACTTCTCACACCCCTCACAATCCTCACACCCCTCACTCCTCACACTCCGCACACTCCTCATACTCCTCACACTCCTCACACTCCTCACACTTCTCACACTACCCCACACTCCTCACACCCCTCATACTACCTCACTGTCCTCACACTCCTCACACTCCCCACACCCCTCATACTACTTCACTCTCCTCACACTCCTCACACTCCTCACATGCCTCACACACCTCACATCCCTCATACTACCTCAGTCTCCTCACACTCCTCAGACTCCTCATACCACTTCACACTCCTCACACTCCTCACGCTCCACACACTCCTCACACTCCTCACATGCCTCACACACCTCACATCTCTCATACTACCTCAGTCTCCTCATACTCCTCACACTCCTCACACTCCTCACACCCTCACACTCCTCACACTCCTCACACTCCTCACACTCCTCACACTCCTCACACTCCTCACACTCCTCACACCTCACACCCCTCACACTCCTCACACCCCTCATACTACTTCACTCTCCTCACACTCCTCACACTCCTTACACTCCTCACACTCCTCACACTCCTCACACTCCTCACACTCCTCACACTCCTCACACTCCTCACACTCATCACTCCCCTCACACTCCTCACACTCCTCACACCTCCTCACACCCCTCACACTCCTCACACTCCTCACACTCCTCACACCCCTCACACTCCTCACACTCCTCACACTCCTCACACTCCTCACACTCCTCACACTCCTCACTCTCCTCACACTCCTCACACTCCTCACACTCCTCACACTCCTCACACTCCTCACACTCCTCACACTCCTCACACTCCTCACACTCCTCACTCCTCACCCTCCTCACTCTCCTCACACTGCTCACACTCCTCACACTCCTCACACTCCTCACACTCCTCACACTCCTCACACTCCTCACACTCCTCACACTCCACACACTCCTCACACTCCTCACACTCCTTACACTCCTCACACTCCTCACACTCCTCACACTCCTCATACTCCTCACAGTCCCTAAGTATACTACCTCAGCCCCGTTCCTGTGACAGGGCTTCTGAAACAACCCATCGGAAAAATTGTCAGAAAGGCTGCGTTTCTAGAAATAACGACATGATTTTGTAATTAAAAGGCCTTTAACATATAGATCAAATGTTTATTTATCAGAGCCTGCCTATTTTCAATGATGAATTGATGAAATCATGTAGATTAATAGACTTTGAAAGTTGAATCGAGAGCTTATTGCATCAACGATCTTGGTTTTTTTTTAAATTGCATTTTGTCTCAACTTCTCAACTTAAAGCCAATATAGAATGTGCACACGAACCACCGTTAATTCCTACTAAAGCAGTTTTTGCTCAGATTTAAGCCGGGTTGTCTTTCACCCCTACTCTGGATAGGGGTGAATCTTGTATCTAGTAAATCCATGCTCAGGTTCAATTCACAAGAGCTTCCAGAGGCATTGGACACATACATTATATATATATATATATATATATATATATATATATAAATATATACATATATATATATATATGCACTCCACGGTAGCCTTTATCATGTTGCCTCAGTGGGATGCCATGCCACCAGAACCAGGACTCAATCATCCCACTCAGTCATATTATCCTGATACGGAGCCGATCTATCCTGGCAAGATTTCCGATATATACTGTATGTACGTTTTTGGTTTGACTTGGTCGCGGATCGATCCCAAAACCGGTGGATCGATCCCATGGGAAGTGGACACTAAGCACTATGTCATCATGTCCAATAGCACAGCATCATCAGCATCAGCTCTCATCTAAGCATCTTTATTTCGGGCCCCATGTACTAAGTGTTAGCGCAAAGGCTTAATGCCGTTCATGTTGCTTTCAGTATATATGAGTTTTATACAAAAAACATTAAAATAACTCACCACTCTAATTTGTCTCAAAAATTGTCCTGACGATAACTCAAAGACAAAATAACTAAATTCCTCTCAGTTTTAAATTACCATATTAAAATATGAAATTGTTTTGATTTCACAGAATATCTGCATTGAACTTGGTGCTAACCTCGCTCTACAATTTCATTATCTAAGCCAGCTATGCTCATGGGAAACTTAGAAACAATGTGAAATTTGACCAGTTCTATGGCGTTGATACAAGAATGTGGTAGTAAAAATAAAAAGTGTTTTTAAAAAAGAATGAAATCATTGGACCATCACGACAGCTCTTTTGGGTTCGATGCTCATGAGTTAATGGACATAATCACATTAGATATGTAGAGGATAGGGTAATTTGATTTGCTGGAGATGGCCACACAGATACATGGGTGATATGATGCATCAGCCAGCATATGCCCACAATTACAATGTCCTAGAATGAGATTGTAGACGACGTGTAGAAAGAAATCAAATACATATATGCCAAGAAAATCTAAAAATACTAACAGTAACATAGGCTACTAACCATACCAACCAACTATTTATCTGCTACTGAAATGCAGGCAATCAAATACCTTATCAGCAGCTACTGTGTGATAAGATAACACCAACACTACAGCTGGCCAGCATTGAAAACAAGCCTTAATACCCAGACGTATATGCTATGGACAGTATAAATATAGCCTCAATAAAGAAAATTAAATTAAAAAAGAAAAGGATTGCCAAACACCTCGGCCTGTTAGTTATTTCTTCCAACTTGATCGCGGCACACTGCCAATCTACCAGTTTACCTAGTCTCTGGCTGTCGTCCACTGCAGATGATTTTGGTTGGTCGTTCTAGTTTTACGTCCTGGCAACATCTAAGGTCATATCAGGAGGGGTACTGACTTGTGACAGTGTGCACTCGTGGCGTGTTTATAGTGCTACCCCACTGAGAGACCAGACTGCCAGTACCATGCCCTAATATCTCACCCAGTCACATTATCCTGACACTGAGCCAACCACTCCTTTTCCTATCCTAAGTATGCCGAGCGCCTGGCTAGTAAGTGACAAGTATCAATTTTTAAGTCAATTGTTTGACTCGACCAGTGTTCGAACCCATGGGTTCGAATACCATCAATCAATCAATAGTTCCGTCCTCTAGTCGAGGGTTGGATGCAATGGTTCTCCACTTGTCCCGATGGTGTGCTGTTCTGAGAGACTGTGAATAGTTCAAACCTGTCCACTGTGAAATATTTGTAAACCATGATGTTCCTGGTGTCCCTCTGCTGACATTCACCTTCCCTTCCAACAATGTACGGTATATTGAACTCTGACGAATGATGTGGACAAAATAAATAAGTTTGATCCCACAATAGATGACTGCGTGAGCATGTTCTGGAGTGGTAGTCTTGGAAGTAGTCGGATGGTAACCTAGGCAACGACGTGTAGAACACCCGCCAATAGATCAAGAATATATAGTGTCATGATATACTAGGCGACTATGAAAATATTATGTCAACCTCAATGTGTTTACCCTTATGGCCATCATCCATGTGTGGTTAGTGGAAGCTATCCTATATGTTTGTTTGTTTGTTTGTTGTTTTACGTCCTAGCAACATCCTATATGTAGAAGCAGTTAAGAAATGATTAGTTTACCCTCTGACAAAAGTGACTGCAGAATTGCTAAATGCAGGCTACAACATATCCAACCCGTGCATATATTAAGGTTGCATACTCCGATGGTTTTGAGTTTCTATAATTTTTCTGAGATAAATATATTAGGTTGATAGTAGTAAGTAACTAGTATTTTAAATTGCTAGCTTTTGAGATATTTGACGCGCAAACATAGAACATTAAATTTAGCAAGCACGCCAAAACTCTGACACCATCTATAGGCTTCAGCAGTAACATATTATATTAAATTTACTCAGCATTCCCTTCTATGTGGCAATAAGTGCTTAATAAGTGCACAAGTATCTAACTTAGATGTAGAATCAAAGCTAGATCATTGTTTTCGTTTTCAAAATGTGATGGTTTCATTGGAAATGGAAGTATGATGGTGTGTTGCTGATCCCTCAGCCGACTGTACATGTACATAAACACTATGTTGGTAATGACCCAACCCAGTGTTTTTTTCCCATTTTGAATCATGAATAACCACAGTGATGCTGGTGGTAATGCACACAGATATACTAGTCCATATCCATGCTGATAGAAGCGTCAGTGCATATTTTCTGACAAATGGTCTTCAACGTCTGAGGTATCTGTCGTGCTCCTAGCCCTCATTGTTAATACTCCTGTACTTGCATAAGGTATTAACCCCCACAGTCCATAATTACCCCGAAACCATATTGTGTTAACCCTTACACCCCATAGGGCCATTACCTGCCTGCAGCCCACACTGGTATTACCCGAAAACCACATTTTAACCCCCCACAGCCCATAGGGTCATTAACTACCACCAGCCCACACCGGTATAACCCTGATACCACATAATTAACCCCAACCGCACATAGGGTCATTACCACAACACCACATTATTAACCCTCACATGCCATAGGCTCATTACCCATCAACAGCCCATAGCGACATTACCCCAACACCACATTATTAACCCTCACATGCCATAGGGTCATTACCTACCCACAGCCCATACCTGCATTACCCCAACACCAGAGTATTAACCCTCACATGCCATAGGGTCATTGCCTACCCACAGCCCACACCTGCATTACCCCAACACCAAATTATTAACGCTCACAGCCCATAGGACCATTACATTATTTGAGATGACATGTATTTTTGCCATCTTCCCTTCTGGGTTTTTTGTTGTGACTTTTTTATTGTTCTTTAAATTTTGGGTTCGAAGAGGGGATTGCTCAGACGCTCTAATGACTAGTCGAGAAAACTTCATTCTCGACTGCTGAAGTATCATGGTAAATAAGGCTCACAAAAGACGCTGCTCAACACAAATGGATATTTAATTTGCGACAATTATCTTCACGCTGATCCCTCTCTTCCCTCTCCCCCCCCTCCCCTGCCCCCCCCCCCCCCCACACACACATACACGTGACAAGGGCCCTGAGTGGTTTCCGCCGAGAAGTGGTGGCCCAAGATGACTCCGTAGCTCCATCAAAAGGGGATTAGCTTTCAGACCGATCAATTTTAATTAGAAACTTGGCTGGGCTGCGGAGTGTTTTTTGGGGTTTCCCCCGCCCCCGGTTTTCCCCCTGTTTTTGCTGCATCTGTAAACAACTGTTGTTTTTACAAAATGGAAGTGTGTGTATATATCTGTGTTATGATGTTGTAGGATTAGTTTGCATTTTAAATCTATCTCTATATAAATATGCATATAAATCTCTCTCTCTCTCTACATATATATATATATATATATATATATATACGCATATATATGTATGTATACATATATATGTGTATATATATATGCATGTCTACTATCCCTTATCTGAAATCTTTTGGGCCAGTTTTGTATCTGAATTCAGAATTTTTCACATTTCAGAATTAAGGTAGCACCCCCAGTTGGGTCTAGGACAGAAGTGCATAATCTAATATGAATACTGCAGAAAACCATAAACTAACATAGGCTACTAATACTGCAGGAAACCATAAACTAACATAGGCTACTAACTATCTATCTGCTGCTGAAATGCAGGCAATCAAATAACTTATCAACAGCTAATGTTTCATAAGACAACACCAACACTACAGCTGGCCAGCATTGAAAACAAGCCTGGGTACCCGGGCTTACATGCTATGGCCAGTATAAATACAGCCTCAATATAAAAAATAAAAAAATGAATACTCACACTCAGTGGGATAAATAAAGAGTACAAATAATGCATACTTTATAGTTTATTTACAGACTAATATGGTGATAAATGAAATAATGGGATAATTACGGACCATAAATGCTAAAAATGAGAAACAAAAGCTGCTTCTGTCTTCCTTGATGGCACTGTTCTCCTGATGTCAAATGGGATGGTTGGGTGCATAGAGTGTCTGCTTCCCATGCGGCAGGTTATAAGATCGATCCAAGAATTGACGCTTAAATATTCAGGTTGAAATCCTTTCAAAATTGCTACTTGTCTGATTCGTAGGATAGGGCCAGGACTATTTGGGTCATTATCAGAATAGTCTGACTGAGTAGGATATCGGGTCATAGTGCGTGGTACTTCAGCGTGGCCACAGCGTAATAAACTCATAATTAGTATTCACTATCACAAGTTAGTACCTGTCCTAATATAGTGTTAGGATGTAAAACCCTGGTTAATAAACCAGCACCTACGATAAGTAGTTCCTATGTGTGGGACAATGACGTCATAGCGAAGGCTATAAGTTATCGGAACTATTGTTTGGAAATGCATAGTTCAATGATAGCATCGGCTCTTTATAAAGCAAGACACTTATTAGCTAATTGAACAACGCAAACTCGGATGAATGGTATATATTTGGACTTTTTAATGCACTAGAATGGTAATCGTACATGCATGAGTATAATGAGAGAAGGCCCTGAGATGCTTTAACCCTATAGTTCTAGCCTCTTATTGTTGGGTGGGTGGAATGGCAGAGTAGATTGTCCGTCGCCATCTGTGCTCAGGACGTAGTAGCCGATATCAAGTTTTTGCTTGCTTTCTATAGTAGCTTTGGCGCCGCGAAACGTCACGACTAGGTACACTTTCGTAACTTTGTAGCAATTTAGTCTAGACATCATATCTAGTTTACATACGTGTGTGGCAGCTCTGCGTGGATACTCGGCGTAGTTCCAAAAGACCCGCTAGGCGTGGTCGATATACGTATTTAATGTTATGGTTCGAGTATAGGTGGCGCCAGCGGCCGTTTGAATAAGTATCCGACTCCACCTTGTTCAATTACCCATGTTGCAACCAACATCGACAATTTTGAGTATGATCCTACATAACCAACTGAGATACTGACACCCTCATTCAGCCTTTGCTACTACATAGAGGGAATACTAAGGTAATTTAATAGAACTTGTTCTTACTAAAGCCTGTGGCGTTTAGCATGTCAATGTGTACACCAAGGTTAATTTTGACCTCTTTCCTCATCAAATATCTCCAAAACTAAAAGTGTATCTAACCTAGATTATAGTAGATTATATCGATCAGTCTAATATATGGCAGAAAGGTAGAACCATCAAACCATGACATTTTATGGTTATGGTTATGTTTATTCCATGGGCACAGATATCAATGTTTGCTATAAACCAAATCTACTGAATTTATATGGCAGTGAATATATCAAATGTATATGGCAGTGAATATATAAATACCTCAGTATTTTCTGGGAGGAACTCACTTCTAACAGTCTTGTGTAATAATTTTAATCACAATTTTCTCTGAACCTAGTAATTCGCATTAGAAATTCATCAAACACATATCTCAAGAAAGAAAATACATTTTTGTTATTCGGAAGCAAAAGAGAATTAACAGAACCAGAAAACTTCGCAGCAGGAATTCAATAGTTCCGCGGTCAACATTGGGTAATGTGATTTGTTCCGTGCTGTTCGCCACCCGTCCGTCTACTGTGCGTTAGAATCCCGGCGACTTCAATGAGAGAATATCGACGTTTTCCAGCAGTAGCAGCGGAAGCAGGTCACTCAGCCGAAATGAGGGCCCTGTGTTCGGGCATTGAACCCTTTCGGCACAGATTAAAAACATGGGTCTCTCCTCATGCGAGTAAAATGTGCTTATTTAAAAGCCAGTCCACTGTTGGTAAAATAGCGTGGTCTACTCCAGTGTGAGTTGGTATTGATCGCGGGTACAGAGATGAGTTATTCTCTCAAACTGGGCACCACATATTTGGTTTCCGCATTATGATGCTGATAGTTAATTCTCTCTTTTGTTGATAGCAAGTCAAATAATTATGTTTGCCTCTGTGTGTTCGTACGTTATCAGAGCTACATATATATGTAATATATCCCGTAAAATATTTTTTTTTAAATATAGTTGTATCATTTTGTGCTAAAGTGAAAATATACACATCGATACCATGCTTGTACCCACAATTGTTTAAACTTTTTTTTCCAACTTTTTTCTTATAAGTTATAATCTTTTTTACCTGACTGTAATCAATCAAATCTCATTTGACTTTGTTGTGTATAGTAAAATGATGTTCTGGATGTGTCTTTGATTTCCACATTACACGAATGATATTAACATATCGTTCGATTTGTATAAGATCTAAATTCTTATCAGCAGCGACTGTGTGGTAAGATAACACCAACACTACAACTGGCCAGCATTGAAAACAAGCCTGGGGACCCGGGCTTATATGCTATGGACAGTATAAATACAGCCTCAATAAAAAATAAAAATAAAAATAAAAAAGCCGTCCTTATATGATCTTAGATGTTGCCAGGACATAAAGCTCCAACAACCAACAAACATCTAAATCAAAAAGTGAAATAGTGTTTTTTTTACAACTCTGGCATATGCACAACACGCAAACCTTCTTATACCCCTGTCACACTACAACGTAATGAGCGAACGTGAGCCTAACGTGGTGATATTTCGTCATTACGTTGATGTACATTGGATTACGTTATGATGACGTCATAATGACATTAGACTGACATCGATCTACATCACATTACGTCATGTTACGTCGAGTTACATCGAGGTTTTGGACATGTTCAAAAGTTTTGACGTAGCTCGAACGTAAGGGTTTACGTTCGCCGTACGTTCTGTTCACGTTCAGCGAACGTCAATGACGTTAAACGGACGTTAGGCAAACGTTCCTCACTACGTTCCACTACGTTCCACTACGTTCCACTACGTTCCACTACGTTCCACTACGTTCCACTCGTTGACCCACATTAAAGCTGGTGGAAATGTCCATGCGGCATAATGGGAAAGTCAGGAGAACATCAGGAGAACATCAGGAGAACGTCAGGAGAACGTCAGGAAAACATGCATTCAATGTACGTTCAACGTCTCATGACATAGCTAATGTCACGTAACGTTCTTCTGGCGATGGAATAACATTCATAACGTTCCCTGATCGTCATTACTTTGACCTCTCTCGTTGAATGACGGTATCACTACGCTTTACCGATGTTACGCTCTCATCCACTACGCTGCATCCACGTTCAACTTGTGCCCAAATTTGCATACTACGCCGAGAAGTTCAACGTTCTTCACGTTCTCCCTACGTCGACGTTGTTACGTCGTAGTGTGACAGGGCCATAAGGAACATGTACTGTGCTATTATTTGGAATGTTTTTTTCTATTATTTGACAAGTCTTTACTTTTGGTTTCCAGATTTAATGACCCAGATATCGATGTGTTCAGTATTGAGTTTGGATGTGGGGAGCAGGAGGTGAATAGGGGGTTACAATGTTTGTTATTCACTGCATATCTCCTAATATCATCTGCTAATTCGCTGTCACTGATAGCAGTGCCCTACCATCTCGGGACTTCGTGTTAGAATAACAGGACTTGCCGCTAAAGGTTGGGTGGTTGTTGGAGTTTTTCGTCTGAGCAACATCTGAGGTCATATCAGGGCGGGGATGGGGGATGGTAGACAAGAGAGGCAAAGGTGACAAGGAATAGGGGAGGGAAAACAGGAGGACGTTCGTTTATCTATTTGAGTTTTACATCCTAGCCACATCTAAGGTCATATCAGGACATATACAAACTTGTAACAGTGCACACTCATGGTGACTTTATAGTGCAGTCCCACTGGGATAGCAGGCTGTTGGCATGAGGCCCTGACATCCCACTCAGTGGCATTCATCTGACACTGAGCTAAACAGTATGTTGCCATATCCTATTAATGCTGAGCACCAGGCTATGCAGTGATAAGTTCCAATATTGTAAGTCATTGGTTTGATTCGGCTGAGATTCAATATGCCCGACCTTCCACATGGGATGCCAGCGTTCTTACTGATTTGGAGTTGGAGTGCAACACGCTTTACTTCACAGAGACATCTGACAGACTGGTCACGCCTCCATTGGGGTTAAACAAAGACGATCCGATGATGCAAAAACTTCACCATCTGAGAGTTGATAATTGAACTATGTGGAATCGGATGAATGGTATATATTTGGACTTTTTAATGCACTAGAATGGTAATCGTACATGCGTGAGTATAATGCGAGAAGGCCCCGAGATGCTTAAGCCCTATAGTTCTAGTCTTTTATTGTGGGGTGGGCGGGATGGCAGAGTAGAATGTCCGTCGCCGTCCACCGCCAAATTGTAGTGGCTGAGTTCGGGTTTTGTTCGCTTTATATAGCAGCTAGCCGAGCTGAAAAGTCAAAAGCGCGCCAAATTCACGTAACTTTGTAACAGATTTCGTCTATCGACATCATATTTAATTTACATATGCACGTCCGCCATTTCTGCGTGGTTACTCAGCGTAGTTCCAAAAGACCCGCTAGGCGTGGAAGACGTCGATTTAATGTTAAAGTTTTAGTATAGGTGGCGCCACCGGGCGTTTGAATAAGAATCTGACTCCAGCTTGTTCAATTACCCATGTTGCGAGCAACATCGACAATTGACAGTTGGCAGTCGAAAATCCGAGGGTCAGGATGTATGCACGGGCAGGTTTCAACCCCCTAACGACCCTGCACCAAAAAGATGGCTGAGTGCCGTCGATCCGACCGCCATCATTCCTAGTTCACCTACCAGCATTGGACATCCTGCACCCCATAGCAGCAGAACCGGAAGTGGCGGCCGAATCAGTACAGTTCAGGCTTCCCTTGTGGAAGGTCATAAGTTTGAATCCCGATAACCGATGACTTACAAAACTGATACTTGTCACTTCCTATCAAATTAATGTGACTGAGTGGGATATTGAGCCACCATGCCGGCAGCCTGGTCTTCCAGTGGGATAGCACTAGAAAGTCACCATGAATGAGTGTGCACTGTCACAATTCAGTACCTCTCCTGATAGTGATATGACCGTAGATGTTGCTAGGTCGTTAAATCCAAAGAAACAAACCATAGCAGGACGTATTGATAAGGCGCGATGACACCTCACTTTATTACACCATGAGAACCCAGTTAATAGAGTGGTTCCAGATTCTGCCACTAGATGTCACTAGCTTACTGAGTGGCATCACCTCGCCAGTTAAAGTTGCATAGTCCGATGGTTTTGAATTTCTGTATTTTTTCTGAGATAAATATATTAGATCGATCACTAGTATCTACTTTACATTAGTTCAAAGATACTTTTATTTTAAATGGTAAACTTTCGAGATATTCTGAGTGCAAACATGGGAAATTAGTTTTGGCAAGCTTGCCAAAACTCTGACACCATAGACTTCTGCAGTAACAGGTTCTGTTAAATTGACTCAGTATTGCCTTCTACGCAGAAACAAATGCTTAATAAGTGCATCAGTATCTAAGTTAGATATATAAAATCAAATCTAGATAATTGGTTTGGTTTTGAAAATTTGATATTTCATCGGACTATGCAGCTTTAAGCCAGTGACATATATCGGCAGAATCTAAGTTGAACAAACTAGAATCAAATCTAGGTCAATGTTTCGGCTTCAAAGATGTTCTGATTTCATCGGACTATTCAGCTTCACGAATATGAAGAAGTGTGAATTTGCTACACTTTCAACACAACAGCTGCATGAAGACAAAAAACTAGAGAGAAACATTGCTCTGAGAAGGAAAAGGCTCAATTATGTGGGGTACAAACTACTTATGCAAATATTATTCATGTATGTAATTATCCTGCTTCTTATTATTATTGTTCTCTGACCTGCTTCTACTCCTGTAAACCCCTTGTTGATATGTTCGTGTGTAGTTGGGTTACTGGTGGTGGGGGTGCAGCCTGTAGAGCTGGAGGTCTGCATTCAAGCAGATCCCCTGCTTCTCCTCCTGCCCTCCAGGTGGCGCCTCACCCACTACTGTCTGCGCATTTCGCCTCTGAAACAGAATGGGGAGAGGAGAAAGGAGGAATGGGAATGAGAAACAGGACACACGCCTCGATCAGATTAACAGAAGAACAGCTGGTGAAAAAATGTGTAGCGACAACTGGGAGCTATAAATAGAAAGCTGATGGAGCATGCGCAGACGCCGGCGGTTGTGTGTTAATCTTGTGTGTGACTATTAGCCTTGATCTGTGCGACCTGGCAGGGCTACTGATACCTGGGTGTTCCTAATTTCATCACGTCTATTGATCCAGCGTGCCTTCATTAGGCGCCCGGGCACAAATAAATGCCACGGCATCGATAGGATTACAGATTTGGGAGAAGTGGGTGGATGGAGGAGAGTGTGTGAGGAAGGGAGGAAGGGAGGGAGGGGGAGGGGGGGGGGGGCGTGGGAGAAAGGGAGGGACGGAGGCAGGTAGGCAGGGTAGGGTGGGGAGGGGGTTTTCAGGTGGAGGAAGGGTGAGTCTTGGTTTGTTGTTTGTTGGGGTTTAACATCCTGGCAACATCTAAGATCATATCATGAATGGCATCAACTTGTGACATTGCACATTCATGGCGACTCCATCATGCTGCCCCACCGGGAGGCCAGCCTGCCAGCACCATGGCCTGATATCCCACTCAGTCATGTTATCCTGATACTGAACTGACAAGTCCTGGCCCGGGCAGGTAATGCCGAGTGCCAGGCCCGGTATCAATAAGTATTAATTTTGTAAGTCATTGATTTGACTCGGCCTAGGTTTCGCCACTGCCGACCTTCCGGAAGGGAAGCCTGCACTCTACTGATTTGGTCATCGCATCTGGTGGAGGGGGTAGGGGAGTGAGTGGTTGTGGGGGAGATGGGGGGGGGAGGCAATTAGACAGAATGGGAGGGAGGGTGGGGAGGGGAGGGTGTTGGTGTAGGACGGTAGGAGGGATGGCGTGAACTGTTCGCTATAACACAAACTTTATGGTGGAGTGTATGTGTTTTAGAATAATACATTTTTTAATGAATTCCTTTGAACAATTTAATTTATTTTCCCCTTTTCATCGGTAAGAAATATTCACTTGAGGAGGGAGTCGGGGAACCAACCGCATCCATCAGGAACCTGCTAATAGCGGTGTACGGTGGCGCCGACTGGCGGCCGATGTATCAATCTTAGACCGGGCTGATGGAGGTAGGTGTTGGGACGTAGGGGGGGTGGTGGTGGTGGGTGGGGGTGGGGATGTGGAGGGTCCGGCGCAGGGGTAGTGGGCGGGGGGGCGACGGTTTCTTGGTTGGTTGTTGGAGTTTTACATCTGGCAACATATCAGGTCATATCAGGATGGATAATGACGTTTGACAGTACGCACTCATAGCGACCTTATAGTGCTGGCCCACTGGGAGATCAGGCCGCTGGTACCATGCCCCAATATCCCACTCAGTCACATTATCCTGACACTGACTAAACCTATCCTGCCTGGCTAGGAAACAACAGGTATCAATTATATAACTCATTGGTTTCACTCGACCGGGAACCGAACTGCCGACCTTCTGCACGCGAGGTCCGCACTCTACCGATTCGGCCACCGCGCCCAGTGGGATGTTAAGAGGGTGGTGTGGGCGGGGCGTGGAGGGTGGTGGGGTGCGCAGATGTAGGCGGCGGGCGGGGAGGGGGGGGGGGGGGATCGTCCGTCAAAAGGTAGCCAGAAGTAAGAATTAGCCAGGGTCAGAAGAGCGATGTGTGCAGGGAAATGTAAGGGGAGTCGGTCCGACTGGCCGGACAGTGACCTACGGGCCGCGGGCCGCACAGTTACCGGCCGCACTCTCACCGCCGTAACCCGGGGAAGATTGAGGCCACCGACCCCCCGTGCCCCCGAGGACCCTATCTTTAGCGCCAGTTCCACGCTCCAAATGCCCTTTCCTGTCATTAACATTTCCTAGAATGGGGCGCACGCTGCTCACATTCCAGTGTCTGGGGACGGTGTGGTTGGGGGTGGGGCCGGTGTTGCAGTTTCCGCGGCACACCAGTTTGCGAGGGACACTTATATTCAAATGCATTGTCAATGGCCGTGAGCAAATCTTCGTACAGAAAAAGTCAAATATCTCTCAAATTACACCACCTAGAAACAACCCACTTGGAACACATATAGAAAAGATATTCAATGAATAGATTATATTAAATTTATACGGTTAGGCTTCTGCACTTCTATTAATTTTGAATAAAACTAATGTTTTGCACTGCGCGTACCGTCAAACTCAAGGCATTGTCAATGGCCGTGAGCAATCTTCATGCAGAAAATACAGGAAAAGTGAAATATCTCTAAAACCACACCACCTAGAAACAAATTGCTTGGTATACATATAGAAAACATCTTTACCAAAAACATTATATTAAATTTATATGGTTAGTGACGATGCTGTTCGATTTTGATGCATGCGGAGAAGCGATGTGTCCCTCGCAAACTGGTGTGCCGCGGAAACTGCAACACCGGGGCGGTGGGGGGGGGGGGGGGGGGGGAGGGGGTGAAGGGATAGGGTGGGGCTGTGAGAGGGTGGGGAGTGGGAATGGGAGGGAATGCGGAAGGTGGTGGAGAGTATGGGGGGGGGGGGGGGAGAGTGGGGGGTAGCGGGGCATGGTGGTGGAGAGAGAGTGGGGGATGGCGGGTGGATGTTGGGGGAGAGGGGGGGGGGGGAAGTGGGGGAAGCGGGAGGGTGGGGGAGAGGGTGGTGGATGCGGATGAGAGGGCGGGGAGAGGAGGGAAGAGAGGGGAAGAGGGGGGGCAAGGAACAGAGGTAGGGGTAGGCGGAGGGAGAGGGGGGGGGAATGAGGGATGGGGGGGCGGATGGGGGGGGGAGTTGAGGAAAGGTGGGGGGTGGAGCTTCTCACGCCACCCTCCAGGGTCCGTCTACATGTGTTGCGTCCATTACTATGGCCGTGCCTGTAGTGGGAGTACCACTGGCGCCCACTGGTGTCCAACCAGAACACTTCCCATAGCAACGCGTGCCGAGTTACCTCCCGTCTGCCGCTTGGTGGGTGTCACCCGCCGGTACCCGGCGTGCCACACGCCGGATGGCTCCGTGTCCTTTAAAGCTCGCCGGTTCACAATTCCCGCCTCCAAATTTACTCGGCCTTCTGGTTCGGGTTAATGCTGCGAGGGGGCGCTGTGGGCGGCGGTGTGTGTGTGGGTGGATGGGTGGGGGGCGTGGATAGGCCTACTTTAGGCGCCGACATTGATCAGCGTTCATTCTAATCACTCACACACGAGGCCGCTATTTACATGCTAATCTGCCGGTGCGACTGCAGCGCCACCACACCGCAGGCGGCCGAACCACGCATCCTGTGTGAGCGGCACTGAACGGGCGGCGAGGTGGGCGATATTAGATGACCAGCTCGGGGACTCTCGGCGGTCGTTTAGCATCATGGATCACAACAACATGGTCGAGGAACGACATCCAGGTTTAGCCTCTTACTCAGCTCGGGTAGCACGTCACAATACTGTATTATGTTTCAAATCTGACCGTCCGAGCAGGTCTGAAGGCGGTAGTGACCAGACGCAGCTGGTCTCAGGGTGGCCTGGAGCCACTCACAGGTGGCGCCCTGGTGGCAGAAGCAGGAACTAACTCCTATGACAGTAGGATAGTAGGTAATAACTAATATATAGAGGAGAACTGATAAGTGGTGGTGTTGTTGTTTATGTTCCCATAATAGATCATAGAGCATATAATATATACATATATATATATATATATATATATATATGACCATATTTATATATGTAGATCCCTCAGGTGTTATGCTTATTATACAGGTCATATTTTTCTATTCATATTTATATATAATTTAAATGCATTTATAACTATTTTTGCATATAGTTCCATACAGTATTACATATTCTTATATATAGTATAGATATATTTATATCATGTGTCTAAATCTATATATACATGTATATACAGGTTTCAATATAGATATACTTGCATATATATCTTTTTTTTCTTCTACAGAAGTGACGTCGCGGTAGCAAGTAAACTGATAAGCAAAACATCCATAGGCGGCGCCACCGTCTGGCTATCCATCACCAAGCAACAGATTATACTGTGGCAATAAATAATAACACAATGGAATCCCAATGTAAAGCAGCCAGAATTCAATTGTTATATTTGCATAATAAATTATACACCGCATACAAGCATATTCTCCTCCGAACTAGTTGGCTCGAAATGTGACCTTTAAAGCAATGTTATGGATTCTGCAGTACAGTTTTAATTAAATATCAAGCATTAATTTGATCCACGCGCCTGCGCGAGAAGAGGATGGTAATTAAGGTCATCAGTGGTTAATGTGGTTATTCATAACCGGCAGTTTCCCGCCTAGCCGTCTGAGTAGTACCCTTCTTATCCGCTGGAGGGCGTTGGCCCCAACTAATGTCTTCATATAGCACTCACCTTGGCTCCCTTTTGACACGTGGTCTCGGGGTAAGATGCGTCCTACTTTCCATACACTACTCAAACTGACTGATCACATGCTATATGGCACTACAATAGTTGTTCATCGTGACGTCGGCCCTCCTTGCAGGGTTCCAAGGCCAGAACATTACTGTCGGTGTACACTACCCCCGCTGAGATTGATATCGGCCTGGGGTAGTTAGAAATGGTCAGTTTTCTTTTCATTCCAGTTGTCTATTAATATATAATAGCCATTTAGAAGACATTAATTAGCAGATTTACGATCTAAATTTAAATCCACGGATCTAAATTATTAATACATGCAAATTAAAAGCATTTATTACATAGTTTCTCGCTTTAATTTCCCGGATATTGCAGACAAAAGAACAGAATAAATAAACGAGTATATGATCACACTGAACTAAGACTAAGTAAAGGTACTAGTAGTAGCTACCTGAATTCGAAATCCTAAATCAACAACTAAAACCTCTTATGTAAATGTAAAATAATGCAATGTACCTCATACTCATTACTTACCTCATTGTCTACACTGTAGTTTCAGAATCTACTTCACATATTGAGACACTAGATAAACCGTTCTTTTATTTTTTTTAAGTGTGTAAATATGAAGATACCTATAACACTTACGGCCGGAAGATCAGTACTATGGTGCTGACAACAGATTTATATGAATACAATTCATTTGCTAACGAAATGTTAAACCAATTAAATTCAAATTGACGCTGTCTGGGTGCTATGAATGTAGTGCCAGCATGTTACAATGAGTGCAGACTGGAGCCGCCACTATAGCCCCCCCACCCACCCAACCCCCCAAACCCCACCCAGCCCCAACCCCCCAAAAAAGGAAAAGAAAGAGAGCAATATGTTAGTGTTAGCAACAGATAATTATGTTAATAGTAATACTGGTATGTAATACAGTCTACTCTGTCAATAATAGCCTTTGTCAATAACGAATCTCTGTCAATAACGGCAAAAAGTGCTGTTCCTGTCACGGCACCCCTTTAATTTAATAGCATTGCCTCTGTGTCTAACGGACAACTGTCTTATGCGGACAACGAGGCGTTTTTTCACCTATTTGATCAATATTCTCTGTCAATAACGACGTGCTGTAGGTGCGAGCTCTCCTGTGCGACCTCTGGTTGCCACCTTGGAGGTGGCAAGCCTATGTCGCCACCTGTGGTTGCCACCTCAAGTCTAAGTATAAAAGTATAAGTAGAAAACTATAAAAGAAAAACATTGGTTTCAACCCATTCCGTCAGTCAGTCTGTGCCTATAACGGATCTCTCTCTATAACGGCATCTTGCTCCAGTCCCATGGGTGTCCGTTATAGACAGGGTAGACTGTATTACTAATAGTAATAGGAATGGTAATGCTGCTGATGATAACAATATTAATAGTAATACTAGTATGTAATATTAATGCTGCTGATGAATACTAATGCATAATAATGATGCTGATGCTAATGATGCTGATGCTAATGATGCGGCTGCAGATGATGACAGTAATGTAACACTACTGCGTAGTAGTACTAATCATAATTCTGATGCTGATGCTGATGCTGATGCTGATGCCGTAAATGATGTTGATGATGATGGTTTTGGTGATGCTGATGTTGATGGTGAGGAAGATGAGGATGAGAATGAGAAGGATGAGGAGGGTCACGATGATGATAATGATGTTGATGCTGAAGATGATGGTGGTGCTGATGAGAATGAGGATCATGAGGATGAGGATGAGGATCATGAGATTGAGGATATGCTTTGTAGCATTCTGTGCCATGTTCAACTAATATTAATAATGAAAACAATATTATAGTATAGTCAAAGACCCTATAATACTAAGACGGCTCACTCAGCCTGTACTGTGTAATCAAAATGATCAAACCCACCAGTTGGTGCGCTGGCTGTTCTCTTGGTTAAACAGGTGCTATATTATATGTATAAATGTATATATGAATGTGAGAGATGTGTGATGATTGCGATGATGATGATGCTGATGATGATGTGTATTTGTTCATAGCAATTTCATATTGATGTGTATTCATACTTACCTATCTCATGTATAATATAATTGTATGTGTTTACATGTGAAACACCAACCAGCAGCCGGCTGATCAAACCCACCACAAGGTGGCACTACAAAATGTACATTACCATGGGAGAGACAGGGAGTGAGCCATCTTAGTATTATAGGGTCTTTGGTATAGTAACGTTCAAACATGCTTTAAATACGTTTATCTTAGATAAATAAAATCTGTGATTATGTCTGAGTAAAAAACTGCTACTACACCTGATCAAAGACAATGCACCTTGTTTGCCATGAGACGGTGCCTCTGCATGATTATTTAAGAAATTCCTATATATATGAAAGTGGTGAGTGGTGCATCTGTCATATATTGTCTTTGCTAACACCACCACACCAAGCCTATCAGGCACAATACCTCACGGTGAGCGACTAGATGATGGAATTCACTTATTTATGGGAATACATTGCATATGTATAAGCTTTGTTCAGCTGCGTCATCACTGGACGCGGTGGGCGGATCGGAAAGAGTGCCGGCTGGCTGGCTGGCTTCCAGAGCGCGGAAGGTCGTGGGTTCGAACCCAGGCCGAGGTAAAACAATGACTTACAAAAGGGTTGGTTTGCGCCACTTAGCATGGTGCTTGACATTACTAGAATACGGCAAGGGCTGGTTTGCTCAGTATCAGGATTGTGTGACTGAGTCGGGTATCGGGTCCTATGGTACCGATGACTCGGGCTCCCAGTCACCATGAGTGCGCACCATCAGACGTCATTCCCTTTGAATCAAGCAAAATGGTAACATTACGACTAACTTCCATCAATTCAATTTGTTGTTGTTATCCCTCGTACATTGGCTTATCCGAAAATCTTGATAATACAATATTGACAGCTCGGAGTGAAGTAGTGAAAAATCCAAAAGTTGCCTGTATTTGTATACACACGCATATATATATATAGAACTCAAGCCACTGGTCTATAAGGCATGTGTGTCTGATGTATGACGGTTCTTATGGTCGTGCATCTGACAGATATACAATTCAGTAGGCCCATAGAGCATGCACTACGAATGATAGCCAAACACATCTTGAAGACCACCAAGTCACAGAGTCCCACCTTGGACGAGTTCACCAAGTGTACATGCAGCCAGCGAACTGCAACCTCCCTACAAGTAACCCTCCACTACCACCACCACCACCGTCACTCCACCCCCGCGCTGTTCCCTCCCCGGTCCCTCCCCGGTCCCTCCCCGCTCCCTCCCATCCCACTCCCCGGTCCCTCCCCGCTCCCTCCCATCCCACTGCCGGCTCCCTCCCCGCTCCCTCCCCGCTCCTTCTCCACTTCCTCAAGGCTCCCTCCTCGCCCCTGCATGCACCCTCCCCGCTCCCACCCGCATCCACCCTGCTCCCTCCCCGCTCCCACCCCATTCCCTCCCGGCTCCTTAACCGCTCCATCCCGTCCCCTTCCCTTTCCCCGCTCCCCTTGCTGATCATATGTAGGAAAGCAGGATCAATAGTGAGTCTGTACTCAAACTCGGAGGTTCAAAATAGCGTCAGCTTTGTGTACATTTAATTAATTTGTTTATTCCATCCCCACCCCCAACACACACAGAATAGTTTGTACATTTCATTTTGCAGCAAGTACTGTGTCCCACGTCTGTTCACCGCGGCTATCCCCTGGTGGGATGGCTTGTGTGTGTGTGTGGTGGTGGTGGTGGTGGGGGGGGGGGGGGGTATCCGCCTTCTTGGTGTGTCCTTCAAAGGAGGCGGGGGACGCCGACCCATCACGTGACAGGAAGCGGGGGTGGTGGTGACAGCGCGCGCCGGCCGGCACGCGCTGACGTATTGCCCATACAATCATATCGACAAGCACGTCGCCCCTGTAAGAAGCAATTGCTCGCCTGTCGGGCACGTCGCTGTCTGTCGGCGGGGCATCGCCGCTCGCCGTTAGCCGCCCGCCGCTAGCCGCCCGCCGCCCGCCGCCCGCCGCCCGCCGCCCGCCGCCCGCCGCCCGCCGCCCGCCGCCCGCCGCCCGCCGCCCGCCGCCCGCCGCCCGCCGCCCGCCGCCCGCCTCCGTGCCTCGACTCCCCACCACAGCTGCCCCCATTGTACATAAAACCGGGCCGAGTTTCACCCACACCATCGCCTGCTCCGCCTTCTGCGGCTGGTGTTGGTGTCGACAGAAATGGAGCCGGGAGACAGAGGGAAAGTGGATGTGGAGTCAGAGGAAGAGGCAAGGGATGAGAGAGAGGATGAAACATATACAGGGCAGAGACAAGGCAGAGACAGAGGCAGACATAAGGGACGGAAAAAGCTACAGAGGCAGATAGCAAGCAGAGAAAGAGACAGGAGTGGAGATAGGGGTGAAGATAGGAGAATCGACAGAGGCGGAGACAAGGGGAGATAATGGGGAAAAGACAGGGTGGAGACAGGGTTGAAGACAGGAGTGGGGACAGGAGTGAGGACAGGAGAAGCGATAGAGGTGGAGACAAGGGGAGTTAATGGGGAAATGACAGGGTGGAAACAGGGGTGAAGACAGGAGAGTGGAGACAGGGGAAGCGACAGAGGCAGAGACAAGGGGAGATAATGGAGAAAAGACAGGAGAAACGACAGAAGTGGAGAGAATGGGAGATAATGGGGAAAAGACAGGAGAAGCGACAGAAGAGGTGACAAGGGGAGATAATGGGGAAAAGACAGGAGAAGCAACAGAAGCGGAGAGAAGGTGAGATAATCGGGAAAAGACAGAGAAGCGACAGAAGATGAGACAACGGGAGATAATGGGGAACAGAGAGGACAAGCAACAGAAGAGGAGATAAGGGGAGATAATGGGCAACAGAGAGGAGAAGCGACAGAAGAGGAGACATGGGGAGATGGTTGGGGAAAAGACAGGGTGGAGAAAGGATTGGAGACAGGGGTGAAGACAGGAGAAGCGATAGATGGGGAGCCACGGAGAGATAATAGGGAAAAGACAGGGTGGAGACAGGGGTGAAGACAGGGGAAGCGACAGAGGCGGAGAAAAGGAGAGATAGCGGGGGAAAGGATGGGCAGATACAAAGAAAGCGGCAGAGGCAGACACAGGCACAGAGCCAGGAACAGAGCCAGAGGCAGAGATGGGCAGAGACAGGAAAACATACAGCGGAGGAGCCACGGACAGAGACAGGCGCCCTGCAGAGACAAGGTGGCGTTTGTGCACCAGGTCGCCTGGCGTGTTATGAGAGTGCAACGTGATAGGATCAATCCGCAACTAATAAAAGAGCTGTCATGGAAGTTGGATTTGGTTCTGGTCACTCAACTTATTGCCACCACTACTCCCCCTTCCCTACCCTTACTCCTACCCTTACCACTATTTCTACCCTCTCCCTTTTCTTGATTGTTGGGCGGATTGACTTGGGGGTGTATTGGCTCGCTGGTCAAGTTGGAGGCAAGAAAGCGGGGGTCGGGGGTGGGGGGGATCTAGTGGGAGGGCTAAGGGGCGCGCGCTGTGGGTGGTAGGGGGTGTGAGGGGGAAGCGATATGAATGCGCGTATAGAATGAAGGCTTTGAGCTCAGAGTTGGGAAGTCTGGAGCAGAAGGGCGCCGGCAGATGAGGCTTACACATCGACGGGTGGTGGCGGCGGTGGGGTGGGCGGGGGAGGGGGGTGGGGTGGTAGGTGGTGTGTGGTGGGTGGTGAGGCGGCTGGGCGGCGGGATGGCGAGGCGGCGGGGCGGCGGGGCGCCGGGGCGGCGGGGCGGCGCATTCTGGCCATGTGGTTGTGCGGGGGGATTCCCACTGACATTTCAGGATTGGTCATGCATTGGTGGTTACCAATGCCCTGCCACCTCGGGACCCCTGCACTAAGCTATGCCCGGCACTGACCACCACAGTCTGGCATTGATCGGAACTGACTACCAGTGATCGGCGTTGAACGGCAATGACAATAACCAGAACATTTAGTAAAACAGACACCGACCAAAAAAGTCATAGGACAAGCACAACTTATCGCTACGTCCATCTTGATCAGTGGATATACCAGCGGAAAGTAAAGTTGTGTAGAGTTATGGCGGGCTTAGTGTCTTGAGCGCAAAAGATGAAACTTCCTGCTCCAGATAGTTGGGTTCAGTAAGGGTTACACAAGGATTACACTAGGGTTACATCGCGGTGGCCGAATCAGTTGAGTGCAGACTTCCTGTGCAGAAGGTCAGGAGTTCGAGTCCCAGTCGACTCAACCAGTGACTTATAAAATTGTATACTTATCGCTACCTAGCCTGACACTCAGAATTAATAGGATAGGACAAGAACTGGTTAGCACAGTATCAGGTTAATGTGACTGCGTGGGATATCAGGTCCTGGTACTGGCAGCGTTGTCTCCAAATGAGGCAGCACTATAAAGTCGTCATGAGTGCACACTGTCACAATCCTGATATAACCTAGATGTTGCTAGGACATAAAGCAACAACAAACAAACAGAATGTAAAGGCCCGTCGTCATGTCACGGTTCGTGATTTCATTATGCTAAGTAAGTTCTGCATGGTGCTTCTGTTGCTGCCTCTAATATTGATATCATTAAGCTGAGGTTCCTTGCTGATACCTTTTGGGACTGGAATATGTTATTTCATAAGGGTAAGGTGCCATGTTGGTTGATTTGGTGGTTACAACATTCTATACGATTAAACTAATTTTCCACATTGATTACTTTGGTGGCTAAGACATTGTATATATAATGAGACAAAGTTTGCCACGTTGATGTATTTGGTGGTTAGAATATCTCACACAATCACGATCTTCCACTTTAATTTCAATCACCAGAAAATAAAACATTAAACAGGACATAGCATTTCAAAACCGACCAAAATATTTAATAGGAAGCAAATCAAATGTAGCTAGAACGCACATGCAAATTGTATTTAGGATGCAAAAGTATATTGAAACTAGGGTATATTTGGCATATTTTAACTAGGATACACATATATAATGGAACTAGGATACACACAGATATTTTCAATAGAATCCACATGTATGTTGAAACTAGGCATTGTAGGCAAATTGTGAGAAGCATCCACATAAGTAGCATACATCCATCTATTGTGAATACATCATGATTAGAGTACACGCATATATTGTAACTAGGATGCACAAGCTTCTTGTGAATCTGGCCAACGTTCAGATCAGTGCGGTCTATCCAAGTGCAAGTCTCCATTCCCTAGTGCCCGTCCTGATATGACCTTAGATGCTACCAGGACATAAAACTCTAGCAACCAACCAAGATTCTCCATGTGATGTCTAACCAGATCATCCTTGACACCCAGGTGTCAGCTCGTCTCTTAGCTCTGCTCTGAAGGGGGACGCTCAGGTGAGACGCCCAAGTGAGAGAACCCCCCACCCCCGGTCTGTACCTATTATCGCCCGTCATCACCCTTCACTGTGTTGCTCGGTCTCTATACATCCACCCGCCTTTTTCTCTCCCTCATAGCCATCCAAATTACGCCTAGACCTCCGGCCTGGTTCTCAGGGTGTAGGCTGTGGGGTGTAGGGTGTAGGGTGTAGGGTGTAGGGTGTAGGGTGTGGGGTGTTGGGTGTTGGGTATGGCGCTTGGGGCTTGGGGCGTGGGGTGTGGGGCGTGGGGTGTGGGGGTGTAGGGTGTAGGGTGTAGGTTGTGTGGTGTAGGGTGTAGAGTGTTGGGTGTAGAGTGTAGGGTGTAGGGTGTGGTGTGTTGGGTGTGGGATGTGGGTGGTGTTGGGTCTGGAGCGTGGGGTGTGGGGTGTGGGGTGATGTGGTGTGGGGTGTAGGGTGTAGGCTGCATGCTGTGTGGTGTAGAGTGTTGGGTGTAGAGTGTAGGGTGTAGGGTGTGGTGGGTCTGGGGTGTGGGGCATGGGGCGTGGGGCATGGGGTGTGGGGTATAGGGTGTAGGGTGTAGGCTGTATGGTGTAGGGTGTAGAGTGTTGGTGTAGAGTTATGGTGTAGGGTGTGGTGTGTTGAGTGTGGGATGTGGGGGGTGGGGGTGTTGGGTCTGGGGTGTGGGGCGTAGGGCGTGGGGCATGGGGTGTGGGGTGTGGGGTGTGCGGTTTGGGGTGTAGGCTGTATGATGTAGGTTGTAGGCTGTAGGTTTATGTTGTATGTTGTAGGCTGTAGGCTGTAGGCTTAGGCTGTATGTTGCAGGTTGTAGGCGGTAGGTGGTAGGCGGTAGGCCGTAGCATGTGAGCTATACATTGTCCATCTTAGAGAAGCCCCCGATTATCGCCCGAATTCGCGGACCCTCCGAGTCCAATAACACCCGTGACTGAAGACTCACAGCCGGTAAGAGCACCAGCCCACCACCCCACCACCCCACCACCCCACCACCCCACCACCCCACCACCCATATCATCCCATCCCCACTCCACCGCCAGTATCACCACATTCCCACCCCACTACCACTACCACACCATCCCACGACCCGTCCACCACCACTTCATGCCATCACCCATCCACCACTCTTCACCCCACTATCCTCCCACCACCCCATGTCACCGCATCACCACCCGATATCACCCCATCCCCACCCCACTACCACCACCAGTCCCCTTCACCTCACCACCAACCAGCAACCACCACGACTACAACCAGCCTACGCCACTTAATCACCACCACCATCTTCCACCTACCACCAGCACTCACCCCAATCACCACCCACCACCACCCACTTCTACCACTACTCAACCACTACCATCTCCACTACGGCACACACCGTCTCCACATCTCCAGTGTAGATCCCGATCCCGATCCCGATCCGTCGGCACGAACGTGGACTGATCCCGGTTTTCAGGACGTCTAGTGAATCCCCCCGGGGTTCCCTCACCCCGCCCCCTCTCGCCCCCCCCCCCCAAAGCAACCCTTCCCACCGGCGGGACGAGGGGCCGGCTTACCTGACAGGTCATTCAACGCCACGTGAACGCCTAATCCGCCTCGCTTTCGCACACGTCTTAGGACCCTTTGGCGGGAGGTGGGACGGGTGTGAGGGGTGTGAGGGATGTGAGGGGTGGGAGGGGTGTGAGGGTTGGGAGGGGTGCGAGGGGTGCGAGGGGTGTCAGCGGTGGGAGAGGTGGGAGGGGTGGGAGGGGTGGGAGGGGTGAGCGGGAGGCGGTCTCAGTGGGACTATCACACCGGGGCCGCACTGCCCCGCCGAGCCCCACCCTGCCTCGCGGAGCCTGGCCCAGCCCAACCCCAGCCCGCCCAGCCCAACCCCGGCCCGCCCAGTCCAACCCCGGCCCGACCAGCCCAACCCGGCCCGCCCAGCCCACCCAGACCGCCCAGCTCAGGGGGCCAGCCCCTGCCCCGCCCACCAAGCCCCGCCCCGCCCCGTCCCATCCTACCCAGCACAGGCCAGCCCTGTCCCTCCACGCCCCGGTCCCACCAGGCCCCGGCCCGGTCAAGCCGGCGCATACCCCACGGGAGATTAACGCCTGTGTGAATATGTGCGTGGTGCGCGGCGGTATGGGAATAATTGTGGCTTCAGCGTTTCTGTGGAGGAATGTGGGGCAGTGTGTGTGGGTGTGGGTGTGGGTGGATGGGTGTGTGGGTGAGAGGAGAAATGGGTATAGGGCTAGGAGGTGGGGGCGGGGGGAAGGGAGGAGGGAGGATTCATTGCATCGTTCAACAAGTAAATAACAACAAATTCTTTCCCAAACTCATCTGTTTTAACACAGTAACGGTAAGTATATATTTGTTATCCTTGCTCTTAATATGCCTGTTCAGGTATTTTGTTTGTACTGGGTTATTATCCTTCCTGAGGGCATGGCATCATATGACTTTTCCCTTCACAGCTCAGATAATAAGCACATCCTATAAATTTTCGCATAGATAGCGAAATATAGGAGAATAATTCATCTGAAAACATTAGCATACGGCTATAGTCAAGACAATAAACTCCTAACAAAACCACAAAGGGCACCTAGATCAAATGATGCACCACTACTAAAGCAGACCAGAAGCCAAATAAAAGCTCACGAGAGAAGCACGCTGGAAATGGCTGCCAAGGTGTGGAATTCCCAAACAATAAAGGAACGACAAATTCCTGACCTAAAACCATACAAAAACTATCTGTGCAAAATAAGGCTAGGAAATCGCCACTAAGCTGCACTGCAAAGGGGTGTGTGATATGTCATGGCCCACCAGTGGGACACCCAATGGAAGGTAACCATGCCAAAAGTAGACAGATAGCACACCACACAGCTACGTACAAGCCTATGATATGTAAATAGGAGTAGGCTAGTCTAGTAGTAAGAGTAGACAAAATAAAACACATTTATGCCAAGAAAATCAAAAAAAATGAACATAGACTACTAACCAGACCAACCAACTATCGATCTGCTACTGAAATGCAGGCAATCAAATACCTTATCAGCAGTTACTGTGTGATAAGATAACACCAACATTACACATGGCCATCATTGAAAACAAGCCTGAATACCCAGGCTTATATGCTATGGACAGTATAAATACAGCCTCAATAAAAAAAAAATATAAAAATGTAAAAAAATAGCCGATGCTGCCGACACGGTGTAAATCAACCACCAATCAATCAATTATAAACTTTAAAGTTGCACAGTCCGATAAAAACATTAATTTTTCATAAGTAAAACAGTTATCTAGATTTGAACCCACATCTCCAACTTAGACACCGGTACACTGATTAACGCTGCATTGTCGGATGAAAGCATCACATGTTTTTGTTAAACACTTTACCTCTTGATTTGATCCTACATATCGAACGTAGATATCGGTGCACCTATTAAGAATGTGTTGCTGCATAGAAGGCGATAGATACTAAGCCAATTTAATGGAACTTGTTACTCCTGAAGACTATGGTGTCAGAATTCACACCTGCTTGCCAAAGGTAAGTTGACATGTTTTCACTTTAGAGAACTTCAAAGTTAGTCATTAAAAATAATAGTTACTTTGAACTAAAGTAAGGTAGATAATAACGATCAATATAATGCATTTATCTAAGAAAATACCAGAAACCCAAAACCATCGGACTATGCAACCTTTAGTGTGTGTTGTTGCATAGACGGACATGCTATTGCTAAGTCAATGTCCCCAGCTCTGCCAATTTGGATTTCCACCGCTGTGTATAACTTACAGCGTCATCAAAGGCCGGTTGCTCTCATACCATGTCTATTTGGTATGGGAGGTTAAAAATCCATTGGGTCGGTAAAAGTGTAGGCTCGGGCTTTCTATCGACCAGCAGTGGAATGAGGAAGACCAGTCGTCTATGACTGAAATTTCCCCTGCTTAAGCAACTAATGGACCAACAACAACAACAACAAAAATGTAACAGAACCTGTTACAACTGAAAGCTTTGGGGTCAGAGTTTTTACAAGCATACCAAAATTAAATTAGCATGTTTTCACTTCAACTATCCCTGAAATTTGTATCAAAGTTACTTCAAACTAAAGCAAGATAGATTACATTGACCAATCTACTATATTTATCTCAGAAAATGACAGGAATCCAAAATCACCAGACTTATATTGTGCTTGCTAAACCTAATGCTGCATGTTTGCACTTCAAATATATCAATGGTTAGCCTTTTAAGATAAATGCTACTTCAAATTAAAGTAAGGTAGATTATAACATTCAATCTAGTATACTTATCTATAAACAAAATAGCAGAAGCTCAAAGACATCGAACTATACAACTTTAAGTGGACGGAAGGGTTCAGAACTTATCCAAGTGCTCTCTTCAAAACCTGAACTGTATGGTCCCAATATTCGTGTGAGATATACATATTTAAGTCACTTGATCGGGTCTGTTAAGTATTGTTATGTGTTATTCGTGAAGTAGGCTATCCCTTCGTGACGAAGTTCTGGTAAGAGAAGCACCTGGTGCCTGGTAGTGTCCGTGCTATCACTCACAGCGTCCCTCCCCAGAACCAGCGGCTCATCCCTCTGGTTCCAGATTCGCCCTCTAGGGTCGTGATGTCCGGGTACTGTAAGCCCTTCCAACGATTCTATAATACTAAGACGGCTCACTCAGCCTGTACTGTGTAATCAAAATGATCAAACCCACCACTTGGTGCGCTGGCTGTTCTCTTGGTTAAACAGTTGCTATATATATTATATGTATAAATGTATACATGAATGTGAAAGATGTGTGATGATGGTGATGATGCTGATGCTGATGATGATGTGTATTTGTTCATAGCAATTTCATATTGATGTGTATTCATGTTACCTATCTCATGTATAATATAATTGTATGTGTTTACATGTGAAACACCAACCAGCAGCCGGGCTGATCAAACCCACCACAAGGTGGCACTGCAAAATTTACATTACCATGGGAGAGATAGGGAGTGAGCCGTCTTAGTATTATAGGGTCTTTGGCCCTTCCCTGGTGTAATACGTCACTTCCGGTTGGTCATCTAAAGGGTGCATTCCTTACACGCGTTATGCGGTATGCGAATGCGAATGCGACAAAAAATCGAAATGCCTTGAAACCTATGAGCTACATTCCTTACACGCGGTATGCGAATGCGAATGCGAATGCGTTTTTCCGATCGGTCCATGTAGCGATCAGTGCGGCATGCGGTATGCATGAAGCTGGGTGCGAATAGAAACCTGAGTCTGATGTGTCCATTAGTTTAACACCAGGAGATGTGACTGAGCATTACAGAACGGTCTCACACAGGGGTGAGATGGGGAAACACATGGTGAGCTGGGCACCCGGAAGACATAAGGTTAGGGGAAAGCTATAAATGCTACCATATGCACAGAAATATGAATACTTATCTATAATTTGGTTATAATAAAGGTAGCAACCCCCATGTGACGTACAAAAAGGTACATAGATATAAATGCAATATTTGGTCATATACAGAGCAGTATGGAGAATAATTGTTTATTTTTATTTTTTAAATATAGCCAGTCGTGTGCCGCATACCGCATATCGCATACCGTGTGTAAGGAATCATGCCATTCGCATACCGCATGCCGCATACCGCATACCGCGTGTAAGGAATACCCGCTTTACCGCTGGTTCCTGGGGTCACAGATGCTGGTTTCCCAGCGTCGACTGGCGGATAGTCCGGGTACTAATAAGCACACAGAAGTAGTTATTCCTGACTTGGAGATTAGTATTTATTATGGAGTGCAGCTTCCTGGTAGTCCTTAAAACTTTCCCAGTTCTGATGAGGTTTTTTTTTTTACAAATGTTGAAAACTCCAGTTTACTCTATTGAATATTTATCATATAATCTTATAGCACATATTACATATTTTAGTTATCTCTGTGGGTATCTTGATATTTATCATTATACTTATCCTAAGATTGATTATGTACGGAAGCAATATCAGATACTAAATATCCTATCTATGTTTATGTTCATATTTACATTTCTCCTTAGACTTATCCGTACGGTTATATGCGCATCATTATAGATATCCTCCAGAGGGAAGATTGGTAACGTACATAAATAATTGCATTTTCTACATATATTATTTATGTTAATGTTTATCCTTATATTTACATGTGTCTTTATCGTTATGCTTATCCCTATCCTTATCCTACACAGTGAAAATCAATTACATATACGTACACAAAGCATAACATATAAAGCACATTCTATTTATCGTCGTGCTTATTATCATACTTTTCCTTATATTTATCCTTATGCAGGAATATCCCATTATGTACATACCTAAGGCCCTGTCACACTTTACCGGATTGAGGAAACGGATTGAAACGGACAAAAATATTCTAATCCGGTGTGATTCGGACTTGAAATGTATCGATTATGTAACGGATGGTAACGGACAGGTAACATATGGTAACGGATGGGTAACAGACGGTAACAGATGGTAATGGTTGATAACGTATCTAATGATCAACGGAAAATTCAGTATACAAAAAGAACTAGAACGGACAGCAACAGATGTGTAATGGATATGTAACGGATGGGAACGGACGGTAATGGATGGTAACATATGGGAACGGACGGTAATGGATGGGAACAGACAGTAACGGACGGGAACCGACGGGTAACGGATGTCGACGGACGGGGAACGGACGGGGAACGGACGGTAATGAATAATAACTGCAAACGTCAGTCCGCCCAATCCGTTACAAGTTTTGTGCAGGCTCAAAACTTATAAGGGATCGGGCCGGATATCAATGGCTATCAACGGATATCAACGGATATGCAATGGACACACACCGGATTTTGCCTGATATCAACGGACTTTGTTCCGTTTCAACAGTTCAATCCATTTCCTCAATAAAGTGTGAAAGGGCCTTTAGTGAAGACACATCAGCCAAAAGGGTTACTGGTAGTTTTGAGTGGCATTTTTGCACTCGTCCTTTTTTCTTCTTTTTTTTTCTTCTTTTTTTTCGATTTCACGCTGGCCGTCCGTTGAATTATCATCGTGAATCCCTACGCTGAGTGAGCTGCGCGTCCTATGAAAGTTTTAGCAGCTAGGGGCCGGCGGCCCGACTCTCCACAGCTTGGTACTCCCCCTGAAGCATGTCACTGGTACTTCACAGCTCTCAGGTCTAATAGGGCTGTCACACTACGACGAAGAGCTAACGTAAGCCTGGCGTAGTTGACTTTTCGTTATTACATTGAGGTACATTGGGTTACGTTATGATGACATCAGAATGACGTTAGACTGATGTCGAGCTACATCACATTACGTCGTGTTCCGTCGGTGCGCATCAAGGTTTTCAACATGTCAAAAACTTTCGACATAGCTCGATGTGAAGCCGGTACGTCAGGATGACGTTATGCTGACATCACACCAACGTTAGACGACCGTTAGAGCTGCGTCGGTGACATTAGATCTACGGTCCCTTACATCAGAGCAACGCACAGTCGGGGAGGAATGTGCAGCCAGCGTTAAGTCAACACTGGTCTAACATATCACACTGTCGGCCGAATGCATATGTGGCATGTGGGCAACGTCGCTCCAATGCATCGCTAACGTGTCCGGACATACTTGACGTCGTTGACGACCCTCTAGCATGCGCACAATGTCTGTGATGTCATTCGAACATGTTCTGAATGTGGTGTGAACGTGTCGCCTTGGGTCGGGTGCTTTGACTGACGTCGGCCCACGTTCCGGTTATGTCGAGCGCGTCAGCCACGCGCTGTCATCATGCTGACGACATTGGAATGATGTCAGGGCGACGTTACGCTCTCGGTGGACCGACGTCGACGGACGTCGAAATATAACAGTTCGCGTCGGACGTGGCAACGTTAGCGCAGGCATGATCACACCAGGCTGACGCTAAGGCAGCGTTAAATTCACGCTAGCCCGGCGTCACGCACGCTGGAGTGTTGCTAGAGTGTCGCTAGTCTGACATTGACACAGTACGCTAGCCTGACATTACGGTCACGTTAGACTAACATCAACTACGCCGCATCGACGTCCAACTTGTGACGAAATTTGCATACTACACCGAGAAGTTCGACGTAATATAATCATTTTCACGTTGTGCCTATGCTGATGTCGTTACATCATAGTGTGACAGGGCCATAACTGCACTATGCATGTGTGACTAGACACATCTTCTCCACCCCTACAGATTCAACACACGCCCAAGGTGGGGCCCAATTGTCTCATTAGGCATAGCGCATGTGTGCTATAGAATCGATGATATGAATATAGTTAACAAATGTGCTCATAAATAAATGTGCTTACAACAGCAACAAACATCTATTTCGCATATAAATAACAAAAGTTCTCACGCATCTGAATATGTTTATCGATTTCAAAATTACAGGTTTTTATTTTTTTGGTATATTTCGCATCTGAATAATAAAGACACTGAACTGTTTGTGTGTGTTGATATATCTCGCATAAATATGTTTTTACTTCTATATATTTAGCATATAAATAAAAAAGGTACTCAGATATATTAGCATATTGACGTATTTCGGCTTGTCTCCGGTTCTGCTTTTCCTGCTCAGCGTCCTCACCTGGAATTACTTTCTGCAAACTCACCCAACTCCAAACTTGCTCAGCCCGGAACAAAAATGTATGCTTTCTGTAGCTGTGTACAGTGCTGGAAATATATGAATGAAATAACAATTCTAGCGATGAATAATTAGAATGCATATATATAATTATGTATATATATATTATATTTACATGTATGTCCTCTATAATCTATTATGGGAATATAAACAAGGGCACTACCACTTATCAGTTCCCTTCTTTATATTAGTTATTATCTGTTATCCTGTTACAAAAAATATCTGTGCAAAATAAGGCTAGGAAACCCCCAGTAAACTGCACTGCAAAGGGGCATGTGATATGTCACGGCCCACCAGCGGGACGCCCAATGGAAGGTAACCATGCCAAAAGTAGCCAGATAACACACCACACAGCTACGTACAAGCCTATGATATGTAAATAGGAGTAGGCTAGTCTAGTAATAAGAGTAGAAAAATAAATACATATATACCAAGAAAATCCAAAAAACTAACATAGGCTACTAACCATACCAACCAATTATCTATCTGCTACTGAAATGCAGGCAATCAAATACCTTATCAGCAGCCACTGTGTGGTAAGATAACACCAACACTACAACTGGCCAGCATTGAAAACAAGCCTGGGTACCCGGGCTTATATGCTATGGACAGTATAAATACAGCCTCAATAAAAAATAAATTAATTAATTTAAAAAATCCTTCTATCACAGGACTTAGTTCCTGCTTCTGACACACCAGCGCCACCTGCGAGTGGCTCCTGGCCACACTGATACCAGCTGCATCTGGTCACTACCGCCCCCAGACCCGCGTCGACGGTCAGATTAAAAATGATATATACATATTTATATACCAGAGGGGATGGCTGAATGAGGTGAGCGTCCGTCTCCCGTTTTGGTAGATCGTGCGTTTGAAACCTGGTCGAGTCCAACCAATGACTTAAAAATGTATACTTGTCGCTTCCTAGCCAGGCGCCCAGCATTATTTGGATAGGGAAAGGACTGGTTGGCTCAGTTTCAGGATAATATGACTGAGTGGGATATCAGGTCATGGTGCAGGTGGCATGGTCTCCCAGTGCGCACTGTCACAAGTTGCTACCCATCCCGATATGACCTTAGATATTACCAGGATGTAAAACTCCAACAACAAACCAACCTACTGTCACAGGAGTTAGTTCCTGCTTCTGCCACACCGGCGCCACTTCCGAATGGCTCCTGGCGACCCTGATACCCGCGGTATGTGGTCACTAACGCCTCCAGACCTGTGCGGACAGTCAGATTAAAAATTCTATGTATATATATACATAAATAAGGAACAAAAAGAACACGATAGTGAGTAGCCCTATCAGCGGTACAGTGAGTGAGAGTAACGGTCGCTAGGGCTTGGGTGAGTAGGTGGCGCCACTTGGAGAGCTGAGATTGTATCAGTCGATGACCTAATAGACAGTGTGAACCAGGCTGATGGAATCTTCCGGCTTATTATACTTGTATAATGACTTATGCAGCATATATATGTGAATACTAAATATCCATTGCTAGAATTGTTATTTGACTCATATATTTCCCACACTGCGCAGTTTCCAGGCTACAGAAAGTCTAGACGGGTTAAAGGTTCGGCTGGAGGTGGATTTGCTTTGATGCGGGAACGAAACCAACATGGCTGAGGAAAAGGAGACTTGCCAATTACAACTCATTGGGCTACTGGTGACAGGGTTTTCAAAGAACGCCAACATCCCATTAGCTCTTTCCGAGAAAGGCGTCTTGTATAGCCGCATGTGTATCAGTGTATCGGAATAGGGTTGGTTGTTGTAGTGTTACGTTCTAGCAACATATAAGGTCATATCAGGACGGATATCGGAATAATTCCTCCTTTGGTGTAAGGACGGAACAGTCTAAGAGTTGCATAGTTCGATGGTTTGGGGTGTCTATGATTTTCTGAGATAACTATATTAGGTTGATCATTATAATCTACTTCACGGTAGTTGGAAGTAACTTTGTTTTAAAACAACTAACTGTACAGGTAATTTTGGCATGCTTGTCAAAGCTCTGCCCCCATAGGGTTAAGGAGTAACATGTTCTATTAAATGGGGTTAGTGGTCCTCAATTGGTTATATAGTAAAGCTAATTGTCAGATGGGGGTGCCATCTAAAATTGGTCATCTAGTAAAGGTGTCCGACCATTGTTAGATGGGAGTTCTGGTCTTAATTGGCTATCTAATAAAGGTGTCCTGCCATTATCGGGACAGCATGCTGTCTTAAATTGGATATCTAGAAAATGTGTCCTACCATTCTTCATGGTGGTTCGCCAACATGGGTAATTTGTCCTAAATTGGTTATCTAGTAAAGGTGTCCGACCATTGTCAGTTCAGAGTGCTGTCCTAAATTGGTATCTAGCAAAGGTCTCCGACCATTGTCAGTTCAGAGTGCTGTCCTAAATCTGTTAACTAGTAAAGGTGACCGACCATTGTCAGTTCAGAGTGCTGTCCTAAATTGATTATCTAGCAAAGGTACCATACCATTGTCAGATGATGGTGCCTTCATAAATTGGTTATCTAGTAAAGATGTCATGCCATTGTCAGGTGAGAGTTCTGTTGTTTGGTTATCTCGTAAAGGTGCCCAACCATTGTCAAGTGAGGGGTGGTTCCTAAGTTGGCGAAGTAATTAAGGTGGGAGACCCTTGCCCTCCGGAGGATCTCCTCATGCTACCAAGTCAGGGATGTGTTTCTTCCACCAAGACGGAATATGAACTGTCAGCGGGTGGAAGGGAGGGTGGGGGGACTATGATGTCTGTAACGCCAGCCCAGAGACTGGCAGGCGTCTCTACGACCTACTTCGTTATGCATTAGCTTTCATCATTCAGGGTGGAGGCGTGTGTCAGGATCCTGTCCGCGGATAACGGGAGATGCGCGCGCAGATTGGGTTCGGGGGCCAGTTTGGTGTGAGGTCCTAGTGTGTGTATTTGCATATGCGTATTGTGTGCATTTATGTGCTATATGTGTATGTGTGTACGTGTATTTGTGTATGTATTTGTGTACACATGTGTATTTGTATAGTGTTTAGTTATGTGTTATGGGTGTACTTGTATACGTGTGAATGTATGTATGTGTGTAGTTATATGCATGTGTATGTGCGTCTATTTGTGTATGTATTTGTGTATGTGTGCATGTGTGGATATATGTGCATGTGTGTATATTTGTGTATGTATGGTTCTATCTGTGTATTTGTGTATGTATGTGTGTATGCGGGTAATTGTGTATGTATGTCTGAATGGGCATGTATATGTATGTGTGTGTATTTGTATGTATGTGTATGTGTGTAGTTGTGCATGTGTGTATTTGTGTATATATGTGTATAATTATGTGAATACTTGTGCATGTATATGTCCGCATATATCTATGTAGGTATCCATGTATATAGTTATAATGCATGCATGTATTTGTATATGTATATGTGTATGATTGTGTATGTGTGAATCTGTATGTGTGTGTGAATGTGTGCATGTATATGTATATGTATATGTATATGTGTATGTATATGTCCGCCAATAGCTGATGTCTACTTGTGTGTGTGTGTGGGGGGGGGGGGGGTGTTAGACAAAATATGTGTATGTGTGTACGTATGTGTGTATGTGTGCATATGTGTCCATGGGTGTATGTGTGGATATATATATGTGTGTGTATATGTGTATGTGTATACGTGTATACATATGTGTATATGGGACTGCTCAGCAATGTAGCTAGATTAGTTAAGATATCGATGAAATGGTAGCCTCATGCAATATAGCATTGTGATTTCCTGCGGCATAGATGTAATTTACAGGTGCAGCTTAGCTGGGTGAATTTGATCAACTGTGAACTTCGTAGAATTACTCTCTCTTAGTCGTATTAACCAATTCTTCAGTCTTACCATTTTGATTTGAAATGTAATCCTTTACTATTGGGTCCCTAGGTGCAAAAACAGATGAGGTGGTGAAAGTAGCATAGTAATAATTGTTCGACTATTTTAGTATTTACCAATAAGGTTACGTAGAAAATGTTTTTCCAGATAGATCGCAAAGATTATGTCTAATTACTGCACCGATGGCTTAGAGAGCACTACTAGCAATTGCAGATCTCTCAGCAACATGCGGGACAAGTTTGCCAGTAATTACAGCTGGGATGGCGAGTGTCTCTGCACCTATCGTAGTTCACTAGGAATGTTTGTGCCATCATGGAAAATCGATCAGAACTAGGCTTCGTTTTCATTTCGAAAAAAGCCTCCATGCGGTTGACTCGATGGTGGGAAGCCCGGACGGTCGGGAGGATTGGTAAAAATGTATTAGTCGAGTTATTTGCCTCGCAGTTACACTTATCCTGGGAGCCCGGACGACCCCGGACTGAATACATCCGTACACCTTTAATGCATCGGCCCGTCCCAGTAATGATGGAACTGCCCTAGACTGCCCAGGCGCCCCAGCATTACCTGGAAGGATACCGGGTCACAGAATTTTTCGGTGGTTTTTTGGGTTTGGTCCATAGTTGTTTAAGCAGGGGTAATGTCCGTCGATAGACGGACTGGTCCTTCCTCATTCCACTGCTGGTCATAGAAAGCCCTGAGCCTCACCACCGGACAGGCCCAAGGGATTTTTAGAACCTCCCAACACCACCATAGGACTATGGTATGAGAGCAACAGGCATTGATGACGCTGTAAAGTTATACCGACCGCCGGTGGAAAGCCAAAACTTCGGGGCAGAGCTCGGGGGCACAGGAATTGAGCACCGCCGACCCTCAGATTAGGGGTCTGACCTAGAAAAAGTCAGACACGTCGAGCCACGGTCACCCAGGATCGTCCATCGCCCCAGATCGCCTGGACAACCCGATGGCGGTCCGTGCTCGTCCGGCCCTGATTGGGAATTCTTCTCTGCTTACTCACCTGATCAATCAATGTGCCAAAGTTACTCCAAGCTAAAAGTAAAGTAGATTACAATGATCAATCTGACATATTTTATTTTTAAAGCACGACAGAAAGTAAAAATGATTGGATAATGCAACTTTAAATTGCGGCATTGCATTCCATACCGTATTGCTCATTCTACCATTCGGCAAACGTCAGTCAAGGAGGGTATTGTGGTGAACAAAGCTCAAACTGCTCCCAATATAACTTTTCACTCAACAATCCCTCGCCGCCTATTAGTTTCAATTTCAACTTAGCCCGGCAACAAAGTCCCAAATGTCTGCACGCACAGATAGCATATTATAAACCTTGTAGCACTTCACAGAGCCCCTCCCCCCCCCCCCTCCGCTCCTCTACCCACACCCTCCCACCACCAATGTATCCAGATCCCTTAAAAGCTTCACCGAGAATAAAGGTGCCCTGTGCTACTCTGTGGGGCACCACACACATTGAGTGACTCGCCGTGTTCTCTGCATTACACACTGGTCCCAGCCTTCCGTGCCTCCCACCATTAGAGTAGCGTCCGGGATAAGGCCTCTCTAATACGTCCTTCTATTATGCGCCCGGCAATGGTCGTCTGTTAGTGATGCGGCCAGGGCGGGGGAGGGGGGGGGGGTATCTTCCCGCCAAACACAGAGCCCATCTCTTATTATCGGCGATGGGAGATGTATGTGGCGGGTGGGAGCTGAATGTAGTGGAGGTGGCGGGGAGGTATGTGGGGTGATGTGGGGGATGTGGTCGGAGGATGTGGGGGCTGGGCGTGGGTTCCCGCCACTTCCTTCCAGTGCGGGATTGCGCAGGAAAAATACCCCTTCCTCTCCTCCCCTCCATCCCACCGCCCCTCTACCCGTTTGAACGGGGGAAGTGGACTTTGTGAGTGCGATCAGGCTCACCGGAAGTCGCCTAAAATCCAATCCACCGAATCACTTAGCTGCCAGAGAAGGCCGAATCCATTGTAACGTTACCACTGCAACTCTGTATTGCTTCCCGTCACCCCCATCTACGTGCCACTACCACCCCTCCCCCCCCCCCTCCCTACCACACATACCAACACACACAGGCACCTACTCACACACCTCCTCCATTCAGATTCAGCCGGGCTGCCACAACCCGCGCTGATGTCTTCCATTTCGCGCCTGGAAACGCTGACCTTCAGTGCGCAAGTACCGGAGGAGACGACATTTGGCTGAGGTAATCTACGTTCGGGGTGAGGCGCCGCGCGTCACGGATCGAGGGGCGGGGGGGGGGGGGGGTGCGGTGGGTGCTCGTCGGTTCGCGCCGGCGCACCGCCCCATCTCAGGTGCGATTACGCCGCGCATGCGTCAGGTGGTTCGTCCCAGCTACGGGTTCCGGAAGTAGGCGCTTAATGGCGTCGCCGGTCTAACCCGACTGACACAAAACACCAATTGTGTTGCTATGGTGTGGCTGCGGCAGGAGGTAGGCGGTGGGGACGTGGTTGGGGCGAGGTGGGGGGGGGGGGGCATTGGGGCAGATGGGTTTCCCTGGAATGGGCATGGGTGTAGGTGTGGAATTTGTTTAATTTTTAATTTAATTTATATATATATATATAATATATATATTATATATTTTATATATATATATATATATATATATATATATATATATATAAGGCATTGGTAAGTGGGTTTCTCTGCAATGGTTATGGGTCTTGGCATGGAGTATGAATATATATAAATAGGACTTTCTCTGTCAGGTGGGGGCAGGGAATATATATATATATATAATAAACAATTGGGACTTGTGAAAAAAGGTCTGAATATCGAGCTCAGCTACGCCTCGGTTGATGATACTCATCGAGATTCCCACGCTCCTCAAGCCTACCCACTCCCCACACTCATATCGGGTAATAACTGCTTAATACAATAACAATGTGATACATATATATATATATATATATATATATAGATATATGCGGGCTGGTCATTTCCTGTAGTCGATGGAGCAGCATAGGGAGAGGGCGATGATGGGTGAGGCGGGGGCGGGGGCAGGGGCGGGGGGACCAGTGACGAGGGGTGGTGGGCGGTGGGGCGCGGGGGGGGGGGCGGTGGACGGGGGCTGCTGAGAAGGGGGGGGGGGTGACTACGGGAGCTGTCGGCCCTCGTCCTGTGAGTGGGGCGCGGGGTTGGAGCAGCATGTAGATCGCCCCTCGCTGCGTCATCGCTGCCGAACCCCATTGCCCGGCCCGTGTCGGCCTCATTGAAAGAGCACCTCTCCGGCGCGCCGCCAACGCGCCGGGCCTAGATAGAGGCCATGTCCCGATGTCCCCTGCGTGCGATAAGCCGCTGCGCCGTGCGGGTGAATTGTTAAATTGCACATTTCAATTATGCCCTTCTCCGCCAACCCTGTCTCCTCCTCCTCCTCCCCCTCCACCCTCCTCCCTCTTTTCACCAATCCTTCACACCCCACCTTGCCCCTCCCCCCTTCCATGTCTCCTCCTCCCCTCCACCCTTCCCCCTTTTCCCCAATCCTTCACATCCCTCCTCAACCCTGTCTCCTCCTCCTCCCCCTCCACGCTCCTCCCTCTTGTCCCCAATCCTTCACATCCCTCCTCAACCCTGTCTCCTCCCCCCCCCCCCCCCCCGTTCCCGCTCCCCCATTCCCTAATCGTCCTTGCCCCCCCTCGCCCCTAGCCCCCTCGTCCATGTGCCCCCTCGCTCCCTTCGTCCCTCTTATCCCTCGCCCCCCCCCCCCCCCCCCCCCATCGGCCCCTGCCCCCCTCACCCCCCTCGCCCCCTCGCCCCCTCGCCCCCTTGCACCGTCGCCCCCTAGCCCTGTCGTCCCCCTCACTCCATCGTCCCCCTCGCTACCTTCGCCACCTTCTCCACCCTCGCCCGTTAGCCCCCCCCCCCCTTCGCCCCCTCAACTCCATGTCCCCCCCTAGAAACCCTTTTTCCTTCGCCAGCCAACGCCCCCTCGCCCCTACCCCCTACCCCCCCCCCCCTCTGCCGTCCTCTACCGCTGGTCACGCTGCGCTAGTGCAAATGATGACTCCTGAGTGTACACAGCCTGGAATATAGATACTGGACCACCATATATATATATTATATATATATAGGGTGGTACAGTATCTATATCCCTGTCTAGTCATATATATATATATATATGATGGCAGTGCGAACCGGGAAGTTGCGGGCTGTAGCAAATGAGCTGATGGAGGTGACGAGTATTGAACACAAACAAAGTAGATCGATATAGGGGAATGAGCGATCTGTGGAGGTTGTCGGTTAGAGAGGTTTTACTGTATATATATATATATATATATATGTGCTCTATAATCCATTATGGGAATATAAACAAGGACACTACCTATCTTCAGTTCCCTATGTAATAGTTAGCACTTATCCTATCTAGCTGACCCTGTTATTATGACATAGACCACGGTGGCGCCCCCTGTGAGCGGCCCTGTGCACTGTATGCCAGCTGCGCCTGGCCTTAACGCATTCAATTTTTAACTTTAGGTGGGCATTTAATATATCTCCGCCAGAGAATATATATCTTCTTCTCAACCACATCAGTCTTATCTTGTTCTGTTTATTGGGGCCAACTGTTTATATATATATATATATATATATATATATATATATATATATAAAGTACCATGTACTCACCATCCATATCACTTAGATCAACCTAATATATTTATCTCAGAAAATGACAAAAACACAACACTACCGAACTATGCAAGTTTATCGTCGAATTGTTTCTTTTCATTGATCAAAATTAGATCCTACCATCTGGGGGAGACTAAGAGTGCAGCTCAGAATGAGGTTACTGGGGCTGTCACACTATGACGTAACACAGTAGCGTAAGCCGACATAGATGAAATTTGGCCATTACGTCGAGATACGTTGAGGAACGTTGAGATACGTTACGCAATCGTTAAGCCTACATCGAGGTACATCGAGATACGTCGAACTACGTCGAGATACGGTGACACATGTCAAGGTTTTGGACATACCCAAAACTTTCGACGTAGCTCGACGTAAGACAACATGTGGCTTATACATTAGCATATGCTAAGTATAGGTTAGACATATGTTGAGTATGCTAGACATACATTACACATATGTTATACATACATTGAACTACATTGAACTACGTCAGGCGTAAGTCAAGCCGGAAGAAATGCACAGTCCGCGTTTTGACAACGTAGCATTTTTGTTATGTTTTCATGCGTTACCATTATGTTGGATCGACGTTTCGCCTATGTCCACTATGTTGCACTAACGTCCAACTTGGCCCTGAAACACCGAGAATTTAGACGTATCTCAATGTAAATAAGTGATTTCCACGTTCCCCACTCGCTGGCCTGTTACGTCATAGTGCGACAGGGGTATAAGGCAGTTGGGATGGTGTCGAGGTTATGCCAGTCTCGTTTGGGGGCTTGTTAGAAAAGGCAGGTTGTGTACGCTAAGGGTTAAGGTTATAGTGCAAAGGTTAACGTCCATCAGGTAAGACACATACGGTTCATTATCGGTTTCGCCTGTGGCTGGTTTCAGTTGATTGGTTGGTTGTTGGAGTTTATTTCCTGGCAACATCCAAGGTCATATCAGGCCGGGTACCGACTTGTAACAGTGCACACTCCTGGCGACTTTTTAGTGCTTCCCCACTGGCAGACCAGGCCACCAGCACCATGACCTGATATCCCACACAGTCACACTATCCTGATACTGAGCCACCCAGTCCTTGCCCTATCCCAATAATGCTGAGTGCCTGGCTAGCAAGCGACAAGTATCAATTTTTAAGTCATTGGTTTGAATCGAGCAGGGTTCGAACCCAGAATATCATGATCTCCCAGTGGGGCAGCACTATAAAGTTGCCATGGGTGCGCACTGTCACAAGTCGGTACCCGTCCTGATATGACTGTAGGTGTTGCCAGGACGTAAAACTTCAACAACCAACGGACACCCTCACGTGTTGTACTCGTGGTGTTGTTCACTGGTCGGTCGTGGTGCGTTGTCGGTAGATGCCGCGAGACAGCGCTCCTGTATACAGCTAGCGTCAACCTGCCGTGAGCTTCTTATTTAATCAACCAAAGAGGACGGCAGCATGACCAGGTTGGCTCCCGTGGCGCCCTCACGTGACCGGTTGCGGAACTAGGAACTAGTGAACCCCACTAGGCCACCGTCCGTCTGTCTCATTTGTAGCAAGGCGAATGGTGCGGACCTTACTTATATGCGTTTAACAGGGGTCGACTAGCAGATTCAAGGTGAATGGTGGGGACCTTACTTATATGCGTTTAACAGGGGTCGACTAGCAGATTCAAGGCAAATGGCGGGGACCTTACTTATATGGGTTTAACAGGGTGTAAAGTCCACGGCTCGAATCTGTGGTTGTGTAGGCAGGCTATAGTGAAATCAATACAGGCAAAAAGAGAAAGGAAGAGCATAAAGAGTGAAAGAAGAGAGAGAGAGTCAAGCCCTCAGGTTTATTATTTATATGGTACATGGATCCAGTATAGTGCATCACCTCACCCCATTCTCCCAATGAGAAACAAGCATTTCTAGCTCCACCAATGAGAAACAAGCATTTCCGGTCCCCATGGTTACAGTGATCTGCCCACCAACACCAAGCGGTGTGGCTCCCCTGGCCACCACCTGCCTTGAGCTGAGTGTGTGGTGATCCATGACTAGCAGAGGAGGGAGGGGGTAGTGGGTAGGGCTCTGAGTGCCCCTTACACACTATCTTACTAGCACCACAATGTCTATTTACCAATCAATCAAGTACCACCAGCAACTACATAACCACATTTTGCACCTGGCCCTACATACTTGTTTCACAAATAGAACATTCCCCCACCAATGCATCATTATCGGAATATTTTACAAGGGGTCGACTAGCAGATTCAATGCGAATGGTGCGGACCTTACTTATATGGGTTTAACAGGGGTTGACTAGCAGATTCAAGGTGAATGGCGGGGACCTTACTTATATGCGTTTAACAGGGGTCGACTAGCAGATTCAAAGCAAATGGTGGGGACCTTACTTATATGGATTTAACAGGGGTCGACTCGCAGATTCAAGTCGAATAGCGAGGACTGTACTTATATGCATTTAACAGGGGTCGACTAGCAGATTCAAGACTGATGTCGGGATCTGAACTATGTAGCATTTAAAAATAGCATCCATATAGCGACACGTTGTTAAAGACACAACGATAAAATATGCTTCGAGTCAAATATTTGGCCTGGGTCTAGTTAATCAATCCAACGTAGGAATAAGGGATGTGAGGAAGATCAAATATACCAATTGGTATTTCCTATTTATTAAATGAATCTTCGATAACAAAAACTGAAAGCTGAAAAAGTAGGTATTAGCTTCCTGAATGTATATAATGTATATGTGCATATTTATATATTTAGCCATTGAGCAATCCAGTCTCGCTTACAGGCTCGCCCACTTCATATATATATAATATGTTTTAACCAGGAATGAAAGCGAGCACCGACGGCCTAATTACGGTACTGTGTCACCGTAACGCGTGGAATGGGTTGGATCGAATTACACGAAATAAAATAATAATAATAATATAACAAGATAATAACTAATATATTCCTGCAGTACATTTATATTTGTATAATGCTTATAATTTAAATACGCATGGTGATTATTAAAGTCAAGTCAGGTGTCACAATTGCCAGTAAGCCATCCTGCCCAGCACCAGACGGGGTGGCCGAATGAGTAAAGCGTCCGTCTCCTGTTTTGGGGAGATCGGGAGATCTGAACCCATGAGTTTGTGAATTTGAATCCTAGTCGAGTCAAACCAATGACTTGAAAATTGATACTTGTCGCTTCCTAGTCTGGGGCTCAGCATTATTAGGATAGGGCAAGGACTGGTTGATTCAATGTCAGGATAATGTGACTGAGTGGGATATCAGGTCTTGGTGCTGGTGGCCTGATTTCCCAGTGGGGCAGCACTATAAAGTTGCCATGAGTGCGCACTGTCACAGGTTGGTGTCCATCCTGTTATGACCTTAGATGTTGCTAGGACGTAGAACAACAATAACCAAAACAAACCATCCTACCCAGACCACGACGGCGGAGACTAGCATGTATTGGTTGTGGTTAACTTTGACGACGCACCCTGCTTTTACAAACACGTTTGGCGTGTCGCGTGGCACCCATTGTTATACTTTACGGCGCACAATACCCATGTGACCCGACCCCAGTAACCCACCTCTTGGCTGGGGTTTGCTAGGAGTGATGATGTCACATCTGTGCTGGTACCTATAGGATAACAGCTACCAGTGCAACTCCGACGTATTGTTTTAATGCTCTTTTTTTTAATAACCCAGATTGTCAGCTTCTACAATCATAAAATACTTTAAATCCTATTTTGCTGTACATATATCGGTTATTGAAAAAAATATTAAGTTTTAGATTAAGCCACCATTTTGTCCACCCGAGCGTATTCGTTTATTCAACCCGAGTCTGTAGGATGTGCGCATGCGCCAAAAAGTGGCTCGGGTGACGTGAGTTGATTAATCGATTACGCCCAATATGTCCGGGTGGAGTGCAACCTTTATTGGCTGACACGTTAGTAAACAGTCAACACAATACACCTTATACTTCCCCATCACCATGTACAAACTAAATGTGATCGCTTCAACGGCTGGAAGACCAGTGCCTCAGCACTGACAAAATATGTGTTCAGATGAATAAAATAATTACCCTTATTTGTTAATACAGGCTCATATTTGTCTTCTTCCAACTACACTCTATTTGGAAATATAATTATCCTATGGGGATTGATTGCACCGGACGTGTTTACCGAATCGATAGAGTGCAGTCTTCTCGCGTTGAAGGTCGGGAGTTCGAATCCCTGTCGAGTCAAACCAATGATGTACCAAATTGATACTTGTCGCTACCTAGTCTGGCACTTGACATTACTAGGATAGGGCAAGGACTGGTTTGATTGATGTCAAGATAATGTGGCTGAGGGTGAAATGAGGTCATGGTGCCAGCAGCCTGGTATCCCCATGGGACAACACTACTTAGTCGCCTCGAGTGCACATTGTCAGAAGTTGGTGTCCGTCCTGATATGACCTTAGATGTGGCCATGATGCAAAACCCCAACAAATCATCAAACTAATAAGGTGATTGAAATAAATTTACAAAAATATCTATGTCGCACGTACTGATGTTGTAATATTAAATTATAAGCACATCGCATTTTAGCAGGTATATTAATAGACTATCGGCTTTCAAGAACATTTATGTTCCAGGGCATTCTTCCGGATTAAACTCTTGAATTATAATTTTCTTGTATAGCATTATTATTGTGTGCATTATTTCTTGCAATGGTGGTTTATTTTATTTCTATATTACTCTTTCCATGCGATTTGTGTGCGTAGTTTCCTTTATATAAAAAAAAAGCCTTTGTGATTAAATATAAAAAAGAAAACTCTTGCAGTAGCTGTGTAGAACAATACAGTGATATCTTAAAAGTGGTATGGCCCTGTTTGTGACATTCACGTGTGGCTACTGGTCGGCTGGAAGCAAGATGGAGGGAGCAGGTCGAAGAGAATTGGCATTATAAGTGACAGTCAAGAACACAATGTTCGATGCCTAAACTATTCTAAACCGCGAGTTGCGCATTAAACTGTCCCGATGTCTCTTTTTATATTGGCGCTAAAAGTCTTTGCTGCATGCTCTACAACTTCCCTGTGCCATGTTGTATTCATGCCTTAAAGCTGGTATGTGGTTTACCATAATAACCAGAATAAGCAGGGGCCTAGCCAGCGGGGGCGGGGGTAAAGGGGGGAGGTTACCCCACCAAAAATCACCCCAGTTGGTACGTAGCTAAATTCGCTAGAAATGACATTTTAGAGCCTCTAGATTTCAAATTTTCCTGGGGTAAGCGTAACATTTCATAGTTACGGCAGCATTCATTCACATACACAATGCTGAATCAGTGTGTAGATAACACATTGATTATATGACTTCTTTTTTTGTGTAAACATTTTATTCATCTGAACACATATTTTGTCAGCGACGAGGCATTGGTCTTGCAGCCATTGAACCGATCACATTTTGTTTGTACATGGTGATGGCGAAGTGGAAGGTGCTGCATTGTGTGCAGCACACCCCATTCTGAACATTAAAAGTGGGGGAGCAGCCTATACTGTATAGCGTACAGCGTAGGTACTCAACATAGTGCAGGAACGAGTATCCTGAACCAAGGTATTTGCAGCAAGACATAGGGTATATTAAAGTACACTAGTGGTTCAACCATATGCTGTGGTTGTATCTTAGTTAGATTTGGCTTTAGTTTCAGTTTCCACTTCTAAATGACACTTCCGTATTCGCCGTAAATATGGTCTTTGCTAATTAGTTCTATAGTTTGATAGTTTTGAGTTTCTGTCATTTTCTCATCATCATCATGCTGTCGGTCGCGATGCGACAAACACTGCTTTCATTACTTGACTGCCACTCTCCATTTAGCTCTCTGCTGTGAGAATTGCGTCCATGAGTCGGTCTTAATGTCCCTCAGCTTCAGGTTTCTCTTGATGGTATCCTTGAACCGGAGACGAGGGTGCCCTCTCTTTCTGTAACCAGAAGACAGTTGAGAATAGAGGATCTGCTTTGGTAGCCTGTCTGATGACATCCTCATGAGGTGTCCAGTCCACCGGAGATTCATTTTGATCAGAAGATCTTCCATAGAGGGCAGCCCCGTCCATTCGAGTATTTCCTTATTTGTCACTTTGTCCTTCCAGGTTAGCCTCATGATTGAACGCAGATGTCACATCATGAAGGCAGGCAGCTTTTTCACCTTTTCATTTTCTAAGATAACTATATTAGGTTGAATGTTATAATGTACCTTATTTAAGTTTGTAGTAGCTTTTATTTTACATATTTGAAGTGCAAACATGCAAGATTAATTCTGGCAAGCAGGCCAAAACTCTGATGCCATAGGCTTCTGTAGTAACTAACAGGTTCTATTAAATTGCCTCGCTATTCCTTTCTATGTAGTGACAAATGTTTGATAAGTGCCCCAGTATCTAACTTAGATATGTACAATCAAAGATAGATAATTGATTTGGTTTTGAAAATTTGATGTTTTCATCGGACTATGCAGCTTTAAGCCTCCACCAATCAATCAATCAATCAATCAATCAATCTAAATTAGTCCAATGAATTTTGTGATTTTTGTGTTACGCGTGTTGATCCTGCAAGGGAAATTTCATGGATGATCCTATCACACCCCACCTTTCCCCATCCTACTAATGTCATTGGTTTGACTCGACCGGGATTAGAACTACCAATCTTCAGCACATGAAGCTTGCGCTCTACCCGATTCAGCATCCGCATCCTGCTAGATCTGGTTAGTAAAGCATATGGTTACCAGTATATAATCCAAAGTATATACAGTATAACCCTATTAAACCAAACTTGAAGTGACCCTAGAAATTTGTTTCGATTAACTGATCATTGGTTTAACCAAGCTTTGGCGTTGGCTTTGACTTTAAGTAAGCATGTATTGCACATGGAATATACAATATATGTGGACAATTTGATTATTCTTTTTTATGTACATACAGTATAACCGACTCATGGAAATCACTCTCACAGCAGAGAGCTAAATGGAGAGTCGCAATCAAGTAATGAAAGCAGTCTTTGTCGCATCGCGACCCACAGCATGATGATGAGGATGATGACAGTATAACCCACATTAAACCATGCTCGGCAAAGCCAAATGATCGGTTGATGCAAACAAATGTCTAGGGTCCCTTCACAATATTACCATTTATCATATAAAAAAGTTGGTGGGGTCTCAGATTACCTTATAACCACATGAAAGTTTGGTTTAACCATACCGGAAGTGGCCTGATTTCCGAAAAATTTGCTTAGATTAACCGATAATTTGGATTAACCGACTTTGGTTTAACCAACTTTTTCATATGATAAATGGTAGTATTTTGCCTGGCCGCCGAAAAAAGCTTGGATTAACCGATCGCTTGGTTTAACTGAGCTTGGTTTAACAGGGTTATACTGTAGTTAGTATTCCAAACTATTGTCATACAAGTCGCGAACCTCTTATCTGGCTTGCAGAAATCCGGAATTACCAGAAAAACCAGCTATTTTTTTTTAGTAATTAAATACGACGTTGTTCTTTACTGTTCATTTTGAATCTAAGGTATATATTTATGTTGTTTCTAGAAAACCCAAAAATTTTGAAATCCAGGCTACTACTGGGCCAAAGCTTGCCGGATATTTCGTCCGATACTTGTATAATAAATTAATATAATCGCTACATGCTAATTAACATGGCTGTACTCCAACGAAAATAACATTGGCATAATCAATTATGCAACACCAGAAGCCAAGACCTGAGGTCAGCTGTGTACCTGCCTCTTCCGGAACACCAGGCGCTTCGTGTCCCTTCGCGTGGTTTGATGATAATCACACTGACTGGCCGAGGCGGGCCCAGGTCCCTAAGGCACACTCCGACAATGTTCTCTCCGTCCCCACTCGCCACTCACTGTCATGCGTCAAGTTGTGTTCTTGTTTTCAGGTGTAGTGTTGTTGTTGTTTGAAATGCTTACAGCGCTCGTTGCAATGGGTTCTAGATAAGTAGAACTTAAAAGATGCAAGGTTCTGTCTGTCCCCACTGGCCTCTCACTGTCATGCATAATATAAAGTTGTGTTCTTGTTTTCTACTTCTAGGTGGAATTTCGTTGTTGTTGCGAAATGTTTACAGTACTCATTGCAATGAGTTTAAGATAGTGTAGTAAGCTGCAGTGACCTCTCAGGCAAGTAACCACATAGACAGGTAGGCGTGGGTACTGTGTTGATATCAGGGAACCTAGGTGGTGTAATGGTTAGCACACTGGCCTGGAATGCAAAGAGATGTAGGTTCGAGTCCCGATCTAGGCGCAATATTTCCCATTTTCATCACCCCCATGACACTGGTTGCCATGACCATGATCCTGTACAAGCTACGAGCTGAATGGTTGTTGAATCTACCCTCTGTATGTATGTGTAAGTGCATTGCCTGTATGTATGTAATTGTAAGCATTAAATGACCATTTGAAAGACTTACAATTCCAGGGGGACGAGTGTAGTAGGCTGCACTGACCTCTCAGGTAAGTAACCATTATACAGGTAGGCATGGGTAGTGTGTTGATATCAGGGAGCCTAGGTGGTGTAATGGTTAGCACACTGGCCCGGAATGCAAAGAGATGTGGGTTCGAGTCCCGCTCTAGGTGCAATATTTCCCATTTTCATCACCCCATGACAATATTATAGAAGATGCAATCTTCTGTCCATCCCCAGTTGCCTCTCATTGTCATGCGTCAAGTTGTGTTCTTATTTTTCTACTTCTGTTCTAGGTGGAATTTCATTGTTGTTGCGAAATGTTTACAGCGCTCATTGCAATGAGTTTAAGAAGCAGTAGAAGATGCAATGTTCTCTCCTTCACCATTCGCCACTCACTGTCATGCGTCAAGTTGTATTCTTGTGTCCTAGGTGGAGTCTTGTTGTTTTGAAAGGTTACAGCGCTCGTTGCAATGGGTATCCAGACCAAGTAGAAGATGCAATGTTCTGTCTCCACTCGCCATGCACTCACTGTCATGCGTATAGTTGTGTTCTTGTGTTTTAGGTGGAGTTTTATTGTTGTTGTTTTGAAATGCCCACATTTGGGTTGTGGAGGCCCTGAGAATTAAGGCGTTCAAACAAAGGACTTAGACATAGAAGATACCAGAGGGATCGGAATATTGCATGTAATTATGAAGCGGCTCTGATCTCATGTCCATGTCGCTCAGACCAGTCTAAAAATGTTACCGCTCCAGATTAATTAGATAACGATCTCAATGTCAACGATATATGCATGTCTAACGACCTTCATCCAGTAAAAACTTAAGTAAACCGAAATAAGTACAATGATGTTTTAAAGGATGAGAACGAAAATAATCCCACAAATAACATATATATACGTCTAAGGATAGCTAATGCAGAATTCAATCGCAATCGAAGAATGGGGGGATATCACTATAATACTGAACTTACTATAGCTAACCCACTAACACACTAACCTCCCTCATAATCTAGTCATATGCCCTATCAAATAACCAACCAGCCAATCTTACAATGTCCTTAGCAAGCAGAGAAGACACAAGCCTGAATGTGAGACAATATTACAATTTCCTTCAATTCTGCACAACGGGCATTGCCACTTGATGCAAGATATCTCTATTTACAATGAAGACAGACCGGGTGATTGGCAATCTGGTTCGATGCTGCGTATGTAACTTGACATTTGATTAATATTGCGATGTGAGAGGCGTGTAATTAGTATCCGTCAGGGAGGTGTGTGTGTGTTGGGGCGGAGTGTCATTCAATGTGCTGGTTACTTGATAACCCAATATGTTATCTATCCTGTTCATGTGTGCTTGCCCGATGCTGTGGGTGACAGATAAGAAACCATTCGCTGGGGAATATCCTGAAGGCACTAGGCTGTCCTCGGGATGAGCCCTCGTGGAGGGTTATTTGACTGTCAGACCCAAGGGCATACCCGTATGAGGTCATGGCTATGTTTCCCATTCTTGCAAGGTACAGTGAAAGGGGGGAAGAAAACAAGGCAGAGTGAAAGGGGGGAAGAAAACAAGGCAGAGTGAAAGGGGGAAGAAAATAAGGCAGGGTGAAAGGAGGAAGAAAACAAGGCAGAGTGAAAGGGGGAAGAAAACAAGGCAGAGTGAAAGGGGGAAGAAAACAAGGTACAGTGAAAGGGGGGAAGAAAACAAGGCAGAGTGAAAGGGGGGAAGAAAACAAGGCAGAGTGAATGGGGGGAAGAAAACAAGGCAGAGCGAAAGGGGGAAGAAAACAAGGCAGAGTGAAAGGGGTGAAGAAAACAAGGCAGAGTGAAAGGGGGGAAGAAAACAAGGCAGAGTGAAAAGGGGGGAAGAAAACAAGGCAGAGTGAAAGTGGGAAGAAAACAAGGCAGAGTGAAAGGGGGAAGAAAACAAGGCAGAGTGAAAAGGGGAAGAAAACAAGGCAGAGTGAAAGGGGGAAGAAAACAAGGCAAAGTGAAAGGGGGAAGAAAACAAGGCAGAGTGAAAGGGGGAAGAAAACAAGGCAGAGTGAAAGTGGGAAGAAAACAAGGCAGAGTGAAAGGGGGAAGAAAACAAGGCAGAGTGAAAGGGGGAAGAAAACAAGGCAGAGTGAAAGGGGGGAGAAAACAAGGCAGAGTGAAAGGGGAAGAAAACAAGGCAGAGTGAAAGGGGGAAGAAAACAAGGCAGAGTGAAAGGGGAAGAAAACAAGGCAGAGTGAAAGTGGAAGAAAACAAGGCAGTGTGAAAGGGGGAAGAAAACAAGGCAGGGTGAAAGGGGAAGAAAACAAGGCAGAGTGAAAGGGGGAAGAAAACAAGGCAGAGTGAAAGGGGGACGAAAACAAGGCAGAGTGAAAGGGGGAAGAAAACAAGGCAAAGTGAAAGGGGGAAGAAAACAAGGCAGAGTGAAAGGGGGAAGAAAACAAGGCAGAGTGAAAGGGGAAGAAAACAAGGCAGAGTGAAAGGGGGGAAGAAAACAAGGCAGAGTGAAAGGGGGAAGAAAACAAGGCAGACAAAGGAAGAGATGGGAAGACAACGTCCTGGAATGGACAGACCTGGAGTTCGGCAAGTCCCAGAAGGGAATGGAGAACAGGAACAACTGGAGAAAACTGGTTGGAAAGCAACACATGGTGCCCCAATGACCCTCAGGGTTAAGGGATTGATGATGATGGAATAATTGTTCCGTTCCATGCTAAGGACCTCATCAAGTCACCAAATACAATATTTCACAAACTTATTGCGCAATGTGCAGGGCTGATATCTCTCAATAAGTGCTCATTAATTCTAAGCTCGCCGCCAAGCTGCTGAGGGTGTTTTAGATAAATGTTAGATTGATCATTCAAACCTCCTTTACTTTGATTTAGAATTAACTTTTATTATAATTGGCTAGCTTTGGAGACATTTGAAATGAAAACAAGTCAAATTAATATTCAGATCTTGGTAGTGTTGTGAGATTGACAAGAATAAAGTGGGGTTTGCATTTGTTGCTCACACCTGATGCAGCTCCCCACTCCGACAACACCTCCAGGGGTGTGTATGAGTGACACGGGTGGTGGTGGTGGGGGGGGGGGAGACTGGTATTGTGTTACAACCCCTATCCCAGCCGTACTGTCCCCACGCTAGGCCTGGTTATATATATATATATGTGATTGAATCTCAACAACGTCTCTTTCACTTGTTCCGTTCCAGTTGTACGTGCGACTAGCGCCACCTGGATGGTTTCTTGTAAACTGACCAACCTCCAGATGCCCTCAGTCTAGCTACAAAAAGATATGTTTACCACCGGGCCAATAAAACCCGCCAGGGATTATTCACTTAACCTAACTTTGCCTTTTTTCGCATAGTGATACTTTGCCAGCACACACACACACACACACATATATATGTATATATATATATGGGTCACTCTCCTGAAAACTGGCCAGAAGTGTCACATGGAGAGTTAAAATTTAATATTTGAATTTTTTACATTTTTTGGTTGCAAATGAAAGCTGGAAATCTCCCCTTTACATCTTTGTAAAATATAAATTGATGAGATAAAAAATAAAGGTGTAGTCCATGAATAAGATATCTCTTATGGCAGTATAACATGTGCGTCACACGTGTAACACGTGTTTAGGACACCACACAGTCTGCTTAATAAATATCTAATCAGAATTAAATAATATCATACTTAGAAGCATATTAATCATGGCATAATATACAGAAATATCTAGTGCTTATATTGATAAAAAAAAGTAATTCCCAGCCATGCTTTATTCACTGAATAATTAGTGTACAATATTTGTGTGGCATCCAGACACCACGGTTACACGTGTGACGGAAATTTCTAATGTTATTTCTGAAGACATTAAATTTTTTTTTTTTTAAATTTAAGCATGCATACATGTTAATAAATACTTCCTCTTTGATTTGGGAACTGTTTTGTTTGATATATCAATGCAATACAAGATGTTAATAAGGATTCAACCACGTCCCATATGTCATGTTACAAATGGCTGACTGTAAAATGGGGTTTTTTTGGTACAAAAACAGTTCATAACTAAAAAGACCAAAGTTGCACACAGTTTTATTTTATTTCCCTTATTTCTTTCATCAAATCTGAGCATGAATATGAAAAGTATAAGGAAAAAAATAAGTAGGAAGGTTTTTATTGATGTTTTAAAATCCCATCTCATGCTGACCAGTTTTCAGGAGAGTGACCCATATATATATATATATTTATATTTATAACCGAATACACATCCAATGGTATTCCAGACAAAATGTCGGCAGGTGTATGTCGGGTATATTCAGATGCAGACATAAGCTATGGACACTCAGTATCTACTTCATATATATATATATATATATATATATATTTAATGTCACTCTCGGGGTTCTATCCCCTTGTGATAAATGCCCCTTGCTGTCGTATTTATAACATCAATACATAATATATGAAAAAAAGCCTATTATGGGATGACGGATGCGAGAGGAGGAGGGTGTCATGTCTTCATGGTAATTACAATAATACTCAGTAAGGCAACAGAACCACCCTCTAACTCCGGTCAGTGTATCATAATTATGAAGAGTCCATGCACAAAAGCCTGTAAACGCCAATACAATAATTTAATTTTTTAAATATAAGATATTTACGTGAAGATAATTTTAATTCTCACAAATTCCACTTTTCTTGTGATGAAATGGTTAACCAACATAATCAACAACAACAAAAAGGAATATAAAAAAATGAAGCTTTAGAAGGTTTGGATGCAATGTTTATCAACATTTTTGAGTTGGCGTTTGCAGGTTTTTGGAGGGCTGAATTCATCAGATTGGTCGTAATTCTTGCATTGCGTTTGATTCGCGGCGGAGGAGGAGTGCCCCCCCCCCCCGGCCCTCCTCCAGCCCGCCAGCCCGCCAGCGACCGTTGGGGTTATATAATACCCCCCCCCCCTCCTTCGGCCTTATAAGCGGCTCCCCAGCCTACTCCAGTCACTACGCCTTCGCGCCCTGCCAGAGGCACTCCTCATTATTTTCTCCACCCACACACCCTTACTTTCTCCTTCTTCTCTGTGTCTGTGTGTGTCTCTCTGTGTCTGTGTGTGTGTCTGTGTGTGTATCTGTGTCTGTGTGTGTGTCTCTGTGTCTGTGTGTGTGTCTCTTTGTCTATGTGTGTGTCTCTGTGTCTGTGTCTCTGTATGTGTCTCTGTGTCTCTGTGTTTCTGTGTGTGTGTCTGTGTGTGTGTCTCTCAGTGTCTGTGTGTGTGTCTGTGTGTGTGTCTCTGTGTGTGTCTCTGTGTGTGTCTCTGTGTGTGTGTCTCTGTTGTGTCTCTGTGTCTCTGTGTGTGCGATAAACCACACACACTCACACTCACTCACACTTACACTCACACTCACACTCACTATCACACTCACACTCACACTCACTATCACACTCACACTCACACTCACTATCACACTCACTATCACACGCACTATCACACTCACTATCACACTCACACTCACACTCACTATCACACTCACACTCACACATGGACACAAGCTATGGCGAGTCAGACTCGACAAGCCTGCACTGCGGTAAACCACACCCATTCACACTCACACTCACACACATGCCCATGCCACACTCACACCCACACTCACATTCACACTCACACTCACACTCTCACCCTCACTCACATCCACAGCCACATCCACACCCACACTCAGACTCACACCCACACTCACACTCACTCTGTCTCTGTGTCTTTGTGTCTCTGTTGCAGACACACAGAGACACACACAGAGACATAGAGACACACACAGAGACACACAGAGACACAGAGTCACACACACAGAGACACACACACAGACACACACACAGACACATAGAGACACACATAGAGACACACACAGAGTCACACACACACAGACACACACACAGACACTGTCGTCCCGCTGTCGTCCCGCTGTCGTCCCGTTGTCGTCCGGATGTCCTCCGATTGTCGTCCAACTTAGCCCGAATTTGCATATGTCGTCCGGATTTCACAAAATCCCAGTCGCCGGGCTGCCGTCACCCCCTTGGCGTCGTAGTGTGACTGCGACATTAGGGCGGAGGGCTCTTCGGGGCACCTCCCCTAACATGGACAGAGACACTTTTATCCTCTTCCCTTTCATTATTTACTTTCCACATTTGACTTTATTATATCCTTCTACTTATCATTGTACATTGCTTATATCCTTCTACTTATCATTGTACATTGCTTATTTCTTCCACTTTATATATAATAAAGTGTTTTATTTCCACTTCCTGCCTTGACTTCCTCCTTCGCTGCGTATCATACTCTCGGGCTAATGAGTGTTTAAGGAGTTGCTGCCTTCTGTCGCAATGACCGACCTGCGTTGGGGATACTGTTTTGGAAATGAGATAGGAATAGGAGTGATGGGTGGAGGGGCGGGGAAATAAATGGCAGCGATGTGCATGTAGTGTGAATGGTGATAGGAGACGGGTGTATTGAACAGTTATCACATGAGGGCAAGACACGAGAAGCTGGTGATATATATGTACAGTAAAGCACGACAACAAATAAATGCAAAGTAGACCTACACCCACACAAACCATCCACATGTAAGTAAATGTTCATATTTCAGCAACCACTTCTCAATACACTATATATCAAAATACTCCTTGCGGGGACGGGGGGGGGGGGGGGCTGGATGGGATGAGATGGGCGGATGGGTGGGGGTGGGGGTGGATTTGGGTGGGGCGGTGACGGGGTGGGGTGGTGGGGTGGTGATGGAAGATGCGGAAGGGGGTGGGGTTGTGCTGGGGGTGGGGCGGGGTGAGGTTGTGCTAGCCTGGAGGTGAGGGGGTCACTATCTACGTCTTGCATGTGATTCTTATCAGCAGTTCGCCGGAGTGGAAGCTAATGCTAATCAGTGTTTTGGGGTTTTCTTCAGCGTGGGTACTTTTATATTCGCCGGCTATTACGAAAATACCGCAGCTGAAGCCCCGCCCCCACCACAGCCGGCCCCACCCCCACCGCGCCCCGGCGCGTCACCACCAGCACCCCCACCCCGCCTCGCGCGCCCCGCCCCGCACCGCTCCGCACCGCACCGCCCCGCCCCGTCCCGCCCCGCCCCGCCCCGCCCCACCACAGTTTTCCCCGCCCCGTCCCGCCCCGCCCATCCACTCAGGCTCCACCGCATCTCGTCCCGCTCCGCCCGACAGCCCCGCTGCCCCGCCCCATGCTACCCCGCCCGTCCCGCCCCGACCCGCCCAGCTCTGCCCCTCTCCACCCCGCCCCGGCCCCACTCCTATCCCACCGCGCCCAACCCTGCCCAGCCCCACACAGCCCAGCCCTGCTCAGCCCCACCCCACCCCGCCCAGCCCAGCCCTGGCCTGCCCTGCCCGCCCTGCCCTGCCCTACCCCGCCCTACTCCGGGATCCCCACCGCCCGCCCAGCCCAGCCCTGCCCTGCCCTACCACGCCCTACTCCGACGTCCCTACCCGCCCCGCCCAGCCTGCCCGCCCTGCCCTGCCCTGCCCTGCCTGCCCTGCCTATCCCGCCATACTCCGACATCCCTACCCCGTCCCACCCCGCCCAACCCTGGCCTGCCCTGCCTTGTCATGCCTTGTCCTGCCTTGTCATGCCCTGCCCCGCCCACCCTACCTCGACATAGCCACCCTGCCCAGCCCTGCCCTGCCCTGCCTGCCCTGCCCTGCCCTGCCCTGCCCTGCCCTGCCCTGCCCTGCCCTGCCCTGCCCTGCCCCGCCCCACCGCCACTCCGCCCTTCACCGCTATCAAGTATCAGCGGTTCGGGGATGGCGACCGGCCCCGTTCCAGAGACTGACCCGCTGGGGATGTGGGTCATTGTGTGCCGCATTCCTTTATCACCTGTACCCCTTCGCTGACCCCAACCACAAGCCCTTAATCCTTCCCCAACGCCCCACCTCTCGCCCCTAACGCACCCACCGCATCCCGGCGTCCCTCACTGCCTTACCACCACCTCAGTAGTCCACCACCACCTCACCTCACCACCCTCACATCACCTCACCACATTCACCTCACCACCATCACCTCACCTCACTACATTCACCTCACCACGATCACATCACCACCACATCACCTAACCACCCCCATTGCCACCACTACCTCAGCTCGCCATGCCCATCCCCGCCACCACCCACCACCCTACCTACCTCACGTACCTCACCTCACCATCACCCCATCCCCACCACCACACCACCTCACTCACCACCAACCCATCCTCCCTCTTCCATGACGGGGATTTATGCGATGTAAATGGTCGGCAGGGAGTGGCATTATCCAGTAGAACAAATACAATTATACCCGTGGCGCCCCCTGTGGTCGATATGTAAACACAATCACCGCTAGGTAATGACGGTCGCGACTGTGGCCTTTCGCCGTGGCGACCCCTAGCGGACAGAACCGGCGTGAGCCCAGATAAAGCCCGGGCACCGAGTGGAATACGTGGAAGAATGGACCTCATGCATACATGGAGGTTATCTATGCGTGGCGACTGTGTTCATGCGTATGTATTCATGGATTGCAGCTTCAGTAATCAAAATAATCAAAAATGAATATGACTCTGGCTTAGTAAACATTTTCTTCCATTTAAATAAACATTTTCATAAATGAACAGTCAGTCTTCTATACTCGCATTGCCTGGGTTTTATTTTTATTTTTATTCCTTTAATTTGTTTTTGACATGTGATTATATTGGGCTCAAGACCGATATATTATTGTATTTCTTTGTAATTTGTTGTTGATAGTTTTGACATGAGGTTATATCGACACAATTGCAATATATTCCTTGTTCTTCTTCTAAATATTAGTCTTCCAAGCTCGGAGTGTCTGGGATTTTTGTATTCTTATAATTTGTTTTTGACATGCGGTTCTATCGAGACAATAACGGTATATTATGTTTAGTTTGTCTTCTTAATTTGTTGTTGCTAGCTTTGAAATAAGGTCACATCGAGACAGTTGCAATACATGCTTTGTTCTTCTTCCAAATGTGGTGTTGATAATTTGCACATAAGATCATACAGAGACGATTGTGATATAAATGTTTGTGCTTACTGTGTCGCTGACCTAAAACAACAACAAACAAACAACTGTGTCGCTGATATATTTGACACAGCTTTATACAGAAACAATTACAAAATATTCTTTAAGAAAAATTGTTGGTGATATTTTCACATTAGGTTATAGAGACAATCGCGATATATTCTTAAACAAAATAAAATTGTTGTTTATAATTTTGACATCATGTAATACAGAGACAATTTCGCCATGTGGAAAAGATAAAAGCTACATGGATAACATGGGTAATATACATGCATTGCACATATACACTTAGACATTTGTATTCACAATGTCTATGCGTAGTAAACAAACATAAACTAATGTGTTAACAATAGAAATTGCAGGAACAGTGTAACCGTTAATGGGTGTCTTGCCAGTGCACACTGCATCTGGCTGGCTTTCTCCATAACTACCTGCAACAATAAATTAGTGACGTCACAAACACCACCACACATACTTAATGTAATATAGAAACAATTGTGCTATATGCAAAACATATATATGTGTGTTCTCTGTGGCGGAGTGGTTAGAGTGTCTGACCTTTTTCTAGGTCAAACTCCTAATCTGAAGGTTGGTGGTTCGATTCCCCATGCCCCCATCTCTGCCAATTTGGATTTCCACCGCTGTGTATAACTTACAGCGTCATCAAAGGCCAGTTGCTCTCATACCATGTCTATGTGGTGTGGGAGGTTAAAAATCCCTTGGATCAGTAAAAGTGTAGGCTCGGGCTTTCTATCGACAAACTGTCTAATGGTGAGAACAAGCCTATTCAGGCTTATCCATGATAGGCAGTATAAATCTTCAACAACAACAAAATATGTGGATACATGCATAGTATAAATGCATTGCGCATATCACTGGCTTGCAGTGTGCAATGTCCTCTATAACCTGTTATCTACATAGCTACCTGCAACAATAAATTAGTGATGTCACAAACACCACCACGACCACTTCACAGACTTAATGTAATATAGAGATAATTGCGCTATATGCAAAACATATATGATATATGGATACATGCATAGTATAAATGCATTTCGCATATCACTGGCTTGCAGTGTGCAATGTCCTCTATAACCTGTTATCTACATAGCTACCTGCAACAATAAATTAGTGACGTCACAAACACAACTACGACTACCACACAGACTTAATTCAGTAAGGCGGAGACAGCAGTTCCATACAGTGGTTTTTTATTTTCTTCGTTAAGAGGTTTACATGTCGGGTGTTGTCTTATCTGGGTGCTAGCCCTTAGTGTTTTGTTCGTCCCGTGGGGTTTTTGATCCCAGTGGGGGTATGTGGGGACCCGGTTTCGGAGCCCTTTTACCCTTCCATGGTCTTTGTGAGAGGTGTGGGTGGGTGGGTTGAAGTTAGGGTGGTTGGAGTTGTCCCCGATTCGGGATGAGCTGGAGGGGTTGTGGCCGTTGGAGGCTGGTGGAAGTTTTAAACGGTCACGTGTTCTTTTGGCGGGAGTGGGTTGCGTCCTCCTCCTGTGGTGTGGAGGGGGCGGTACCCAGGGTTAACGCTAGGTGGCGGCAGCAGAGTGCTGGGCATATGGGTGTTCCTATATCAAGGCGGAGTGGGGTCGGTCTTGTCGGGGGTTCCGTCCCCGCCCAGTGAATTAGACATGTTACAGTTAACATGCACAACCATTCACTAAAGGTCGGAGGGGGACAGCGTCCATTACAGTGGTCTTTTAATTTTCTTCGTCTAAGAGGTTTACATGTCGGGTAGTGTTGTCTTATATCTGGGTGCTAGCCCTTAGTGTGTTTTGTTCGTCCCGTGGGGTTTTGATCCCAGTGGTGTATGTGGGGACCGGATTCGAGCCCTTTACAAATATGGAGGAGAGGGCTCGTGGTCCGGCGTGATTTGGCCCCGCGGGACATAGGTATGGATGGAGGCTGAGGACCACGTCCCCAGCTGCCATGATTGCCCCGAGGGGGGCCCCGGATGCGGCGCAGCCTGGGCCCCCCCTCTCCTGAGGCTGTGCAGTGTGTACTTGTCTGCCTGTTCGTTCCGGAGGCCGCCAGGGCCATCCTGAGCGCTCCTAGGAGCGCTGGGGTGAGAAGGGGAGCCCCCCCCCCCCCCCCTTGGAAGGCCGGCCAGTAGTGGGCATGGCCGTTGGTAGGCGACGTAGTCTAGCCAGGCTGCTAGTGGGCAGCATGGAGAGCCTGGAATGGCCGGAACTAGCACCCGGTAAGTCTGTCCCGTCCTCCACCTAGTCTTGGTGGAGTGGACGGTGATGGTGAGAGCGGTCGGTGACGGGACAACCCGAGACAACGTCTATGTGATGTGGGAGGTTAAAAATCCCTTGGGTCAGTAAAAGTGTAGGCTCAGGCTTTCTATCGACAAACTGTCTAATGGTGAGAACAAGCCTATTCAGGCTTATCCATGATAGGCAGTATAAATCTTCAACAACAACAAAATATGTGGATACATGCATAGTATAAATGCATTGCGCATATCCACTGGCTTGCAGTGTGCAATGTCCTCTATATCCTGTTAACTACATAGCTACCTGCAACAATAAATTAGTGATGTCACAAACACCACCACGACCACTTCACAGACTTAATGTAATATAGAGATAATTGCGCTATATGCAAAACATATATGATATATGGATACATGCATAGTATAAATGCATTTCGCATATCACTGGCTTGCAGTGTGCAATGTCCTCTATAACCTGTTATCTACATAGCTACCTGCAACAATAAATTAGTGACGTCACATACACCACTACGACTACCACACAGACTTATTGTAATATAGAGACAATTACCATATATGCAAAACATAGACGCTATATGGATAACATATGTAATATAAATGTATTGTGCATATAATTTATTTGCAATGTACAGTGTCTGCATAACTACTTGCAAAAATAAATTACTGACGTCAGAAACACCACCATGGCCACCACACAGAAATAATGTAATATAGAGACAATTGCGCTATATGCAAAACATAGACGCTATATGGATACATGCATAGTATAAATCTATTGTGTATATCACTTGCTTGCAATGTGCGGTGTCGTCTATAAGTAACCGGTTATCTACATAACTAGCTGCAACAATAAATTACTCATGTCACAAACACCACCACGACTACCACACAGGCTTAATGTAATATAGAGACAATTGTGCTATACTCAAAACAATGACGCTATATGGATAAGATGGGGAGTATAAATGCAGTGTGCATATCGTTGGTTTGCAATGTGTAGTGTCCTCTATAACCCGCTGTCTACATAACTACCTGTAACAATAAATTACTGACGTCACAAACACAACTGCAGAGACGCCGGGGAAAAAAAGAAAAAGAAAAAAAGAAAGCAACACTGATGATACCAGGGGGAACAAGGGGCAGTCTATGTCATCACTTCCTGTGTGTCACGTGATCAGCATACATCAATCTGGCAAGATGGGCTGGCTGCTGTGGTATGCAGTATGCAGTATGCAGGTATTGCAGGTATAGCAATACCTCAGGGAGATTGACGCCCCTGACTTGCAGAGTTGTAAACCACTGCCTTGTGGTACAGGTTCTTGACAGAACTGAAATCTAAGGGAGCAAACCCTAAACAGAAAACCATGTCACTGTGGCAGCATTAAGGGCGGTTTATGTATGGAACTCCCAACATCTCCTGACCAGCCACTGCAGGGACAAGTAGTTTTGCGCCTGTCTTGACATGTTCTTGCCGGTGTGAAACCTCTATTTGCTCCCTGAGAGAGTGCTGCTGGTAACTTTCAAAAGCCAGCAGCACTTCAACACTTTTGCAGGCAGCTTTCATGAAATACATTAAGACCGACTAATGGACGCAACTCTCACAGCAGAGAGCTAAATGGAGAGCGGCACTCAAGTAATGAAAGCAGTCTTTGTCGCATCGCGACCGACAGCATGATGATGATGATGATGATGCTGTGGTTGATGCAGCTCAGCCGGTTTACTCAACATTCACCATCGAGCCGGTCATCAATCTCCAAGCAGAGTCTTGCTTATCTCAAAGTTGCATAATCTAGGCCTATTGGTTTTTGGGATTCTTCCATATTTTCTGAAGTTACAAAGATCGATGGTTTTAAGTTTTTGCCATTTTCTGAGATAAATACATTAGATTGATTGCTGTAATCTACATTACTTTAGTTTGAAGGAACTTTTATTTTAAATGGCTAATTTGTGCGATATTTGAAGTGCAAACATGTTAAATCACTTTTGGCAAGCACACTGAAATCTGACATCATAGGCTTCATCAGTAACAGGTTCTATTAAATCTACTCAGTATGCCCTTCAATGGTTCACCACATACTTAATATATGCATCAGTATCTAAGTTAGATATGTAGAATAAAATCTATATAATTGCTCCTATTTAAAAAAAATTGATACTTTCATCAGACGCTGCCGCTTGAAGGACATGGTATCAGTTTGATTGCTACAATCTACTTTGCTTTAGTTTGAAATAACTCTTATTTAAGTTTTGAAGTCTTAACTACCCAGGTATTTGAAGCGAAAAGATTTAATGTTGGTGTGGATAGTAACATTCTGGACATTAGCTTTGCTTACCTAAATTTGAGCATATCGGCATACCAAATGTTTAGCTCTTACAGCAGTATCTAAGTTAGATATGTGTTTGTTGGGGTTTTGCATTCTGGCAACACCTAAGGTCATGTCATATCAGGACGGGTACCGATTTGTGACAGTGCGAATTGAAGGTGACTCTATAATACTGCCCCCCACTGGGAGACTAGGCCACTGGCACCATGACCCAAATTCCCACTCAGTTACATTATGCTGATAGCGATGCTGAAGAAACAGACCTTGCTCTATCCTAATATTGCCAAGTGCCAGGCTAGGTAGCGTCAAGTATATCAATTTTGTAAGTCATTGGTTTGACTCGGCTGGGATTCAAACTCCTGACCTTCTGCATGGGAAGCCTTCTTACCAATTTGGTCACCGCGTCCGGTGGTTGGATATTCAGGATCGAATCGAGGTAAATACATAGGTCACAAACATTCCCTTCGATTCATATGTAGTATATGTAAACAGCCCACAAACGGGGCTGGCCCAAGGGAGAAATCTGGACCACCCTTAGTAGATAACAAACAACCACAAACCATCAAAAACAGAGACTCCCAATCTGAAAACATCCACAAATATATCTGTAAAAAAAGGCAGACCCTGAAATCACCCTGGGGCAAAACCCCAGAAGGGCATGTGATAGGTCACGGCCCACAAACTGGGCTGCCCCAAGGGGGTAATCTGGACCACCCTCAGTAGATAACGAACAGCTACAAACCTCGTACAAGCCTATAAATGTAGAGTAGGCTATTTCATAAGTAGCAGTAAAACAAAAACAACAAAAAATCAAAAAACTAATATACTATTCACACCCACTACAAGGGTGATCAGAAAATAAAGCCAATAACACCTACACTTAGAAGTAAAACCACTAACTATCTACCGGTCCTTCCCTATTTCGGATCGACCTTGGATACCCAAACCCAACACAAAACAAACTCAAACATCTACGAGCCAAGAACACACTTAACTGCCATGCCTAACAGCTACCTAGCAGTCTTTCCCTAGTTTGGATTGATCTTGGATAGCCAACCCCAACACAAAACAAGCTGAAACGTCTACAGATACTAAATAATCACCATGTACCTGCTACTGTGTAAGAAACAAAAACATCTTAATACCTCGTACTTTATGATAAGATTAAACCACTACTACAACTGGTCAGCATTGAAAACAAGCCCGAGCACTCGAGCTTACATGCTATGGACATATATAAACACAGCATCATAAAAAAAGTGTATGATACCTTTAAGTTGCATGATTCGAGGGCATATTTGTTTAAATAAATATGTTTGACTTATAGGTATAATCTACTTTATATTAGTGCCTACTGACCGTTATAGCCCGAACAACATTCTCCAAAATGTATAGAGTGTTAACATCAAGTAAGATATTAATACAAACAAGGAAGCGTAGTCTTCAGTGTTATGTGTGGTCTACTCTAATGTATGGGGCTGAGACATGGACAATCTCTAAGAAAATGTACAAACGTTTAGCAGCATTTGAGATGTGGACTTATCGAAGGATGATGAAAATATCATGGACAAAGAAGATCACCAACAAAGAAGTTCTCAGAAAAATTAAAAATAAGAAAAGCTTGTTTGCCACTATACAGACAAAGAAACTGATTTATTTTGGCCACATCATTCGTCAGAGTTCAATATACCGTACATTGTTGGAAGGGAAGGTGAATGGCAGCAGAGGGAGAGGGAGACCAAGAACATCATGGTTTACAAATATTTCACAGTGGACAGGCTTGAATTATTCACAGTCTATCAGAACAGCACACCATCGGGACAAGTGGAGAACCATTGCATCCAACCCTCGACTAGAGGACGGAACTATTGATTGATTGACTGCCCGTTGTTATCAATGGCTAACTCTAGCGATATTTGAATTGAAAATATGTAAAATAATGTTGGCATGCACACCAAAGATTCTTGGCATCACGGACTTGTGGAAGTTGCAGCAGTGACAGGTTCCATTAAATTAGCTTACAATCCAATAAAAACAACAAAGCTGCGAAAGCAAAATACTTAGGCCTATCTAGAGTTGAACCTACATATCCAATTTAGATGTCGTTGCACTAAGTATGTGCTGATATATAACATGGCATACTAAGTCGATCAAATAAAACCTGCTTCTGTTGAAGCCTATGGGGTCAGAGTTTTGATAAGCATGACAAAATTAACTTGGCATGTTTGCACTTAAGAAATATCCACAGTTATCAATCTTACTTCAAGCCAATGTGAGGTAGATTATAAGACAGACCAACCTAATATATTTATGTCAGAAAATGATAGAAACATAGGCCATCGGATTATGCAAAGGTAATATTCCTTCTATGCAGCGATTGGTATTTAATAAAGGACACCGATATCTAAGTTGGATATGTATGGTCAAATCTAGCTACATTTTGTTGTTCGAATTTGCTGCGTTCATTGGTTTAATGCAACTTTAAATATCAATATTAGCATAACGATGTACACCCCCCTTTAAAGAAAATAGTATATATGCTGACTCAAATATAAGAGGACCTCCCAATGGTGGACATCGTAAGCCCGGGGGTGCCAGGTGCCGGGTGCCGGGTGCCGGGTGGTCACCGGGTGCCGGGTGTCGGTGTTGCAGTTTCCGCGGCACACCAGTTTGCGAGGGACACATCCATTCAAATGCATTGTCAATGGCAGTGAGCAAATCTTCATACAGAAGAAGTGAAATATCTCTACAACCACACCACCTAGAAACAAATCCCTTGGTACACATATAGAAAACATGTGTACCAAAAAGATTATATCAAATTGATAAGGATAGGGTTCTGGATTTCTATTAATTTTGAATAAAACTAATGTTTTACACTGCGCGTACCGTCAAACTCAAGTCATTGTCAATGGTTGTGAGCAATCTTCATACAGAAAATACAGGAAAAGTGAAATATCTCTAAAACCACACCACCTAGAAACAAATCGCTTGATACACATATAGAAAACATCTTTACCAAAAATATTATATTAAATTTATAAGGTTAGTGACGATGCTGTTCGATTTTGACGCATGCGCAGAAGCGATGTGTCCCTCGCAAACTGGTGTGCCGCTGAAACTGCAACACCAGGTACCGTGTGTCTGTCATTGCCGGCGTTATCTGACTGGGCGATAATGAGGGATCTTCAACCGCCTCACCGGACGTCACTTCCGGGGCAGGGGGGGGGGGAGGGGGTCACTTGAGCCGCCCCGGGCACAGCGCGCATTATTTCCCAGCGGCTTAGGAAGTGCTGATTGAACAATGCACCGACACTTCCGTCAAAATGCCGGGTTTCCCGTGCGGATTAAATGCCAGCCATTATCGGAACTGTTCTTTGTTTGTTTCGTTGTTTTGGGTTTTTTTTTCTGTGCGACTTCTTAGGAAAGTGGCATTGGGTGCAAGGAAGAGTCGGAGAATCGTTATTGTAATGCAGAGTTATGACTTGGCAGTGTTGTGTTTGTTAAAAAACTGCATTTGTTATGACTTGGCAGTGTTGTGTTTGTTAAAAAAACTGCTTAGTCCGATGAGGTATCAATTTTGTCAAAATCAAATTAATTATCTAGAATTGATTCTCCACATCTAACTTAAATACAGATGCACTTGTTAGCCACGTGTTGCCACATAAAATGGAATACTAAGTCAATTTAATAATAATTTAAAAAACCGTGTTACTGCAGAAGCCTATGGTGTCCGAATATTGGCAAGCTTTCCAAAAATTAATTTGACATGTTTGCACTTCAAATATCTCAAGCGTTAGTCCTTTAAAATAAAAGGTACTTCGAGCTAAAGTAATGTAGATTAGAATAATCAATTTAATATACTTCTCTCAGAAATTGTCAGAAGCTCAGAACCATTTACTTATGCAACTTTAATGTTAGTGCGTTCATAATGATAGGGCAGGCGATGTTGGGTTTTTTTGACAACAAAAACGTAGTTATTCCCGCAATACGGATTAGAAAAAGTGTTGGACAGTCTTGGAAGGGTGGGCTATGGTAACAACAATATAGTTTTACCATCTAATATGGTGAGTATATTGCTCAAATACTTATATATCATAGCCCGGTACTTTTGAGTGAAGTATTCATGAAATAATGTAGATTAATGTAATTGACGCGCACCGGTGCTTTGGCGCTGACAAAATAACCCATTCCGATGAATAAACATATTTACAAAAAGAAATTGATTGAATTGCGCGTGATTCGGCGCCTAACAGCAAGTGAGATATATTTCTTCCCCAACCCTGGATCACCTAGTCCACTACCTCCTGATTGGCTGCCATGTTTCTTGTCATTCCACCTGCTGGACTCCCCCCCCCCCCCTCCTCCCTCTACTCTCTGCCCAATGGTCAGTGCCTTACTTCCCGGCTACCTGACGACCTATGCGAACTAAAACTAAAGGTGGGTAGTTCCATAGTTTCGAATTTCTGTCATTTCCTGAGATAAATATATTAGGTTAATTATTGTAATCTACCTTACTTTAATTTGAAATAACTTTGCTTTAAATTACTAATCTTAGAGATGTTTTAAATGTAATAATGCCAGATTAATATTGGTGTGCTTATCGAAATTCTAACCCCATAGGTTTCAGCAGGAACAGGTTCTATGAATCTAGGTTGGATATGTAGGTTTAGGTCTAGATCTTTTGAAAATTTAATGATTTAATTGGACTATGCAATTTTGACTACACTCTACTCTATTTCATTATGCAACTACCTAGCAGTCCTTCCCTGTTTCGGATCGACCTTGGATAGCCAACCCCAACACAAAACAAGCTCAAACATCTATACTAAATACTCACCATATACCTGCTACTGTGTGAGAAACAAAAATATCTTATCACCTCCTACTCTGTGATAAGATTAAACCACTAATACAACTGGCCAGCATTGAAAACAAGCCTGAGCACTCGAGGCTACATGCTATTGTTCTAGTATTGATCGGTACACATGACCAGATGCATGTATGTGTATATATATGTATGGGTTGGTGGTGCCTGAGTGGGATGTAAATAGATATAGTGGTGCTGGAGGGAATGGGTGTGATTGCATTCATGGCCTACCCCCTCTGCTGGGATAGGGATAACAAAACTCAAAAGGTCAAGGTCGGTGGTGACCATGGGGGCCATACAGCTTGTGGTGATGGGCAGACCACTGGTATCCATGGGGACCAGAAATGCTGAATCCCTATTGGTACAGCCAATACTGCTTGATTCCCATTGGTGGAAAGGGGTGGGGTGATACTCTAGAATGAACCCATGTCACTATATAAATAATAAACCAGAGAGCTGGACTCTCTCTTCTTCTTTACACTTTATTCTCTTCCTTTCTCTTTGTCTGTATTGTATTCACCATCGTCTGCCGACACAGCCACAGATTCGAGCATTAGACTCTAGAAACTGATAACCACAACCAGTGGATTAGTGGTTGGATTCTACAAGAGGTCGCCGCGCGCTGACCCAGGTCGGGGCAGGTGTCGGGCAGCACCAGCTCAAGTCCAGCTGGTTGATGGAAGTAATCACGTAAATGACCAGCAACACGCCACGCCAGGGGCACACTGACCAACGCTGGCACCCCTTTATAGCCTCGAAGCCGATCTCCCCGACAATCTGGCCACCCCCTGAGGGCTTCCAGGTCGACTTACCAGAGAAAAGGGCCCCAATAAACAGGGGAAGCAATTATAATTATTATTATTATGGTATTGATAATGGGTTGAGCAGTTCCTGTCCTGATATGACCTTAGATGTTGCCCTGACGTAAAGCCCCAAAAACCAACCAACCGTTGCTAATTATATTCACATAATGGTTTGTGAACCATATGCATTATTTGGATTGGAGCTTTTGTGGGTGGGTGGTTGTGGGTGGGTGGGTTCGAGGGCAAGACCTTTTGTTTTTGGCTGGGGGGTGTAAAAACAATGTATTCGTCAGGGTGGGTTCCTAAGGCCATGTATCCATAGACTGTTCCCTTGTGGTGTGTTCCCTTGTTCCGTGTTCGCGTGTGACCTTGTGATGCACTACACAGACGCATGAAGCTGTGTTTTGCATAGTGGCCATTCCCATAGGTTGGACCCAGGGACCGTATGGTTTTGTGTACTGACCGGGAACATAGAGAATGAACATGTTCATTGCCTGTGTGGCATTTCAAAAGCTCACAAGTGAACATGGAACAAGCGAACACACCACAAGGGAACAGTGTATGGATACGCGGTCTCATAGTTCACCGCCTACCTTATAATCTAACAGTGGTACGTCCCAGATGGCTGTGAAGAAAATGGGGAAAACTGGTTGCAAAGTCATCTCTGGTGCCCATACAAACGATTGATGATGAGGATGATGATGATGACTGGGGGAAATACCTTGCTAAATATATGTAAGTAAATATATGTACGATTGTATGCATAGATGCATGCATATTACATGCGTTGCTGTCCTGTGGTGAATTTTATCTGTTAGAGCGACTTGGAAAGCAGGTTATTTACAATAAAGTGGGTAAGGCTCGGTTTGCTGATCTTCTCCTAGTCACCCACTCAACTGATCAATTCTGGACAGAAATAGCGCGTTTATTTAGGACTGGCCAGAGATTTAGAGATCATCCAAATTACTTACTGCACTGGTCCTATTCATCGCGACCTATCTCGGGTAATGTGTCGACTTCCTCTGTAGAATAGGATTTGTCTGATGTATTTTGCTGGGAAATTCTTTTTATTTGCAAGGCACTTACAGAGTGCACCTAAACAGTTACTACTAACTAGTACTGGACGCGGTGATCGGTAAAGCACAAGCCTCCCGTGTGGAAGGTCAGGAGTTCAATTCCCGGTCGAGTCAAACCAATGACTTACAAAATTGATAGTTGTCACTTCCTAGCCAAGCGCTTGGAATTATTATGACAGGGAAAGGAGTGGTTAGCTCAGTGTCAGGAGACTATGACCGAATCGGATAGCAGTTCATGGTACTGACAGGTCTCCCAGTGGGGCAGCACTATAAAGTTACCATGAGTGTGTACGGTTACAAGTCAGTACCCGTACTGATATTACCTTAGATGTAAAACTCCAACGACCAACCAACCCACTACTCACTATCGTGTGGTCGTGGGTTCGAAACCAATGTCTTAAAAATTGATACTTGTCACTTCCTAGCCAGGCACTCTGCATTATTAGGACAGGGCAAGGACTGGTGTGCTCAGTGTCAGGATAATGTGACTGAGTGGGATATGAGGTCATGGTGCTGATGGCCTGGTTTCCCAGTGGGACAGCACTATAAAGTCGCCAGGAGTGCGCACTGTCACAAGTCGGTACCCATCCTGATATGACCCTAGATGTTGCTAGGACGTAAAACAACAACAAATAAACAAAAACCCACTACTCACTATGCTGGTCTAGAAGTTGCGAGATTCTGGAATGAGGGCGATAACGCAGGCGTAGTCCGATTAGAGCATCAAATTTTAATGTAAAGCACTTATATAGATTTGATTCTAGATGTACAACTTAGATTCCGGTGCGTTTATTACGCATCTGCTGCTCCGTAGAAGTAATTTTAATACAGTTCATTACTGTTGAAGCCTGTGGTGTCAGAATGTTGACCTGCATGCTATAATTCATTTAACATCATTGCGCACCGGCACAGAAGACGTAGAGGCTACATCGGAGAAAATCATAACTTTTATTCGCGCGCAGCCCACCCGGCAGCATTTACATATCACATTGTATCATGGCGGGATGGTCACGGCCGAGAGAAAGTTGTTTTTGTTTGTTTTACGTCCTAGCAACATCTAAGGTCATATCCGGATGGGCACCGACTTCTGACAGTGCACACTCATGGTGGGCTTTATAGTGCTGCCCCACTACTGGGAGACCGGGCCGCCGACACCATGACCTGGTATCCCACACGGTCACATTAACCTGATACTGTGCTCACCAGTCCTTGTGCTATCCTATTAATGCCGAGTGCCAGGCTAGGTAGCCACAAGTGTCAATTTTATAAGTCATTTGTTTGATTCGGCTGTGATTCAAACTCCCAACTTTCCGCAAGGGAAGCCTGCGCTCTACTGATTGGGCCACCGCGTCCGGTACCAAGAGAAGGTAGCCTACCAACATGGTGGGAATACGTCGTTAGTTATACATACATGTATACATGAGCCGCAAAGGCGTGGTATAATGCTAAACCCATGAGCAGGTGATAGGGTTCTGTAAATGGCACTTCCGCCCCCATACTGACCCATGTTACCCGAAGGCCTCATGTTTTATGCACCGGTCGCGGTGGCCAAATCGGTAGCGCGCAGGCTTTGCGTGCAGAAGGTCGGGATTTAGAATCCCAGCTGAGTCAAACCAATGGCTTACAAAATTGATACCTGTCGCTCCCAAGCCTGGCGCTCGTCATAAATATGTTAGGACAAGGACTGGTTAGCACAGTATCATGATAATGTGCCTGTGTGGGATATTGGGTCATCATACAGGCAGTCTGGTATCCCAGTGGGGCAGCACTGTACAATCACCACGAGTGTGCACTGTCACAAGTCGGTACCCAACCAGTTATGACCTTAGATGTTGCCGGGACGTAAAATAACAACCAAGCAAACATGTTTTATGCGCTCACCCTCACCATGACGTCACGGCCTGGGTCACGCTTATCACCGGCACGTGCACTCCCTTTTCTCAGCCATTATCTCGCAGCCAGATCGCTGGATTTCACTTGCCTCTTTGATCACATTGGATCCCAGCACAGGCTCTTTTTTGTTTTTTTAATTTGTAATCGCATTGAACCAGATGAAATGTGACAAGTTCAAATGGATCCTCTTAATGTATGCACCCACACACCCAAAAAGTCTCCAATCGACACACCAACGAGACCTACTTCAACTTATTGTATATACCTGCCCATCACAATGTAAACAAAAATATATTGAAAAGGAAAGTAAGCAAAACTCGGGTTCCAGTGGTTTAATCAGGAAAGGAAGCAAACTCAATCCACAGACACACACAGTATCACACTCACACACGCTCACACACATTCAGACAGACCAACACACACACAGATAGTCAGATAGTAACAGACTAACACACTCACACACTCACACACATACCAACATACGCACACATATACTAACACGCACGCCCACACCCACACATCCACAAGCCCACACACATCCATACACACATACCAAACCACACCCGCACTCACATACCCACACGCAACCCACACCCCCACTCGCACACCCACACATATCCCATACACGCATACAGACCCACACCCGCACTCACATACCCACACGCAACCCACCCCCATACGCACACACCCATACATATCCCATGCACACATACCGACCCACACCCACACTCACATACCCACACGCAACCCACACCCCCACCCGCACACCCACAGATATCCCCCACACAATCGCACACCTACCCCCCAACACTCTCACACCCACACCCACACCCACACATATCCCATACACACATACCGACCCACACCCGCACTCACATACCCACACGCAACCCACACTGGCACACCCACACATATCCCCCACACACTCACGCACCTACCCCCTCCCCACACTCTCACACCCACCCCCACACATATCCCATACACACATACCGACCCACACCCGCACTCACATACCCACGCCCTTCACATATCCTCCACACACTCCCTCTCATACACACTATTCAATCCACACAACAAAATGAGCAACATCGCCGTATTGATCTACCCGCCCATCACCCTAAAAAAAAAAACTCGTCCTGTTGTAACCTTAGATGTTACTAGGACGTAAAACTGCAAAAGCAAACAAACATACAAACAACTAACCCTTTCAAAATGTGATAAATTCACTAGGACGTACGTCAAACTCCAAGAGGCAAACAAACAAATATCCCTTAAAAAAAATGTGTTAAACCCCCACCAGTGACTAGTGGTAAAATCAGGAAGCCAATTACACAAAACCCTTATGAGTTGGGTTAATAATGGGTTGGTTGGTTGTTGGTGCTTTACGTCCTGGCAACATCTAAGGTCATATCAGGATGGGCACCGACTTGTGACAGTGCACACTTATGATGATGTTATAGTGCTGCCAAACTGGGAAATCAGGCTGACAGCACCCTGACCTGATATCCCACTCAGTCACATTATTCTGACACTGAGCTAACCATTCCTTGCCCTATCCTATTAAAGTTGCATAGTCCGATGGTATAAATATATTTTCAACACTAAAACACTTACCTAGATTTGATCCTACATATCTAACTTAGATACTGATGCCCACACTAATCAATTGGTGCTGTATTTATCAGTGTTTATGGAATAAATCCGATTTGTGCATTCAAACCACTGCTAGAGGAAGCCATGTTCCTCAGAACTCACTTTCTAAGATGCAGGTCAATCTCGTGACCTCTCTGAGACTCTTGGTGGTCATGGCCTAGTTTCACACCAGGTCAGGTATTTTTGCTTTGTTTATGTTCAGCGGAGCTTCTGTTATCTGCTTTTCTTATTAGCTAGATTATAAGTTGTGTTATCTCACTCACTTGATGGTTAACCTTATAAAGTGTCACTGATATTGAACTGAAAGTGTAGGAATCAGGGCCCGTATTCATGATGAATTACTTATCTGCTCCCGTGTTAAATGCCCGTTTCGGGTTAGCTATATCCGGTGTTCCAGATATGTCACGGCGTATTCATTATCACACAGCGTGGCCACTATACTTAACCCTACGGCTATTTTTAGATATGGGGGTATCCCTCTGAGCCTGTATCGGCGACAAGCGCTCTTCGCGTAGTACCATGTGTCAAAGCGGCCGGGTACTTTCGGTTTTGCTCCTACTGCTCACGTGCGGCCATTCCTCCACAACTCCGACGAGAACGACTCACCGACTCACTACTCTTCCAAGTATATTCACGCCCTACTCACGCTCCAACCACACTCACAACACCACTATTTATCCGGCTAAACTCCGCACATCGTCGGAGCCTCGCAACTACTGTCAACGGCCAGAAACGACCTAACTCATCAGGTACATTTCCCTATTTGTCTACCATGTTTTCCCTCTCTGACACCCAGCTGGCTATGGTTGCCGACGCCGCGGGGCAAATTTGCCACTAGAGTGACAATGAGCCACACGTACCGCAAATGCCGAGCTAATAACAAGTAAGTACTTTTTATGTCTTATGTGAATGCAAACGCGGGCGATCGGACGTTTAAAGTGCAGTTACATATATGTTGTACGATGGGTTCTACGATGTGTGGCCAGTCTATTATAGCCCATTCATATCCAAATATTTGTGCCGCTTAACTTTACGTTTATAATTTTTTCCTTGACTTGCACGTCACGTTGAAATTAATCCAACCATTTGTCGACTGTGTTGACTTGCTGCTCCTCTGCAGCAGCACATTTTTATGCATTTATCTACATTTTACCGGCAGCTGACGACAACTCGTACAACCCTGTGCGATACAACAATAGTAAATACTATTCTTACTTATTTCCTATATAGGCTACCTGTGCCAAACAAAGTAATAAAGTCTTAACACCAGTCTGCCTAATTACAATCTGCAATTTCCATTTATTCTCCCAACAAATCAGAGCTGCCTTTGACGTTAGTTACAAGCAAATAAAACCACATGATGCATGATTATAACAGCAAACCGTTTCCGAATTGGAGATTTACCATTCACTGAGACATGAGTTTACAAAGGTTATATTTGCATATTTACGAGAACAAACAAAATTACATACGACGTACTATTCAGCATGCACCGTGTCTCATTAACGCAAGCACATTTGCCGCTTGCGCGTTACTTGTCAAGCAGTTTTCTATACAGACTATTTATATAGCTAAACATTTCACAGGTGCCTTAATATTGCGCTGCCTCCTTTTCACATGAACAAAAGTTGTCCTGACGATTTAGCGTTAACTGCGCGGCTGGGGTGACCCGCATAGCCCTCCTCAGCCACATCAATAAACAGTCTGGGACTAGCAATCGCACCCCAATTAAAAGTTTCTATGGAATTAAGTAATCCGGCAATTGTACATCATCGTAGATATCGTGTCTAAAAGGAGCGCTCGTGTAAATACAGAAATTCTATAACAGTTAGGGCAATCTGGGAAACGAATAATCTAAAGTTGCCATGCATTTTGGTATCTTAACTGTATTCACAGTATTTTTTTTAATTAACCTCACAATTGTTTATTTAAATTTCAGAACCAGGATATTATAAATGCACTTGAGATATATATATTGTCATTACAATCATATTTGTGTACACTATTTGCCAGACTTTGTGGGTTTCCCACTATGCATTTTACGAAAATGCCGCACTTGCTCACGATCTCACACGTTTGTTCAAGTTTGTTTACTGACATCAAAGTAGCATGCTTTGTGGGATATTATACCAACAACTTGAGAAAATTGTTATATACATAAGTAACTGAATTCTTTAACTATTGAATGAGTGTCCGCCAGTTTATAGTCAACCCACAAACATATATCACTACCTCAACTTTTTGCGTTACACTTATACTGTGCGGAAATACATCTTCCCAATGTGATCTTCATGAGCCATTCTAGGGGCCCTCCATGGAGGCGTACAAGCTCCCTGCAAACGTAGCAGCACCTACAGAGATATTGATGGGGGGAGAACATTTATGTAACACAACACTTGCAAGTTGTAACTAGTTGAAAACCATTAGTAAAAATCTGTTCGTCTTACATCATTTTAGATTGAGCCATTTACACAGGTTGTTGAGCAGTATTCATTAAACTTAACTCGTCTCTCTACTCTTACCAACAGATTTAACGTGTAAGACAACAAAAGCATCAATATGTCTTCGGAGCCTACTCCTTCTACCGCTGCCAGCAAAAGGCAGCGCAAAGCCAACTACGGTGATCACGAGATCCGTATTCTTCTGGAGGAAGTAATGCTGGCCCGGACCGTACTCTTCTCCGCCTTCAGTAATAAGATAACGTTACAAGAGAAGAACAAGGCATGGGATCGGGTGGCGGGGGCTGTCACCGCCTGTGGGATCGCGCGGCGATCGAGGGTCGAGGTGAAAGAGAAGTGGAAGGCGATGAAGGCTGATGTCCTCGGTCGTCAAAGGCGCTCAGGGCAAAACTGGGGGCGGTCCCCCTGACACACCCCTTCCCTTTGAGGAGAGCATTCTGCAGATAATTGGCGCAGATTCAAATTTGTTCCAAGGCGTAACAAGTAAGTTTGTACTTGACGCTCTCATGTAGCTCTCGCTAGTAAACGATTTAACAACATGTGCCTCGGTGATAGTTTCCGGCAGTATGCATAGTAAAGTGATATGCGCTTATTCATGCGGATATTGAACCCAACATGCTTCGTAGCTATCGACAAAGTGCTATATTCCGAAAGTTTGTATCTTGTAACTTATGTACGCAATGCCCATTGTGACATTTCATGTTATGCCTGTTCACTAATTTAATGTTCAAGTTTTAGTTTATTCACGCCTCCTCTGTTGCAGCTTCCTATGCCCTCAGCTATCTCGGGCCAGTTGCGGCGACAACCAGCTCGTCAGCAGTGACGCCTTCGACGGGGCCAGCGGAGGAGATGCCCGAGGCGGATCTTCGCTGGTCACACACGGTGGCCCTGTCAGGAGTGGAAGGAAACTACACTTTCCCGGAAGCGGCCGCCTCCTTCTCCGTGGAAGACATTGCACGGCCTATGCGTACTTCGACGCCACTGGGGCCAGCGTCGCTGGAGGCGACAAACGTCAGTCTAGGTGTACCTGTGCCATTCAACCTGTCAGCAGGGGGCGCCAGTGTAAGCCTGCGCGCAGGGTGTCCGGGGGAACCGGTGACGGTCATGGCAGACCCGGAGGACGCGGCTCGCCCTCCCTCCTCTGGAAGCAGTTCACGGGCGCGCGCTGCCAGAGGACGGTCTAGGAGTCGTCCACACAAAGAGTTTCCCGGACAGGCGGCGGAAAGGGAGGCCTTCATGGCCTGCCTAGAGAGCACAACCCAGAAAAATGCTGCCAAAACAACTGTGCTAAATGCACGCGTCGCACACGAGGCAGCCGAAAGTGAGAGCGCGCATGCGAAAAGCCTCCTTGAGAGAGACTTACTGGTGCTAAAGTACCGCAGGGAGCTTCTGACCATTGAGAGACTTGAGCGTGAGGGGGAAATGGAGAGGGTTCGGGTGGACAGGGAATTAGTCACTATGAGACTGAGGAGGGAGACGCTAGAAGTAGCAAAACTTGAGAGTGAGATGGGTGGAAGGGTGTAGGATGGAGAGATTGTATTGAATAAACAAGGGTGAAGTTGGTCAACATACATCGTCGTTGTCGTTATTGTTTCCCTAATGTTGTGTGCAGTAATAACTAACCCTTTCAATCATTGAAACAGGTAGATAACCTAAGCATATGGAGACGTCACTCACCGAATTCAGAAGAAATTGTCCACCGTTCTCTGTCTAGCTGCCTTGCCCACTTGTGCGCGAACGCGCTCTGAACGTTGATAGTTGTCGGGACGGTTCGCTTCTGCGTCATTGTCGTGGCGTTCATTTTCATTGTCCGATTCGGCGTCCGACTCAGAATCGGAAGGGTCTTCGAGGTTGAGGATCCGCGCCTTGTTGTGCAGAATGAGACAGACCGTGATAACGTTGCACGCCTTGGCGGGCTGCAGTCGCAGGCGACGGAGGCAGTGCCAACGTCTCTTCAAGACCCCGATCGATCTCTCCACAATCGACCTTGCCGCTTTATGATGCACATTGTACGCTTCCTGTCCAGGCGAGTTTGGATTGAGGAAGGGTGTGAAGAGCCAATCCCGTTGCATATACCCACTATCCCCAAGTAGGATACCATTTACTGGTTTCTGGTCGCTCTCAAACGCTTCGAACAAAGGTGATTCCCGAAGGATGCGTGCGTCATGCACGCTGCCCGGCCATTTAACGATGCAATCGATGAAACGCAGTTCGCCATCACATATCACCTGAAATATACAAGGGGTAAGTGATGGTTAGAAAGCGCCCAAACAAAATCCTAAGTGCAACTGACGCAGGCTGGAAGGGCAATTTTAATAACAGAAGGCCGACATATACGTGAGGAGATTACATATTACGAGCATCTACCTGGAGATTGAGGGAGTGATAGTGCTTCCTGTTCACAAACTCGTGTTCATAGTCGGCGGGTGCTTCTATGCGAATTTGCGTGCCATCTATGCATCCAAACACATTTGGGAAGCCGTAAGTGTTGAAGATTTTCGCTTTTGTCCGGTCCGCTCCCTCCTGAGTGGGCAGTTTGATAGATTGGGGCAGCTGTCGCACCAAAGCTGTGGTCACTCTGGGAATAGTCCTCGAAACAGTAGGCTGTGAAACCCCCACTAACTCCCCGCAGACATCCTGAAAAGTGCCACTTGCGTAGAATCGTAGGGCGATCATCACCTGCAGAAACAAATGCAATACACAATAAGTCGAGAAAGAATTTAAGCCACCAAAAAAACAGACAGGTTAGCAGCAAGAAATAATAGAAACGAAATATAATAGCGTGCAAAAATAAATGGTAGAAACCTAAGGAAAGAGTTAGAACAGTCACAGAAACTAGATAAGGTTGAAATATAATGTGTGAGTTCGTTGTTTCTACAGTTGAGCAGTATTGTGGAAGTTATTAGCACTTGTGAGTGTATTTACGATAGTTAAAGACGAAAAGTGATAGCTCGGAAGCCATGTTATTGACGCCCTAGTGTGGGACATTTAGTAGGTGACAGTCACAACGTCACGCCAATAATTGCCGTACTGAATGACCGGAAAGAGAGTTGGTAGATAGGGTTCCAAAGTTAAGATTTTAGTGGTATTATTAACACAACGATGTAGTGCACGCTGGCAAACTGGCAAACGATCTAGCAGTGACTCGGGTGAAAGGCCACATGACCTACTTTTGAATGAAAACAATGCTGGCTGACAACCGATATGAAGCGTACAACGTTGCGCGTTTTAGAAGCAAATGTCAGGTCAGTATAGCTCCCTGAGGCACAAAAGGAACTACACGGAGCAAAGCACAGGGCTGCTGTAATTTAATGGGAGAGGAACGAAGAGTGGAGAAATCGCGGTCTGAGTATAATGTAAACAAGTACCTGCAGCAATGGTGGAAGCGACCCGCGGCGACTCGGAACTTCGATTTGCTCAGCAATGGTGTCAGTGATGGCTAAAATGTCGTGTCTTCGAAAACGAAACTTCTTGAACAGATCCACATCATCGTACTTTTCAAATGGATGTGTCCGGGTCGCGGAAAATTTGATTCCTGGCCAAGTTACGTCTCTCGAGAAAGCGGCGATAAATGAGGATGTCCATGTTGAAACACTAACTCGCGCATTAAACTTGGTACAGAGCGGTGTTAGCCGAAGGCCTATTAAACTCGCCGAGTTACTGTAACACTGCCACATGAATACACATTTTCGGCCCCTAAACCAGAAATCCCCGCCAAAACCAGTTTAGCCTCGCTAAACGACCATCATGAATACGGCCCCAGGACGTTTACTCCATGCCAGTATTCTCGATGTCAGTGTGATATCACCGTGGGTGACAGCCCTGGCAATGACTCGCGAAGGGTATTTTGTGCCGCAGCAATGCTATGTCTATGCAGAGCATTTATTTTTGCAAAATAAATTTAAAAGCTTTCATTGGGTCGATTAAAAAGATCTTAATGAGCGATTGAAGAGATATAAATTCCACAACTGGTAGAAGCTATGTTTACTGTTACAAGTTGTGAGTTCAGTATGTTAATGAGGTCAGTACCCCATGTGACCATGGCGAGATTGGGAATGGTGTCACAGCCTTGGCTTCCAGCCCGTGAGGTTCGGCAACCTTGCCGACATTATTTTGAATGCATTTACTTCAAATATCTTCAAAATGACTTGGCTGTTATCAAAACCAACTCAGGGGAATGATAAGTAGATCATAACGATCAATTTAAAATATTTATCTCAAACAGTTTGGGAAAACTCGCAAGCCATCGGACTATGCAACTTTAATGCCAAGCGCCAGGCTAGGAAGTGACAAGTATCAATTTTATAAGTCATTGGTTTGACTCGACCGGGAACCGAACTCCCGACCTTCCACACGCGAGGTCTCCGCTCTACTGATTTGGCCACCGTGCCGGGTGGGTAATAATTAAAGACTCCCGTAAAAGCAGCAGCATTAATCAGGCTGTTAACCGAAGTCATTAACGTAATTAGATGACAGAGGCCGGTGTAGTAAGTTCAAAACACTACCCCACAAAAACACTACAGTAGTGTTTTCAACCTAGGTTCAAAACATTATGGTAGTGTTTTCAACCTAGCTGAAGGTAGGTTCAAAACACTACTGTGGCCACGCTCAAAACACTATCCTCAAGTTCAAAACACTACCTTTAAGTTCAAAACACTACAGGGCAGTATGTACTAAGGTGGGGCAGTAGGGGTTGTTTTTAGTGGTTATTGTTTTACATTCTAGCAACATGGAAGGTCATATCGGGATGGGTACTCACTATCCTATTAATGCCAAACGCCATGCTAGGAAAGCGACAAGTATCAATTTGTGGTGCATACACCGCAGCATCATCAGCATATACTAAAACATGGTGCACACGCTGCAGCACTATCAGCGTAACACGTGGTGCACACACCGCAGCACCATCAGCGTAATATGTGGTGCACATGCCGCAGCTCTATCAGTGTATACTAATATGTGCTTCAAACGCCGCTGCAGGGTCAGCTTGTTGTGATAGTGTTTTGAACTTGGGTAGTGTTTTGAACGTATGTAGGGGTAGTGTTTTGAACTTAACAGTAGTGTTTTGAACGTAGGTTCAAAACACTACCATAGTGTTTTGAACGGCGTAGTGTTTTGAACGTCCTACACCGGCACCGGCAACACGTGTGTGTCTGATACCGGCGGTGCCGGCCCGAACCCCGGGGGTATCGACTGCAGCCGCCACCGGGCGTGGTGGCCGAATCGGCAGAGCGCGGGCCTCGCGTGTGGAAGGTCGCGAGTTTGGATCCCGGTTGACTCAAACTTATCAAATTGATACTTGTTGCTACCTAGCCTGGCGCTCGGCATTAATAGGATAGGGTAAGGAATGGTTAGCTCAGTGTCAGGATAATGTGACGGAGTGGGATAACGGGTCATGGTACAGACGGCCTGATTTCCAACTAGGGCAGCACTATGAAGTCGCCATAAGTGCACACTGTCACAAGTCAGTACCCATCCTGACATGACCTTAAATGTTGCCAGTACGTGAAACTCAAACAACCAACCAACTGTAGCCGCAACGAGCGCATCCATTAAGAACGTTCGGAAGCATTGCTTTCTTTAGCCGCGGTTGCGCACTCTGGCAAAAATGTTGTCTGCCGGGCAATGGAATCCGCAGGGGAAATATAATGCGTTGGTTTTATTGGTGTTGATCAAAATGATCGGACTGATGGTTAAGGGGACCCGTTATTGTTGACTACGGGTGTGCTGCATTAGGACTATAATACATGACGTAACTTCTTACATGTTTCATCACCGGCTACGTCTGATGATGCAGGTGGCGACCCCACCCGGCATCCACACACACTAACCGCGCGGCGAAAATGTTGGTTGGTTGGTTTGGGGGTTTTACGTCCTAGCAACATCGATGGTCATATCAGGATGGGTACCGATTTGTTGGTTGTTGGAGTTTTACGTCCTAGCAACATCGATGGTCATCTCAGGATGGATACCAACTATTGACAGTATGCACTCATGGTAACTTTATAGTGCAGCCCCACTGGGAGGTCAGGCCGTTCGTGTAGTGTAAGGTAAAGAACTGGACCCGGCGAAGCCAGGTCACTACATCACTACATCACTACATCTGGCACCATGACCTGATATCTCACTCAGTCACATTATCCTGATACTGAGCTAATCAGTCCTTGCCGTATCCTATTAATGCTGAGGGCATTGCTAGGTAGCGACAAGTACCAATTTTATAAGTCGTCGGTTTTACTCGGCTGGGATTCGAACTCACGTCCTTCCGTACGGGAAGCCTGCGCTCTACCGCTTCGGCCATCCCGGTTCGGTGGCGGTGAAAATGTTGCCAGGTTTAGCTGTGACAGCCGAGGAGGGAGTGGATTAGGCATTAGGACACTGGTCCCTTCTTGCTGTTTTGTATCCAATGTAATATCCTGTGGGGATGAACATGGGATTAGTGCATTAAGGGTAATCAGCTTCGGTGCGTAATGAAGAAGGAGTCACGTGACGTATACCTGGCTTCTTATTATTGAGCACCATTGCGATTTCTGCCGAGTCATCTCTAGTTTCTGTCTGTCAATAGGCTATTATGTTCGTGCTCTGAAACAGTACAGTACATTAGGATTCTAGGCATTCTACTGGTGTTTTTTCACAGCAATGCGGACTGTGAAAGCATTTTTGTCAATTGTTACTAATAGGAATATGAAGACTGAGTTTCGCCCCAGCATGTTTACTAAAACTGTTAGTAGTTTACTAGGGCACAGATAGATAAAAGATTCACCCCGTACTTCCAGTACAGGGGTGAACGACCACGTAGTCTAAATACGGGCGAAAATAGCGTTAGTATGGAACAACAAGTAGAATGCCTGGCACCAGTGTCAAATGGTTACTTATATCAGTACAGAGTTAGTGAAATGGGAGAGAATGCAAAAAGACAAGATCGTGGCCAGAGGATGCCATCGATTTCACTTTTAAATTGCATTAAAGTATATGTTTTATTATATTTTCCAACTCAAAAGTAGCTGGTAAGCATGAAGACATAAACAAAGAATAAATGTTGCTTCTTAGATTGTGAAATTAGGCTCTTATAAAGACTCAATTCATTAGCCCGATTTGTTGACCATTTTTATATAAGGCTGGTCTTCACCCGTGTACTACAAGTATCGTGTGAATCTTTTATCTAGGGCACAAAGTGTCAATGAATGCCATATGCACAACGCGCTTTCAGCAGAATCGTTCAAATGCTTTTCTGGTCACAGCTAAAAGTGGAACATATAAAAAAAATGTGTATCAATTGAGTGCATTCTGTAGTTATTTTGGCGTTAATAAACATGAACAAGTGTGGTTTACCTGTTCCATGTGTTATTGTATGGACATGTGATATCTGCGCAATATGTTATGATTCACGCTACATATCTCGTAATTCGCATGAAAAATATTATTCTTTCCCATGTTTTTTAAATGGTGGCAGTTATGCATTGATACAGCAAGTTTGTACAAATGATATAAACATGGGTCACAATGGTCACATTGTGTTTGATTCGGTGCGAATGGCAAATAGTCATGGACTCTACGTCAGGTGGGTGGGTGAGTTCGTTTGCCATCTACCCGATGTGCCGGTGGATTTCCACACCTTTTCCACCATTATCCATAGCTCAAGTTTCTATCTTCACTTCTCACCGGATGCAGTGGCCGAATAAGTAACGCGCAGACTTCAGAAGGTCAGGAGTTCGATTCCCAGTCGAGTCAAACCAATGACTTACCAAATTTATGCTTGTCGCTAGCTAGTCTGGCACTTGGAATTACTAGGATAGGGCAAGGACTGGCTAGTTTGGCATTACTAGGATAGGTCAAGGACTGGCTAGCTCCGTATCAGGATAATGTGACTGAGTGGAAAATTGGGTCTTGGATGGTGCCGGTAGGCTGGTCTCCCATTGGGACAGCACTATAAAGTTGTCATGAGTGTGCACACTCACAGGTCAGTACCCGGCTTGATATGACCTTAGATGTTGCTAGGACGTAAAACAGTAAGCAACAACATCATAGGACCAGGCCTGAGCAATACTATATCTGCTATAAAAAAACGGATCGCTGGAGATTGGATGCAATTACCAATTCAAACCCCATACACGAGAATATTTACCGATGTGTCAGATCCTATTTCTTTCCTAGTTAAAGGCCCTGTCACACTACGACGTTTCTCCCCAGCGCGCTTCGACGCGTGCCGACGGGTTGGGTTTTTGTTCAACACGTCGGTACACGTCCGGTTCGTTACCGCCGCGTTGCCGGCGCGTTACCGGCGCGTTACCGGCGCGTCGGTACATAGCAACGTGTGAATGGACACGTCGGCGCGCGTCGGCGCGCGTCGGGGCGCGTCGAGGTTTTGTGCATGCACAAAACTTTGGACGCGCGGCGACGCGCGCCAACGGGTTGGAGGGCGCGTTACGAACGCGTTAGCAACACGTCGACACGCGTTGGCGGCGTGCCGGCGGAACGCTGGCAGGACGTTGATCAATGTTGGTTAACGTTGGCTCTTTTTCCCCAAAATTGGGAGCGTTCCGTCGGCGCGTCGGGAACGTCCCATCGACGTGTTGTGGGCATGCCATTGGCGTTGCTCCAGCGTTTCTCGGCGCGTTGGACGTGTTGCCGGCGCGCCTGGATGCGTTGGCCGCGCGCTGTGGACGCGCTGCGGGCGCGTCCTAACGTGTTGCTGGCGGGTATGTACGGGTTGACGCAATACTAACACGATACCAACGCGCTCCCTCCACGCTGTAAACGCGCCGATAGCGCGCCACCAGGGCGCCGACAACGCGCCAATAACACGCTACTAACGCGCCAATAACGCGCCAATAACGCGCCAATAACGCGCCTCCAACACGCCACTAACACGCTGCGCCGCGTCAAACTTTCTCCCAAAGCGCCGAAAAGTTCGACGTTTCTCGACGGGTTGCAAATATTTTGCGCGTTGCCGGCGCGCCGGCAGAAGCGTCGTAATGTGACAGGGCCTTAAAGAATACATGACACGCTTCTACTCAGATATATATGCTTGGGTTTGTTATATATATAAGAGTACTTAAAGCTGCATTGTCCGATGAAAGCATCAGATTTTGTTTAAGCCACATACACATGTATGATGACGGAGCGACACACCTCTTGTGTTAAACTCTATATGTAGGTTTAACAATTATGCATTCTGAATAGTCTGATGAAGCATCACATTTTTTTAACTAAAAGAATTATCTAGATTTTATTATATATATCTAATTTAGATACTGATGCAGTTGTTAAGCATGTGTTTCCACATAGAAGGGCATGCTGAGTCAATTTAACAGAACCTGTTACTGCAGAAGCTTATTTTGTGAGAGTTTTGGCGTGCCTGCCAAAATAAACTGTACATATTTGCACTTAAAATATCTTAAAAGTTAGCCATTTAAAATAATAGCTACTCGAAGCTAAACTAAGGTAGAATATTACAATTAAGTATATATATTTATCCCAGAAAAATGTCAGACACTCAAAACCATTGGACTGGGTAATTTTTATTGCAGTTTTGTTCGTTTGTCTGTTGTTGTTTTACGTCCTAGCAACATCTCAGGTCATATCATGATGGATTGTTATTGTTTTTTGTTTTATTGCATGACTGCCAACTAAAATCAGTCATTGCAAATGCACCCAGATTAAAATATTAAAATTACAATATTAAACAACCTTTTCAGAGGTCGACTCACTCGGATCCATAACCTGCATATTTAACAAAGTTGCTGTGTGTGCAAAGCTTGTGTTATTTTATTATAGTTTAATGGCGTACTGTTATGGCGTTATATAATGATTACCGGACGCCGTTTGCTCTGCCACCGTGAATTAATTGCAATATAGTTTTAATGTTCGGTAATAAATATTTCTTGAACTAAGCCTCACGGAGAGAATACTTATTAACGGCAAACCACATCTCACAGAACGCACTGTGAAAATTGTGATTACAAAATGCTGGGAATTCTTAAAGCAATTTAATATCTAGCACTGCGGAGGTTCCTGATAATGTATTCATTGAAATCCGGGTTCAAATAAAAGTCTGTGGTTTTGTGGGGTTTTCTTTGGTTTCATTGCAAGGCCTCCCCAATCTTCTGAATTAGTAATTGCTTCTCCAGTTTTTATCCAATATTATTGTTTGGTAAAGAAGGACCTCGGCTGTTTTGCTTAAAAAGCCTCCTACTTAAATTCCCTCCCTCATTATTCACAATGACCACCCGAGAGTCAAGCTTCCTAATCTCCAACTAAAGGGACACAATTTCAGATGTTGGCATTAAAGCCTACACTACACGAAGCGGGGCTCCGGTATGGGGGGTGGGTACCAGCATGCACCTCTCCGCCTCCTGCGCGGGGGCCTCTCCTCCACTAGCTTATATATATATATATATATATTATGTATATGCTGATGTAGGTAACACATGGTGCTGCCCCTTCCCGCCGGTTCCGTGAACCGGGCAGGAGGTGGCCGGCTATTCCAACAGCCAAACAATTGCAATCTATATACACTAGCAGGCGTGAGTCGGGTGCTTCACTCTACCATTTGCCATAATGCCATACAGACATTATTTTATTTGTTTGGCTGTCTACCTTGCCAGCAGCTGTCTACATTTGGCAGCCCTTGGCATGTACTGTGGGCCTTGCAGTGCTCAAAATCCAGGGCCAGTGAATGATAACTGCGTGGTAGTAGCGATGCAAACAAGGAGGGCAGCGAAGTCGTGTGAAAAGGTGGGCGTCATGCCGGGCGACTGCAGCGAATTCATGAAGGGTGAGGCGACGGCACCCACAACGGAGCGCCAAGATGAACCGAGCGACCGTGAGATGGATGGACATGAGTATGCCATTGCCGAGAGGGAGTGGCCGAAAGCAAGACATAAGCGATGGGCCAAGCTTGACCGCCGTGAGCAGCATTTGGAGGGGACGGACTCATAAGCACGATGGAAGAGGGGGTACAGCTCCAGCAAGAGATCAGCCAGCTCGAGCTCGTCTGTTGGGAGGACAACCAGTCAAGACCGAAAACAGCGAAGTAGGTGGTTGATATGACACTACCTTGAGGACCACAGAGACCTTAATAAAATGTCCCTTTTCGAACTTGTTGAGGCCTCTTGCTGCTCTGTGTTAGAGAAAAGTGACCTAGACCTACAAGATATGTGCCGTTTTGTAAAGCACATAAAAAATATTTCCGGTAAGGCCCAGTCAGGCAAATTTCTAGACCAGGCTCACGCCAGCTATGATTTATCAATAAGGAAATTGGCTGTATGTGATGGTTATGATGCCTTCTGCGCCTGTAATCTGGAATTAGCTTTGCAATATTATGCTTTCGAGTATATGCATACTCAATCAGGTAAGAGCGCAACATCGAGCAGCAAGTCTGGGCAAGGCTCTAACTGGCAGCTCTTCTCAAAAGATGGGGAAAATCCCTGCTTTCCCCACAATAAAGATGAGGGGTGTGCACATGATGATAAAACATGTAATTTTGGGCACTGGTGCTCCCAATGCAGGAGCAAGTCCCACATCTGACCTAATTGTTGCAAGGAGTGAATACCGAGAGGTAGGGGACAGGGGAGGAGAAAACGCCTGGTTACTGGCGTGGATAATGTGGACCTTGTGTTTGCACCCCTAAAACGACTATTGTTGATAGTCCTGATCTTCATTACATTAACGTTAAAACTAACAGTGTTCTGCCTTGCTGTAAAAGGGGTGTGGATATCTGTCCCAGATGGTCGTGTGACCATCGCCAATCAGGCGCCCCTATGTTGAATTTCCCGAGCACGGGCTCCATCGTTCCTACTAATTGCGTTCATGGCTACACCTCTAGCACGCACAATGACACCCTTATGGTTAACCGCAAGGCCGACCATAGCTCGCAGGTGCGCGCGACGACCACCTTGTGGGTGGGGTGGGGTGGGGTGGGGGGGGGGGGGGGGGGGGGGGGGGGGGGGGGGGGGGGGTGGGGGTATGACCACCGGCGCCGGCCCACTGGATCGGGCGCGACAGCCTTCTGCCCTAACTGGGTTTCAATTACTTGTGCGTGCCTAACTATAACTGCATGCGATCTTGGCTTGTCGGTTGTCGCCAATGATTATTATTCAAATGACATGCAAGAATTTCTTGTCTCAAGTGCATGTTTGGATTTGAATTGCACGCGCCTCCACTTGATAGCCAGACGACCGGCACAATTCAAGCCGTGTCGGGTATTTTGTGACTGTTTTGCAAGGGGCTCGATTGACAAAGATAGCGACTTCATTATGCACGGGGCCGTTTTCGGGTTTAAGGTAGTCAACCCGTCATGCGCAACAGTTTACAGAGGAACCCATATTCCTCATATTAATATTATTACAAAAAATGTCGTGCTGAGCTGCTAGCTGGTTACATAAGTCCGGCGACTCTGACCCTTTATGCGTACATAACCTATTTGCAATTCCAAAGGCTTCCGGGTTGTTTCGCATAATTGTTGATTGTAGTAAGCCTCCTGGCCTATCGGTAAATAATTTTGCCTTATGATATTACTAAAAAGTTGTCTTATTTGGGGGTAGACGACCTGGTGGACATGATGGTCCAGGGCGACTTTATTGCATCGATTGACATAATACGCCTATAGAGCGATCTCCATACACCATAGTAACCGGCCTCGCCAGGCCATCCGCTGGGATATGCGGGAGGGAACCAAAACCTTTTTTGATAACCGGTTGTGCATGGGTCTCTCCTCCAGTCCCTATATTTTCAATAGGATATCCAACTTTGTCGTACGCTACGCCATTAGGGAGGGCGTGACCCGCATAGTGAATGACTTGGATGACTTTGCTGTACGGGACGGGGAGTACCTAACTTGTCTTAAGAGCCAAATGATTATAATGAAGATTCTTAGTCAGTTAGGCTTCTATCTGAGCTATTAAAAACTGCCATCCCTGGCCCAGTGCGCGAAATTCTTAGGCATTGACATAGACACCGTTAACTTGCAGCTAAGATTACCGCCTGACAAAATTATTAAGCTTAAACATGTTTTATCTCTGTTTTTGGTCCACAGTAAGCTGTCCCGCAAGGAAATCAAGTGGTTGGGTGGACGCGTGGCCCACTGTTCTACGGTTGTCCTGGGTGGGTGCTCCTTCTCCACCAGAGTATATGAGGCTTATATGCCAGTTGAGGAATCCGTACTACAGGTTCAGAATTAATAGCGAATTCCATTCGGATTTGCACTGGTGGCTTATTTATGTGGATACATTCAATGGCTTCGCAAAATTGTTGGGCGTCCACACCACTAATATCTCTGTCTATAGCGACGCGTCAAACTGTGGGTTTGGAGCAACCCACTCGGATGACTGGTTGGTGGGTAGCTTTTCATGCGAGCCAGCTCTGGCCGCTGAGGTAGGCCATCACTACGCCAAGAGGGTGCGCGGTGGTGACAGCTTCCATATTAACGAGAAGGAGATGTGGGCTATCATGGCAGCGTCCAGACGCTGGTGCCATCTATGGCATGATCCCTGCGTCGTTTATGTTACCGATAATAATACGGTTTGGGCCGCTCTGGCCACTGGTCGCTGCATTAACAAGCGCATTATGTTATATGTAAAAGAGCTATTCTGGTTGTCAGTTATCTCTAACTTTTAAATAAAATCTGCATATGTTAGAAGCAGAGATAATATTATATGCGATGCATTGAGCAGATAGAGAGACCCTTCTAGTAAGAACCGTGTCAGTAGTGTTGACCAACTTGAACGACTGTGCTGTGCTTCCATGTTTCTCTGATTTGACCTTTTCTGTATATTTCAGGTTTGGACCAGCTGACGGGGGCGGCCAAGGCTATTAGCGACCGTTACTATTCGACCAATTCTCGCTCAACCAGAGCGATGCATTCCGAAAGTTTCTCACCTTCGTCGATGAGTTCAGTGGAATATTGTTGCCCTTGCCTCTCAGGAGGCAATTTATGTGGTCTGGTTGTCACGCACTCTAAAGTATTCATCCATCACAAACTACTTGAGCGCTCTGAATGATTTTCTGAAATCGGAGGGGTTCGAGCCTATTGACTTCTCATCCCATCAAATACGCACGATTATGGGCGGGGCTAAGCGCACCCTGGGGGTGTGCCGTTAAGCGCGCCGTGCCACTAGCCCCTAGATTAAAATGTTCTCATTTATGTCGGGAAACGAAGGTCATGTTTGCAGCAGAGCCGCCATCTTATTGGCCTTCAAGGCGCCTACACAAGTGCCAAGTAACTGCATTGAAATCAGTGTTACTGCGATCCGATTTCGCCTTCCATAAATGGGGTATGGTAGTGACCGTTTGTCGCTCAAAAACAATGCAGTTTTCGGAATGTTGAACTTTGTGCAGTCCATTGGGTTAAGAAATAGCTGATCCCACATTCCAGGTACCTTCCTGGGTGGGAGGCTATGTCCCTCTTGATTACGCAACCTTACAATCAAGTATTAAATTCTTTCCTTCTCGGGCGGGTTTTTCTAAAGATAACTTCTCCTGCCACTCGCTCCGTCGTGGCAGATGTACTTACCTGGCCCTCCAGGGAGCCTGTATAGACTAACTAAAAGTTAGAGATAACTGGTCGTCAGATGCGGTGTACAGATTGCTTTGGGGGTGGTTTGTAACCTTACAATGGTTACTGGTTGCAGAACTGCAACATTAATAAAGAGGCTCTGATAAATTGGCTCAATCTTTGGTTGAAGATTTAACTTCAGTAGGGAGTGTTGTAGAAGCTGGGGACAAATTTACAACGTTGTAACGGCGAAGCATTGAGGCGGCCCCGAATCTGTTCAGGCCGGCGGTAGTTGAGCAGTAGTTGGCACTTGTATCCAGTCGACAGCAGCAAGGGTGCCATCTTGGGCTTCGAACCTGAAGCCTCACATCAGTTCACCAGGATCGGCACATGGATCTTTTCAAAGGAGCACCTGCAGTGAAACACTGTGAAATGATGCCAACCACATCATTAGTTCGTTGATTAAACAGTCGGAAATTCCAATCGTGGAGAATTGGTCTCCTTCATTCCACCCCTCCTTGCTTTCTCCTGGTAATATCAACCACCAAGTTAGGTCACGACAAGTATCAATCTTTAAATCTTTCTTTTGACTCATCCGGGTTTTGAACCTGCCACACGGGAAGCGGGCGCTCAACTCATTCGGCCATCCCGTCATTAGTTATTACCTTGCAGTCAAAGGGCGAGTCGGTGGTTAGAATTATCTATTTAGTCTGTTTGTTGGGGTTATGCATCCTGGCAACATCGAAGGTCATATCAGGATAGGTACCAGCTTTGGTATGCAGGTATTGCAGGTATAGCAATACCTCAGGGAGTTTAACGCCCCTACCCTGCAGAGTTGTAAACCACTGCCTTGTGGTACAGGTCCTTGACAGAACCGAAGGCTAAGGGAGCAAACCCTAAACAGAAAACCATGTCACTGTGGCAGCATTAAGGGTGGTTGATGTATGGAACTCCCAACATCTCCCGACCAGCCACTGCAGGGACAAATAGTATTGTACCTGTCTTGACATGTTCTTGCCGGTGTGAAACCTCTATCTGCTCCCCGAGAGAGTGCCGCTGGTAACTTGCAAAAGCCAGCAGCACTTCAACACTTTTGCAGGCAGCTTTCATGAAATGTACAACCGCACAATAGAGCGGCAGTTAAGTAACGACAGCATGATGATGATGACCAGCTCGTGACAGTGTGCACTCATGGCGACTTTATGGTGCTGCCCCATGGGGAGACTGTGCCACCATGACCTGATGTCCCAATCAGTTACATTATCCTGATACTGAGCAAAACATTCCTGTCCCTCTCCTAGTAATCAGCTGGTAATGCCGAGCACCAGCCTGGGTAGCAACATGCATACATTGTGTAACTCACTGGTTTGACTCGACCGGGAATAGAACTCCCGACCTTCCACACGGGAAGCCTGCGCCGCTCTACCGACTCGGCCACGGCGTCCGATCGTTATCTATGTTATGTTTCCAACAGAAATGAGGTCAGTTATTACTTGACGGCGATGCCACTCGGCCCGAGGGATTGTAGCCGGTGAGTTCATGTCATTGACCCGACTTAGCCGCCACACAAAGAGCTGGTATGGGGTGGAGCTGGGCAAGTCGCTGCTGAACCCTAAGGAAGGTAATCCATCCCCTATTAGTATTAGCACAAATCTCTGCACCATCTCCCCCTGCCACTGCACTCCACATTTGACTTACTGAGGACAGCTTTGCAAATGGATGGGAAGCAGTTTGAGATGTAATTGAATTTGTTAGACTGTTGGTTGGTTTGTTTGGGTTTTAAGCCCTGGCAGTGAATAACGTGATAGCAGGACGGACACACAACACCACACCCCCGCCACATCTCAACATATACCACTACACACCATCACACCCCACCGCACCCTATCACACGCCACCATCCACCACCACACACCACCATGCACCACCATGCACCACCACACCACCATCCAGCATGCACCACCATGCACCACCACACACTACCACACACCATCACACCCCACCGCACCCTGTCACACACCACCATCCACCACCACACACCACCCTACACCACCATGCACCACCACGCACCACCACACACCACCATCCACCACGCACCACCACGTACCACCACACACCAGAACGCACCACCACGCACCACCACGTACCACCACACACCACAACACACCGCCACACACCACCACACACCATCATACACCACCGCACACCACCACACATCACGCCCACCACCGAACACCACCGCACACCACCGCACACCACCGCACAGCAACACACACCACCACACACCACCATCCACCACCGCACCCTACCACACACCACCACCCACCACCACACACCACAACGCACCAGCACGCGCCACCACGCACCACCATACACCATCATCCACAACGCACCACCATGTACCACCACGTACCACCACACACCACAACACACCGCCACACACCACTACACACCATCATACACCACCGCACACCACCACACACCACCGCCCGCCCACCCCTGGACACTACCGCACACCACCGCACACCACCACACATCTCCGCACAGCACCACACACCACCATCCACCACCGCACCCTACCACACACCACCACACACCACCACACACCACCACACGCCACCACCCACCACCACACGCCACCACACACCACCACACGCCACCACACACCACCACACGCCATCACACACCACTGCACGCCACTGCACGCCACTGCACGCCACCGCACGGCACCGCACTGCACCACACGCCACCATGGTACCGTACACCACACCACCACACACCACCGCACATCACCGCAAACCATCGCACACCACCGCACACCACGGCACACCACCGTCAGTTCGGCCACCCGGTCCGGTCTGTTAGAGCTTATTATTAACACTCTGTATGTTGTTTCTGAGCTTAAAGATTGTCTCAAAATATATGAGTGTGTGGCAATATGATATCAGAGTCTTGACAAAGCTTGAACAAATTAATTTGGCATTTGTTGTCACTTCAAATCCAATGCTAGCTACTTAGAACATAAGTTACGTCAACTCAGGTCGATTATATCGATCAGCCTAACATAGTTATCACGAAAAATGACAGAAAATTATAAAAAAACATCGGACTATGCAACTCTAAGCTCATATCCTGTAGGCACGATTTCATACCTGATACAAGATACAAGATACAAGGTGCACGACACAAATCAAAATGGCGGCAGGTTTACGAGGCCCGGATTTGTACATGATACACGTGAAATCGCATCGCACTATGCAGCGACTGGTGGCTATTTTATGCAAATTCAGAGAATTGGAGTAGGTTTTGAAATCCGGCAGTGTGCAGTATCATATACATGTAGTGCATACACAGGGTCCATATGGTGTTGTATAATTCAGTATTCGTTGGTTGTTGGAGTTTTATGTCCTGGCAACATCTAAGGTCATATCAGGATCCGTACTGACTTGTGACAGTGCGCACTCATGGATATTTCATAGAGACCAGGCCACCAGCACCATGACCCGATATCCCACACAGTCACATTATCCTGATACTGTGCTAACCAGTCCTTGCCCTATCCTATTAATGCTGAGCGCCAGGCTAGGAAGCGACAAGTATCAATTTTATATAAGTCATCGATTTCACACGGTTGGAATTCGAACTCCCGACCTTCCGCCCGGGAAGCCTGCGCTCTACCCAATTTGGCTACCGCGTACGGTCCCAATGGAATGTTAGCTTCAGAGATCCGACCAGCTTCCTTTGCTCACACACATGGAACTGGTCAGCTCAGTGTCAGGATAATAAGACTGAGTGGGATATCAGGTCATGATGCTGGTGGCCTGGTCTCCCAGTGGGGAAGCACTATAAGGTTGCCATGAATGTGTACTGTCACAAGTCGGTACCCATCCTGATATGACCTGATGTGTTGCCAGGACATAAAATTCCAACGATCAACCTTTACTCCCACACAGACACTTGCTATCCGGACCGCACTCTGTCCACACCTCTCTCTATCTTCTCTCCGCTGGCCTTGCTCCTCCTTGATATGTCTGAAAAGAGTTCCAGGAGGGGGAGCCCGCCGGCATTTCACTTTCTACTCTTACTCTGTCCATGTGTATGGCTCGCTGGTTGGTCACCACAGAGCAAATAGAGATGGTCCTTTGACTCAACTCTCCTCATTTCTCTTTCCTAGATTCTGCCCTTTCGATTTTCTCCCAGGCATACTTCTTCCCCTGACCAGGGTAGTTGTGTTCTTGGGTGGGGCCCTTCACCATTATGATTTCTCTGTCTTGTTCTCATTGCTGGAACCACCACTGCACCCATCTTTACCCGCCCGCCCTTCCTCGAATCCCTTGCTGCTGACTGGATACAAGTGCTCAACTACATCTACCGCTCAACTACCGCCGGACCGAAGAGATTCGCTGCCGCCCCAACCCTCGCCGTTACAATGTTGTAAAGATGTCCCCAGCTTCTACAACACTCCCTACTGAAGTTAAATCTTCAACCAAAGATTGTGCCGATTTATCGGAGCCTCTCTATTAATGTTGCAGTTTTGCAACCAGTAACCGTCGTAAGGTTACAAACAACCCCAGAATTGAAAATACTCCCACACATGGCACAACACCTCACCACCACCATCCCCACACACTTCAACTGGCACCCTGTCGTGTGTTCAGAAGCCCATTACAGAATTGAGGCTCACAGCAGGCCGACTGTGCCGCCGACTTAGCGCGAACTTGAGAGGCGCCGACCAACACTTCGTTGATTGCCCGCTGATTGCGTGAATGCGGGCTGTTTGTTCCCTTTGCCGCGCGCAGATTCCGTCAGTAATAAAGGCCCGTTTATACTGTTGGCGCCGTGTGACGGCGTCAGACGGCGTTAAGCTAAGATTCCATATACGCGGTATGCGGTATGCGAATGTGAATGCGAATGTGGCAAAAAATCGAAAAGCATGTAAAAGCATGTAAAGGCATAGTAGTGCTTCCATACGTCAGAATGCGATTGAGAATGCAAATGCAAATGCAAATGCGGCAAATGGATCGACCCATGGACTGTTGCGAATGCGAATGCGAATGTGAATGCGAATGCGAATGTGAATGCGAATACTGCTGCGTTTGCCATAGAAAACAATAGTAACTTTGACCTTCCTTCACAAATTTGGAGCAAAAAACCCCCAAATGTCATGTCTATCTTCTTTGGTTTGTTTGTTTAACGACCCCCAAGCACAAAAAGTAAACATCGGCTATTGGGGGTCGGCATATATCTATGCCGCATATGCTGCATATACAGCATACCGCGTATATGGAATCTTAGCGTTAGACGGTGTAACATGACGCAAGCCAACGCTCCCATTAAAGGCCCAGTCACACCTTACCGGACTGGGGAACCGGACGAGAACCGGCCACTGTCCGGTTGTGTACGGCGATGTCCGGTACATGTCCGGTACCCATCCGGTGGTGTCCGGTGGTGTCCAGCGGTGTCCGGTACAAGTTTTGAACATACACAAAACCTAAACTGGAAGTCCGATCTCAATAAAGAGGCATCTGACAAGGTGACCTGGGACTTACGCAGCAGCCCTCGGAATGAGCAGAGGACTGCTGCGCGCCAGGCGACGTGGCCGCCTCTATTTGTTAACAAAGCGAAGATCTTACGAAGCATATGGGGAAGGAGAGGCATAGCACGCCTAGGTATATCCGACTTGGCTCTCCGTATACCCTTGAGAGTAGAAGAAAGGACAAAGTTGGTATAGTCTATAGGCCTTTCGCCGTTTTGCTTAAGGAAAAAATTTAGGCCACTGAGGTAGTTGATGACAGATACATACTTGAGATCCCTCGCCAACCAGGCGGCATATAGGGCCACCTGCTCCTCGGAGCATGGTATGGGGGACCTGGAAGAATGGAAAAGTTCAGCATATCTTAAATATTTCTTGATCTGCGTGGCCCTCGCTATTGTTGAGTTCTGAGCGTATGCCTGATGCTGGTACTGCTGCTGCTCGGCTCTCAGGGCTGCCCTCCCTGAAAGAGACGAGCGATCGGTCAAACGTGTCGCTGCAACAGAGCATTCTGGCACCATCGACACTCCTGATTCTAGCGGCACTATCATTGTCACCCAGTCTACTTAAGGCATCACATACTACGTTAACAGCACTACGTATATAAACAGAAGTAAAGGTAAAATTGTATTTAACCGAGAACCAAAATATTCTGCGCAAGAAGTGCATGATTTCGGCACTCCTAGACCTGCCAGTATTAAGAGCTGCCTGCACAACAGAGCTATCGGTGACGAAAATGACAGTGGCATCGCCCCAGCCCGCACTCCAACGGATGCAGGATGCGTAGACCGCCCACATCTCCTGCACGTTGATGTGGGCGGTCCAGACATCCTCCGGAGGACGGAAGTGGTGATGACCGACATAATCGTCAAGGATGTCTTCCGTCGAGTCAGTGTATGCGCCGACAGTCCAGTCGCTGCCATGCAGGGCACCGAAGCCCCACTTGGAAGAGTCGCTGTAACTGGATATGACTGGGGCAAATTTTCCAAGAATCTTGGCTTTCCCGTTAAAGCTACTGGCAAAATTCAACCACCAGTCGAGGTCTTCACTAACTCCCTTGCCTAGCCTCGTTCTATGAAAAGGTTGCTTAAGTTTCGACATGAGATCGTAGAACCGCCTAGAGAAGGTCCCCTCGCCCCGGACGACCTTGGCACAGTGAGCGAGCAGCCCCCCCACCTGCTCCAGCTCCTTTCTACTGGCCTTCTTGCGCCCGCATAGTTTGCGGAGAATCTCCAATGTCCTCTCTAATTTATCCGGAGGAAGGCTAAGCTCGAGGCGTACAGAATCTATGAATATGCCAAGGAATCTAACCTTGGTCTCGACACCACTGACCTTTTTGAAGTTAACAAAAAACCCCAGTCTTCTCAAGATATGGATGAGGGTTCTCTGAGCGCCCTGGACCTCCGAACGCGTCCCACCGACGAGACAGAAGTCATCAAGGTAGTTTACGACTCTGGCCAAGCCTTCGCGAACACCGCATCTCACGATGAAGTCCGATATCTTGGAAAATATAAAGGGGCTCGATGACAGGCCCATACTCAAGCGATTATCAAGAAAGTAATTGAGGTTATCATCGCCATGGCGAAGGCCTTGACGCTGGCGGTCATCAGGGTGGATAGGGACTGCACGATAGGCGTCTTTTATGTCTATCGTCCCCATATAGTCACCCCTCTCCAGCATCTCCGTTACATCATCGAGGCCTTTATAAGAGAATTTGGTCCGGACTTCATCAGTGAAGTTGTTCACAGATTCGCTCGAAGGCATACTGCAGTCGATAACCACACGGCCTCCGCCATCGTCCTTAGGGACGACGAAGGCCTCGTGCGTGCAGAGAGGGGGGGCATCTACCCTAGAAATTAGGCCCTCACGTTCCTCCTCGAGGAATTTTTTATTAATTATATCACGCTCCCACTTAGCCTTCCTCCTGGGCTTGTCTGGAATATAGGAGACCTCAACCCCTGGGTTAATCACCCTAAACCCAAAAGTGACCCCTATCATCAGATATACCCAATCTGGGTCCCAATCGCCCCGAAGACATATTTCCGCGAACCACCTGCAAGGTTTTAATTGGCTCGGTTTGCCCGCGATCAAGTGGCTACATGTGCAGCTCCAGTCCACACAGCTGCGAGATACCTGAAATCTCTTGGGTGGCGCCCCCTCGGTTTCGCTAACGTATACTAGCAGGCCGCCCGATGCGGTCTGCTCTACAAATAGCCGATCCGCCTTGCTGGCGCCCTCAGGCTGCTCCCACAGCAAGCCCTTACTCCTATCATGAATACGACTGACCTCAACACCCCCCGCACCGTCACAGATCTCGACCCCAGCTGAAAGATCAAGACATGGGATGCAATCATTATCAGAGATGAAGTTGGGATGTTCAGTCCGGTTAGGGTTGACAGTCCTAGATTCAATGCTATCGTTAGGATGATCGCCGCTATATGGAAATTCAACATTGTGACTAGACCCAGTAACGATCTCCGAATTGAGATGGTCATAGCCGATCCGGCAATCACTTCCCAAGTCAATTCTCGAGTCTCCTTCCCAATGAACTGTTCTGACCGGAGAGGAGCGGGGACGGATCCGAATCGATGCCGGAAGGACTCTTGTAGTCTGGGGGCTAGGCCTGTTGAATGTCCGAGCACGTCAATTTTTACACTTAGCCCGTTTGTGACGACTTAGCGCCACATCTTGAACACGCGTGCGCGAAGCGGCACTCATCGTCCGATCTAAGGCAGCCCGAATCGCCATTCCAGGCGTAACAAGCCTTCTTCGTGTTGTTGCCCGGTGATCTTCTCCGAGCACTATATGTGTTAGTGCCTTGTCTCTTCATCTTCATATTGTGGGGGCCGTAGTGTTCTATACTTTCATCTTGGTGTGCTTTAGAAAATGCCGCGAACCCGATGCTTTCCCCGAGCTTGCGAATGGCAAGCACGTGGTCGACATGGGCAACATCCCTGTAGTGGTCTTCACGCGCCCGCGTTGAGATGAAGCCGATGTGTTGGATAAATGATCTGTAGTCCGATTTTGTGAGGGAAGTAATGTCAAGGCACCAGTCGCATGAAGCCTTCACAAGTTCATGGGGGTTCATCTTCCTGACGTCCTTTCCCATCCCATACTTTCTCAACGACCACTTACTGCGTCGCCTTCGTGATGAACTCCCGTCGCTACTCGACCTTGACTCCCGTCTTCTTCTCCTACTCGACCCCCTTGAGTGTCGACGCGATCGACCGTGGGTCAAGTCGACGTGGTCGGTTCCTCTCGTCCAACTCGGCGGTAAAGGCGCTGCGTCCGTCGTCCGTCGCTCATCCTGTGGCTGCAATCGGTCGTCCGCGTCGTCACGGGTTGTCTTCGCCGGAACGTCGTGTTGGTCGTCCCTCACGGTCGTCCGCCGTCTGGTCCGTCTTCTGTCTCGTTCGGCTCGGAGATCGTCCAGTTCGTCCTCCAGAGCCGTGACCCGCATCTCTGCCTTGAGTTTGTCGATAGCCGCGCGTGCACTCGACTCACGCTCCTCCAGCGACAACTCGGCGAAGTTGGAAGCGGTCGAATCAAATTCGTCGACACTACCTACCGATCTCGCATTCTTAGTCGGCGCTGTGCTGCTACGCGTAGCCATACCTGACCTCGTAACAGGTGTGTCGATCGTTTTAGCACACGGACATTGGTCGTTATTGTCGTGGCTTGACCCACACTCCGAACAATAGCGGCAGCCTGGCATGAAAGCGGACCAGAGCTAAGCGGATTAAGCGGATTAAGTGGATTAAGTGTTCAGCTTAGCATGCACCCGGCGACCTTGGAGCCGTTATTTTTAAACCAACGTGTAAAGTTCTGAGTCGATCGTGCTTAATGTACGTACGATAAGTAACTTCTTTATTTCCAAGTCGGTATTATCGACACACTGGCTGCAATATATGAGCTTGATAGCTTCAGCAATATTATTATGAGTTCAACTGATTCTGTGTCGATTATATCGACCCCTACGAGGAAAGTCTATGAGTTCAAGGCTTGCTCTCAAAATTATCGTCCACACCCCTGTCTATGAATACAGTCGACACACTTAGAGGCTGATCGACGGTCGTTAATAATTGACCGTCGAATCTAATTTAAGGCACGATACCGTCATCCATGTGAATTCTAGCTGTGCAGATCGATCCCGATGTAGTCGGGTCGACCAGATAATCGACTCACAGGCACGGTCGTCCGGGTCGCGGACGACACAACAAGACAAAACGATCTCCAGGAGCAAACAGGTAGCCAGTAGACTGTTTGGGGAGAGCTTGTAGTGTAGTTGTTGTCTTTTCAAAAGCAGGAGAGAGACTGACTGCCCGGGCAAGTAGTGCCAAGAACCCACAGGTGGTGGCGCTGGGGTAGGCAAGGACCGGGGCAAACGCGGGCAAGTCAGCGATTGGACAATAATGGTAGTAGAAATAACAGAGGAATAATCGTGATAATATTATAGATAATCATGCGAGAGCTCTGCCCCTTTTATATATACATTGCAGAGTAATGTATAAGGTAGCTAGCTACTATCACATAGAAACCCCTTTTCTGTGCAATAGTACCTTTCTTACTTTGCAACCACATTACTAATATGTACCTCTATATCATTATAGGCACATACAACATGCTTTTAGAATAATATTTAGCTACCTCAAAATTCCTAAATATTTTACAAGTTGTTGTGTGCATTTGTACATTAAATGTTAGTGCATACATACTTGAACCGTTGTGTAGATACATGAATAGTTGTTGTGTGCATATGTACATTTTAATGTTGGTGCTTACATACATGAACAGTGGCATAGATAGATGGACAGTTGTTGTGTGCATATGTACATTTAAATGTTGGCGCATACATACATGAACAGTGGCATAGATAGATGGACAGTTGTTGTGTGCATATGTACATTTAAATGTTGGCTCATACATACATGAACAGTGTCAGAGATAGGTGGACAGTTGTTGTGTGCATACGTGGAAAGTTGCTGTGTGCATAGATGAACAGGTGCTGCATACACATATGGCAGGTGTTGCATACATACAAGTACAGTTTCTACATACATATCTACATACATACAGTTGTTGCATACATACATTGACAATTGTTGTATGCATACAGGGGGAGTTAAAGAACACATGCATGGATAGTCACTGTTCCCAATAACAGATATTTACCTTTTGTGCTGGGGGATCGTTAAACTAACAAAGAATAGTCGTGCTGCACACAGGGACACTTGCCGCGCGCCCGTGGACATTTCTGCTACGCGCATTGCCTCTCTATTTTAATCAAGGTTAGCTGGCTATAAATGCGTTACTGATGAGCGTAGTTCTCTATGGGGGCGCCATCTGGTGGCTATATCTCAGAATCGCGTGGGAATAGAGTGGGGATAGCGTGGGGATAGAGCAGCCAGTCGGCCAGTACGCCGATAACCGCTGTGCCAAAGCCGATGCAATTTGCTCCCAGACCGGCGCGCAATGCTAGCCGCGGCCAGCTTTATCGAATGAAGGCCGCCACCAGGGTGGGCGCAAAGCCTGGAGACTCTAACACTAACAGTAGCTATGAACAGCAGGCGACATGTTAAGGGGGGCGGGTTCGTGTATGGTGTGTGTATGTTTATATATATGTGAGTGGTAGTTGTATGTGTAAGGAAGTTACATATGTGTGTGCGTATATGTGCATGATGTGTCTATATGTGTATGTACAGGTGCACGTATGTGTGTATGCGTATACATGTATGTGTTATGGTATATGTGTATTTGTGATACATATGTGTATGCATATGTGTATGTATATGAAAATGTGCATGCATTTGGTATGTGTATGCATATGTGTCAGGCATGTGTAAATATAAATATATGTATGGTATATGCGTATGTGTATGCGTATGTGTATAATGTGGGTGTATGGATATGTGTATGGTATGTGTATGTATACATGCTTAGTAATAGCATGTGTATGGTGTGTGATATGTCTATATATGTGTATGGTATATGTATATGTCTATGGTATGTGTATGTATATGTGCTTAGTATGTATATGGTGTGTGTTATGTATATGTGTATGGTATGAATATGGTATATGTGTATGGTATGTGTATGTGTTTGTATCTGTGCATGGTCTGTATACGTTTAGTGAATCGACATTTGATCTACATGTACAGTGCTGAATAGACAAATTCCACCAATCTGCCAGCCTATGACGGAAGTGCAACTCGCCCTGCACAAAATGTCCCATAGCTGATTTCCACTACCAACTCGCCCTCTGGTGGCAGTGCGAAGAACAAATACCCGGACTAGCATCTCCTGCGCATGCTCCGCGGTGAAAACGTATATTATTTCCGGGTACAGGCGAACGGGGTGAAGCTTATCATTGTGCTTGCCGCCTCGCCCGTTGACGGCTCGGGTACCCGTTTCCGGTTGGCTAATCAGCACGCAGATTGTGGTTGTCACGTGACCACCCGCTGAGAGCTGGCTACCCACCGCCCGCTATCAGTGTTCGGCACACACACCCTGTTGGAGCTTTACGTCCTGGCAACATCTAAGGTCATATTGGGACGGTTACCGAATTGTGAGAGTGAGAACTCATGGGGACTTAATAGTGCTGCCCCACTGGGAGACCAGGTCACCAGCACCATGATATGATATCCGACTCAATCACATGATCCTGACACTGAGTCAACCAGTCCTTGCCCTATCCTAATAATGCTGAGTGCCTGGCTAAGAAGCAACAAGTATCAATTTGTACGTCATTGGTTTAACTCGACCAGGGTTCGAACCCGTGGGTTCCACTCCCTTGAATTACCAAAACGGGAGACGGACCCTCAACTCATTCAGCCATCCCGTCTGCCCCCCCGACTCCAACTAATCGCACTTAGCCGCACTTACCCGCACATACCCGTACTTACCCACACTTACCCACTCACCCACTCCTCACTCACACTTACAGGCTCACCCGCTCCTCACTCACACTTACCCGCTCACCCACTCCTCACTCACACTTACCTGCTCACCCGCTCCTCACCCGCACTTACCCGCTCACCCGCTCCTCACTCACACTTACCCACTGACCCGCTCCTCACTCACACTTACCCGCTCACCCGCTCCTCACTCACACTTACCCGCTAACCCGCTCCTGAGTCACACTTACCCACTCACCCACTCCTCACTCACACTTACCCGCTCACCTGCTCCTCACCCGCACTTACCCACTCACCTGCTCCTCACTCACACTTACCCGCTCACCCGCTCCTCACCCGCACTTACCCGCTCACCCGCTCTTCACCCACACTTACCCGCTCACCCGCTCCTCACTCACACTTACCTGTTTACCTGCTCACCCGCTCCTCACTCACACTTACCTGCTCACCCGCTCCTCACCGGCACTTACCCGCTCACCCACTCCTCACTCACACTTACCTACTCACCCGCTCCTCACCCGCACTTACCTGCCCTCACTCACACTTACTCGCTCACCCGCTCCTCACCCGCACTTACCCACTCACCCGCTCCTCACCCGCACTTACCTGCCCTCACTCACACTTACCCGCTCACCCGCTCCTCACCCGCACTTACCCACTCACCCGCTCCTCACCCGCACTTACCCGCTCACCTGCTCCTCACTCACACTTACCTGCTTACCCGCTCACCCGCTCCTCACTCACACTTACCTGCTTACCCGCTCACCCACTCCTCACTCACACTTACCTGCTCACCCGCTCCTCACCGGCACTTACCCGCTCACCCACTCCTCACTCACACTTGCCCTCTCACCCGCTCCTCACGCGCACTTACCCACTCACCTGCTCCTCACTCACACTTACCCGCTCACCCGCTCCTCACCCGCACTTACCCGCTCACCAGCTACTCACCCGCACTTACCCGTACTTAGCCGCACTTACCCGCTCACCTGCTCCTCACTCACACTTACCCGCTCACCCGCTCCTCACCCGCACTTACCCGCTCACCAGCTACTCACCCGCACTTACCCATACTTAGCCGCACTTACCCGCTCACCTGCTCCTCACTCACACTTACCCGCTCACCCGCTCCTCACCCGCACTTACCCGCTCACCCGCTCCTCACCCGCACTTCACCGCTGAACCACTCCTCACCCGCCAACACATTGCATGCCTGTGTAGGTGGGCACACCTCCGGGCATTTAGGGGCAGGGCGATAATGTGTGCAGACAAGTCGCGTGTCGTGACTGCGTGAATGTACGCGGTAGGTGCTTGCTTGATGATCATACTTCATTAGCCAAGTCACTCACGACACCTCCACCCACCCGTCCCGAGCCCAACCCCTAAATCCCACTCAACTACCCCAACCCCCACCTTCCACACACACAGACAGACTCCAAGAACCACAGAATCGGTACCGGATGCGGTGGCCGAGTCGGTAGAGCGCAGGCTTCCCATGCGGAAAGTTAGGAATTCGATTGAATCCATGTCCAGTCAATGGCTTATAACATTGATACTTATCACTACCCAGCCTGGCGCTTGGTATTACCAGGATAAGGCAACGACCTGGTTAGCGACTTGTTACAGTGCACACTCATTGCAACTTTATAGTGCTGCCTCACTTGGAGACCAGGGCACCGGCATCACGACCTGATTTCCCAATCAGTCACATTATCCTGACGCTGAACTAACCAGTCCTTCCTCTGTCCTAGTAATGCTGAGTGCCAGCCAAGTATCAATGTTGTAAGTCATTTGTCCGACTCAACCAGGAATCGAACTACCGACGTTCTGCACGGGAAGCCTGCGATCTAATACCTCCAAAATTCTTGAAAATGTTGCTGAAAGGGCTCAAACTATGTGCGCACGAGGTGAACGTAGTAGCAACGTTTTCCAAACTGTTTATGAACTACATGGACGGGCATGACGGAAGGGTGTTCTAGAAATTTGGCCATGTTCAAAATTGTCGGTGGCCACATTCTACCCTGTTTAATGGCCCTGTCACTCTACAACGTAACGTGCCAGTGTAGGGACAACATGAAAATAAATTTAACACGTTGGAAATCTCAGCGTAATATGCAAATTCGGGACGTCAATGCTGCGTAGTTGATGTGAGTGTAACGTCTGTATAGCGTCGTGCCAACCAACAATCAACCAACAACCAAACAACCAACCAAACAACCAACCAAACAACCAACAACCAACCAAACAACAACCAACCAAACAACAACCAACCAACCAACAACCAATCAACCAACAACCAACCAAACAACAACCAAACAAACAAACAACAACCAAACAACAAACAACCAACTAACCAAACAACAACCAACCAACAACAACCAACAACAACCAACCAACAACAACCAACCACCAACCAACCAACAACCAACAACCAACCAACCAACCAACAACCAACCAACAACCAACCAACAACCAACCAACAACCAACCAACAACCAACCAACAACCAACCAACAATCAACCAAACAACCAACAACAAACCAACCAACAACCAATCCACAACCAACAACCAGCCAACAACCAACCAACAATCAACCAACAACCAAACAACCAACCAAGCAACCAACCAACAACCAAGCAACAATCAAACAAACAACCAAACAACCAAACAACGCACCGTTGATCTAACATAGCCAACGCATCCCTCCCGCACATCTAACGTCGGTGTAACATGAGTGTAACGTCACCCGAACATCAGAGCATCACGTCGAGCTACATCGAAAGTTTTGGACATGTTGAAAACCTTGACTCGTGCCGACGTAACATGACATAACATGACGTAGGTCGACATCAGTCTAACGTCATTCTAACATCATCATAACATAACCAAACGTACCTCAACGTAATGATGAAAAGTGACCTACGCCAGACTTACCTTGGTTCTTTTGTCGTAGTGTGACAGCCCTATTAGAATGGGGTCGGACGTTTTGAGACCTAGTTTGGTGTGAAGGTGGTATAATGGTTCGGCCACCGCGTCTGGTTGCCCTCTGTTGACCCACCAACCAGTTTCAGCTCACTGTGTATGTACACCAAAGCTAACTTGCAGGCGCTCACAGATATGCATTGAATAATGATTTGAGAAGTAGCATTAGTCTAAACAAAAGATCAAGGATCGGAATCTATTCTGTATGAAGCTTTTTTTTTAGTGGAAAAAAGGTCAGCTAAACTTCGTATGGTGGTTTCAGATATCAATTTTTGTTTCATTATTATCATTTACTACATTCTATTTTTCCTAATTCTTAGCCCTCGATTCGATTGAAAACCAAAATGGCAGGTTTTGTATACAACCCAGTATGGTCAGCTTTGTCATAAAATAACTATCACTGGAATGCGGTGGCGTATGGCACTTGAATGGGGCGGCACCATTGAGCAGTTATCTAACTCAAATGTTTGGACAGGGCCGCAAATTCAGTACTCGACATATGCACTATTTTTTCCCATAGCTACACCACTACTGGAATAGGGAACATCCACTGGTTTAGTCGGTTTATAAAATACCAGAATTCCGAGCACCAGTCGAAATAGTGACAACTCACAGTATCAGTCTTGTAAATCGTTGCTTTGACACGGTTCCAGATCGTTCCAAAGAAGAACTGAAGGCTCTACCCACAGCCTATCTGGTTCATGCAATCTATAGAATGGCCAAATGGGTTGAGCATCCGCCTTCCAGTTTGGTAAGTTGTGGGATTCAAGCCCCCTGTTTCGAACCATGGTCGAGTCAAACCAATGACTTAACAAATTATACTTGTCGCTACCTAGCATGATGTGGTCGGTGTAATTAGGATAGGAAAAGGAGCAGTGGAATGAGGAAGACCAAAATTTCCCGTGATTTAAATTGTCCCCACTTAATCAACCAATGTCCACACACACATAGAAAACACCCTGCTATCTCACACCCACACACACTTTTCCCCTCCGTTGACTCAAACCTTTGTCCCAAACTTGTAAATGTGATTTACAGTGGCAGGCAAACATATGAAAACTGCCAGAAGCAAAGTGTAGGATGCTCCGACGGCTGCAATAACAGTAACTCACGTCGGACAACGAGAGGCGGCTGGGGAGGAGGCAACCCTGGGGGAGGTAAATTGCACCACCACGCCTCCTGCCCTCCAGGGGGAGCCACCCTTCATGCATCACCGCTCAGTGATCGGGGACGCGGGATCATACGTCACCAGACTCAGCGAGCCGGGCCGCTTCAACTTGCTCTCCGGGAGCTCTAGATGTGTTGTTGTTGTTGTTGTTGGATGGAGTTTTAGATCTGGACAACATGTAAGGTCATATGAGGATCAGTACCGATTGTGACAGTGCTCACTCATGGCTACTTTATAGTGCTGCCCCACTGAGAGAACAGGAGGACAGCATGCATCACTGAGGTTAGTTGGTTGTTGGAATTTTAGATCCTGGCAACATCTATGGTCATATCAGGATGAGTTCTAACTTGTGACAGTGCTCACTCATGGCTACTTTATAGTGCTGCCCTACTGGGAGACCAGGCTGCCTGCACCTTGACCCGATATTCCACTCAATCATATTATCCTGACACTGAGGCAACCCGTCCTTGCCCTATCCCAATAATGCCAAGGGCCAGCCTATGAAGTGACAAGTGTCAATTTTACAAGTCATTGGCTTGACTCGACCAGGATTCGAACCCGTGGGTTCGAATCCCGCAATGTACCAAATAGGTGAACGCGCACTGGTGAGACCACCACGGAGACGCGCACTGCGCAGCTGCGATGATCAGGGATGATTTGTTAGCAAGCCGGGTGGGTCACCGGTGAGTGCTGTGGCATCCTGAATGTCAGCTTAGTATAGGTTTCCGGTGTGCTGAGTGTGGATTCAGGTGGCGGGCCGCTGAGATATGTTCGAGGTCACGTGCTCGGGGAGGGTACGGGGTGACAGTGAGTGCCGTGTAAATAACGCTTGTCACCGGCGGTACCAGCTTGTATCCATCAGCACGTGGTCAACAAGGGTGGTGTAGTGGGTGTGGGGGGGGGGGGGGGGGGGAGGTGACCTCCCCGCCACACAATGCATTTAAAGTTGCATAGTCCGATGGTTTTGCGGTTTGATCATTTTTCTGAGATAAATATATTAAATTGATCGTTATAATCTACCTTATTTCAGGTTGAAATAACTTTTATTTTAAATGGATAAGTTTTGAGATATTTGAAATTCAATCATGTAAACTTAGTTTTGGCAAGCACTGCCAAAACTCTGACACCATAGGCTTCAACAGTAACAGGTTCTATCAAATTGTTTCAGTGTTCCCTTCTATATGGCAATGAATGCTTAATGTGTGCATCAATATCTTAGTTAGATATGTAGAGTTAAATCTATATCATTATTTTGGTTTTGAAAATGTGATGCTCCATCGGACTATGCAGCTTTAATTTGGGGAGGGAAACCGGACCGCGTGGCACAACTGAAAGCGCCCGCGTTGTGATGCAGTGATGGTGAGATGATCCATGACCTGAGTCAAATCAAAGAATTATATATATATATATACATATCTGTATATATATATATACATATCCAGCATATATATATATATATATATTTATATATATATATATATATATGGGTCGTTCTCAGAAATTGTGTACCGCTTGAGGTAGTCTACTAGAAATGCATATTTCAAAGAAACCCTTTATTGGAGTGTCAATATTTAGATTTCATAATTCAGACACAGGACACGAAAGTGGTATAAAGTGGTAGTTTATTGATCTTTTTTCTTATGATGGAATTCTTAGGTTTCAAGTAGTTACAGTTCGGTATAGTTAGTTTTGTCCCACGTGCGCTCAGCCTTGCGTGCCAGATGGGTGGGTGGGAGGCTAGAAAAGACAGCAAAGCTTCAGTGGCCACGCGGCAGGTTCGGGCGCACTGGTCGGTGTGAGCTGCTCCGGCTCCTCCGGTGGCGAGTCTGTGAAGGATCCGCCAGGTAGCGCATCGGTTCGATAGTGTGTCTCGTTGAGTATAGGTGGCGCCACGGTTGTCCATAGAGTTTAAGGTTGAAGGGGTTTCGGTCCCGCGTCCCAAATTACCCATGTTGCCGCCGCAACATGCACAATTCAGACACAGGACACGAAAGTGGTATAAAGTGGTAGTTCATTGATCTTTTTTCTTATGATGGAATTCTTAGGTTTCAAGTAGTTACAGTTCGGTATAGTTAGTTTTGTCCCACGTGCGCTCAGCCAAAAGTAGTGGAGAGCGCGGTGGGGCATGCGCGGATGGCGTCGCGCGGGACGTAGAGGTGGACGGCGGTCGATGTCCACGTCCCAAAGTTCTGGATGTCGTCCAGTGTCGAGCCGAGGGCAGCGCAGGCTTGCGCGCCGCCTCGACGCAGACTGTGTAGGGTGACTGCGTGGGGGGCCGGGTGGCCCGTGGCCGCCAGTGCGAGCCGCAGGGTGGCGAGAAGGGCGGAAGGGCGAAGGGGCGTGCCCGATGTGGTGATGAGCGCGGGGCCGTTGAGCGGCGGCGGGGTACGAGTCGCGTACCCGCACCAGGCGGCGACCGGGCAGTATGGTGACCCGGGTATCGCCGGGACGGCTATGTCGAGGTGATGCCCCACCCTCCAGCGGGTCTTGGTGGAGGACACGTGGACATTCATGCCTGTCGCCGTGATGGAGATGTCCTTGGCGCGTATGGCGTGCCCGCGGGTCGTGGGGTCGGTCGATTGGAGTAGGTTGGACTGTCGTAGTATGGTGAAGTAGGCGAGGAGCAGAGCCGCCGTGAGGACCTTGCCATTGGGGCCCGCGGTCTGGAAGAACCTGACGACTTTCTTTATGTCGTCAGGAGTGAGGGCTGGGGCTCGGGTCGTCTCGTGTGTGGATGCACGCTGTATGCCACTTTTTAGCAGGGCAACGGGGTAGGTGTCGAACGCGGCGGTATTCCCCCCAATCGCCCTTATCCAGGTGCGTGCGCCGCTGAAGTAGTTGAGAGCGGCCCCGGGGGAGGCGAGGTCATCCGCGAGCTGTAGTAAGTATGATAGTATCACGTAGTGTGTGGGGGTCGCCGGGTCGGACCCGTGTTGCCGCATGTAGGTGACGTACCTGGCCGCCTGTCTGTTCTTGTTCCTCCAGGTTCCCGGGGCCAGCCCGGCGGCTATCATGTCGGTCAAGCGTTGGTGGTGTCGCGGCGTGAAACCTGCGGATGAAGGCAAAAATTAGGTGCATTCGCAGGTTATAATCTTGGGGTGAGCACATTGATCAGGTCAACGTGGACTTGTACGAGGCCGCGCTGTGTGACCAGGGCCTCAGCCGTGCGTCGAGCTTGGGTGTCGTCGTGCCGCCTGCTGAGAGTGTCGGCCAGGACGAGGTCCTTGCCGGCCTTATGTTGTATCTGGATTTCCGTGCTCAAGTTGGCCGCTATGAGCCAGATCTCCCTCGCGCAGGCGGTTAGGATGGGATCCCGGCCGCATCCCGTCGAAAGGACCTGCTGGGAAGGGGAGTTGTCGGTGTTGTGACGGATGGTGTGTAGGTGGGGGTGCTTGGGGAGGAGAGCCCTGACAGCCGCTACGAGGTTTATGGCCTCTAGCTGGGCTATTGTCATGTCCTTCTCCCGGACCTCGTCGGGGTAGCGCTCTGCGTAGAAGTGGGTAGGTGAATGCGCGCCCACACCGGTTAGTGAAGAGTCACACTCGATGGTCCAGCCGATCCTGGGTGCCGACTGCAGGAGGACGTACCCGTTAAATGACTCGGCAAACCTGTCGAACCAACGGATGTCGTCGACGAGGTCCTCCGGTATGGTGTGCTTCCCGTGCAGCGGGGCATTCCTGAGGGCGGCAAGTATTCTGGACATGAATCGGCGGGCCGGGCGTATGCACTTCGCCACGTGTTGGAGCCTGCCGACGAGCCTCTGTATGTCGCGTCGTGAGGCCTTCCTCCCGACGACCCAGAGGCCGCACTCTGTGAGGACGTCGGCCAGCCTGTCGCGGGGGATCTCGAGCCTCATGGTGGCCGACGAGATCTCGAAGCCCAGCCAGTGTATCTTCTTCGCCGGGGGGACGCACTTGGAGGGGGCAAGGTCCAAGCCGAGGTCACGGGCGAGTCGCAGGAAGTCGGTGTATGCCTCCTCGGCCTTCTGGTGGGTGGCGGCCGCGCCCACAAAGTCATCGAGGTAGCACAACGCGAAGTGCCCTCTCTTCCGCATGAGGTACACCACCGCGTTTGTGGTTCTGGCGCAGGCCAGCGAGGACGTTCTGCACCCGAACGGTGGCGCGGCGTCGATGTAGTACCGACCCCCGTATGTGATACCGAGTAGCGGGGTCGAAAGCGACAAGGTGCGTAGTTGGCGGTATGCTCTTGCGAGGTCGGCGCTCCAGATGTACGAGCCGGGCCGAGTCAGGCAACCTCGTCGGCCAGGTCGATCATGCTAGGTAAGGTGTAGGTTGCGGGGACACCCTGGTATTGCGCTCGGCGTATCCCCGCGTTCACGCTCGCCTTTCCTGGGTATGAGAGGTCGACGATGACGCGCCGGTCGGAGGAGACCCTCTTCGGCCGCGTCATCATCGGGCTGATCTGAGTCCAGGGTTTGAATGGGGGTTGTTCGAAGGGGCCCAGCAGTGCCCCGAGTTCCACCTCCTTGAACACGAACTTCTGGATGTGAGCGTCGTGAGCGGGGTCCTCCGAGTGGTTCGCGGTGGCCGGCACAGGCGGGAGGGCGCCCGTGTAGTCGGCCGGCCAACCAAACTCAAGAAATTCGACCACCTGTTTGTCGTGATAGTCACGTAGCATGTGCCTCCAAGCCGGTATATTCAAGCCAGATGGGACCGGTATTCTTGCGCCCATGTAGTTGGGGAGGGCGCATTGTCGTACCCGGTCGTATAACTTCATGTATGTCACGTTGTTCTTCCAGAGTCTGGGTATCGTGCGGGGCCATATGGAGTGTAGTGTCGTCCTATACTCGGTGGGGGTGAGCGGTGGGTTGTAGGGCGAGGCGGCCGCCGCACCGTAGTCGTCAAGAACGGTGTCTATGTCGTTAGGCTGCCTGTGGCGCAACTGCTCGTCGGTGTCGAGGTCGTATTGGTCACCGTCGAGCTCCTCGAGTGGCGCCGTGGGCGGCCCAGGGCCTGTGTGTTGGCGGGGATGTGTGACCGCTGCGGGGATGTGGTCGTGGCGGTGGTTGTGAGCGACCATCGGTGCGCGGGTGGGGTGGGCGTGGCCGTGTGGGCGGTGGGGGTGCCCTGCTGGTAGCGGTGAGATGTCGGGTTGTGGTGTGTGTCGGTGGTGGCGGGGGTGAGGGGGGTGGTGGGGGCGGGGCAGCTACATGTGTCAGGGGTGTCTGTTATGGTGGGCGTGGCCTGGGTGTTGTTGTTGTGGCGGGGTGAACTGTCATGGCCGCCATCAGTGCTGCCACCTGCCAACAGTGCAGAGCGGCAAGAAGGCGGCTGGCCGCCTGTGCGTGGTACGTGGGTGGCGCCACCTTGTGTGTGGTGGGCGCATGTGGCGCCGGGGCTGGCTTCGTTATGTAGGTCACGTACAACAACAATGGCTTCACGGTAAGGGTGGGGGGCGGGCTGTGGTAGGGGGGGTGTGGTTGGCGGCGTGCTGACGGCGGGCGAGAGGCCGCCAGGCCGGCTGGTCACGGCAGTGCATGTGATCCGCTCGCCGTCGAGCGGGCCGTCAACTGGTGGGGCGGCGGTATCCGTTCCATAAACCGAGTCGTATGGGCGGCCGCTTAGCGAAAATCCGCTTTTTGGTCGGATTTCTCTCCACCGTTCTTCCTCTCGTTAAAGCGACGCTTGTTCTGGCAGTCTTTCTCAGGGTGTGGGTTCGCCTTTGCATACTTAGATGCACACCAGGCGCACAGGTGGCATTTACGGTCGGGGTGCATTCCGTGCGAGGTTGTGAACCCGCATTCATTGCCCCAGTTCCATTTAGAGCACGGCTTTCCGTCGGTGTCTTTGCTATAGACTGGGCGTACATAGTCGGTTCTGTCATTACGTGGGGCAGCGCTCTCCGCTTTCCTCATCGGTGTTTCGTCTACGGTCGTACGGCCGGATTTTTTGCCGTCCAGTCTGGTGCCTTCGATGCAGGCATCGCGCTGGATATCCTTAATTGCGTATTGGTCAGCCCACCCGTGCTGCAAGCGTCCGTCGCTTATCATGATGAATACGTTCTTAGACCAGCGTCTGCACGTTTGCCAGTCGTACAGCGTGGCCATTGTGGCGAGTTGTTGCATGTGATGCAGTAGCGGCTCGGCCCAGCTCGTCGGCATGGCTTTGTCGTGTATCATACGGCACAGCGCGGCAAAGTATTCCGCCCATGTCGCCTGATCAAGACCAACTTTAGTGCTACGGTGGCCCCGAATGACATATCTATGCGGTGCAATGATGCTATTACCTCTTTTGTCGCCGAGGGCCGTGCCGGCCGCAGCGAGCAACTCGTTAACCACATCTGCGCGAACCGTTTCCTCGTGGTCAGTGTTCGAGATTAGCTCGCAGAAGGGTGTGCGGGTTGTGACACGGTCGCGTGCCAGGGCAGCGGGGGTGCGGAAAGGGTTGTAAAGGAACGAACTCACGGTTTTTGTGTCCGTCCACCTGAGAGGCGTAGTAGTACTGATCAGGGCGCGTCGTATTGGCGCCAGTGTCACGTTGGCGGTCAATGCTACGGCTGCGGTGCCGCGGGGGGGCCACGCCGCCCATGCCAGTGCGGTGCTCCTTGCTCCGGCTCCGGCGAGGCGAGCGTGCCCGTGTGGGGGAGCGGCCATCTTGGTTCCCGCGTGGTGAGCCGGTTCGGCGTCGTTTCTCTGCCGTGCGCTCAAACTCGTCCATCCGTTCAGTCATACTGCGTGCTATACGGTCCAGCCTCTCGTCCATTTTTGATTGGAAGCCATTGAGTGCAGTGATCAAGGCGCCGCTACCGTGCTCAGAGCTACGACGGCTAGTGCTGTGTGTCGGTGTGTCGGCAGTGGTGGTGCTCTCGCGTCGCTCTTCGGTGCGACTTGAACGAGTGCGTGTTTTCTTTGTCACATCCTCGTGTGAGACGACGGATTTCGGCCTACCACGAGGTTTCCGTGCGGGCGTGGGTTCGACCGCGGTTGGGGAGTCGGGAGTTGGATCCCTGGTGCGCTTAGTGCGGGTGGCAGGCATGATGAATGCCTAGAAAAGACAGCAAAGCTTCAGTGGCCACGCGGCAGGTTCGGGTGCACTGGTCGGTGTGAGCTGCTCCGGCTCCACCGGTGGCGAGTCTGTGAAGGATCCGCCAGGTAGCGCATCGGTTCGATAGTGTGTCTCGTTGAGTATAGGTGGCGCCACGGTTGTCCATAGAGTTTAAGGTTGAAGGGCTTTCGGTCCCGCGTCCCAAATTACCCATGTTGCCGCCGCAACATGCACCATTTAGCCCAATAATGTGGGAGATATTTTAGATCAAAAGTAAATGTTAATATTGTGTATTATGTATCTTATTGGGATGGATGTAACTAAATAAATAGAAAATTACATCACTAATTTGTGACATTGTCAACAGCATTGAAAATAAAGTGTCACAAACTTAATGAAAACCTCTGAACAACAGCTCATTTCACTTCAAATGGTCATATACAATGTCTTCATTAAGTTGAAGACATTTATTTCTAAAAAAAAAAATGTTATTATGAAATAGTTAACATTTTCTGGGGTCATTAACATCTTAACATTTCGTTTCCACTTGCAAGTACTATGACACTCTATATCAAACACTGAGTACAGATTCAGTACAGGAACTATTTTCACCATTTGACACTCTATACATGGACCCAGTTATGGTATAGTAAAAGATAAATCCTGAAATTGCCCCTAAGCATTGAAATTTGAGCCGAACATTTGTCTAAAATTGTTGTTTCCACTTTGACTGTTACTCTGCTAATATTTTCTTGCTTTTCTCTTTAATATTCACAAATAAGACAAAACCATAGCAATGAGGTTTCAAATTATTATTACTACTGTTTATAAAGCAAGTGGCATGTGAAATGTCCTAAAAATGTCAAGTTTTGTGTGGAAACTATTTGATTTTTGAGTCAGATTGGTTTCCATGCTATACTGCTATTTATTGGGTCTGAGTATCATTTGACCTACTTAAAAATGCCAGAATATGTTTATTTTCAATTATTCAGATGCAAAAGGACATACACATTGAGGAAACTTGCTTATAGGACTTTGGCAGCATTTTGATTTTCTGGTACTGATGTCACACTATTGGTACACAACTTCTGAGAATGACCCATATATATACACAGTTGCTTGGTTGTTGGGGTTTTGCGTCCTGGCAACAGCTAATTTCATATCAGGACGGGTACTGATTTGTGACACTGTGCACTCATGGCGATTGTATAGTGCTGCCCCACTGAGAAATCAGGCAGCCATCACCATAGCCCGATATCCCACTCACTCACATTATCCTGACACTGAACTAACCAGTCCTTGTCCTAAGTTATTAATTACAAGAACCAGGCTAGGAAGGGACAAGTATAAATGTGTCATTGGCTTGACTCGACCGGGAACCGAACCCCCGATGTCTCACATGGGAGGTCTGCGCTCTACAGATTCGGCTACCGCGCCCTGTCTTTTTTTAAATTTATATCAGGACTGGTATAGGCCTATCAGGACTAGAATAGGTATATCAGGACTGGTATAGGCCTATCAGGACCGGTATAGGCATATCAGGACTGGTATAGGCCTATCAGGACTGGAATAGGCCTATCAGGACTGGTATAGGTATATCAGGACTGGTATAGGCCTGTCAGGACCGGTATAGGTATATCAGGACTGGCATAGGCCTATCAGGACTGGTATAGCCCTATCAGGACTGGAATAGGCCTATCAGGACTGGTATAGGTATATCAGGACTGGTATAGGCCTATCAGGACCGGTATAGGCATATCAGGACTGGTATAGCCCTATCAGGACTGGAATAGGCGTATCAGGACTGGAATAGGCCTATCAGGACTGGTATAGGTATATCAGGACTGGAATAGGCCTATCAGGACTGGAATAGCCATATCAGGACTGGAATAGCCCTATCAGGACTGGTATAGGCCTATCAGGACTGGTATAGGTATATCAGGACTGGTATAGGTATATCAGGACTGGTATAGACCCATCAGGACTGGAATAGCCATATCAGGACTGGAATAGGCCTATCAGGACTGGAATAGGTATATCAGGACTGGTATAGGCCTATCAGGACCGGTATAGGTATATCAGGACTGGAATAGGCCTATCAGGACTGGAATAGGCCTATCAGGACTGGTATAGGTATATCAGGACTGGTATAGGTATATCAGGACTGGTATAGGCCTATCGGGACTTGTATAGCCCTATCAAGACTGGAATAGGCCTATCAGGACTGGTATAGGTATATCAGGACTGGTATAGGCCTATCAGGACTGGAATAGCCCTATCAGGACTGGTATATGCCTATCAGGACTGGAATAGGCCTATCAGGACTGGAATAGGCCTATCAGGACTGGAATAGGCCTATCAGGACTGATGACTTTCTTTCTTTTCTTACTCGTGTATTTTTGTTTATATGCACGGTGCATATCGCATGACCCACATAGCAACCTGTCACGGATCTATAGAAGCTGGTCAACTATTCTCTTATACAAACATTTCATCAAACTTGAGCGAGTGAAATGTCACGCCCAGTCCAGGGTGGTTTGGAATGGTGCATGCCGGTACCCATCACCCCAACCGAGTAGGGGGAGAGGAGCAGACCACTGCCGTGCTTATTACCTGCGATAAAGGGTTTATCACTATTCAAACCTGAGCTTTATAGGATGGTGTGGGGGTAGTCATACAGGACAGTTGGTTATATGCATGTGCATAGGATGGTGTGCTGGTAAGATGGAACAGCCGATTAGATTTATTTGTATAGGATGGTGTGTTAGTGGTATATGACAGTTGGTTATATGTATTTAGATAGGATGTTGTGTTGGCAACATGGTACAGCTGGTTGTGCATAGGATGATGTGTTAGTAACATGGAACAGCTGGTTTGATTGATTTTATAGGCTGGTGTGTTAGTAACATGGGACAGCTGATTAGATTGATTTGTATAGGGTGGTGTGTTAGGAACATATGACTGTTGGTTATATTTATTTGGATAGGGTGGTGTGTTAGTAACATGGAACAGCTGATTAAACTAGAATTAATTATATAGGAGGGACCGGGCGCGATGGCCGAATCGGTAGAGCGCGGACTTCGCATCTGGGAGATCGGGAGTTCGGTTCCCGGTCGAGTCAAACCAATGACTTATAAAATTGACACTTGTTGCTTTCTAGCCTGGCACTCGGCATTAATAGGATAGGGCAAGGACTGGTGAGCTCAGTGTCAGGATAATGTGATTGAGTGGGATATCGGGTCATGGTGCAAGCAGCCTGATTTCCAAGTGGGGCAGCACTATTAAGTCGCCATGAGTGCACACTGTCACAAGTCAGTACCTGTCTTGATATGACCTTTGATGTTGCCAGGACGTAAGACTCCAACAACCAACCAACCATTTACACAGGATGATGTGTTAGTAATATGGGGCAGTTGGTTAGATTTTTTTTTTTCTTCTTGAAGATTTAGACTGCCTATTATGGATAAGCCTGAATAGACTTGTTTTCACCATTAGGCAGTTTGTCGATAGAAAGCCTGAGCCTACACTTTTACCGACCCAAGGGATTTTTAACCTCCCACACCACATAGACATGGTATGAGAGCAACTGGCCTTTGATGACACTGTAAGTTATCCACAGCAGTGGAAATCCAAATTGGCAGAGCTGGGGACATGGGGAATCAAACCACTGACCTTCAGATTAGGAGTCTGACCTAGAAAAAAGTCAGACACTCTAACCACGCTGCCACAGAGAACACATTTATTTGGAACAACGCCCACCCACCAAGCACCACCACCACCCACCACCCACCCACTCAGGGCTTGATACCACTAAACTGTCACGTGTGCGTCGACATGCTCGGAACCAGGACCAACCGACCCCCCACCCCCCTTCTCCGCCCTAATGCGTGCACATCCCGGTCAACCACCCTCCCACCCACCCCCACCCCCCGCCCACCCACCCGATCTCCCGGCCAGCCTCCATCCAGCAAGTCGGCACGCGCGAGGCATGCGCGCGCTTTATGTCGGGCGCCGTTAAACCTCACCCAGATGTCGACGCGTACGTCTCGCGTTTGGCGCGCAATGCGTCATTGTTATACGCATCAGTTTACGCGCGACCGACACCCTGGGCGTGGTTCTCGGGGCCGCGCGTGTTTTCGCGCATAACGGGATTTGCGGGCTTTGATCTAGGGTCGGTCTATTGGGCCAATAGCATACATGGCCGCGCCCTGATATCGATATACGCCGACCCTCACCCGCCGGCACCAGAATAGAACACGGCCCGGGCCCGCCCATAACAATAGCTCTTCAACACCGGGTTGGGCGTGGGAAGGGTGGTTGGTGGTTGGTTGAGGGGAGGTGGGAGGTGGGAGGAGGAGGAGCGGAGGGAGGGTGGTGTATGTTGGTGGTTGGTGGGGGTACTGGGAGGGAGGAGGGGAGGGGAGTGGAGGGAGGGGTTGTGTTTGGTTGTTGGTGGTTGGTGGGAGGGAGAAGGAGGAGGTGAGGCAGGGATGATTGGTGGTTGCTGGAGGTAGGGAGGGATGGAAGCGAAAGAGCGGTGGGTGATGGTTTATGGGGGTGGGGGGGCGGCGGTATGGAGGGCTGGGAGGGGGACGGATGGAGGGGTACGGGGTGGATGGTGGATTGGGGAGGGGTGGTGGGTGGTTGGTGGTTGGTGGGGATGGAGGTGGAAGTAGGCAGAGATGGAAGGAGTGTGAATGTGGTTGGTGTGAGGAAAGAGGAAGGGAGGGAGAGGTGGTTGGTTAGGTGGAGGGGGGGGGGGATGGTTGGTAGGGTGTGAAGTAGGCAGATGTAGAAGGGATGGGGAGGTGGTTCGTGGTTCGTGGGGCTGGAGGCGAGAAGGAATTGAAGGGAGCGGGTGGTTGTGGGGGTGAAGGGCGAGGAAGGCGGGATGGTTGGTAGGGGTGAAGGGACGGTAGGGGGGAGGAGGGATGGTGATGCTTGGTGGAGGAATGGAAGGAAGTTTGGTTGGTGCGGGTGGAGCTGGTTTGTGGGGGTAAGGAGAGAGGGGAGGAGGGGAAGAGCTGTTGGATGCTGTTTGGTGGAGGTAAGAAGGCATGGAAGGCAGCGAGAGCTGGTTGGTGGCGGTAAAGGAGAGCGAAGGAGGGGAGGGGAGGAGAAGAAGGAGGGTGTTGGTGTGGGTGGAGGTGGGGGGTGTAATGAAAGGAGAGAATGAATGTTGGCGGAGTGCACGGTTATAGGAAAGAGGGAGGGAGGCCAGGGAGGGAGGGAGGGATGGGGGTGAGGTAGGGGAGGAGTGGTAGGGATGGAGAGAGGAATGGAGAGGGGTGTCGCAGGCTCGATTAAGATCTATCGCGGCCCTTCACCGGAAAGGCCAACGATTTCGCGCGCTTTTGCCACGTCACGCGGCTTCTCGTCGTGTTCTGGTGACGCCGCCTGCTGCGGTGCGGTGGCGCCGCCTAGTGGCGACCGGCGCGCTTTCATTGGATTTGACCTCGCCTCTGGGCGTCGTCACGTTGATAGATGGCGCAACATTTCACGTCTGCTGCGGCAGACGCCGTCGCACACGCGCACACCCCGCACTCCCCAGCATGCACCGCGCACCGTGACCGAACCCCATGGCACAGTGGTGGGAGCGTCCGCTCCCCCCCCCCCCCCCCAGGCGTGGGGAGTTGTGGGGATCAAAATCGTGGAGGGAGTGAGCGGGATCAGTATCAGATTCAGTGGAATGGGTGGCATTGGTGGGAGTGGTTGGGGTTTTACGACCTAGGGGCATTTGCGGGAATCTTAGGACGGACTGTGAGATTGCACGTCGTTGGTGACCTTTATAGTGCTGATCCACTGAGATACGCGCTCACGGTACAAAGATTCGCACTCAGTCAGATTATTTGTAAAGCTGATCTAATAATTGCTGGCATTATGCTTATAACGATCGACCTGATATACAAAATAAAAAAGCCAGATAACATATCCAACAACAATATAAATCAAATCAAATCCAAACAAACATAACTCAACCACCTATTACGTACAGGCCTATGGACATGTAAATAAAATAAAATAGGCTAGTATAGAATTAAGTAGAAAAAGAGCGGAAAACTCTTCCCAAGAAAACCACAAAACACTAACATAGAACCTTAAGAAAACAACTAACATAGTAATAAGAATAAACATAGCAAGAGACTATCTATCTGCTACTGAAATGCAGACATTCAAATACCTTATCAGCAGCTACTGTTTGGTAAGACAACACCAATACTACAGCTGGCCAGCATTGAAAACAAGCCTGGGTACCCAGGCTTACATGCTATGGACAGAATAAATACAGCCTCAATCAAAAAAAACATTTTAAAATGCTAATATATCTATGTATCCATTGTTTAGCTGGCATTATGCTAATATATCTAGGTATCCATTGTTTAGCTGGCACTATGCTAATATATTTAGATAGCCGTTGCTTAGCTAGCACTATACTAATATATCTAGGTATCCATTGTTTTGCTGGCACTATGCTAATATATTTAGATATCCATTGTTTAGCTGACCTTATGGTATTATATCTAGGTATCCATCGTTTAGCTAGCACTATGCTAATAATATATATCTATGTATCCATTGTTTAGCTGACATTATGCTAGTATATGTAGCTAGCCATTGTTTTGCTGGCACTATGCTAATATATTTAGATAGCCATTCCTTAGCTAGCACTATACTAATATATCTAGGTATCCATTGTTTTGCTGGCATTTTGCTAATATATTTAGATATCCATTGTTTAGCTGACATTATGCTAATATATCTAGGTATCCATTGCTTAGCTGGCACTATGCTAATATATTTAGATATCCATTGCTTAGCTGGCACTATGCTAATATATCTAGGTATCCATTGCTTAGCTGACATTATACTAATATATCTAGGTATCCATTGTTTAGCTGGCACTATGCTAATATATTTAGATATCCATTGCTTAGCTGGCACTATGCTAATATATCTAGGTATCCATTGTTTAGCTGACATTATGCTAATATATCTAGGTATCCATTGTTTAGCTGGCACTATGCTAATATATTTAGATATCCATTGCTTAGCTGGCACTATGCTAATATATCTAGGTATCCATTGTTTAGCTGACATTATGCTAATATATCTAGCTATCCCTTGTTTTGCTGGCACTACACATATACTTACTATATCTAGGTATCCATTGTTCTAAGCTTGAAGCCCGATTCAGTCCTCCATTTCATCTGGTGAGTGGGATATCGCGCCAGGGTACATACAGCATGCCATCCCCTTTGGGCAGCACTAAAAATCCACCAGGGACTTTATATCACAAGTCGTTGGTGTCGACTTGTGTCGAAAAAAAACATAAATTGGCGATGTCGCCTTATGTTAAACATACCCCTTCCTAATTTTCACGATGGTGCAGTGGCCATTTTGGATTTAAGTTTTCCAGATTAATTATTAAAAATCCAGCCCGGAAAACACCACATTTGGATTGCTCACCCCTCAATCCATCTAGTAAGCCTGTTTGCCAGCCATTAACAAGACCTGGTTCTACAATTAAACATTTCCAAAATATGACCTAGTTTAGACACTACTTCTAAACCGCACCCCTGCTGTTCCGACCCCTTATGTTAAGCGTATGCTAAGTTTCTTTATTCATCGGCGTGCTTGCTTATATATATGGGGGGTTTGGGTGGCGGGGGGGGGGGGGTTAAGGGGAGGACAGATAAATATATGAATTCATCCTAACGCAAACTCTCTTCAGCACCGACCACCGGTCTTCCATCCATGCCCAACTTCATTTCTATACATAAATAATAGTAATATGTTCATTTATATACATTAATAACAGTAATAATATATACATTAATAACAGTAATATGTAATGAGATAAACATTGGAATCAAACCTTTAAAAAGTTAGTCTTTTTATATTCTTACTTTTTTGTTCAGTGCTCCATAATGGATATGCTCATTTGAAAAGTGGAATTAGTGAAAATTAATATTATCCTTTGGTAAAGATCTGTTATTTAAACTACATTTTTGGTTTGGCATTTACCTGGTTTTTGCGCCTGAACTATTTTACTAGAAACAAATTAGAGGGTAAGATTATTAAAGGAGCAGCACAACTTTATTTATTCACAATTATCAAGACTGAAGATGGTCGTGGTTCCACGTGAGATTCTTGCTGCTAATGATTGTTTCTGTCAGTATAGTGACGTAGGCTAAGGAAATCCTAAGCTATTTGAGAGATTGTCTCGACTAACTAGAACTGAAACATATGTCAACTCATGGATCACTAAGTATAATTGTTTGTTGTTGTTTTACGTCCTAGCAACATCTAAGGTCATATCAGGACGGGTACCGACTTGTGACAGTGCGCACTCATGGCGACTTTATAGTGCTGTCCCACTGGGAAACCAGGCCGCCGGCACCATGACCTGATATCCCACTCAGTCACATTATCCTGACACTGAGCACACCAGTCCTTGCCCTATCCTAATAATGCCGAACGCCTGGCTAGGAAGCGACAAGTATCAATTTTAAAGTCATTGGTTTGACTCGACCGGGACTCGAACCCACGACCCCACGATCTACCAGCACGGGAGACGGACGCTCCAACCCACTCGGCCACCCCGTCTGGTCCACTAAGTATAAAGACTGTCTATGTAATAATAGAGTTGAAGTGGAAGTATCATTATTCTCTTTTCCTAGTTTTAAGGAATTTGTCAATTTGTTAACTTGTGCGGGGTTTTCCTTACCAAACCTGCGTTGACAGTCATCAACTTTTACCAAGTATCTCTTCCTTGTTAATACATCATATTAATGTGTGTTTCCCTGAAAACACAGTCCATTACATAGTTTCAATTTAAAAGAGAGAAAGAGAGAGAGAAATAAAATTGACAGCTTTTGCATGTTTCTTTTCAAAACATGTCCTTAATGACTACTTGATAAGAGGACAGCTGCATTGTTTGTTTTCAGGTCAATGAATTTTGTAATTATTGTCTGTGGATTAAAAAAAACACACCAAATGATTGAACCTCCAGAGACGCATTTAAGAACCTTACTGTAAGCATCACAATCAATCTCTTCTTTTTTTCTCAATATCGAATTCATTTATTTTATTAAGGTTCATCTAATTTATCAGATTTCCAAACAAAATGTTAATGTAGACAATTAAATTTGACATGGGGCTAACACACAGATATATATAGCTAGTATATAAATATACGGGTATACATCATCGGTATGGGGTTTATTATTATTGTTATTATTGTCACTGTATAATATATTTAACATCCAATAACGGACTGCGGCCTACAGGCATATGGTGGCGCCGCCACCGGCAGTTCTTGGTATTTATGTTCACTCGCTGTATCGATCACTTTGCTGCTGCAGGTAGCCCATTGGTTCATAATAAATACAATAATCGAGTAGAAAATGCATTAAATAAATAATACCTCCTCCTAAAGATGTATACTATATATGAATGTTTATTTCATAAGAGGCTTTGAATATGAAATTATCATAGAACTCAGTTCAATTATAGTTCATGATTATACCAAGTATTTGGATTCCTCTGAGGGTGTTTTCTTGTTTTATTATTATTTGCTCTCTCTCTCTCTCTTCTTTATTCGATATTGCTGCACTACCATTAATTTCTATAATTTAAGTTCAATTGATTTCGAAGTTCCTGCAGCACCCGTTCTCATTTCCACGACATGAATGTTGCCATGGCCACGCCCCGCACCCCGCACCCCCACACATCCCCCCTCCCTCCCCCTTCAATATTGCGCGCCGCGCTTTCCGGCCCCAAAGACTGATGAGAAACAATGTCGGTTTCTCGTCTGCAACCCAGCGGGAAATGGCAATGACTTTTATCCCCATTGATTTTGATAGATGTAGATAAAATTACGGCGACACAAATTTGTCAGGATGCTACAAATTGCTGGTCTAGCGTCCATCGCTATTGATCGACGTTCCCCTGGTGCATTTACATTTTCCCGCCATTTGCAGTTTGTGGAGCCTCAGCAGCATCTGGCCTCATGCTTTTACTATGCCCAGCATGCACTTCGTCGAATGTTCCCAGAGCATGTCTTAATTTTGTTGATATAATATTAATACAGCGGAGAAGTCAACTGCACTATATAGGTCAGGAACAAGTGTTGGTATAAGCACACAGTTGGCTACGTAACAGGTCAGGAACAAGTTTTAGAATAAAAGCACAGTTCACTGACTGTACTATAGGTCAGGAACTAGTGTTGGCATAAGTAGGCAGTTGGCTATGTAACAGGTGAGGAACAAGTGTTGGATTAAAAGCACAGTTCACTAACTGTACTATTGGTCAGGAACAAGTGTTGGCATAAGTATGTAGTTGGCTATGTAACAGGTGAGGAACAAGTGTTGGAATAAAAGCACAGTTCACTAACTGTACTATAGGTCAGGAACAAATGTTGGCATAAGTATGTAGTTGGCTATGTAACAGGTGAGGAACAAGTGTTGGAATAAAAGCACAGTTCACTAACTGTACTATTGGTCAGGAACAAGTGTTGGCATAAGTACGCAGTTGGCTATGTAACAGGTGAGGAACAAGTGTTGGAATAAAAGCACAGTTCACTAACTGTACTATAGGACAGGAACAAGTGTTGGCATAAGTATGTAGTTGGCTGTGTAACAGGTGAGGAACAGATTGATTGATTGATTGGTGGTTGCTTTACGCCGTGTTGGCAGCATAGGCCATATTCACGGCGAGAAATGTTTGTTTTTTATTCAAACCATCGCTTTTACATGTAAAAGCAGACAATCAATTATGTGCCAATAGACACTCATTAAATTAGAAAGCTCACAATCATATATTTGTGGTCAAGGGAAACAAATTCCCATAGAAAAAGAAAAGTTTTATTAATAATTGATAGAATCTATTTAGTAAACTATATGAGGTGGTACAGTCCAGCTGCCCTCAAAAAGGCTAAAATGTTTTCCTGTTTTACCTTAGTAAAAAGGTCATGCATACTGTCTGCAGTGTAGAACTGTTGGCGCAGGGCCAAAAAATCAACGCAACTTAGTAAAATATGTTTGAGTGTCAGCGGGGACTGACACCCAATACATTCAGGGGGAGGTTCCCCCTTGAGCAGAAAAGCATGTGTAAGCCACGAGTGGCCAATACGGCAGCGGCTAAGGACCACTTGGTCCAGCCAACCTCCCGCATGAGTCTGTGGTGGCTTTCCCACAGATGGTTCAATTTCTTTAAGTTTATTAATGGTTTCATCCCACTCATGTTGCCATTTGGATTTCATGTGGGTGGCTATAAGTGGTTTCAGATCAGAGTGAGGGATCAGACATGGTTCAAGATCACAGTTCAGGGCCTTCTTCGCAGCCTGATCAGCTCGTTCGTTTCCTTGTATGCCGGCATGGCCAGGCACCCAGCACAGGTGGATGTCATACCCATCCGTTGTCAGTTGGTTCATTTTATAAATGACCGTTGCTAGAATAGGGTGATTCGTTTTCAGTCCAGCAACAGCCAGGAGGCAAGAGAACGAATCACTGTATATAACATAGTTAGTGTGGTTGGATACCTCAATACACTCCAAAGCGAGAAGGAGTGCTCGGGCTTCTGCAGTGAAAATCGAGCTCTGATCGGGCAAACGTACACCAAATCTTTCCCGTCGGCAGACTGCCGCAGCAGCTACCCGGCTTTGGTCTTTCGAACCATCAGTGTATATGGAGAGGTGGTCTGCAAACTGGCCTTGAATCTCTGCATGCAATCCTTGGTACTCCACTGGATGTGTCCCAGACTTCCTCAGTTCCGATGGCTTTCTCAACGACCACGGGGGATGTTCTGGGACTTTTGCATCCTCCAACACCTCCAAATCCATGCCCAAGGACTCCAAATGAGGTTTCATTCGGAGCCTCAGTGGCCGGATGTAATTCGGCCTGGCGGTGAGGAACAAGTGTTGGAATAAAAGCACAGTCCACTAACTGTACTATAGGTCAGGAACAAGTGTTGGCATAAGTAGGCAGTTGGCTATGTAACAGGTCAGGAACAAGTGTTGGAATAAAAGCACAGTTCACTAACTGTACTATAGGTCAGGAACAAGTGTTGGCATAAGTATGTAGTTGGCTATGTAACAGGTGAGGAACAAGTGTTGGAATAAAAGCACAGTTCACTAACTGTACTATAGGTCAGGAACAAGTGTTGGCATAAGTATGCAGTTGGCTATGTAACAGGTCAGCAACAAGTGTTGGAATAAAAGCACAGTTCACTGACTGTACTATAGGTCAAGAAAAAGTGTTGGCATAAGAGAGCAGTTGGCTATAGAATAGGTCAGGAAAAAGCATTTGTACAAGAGTGCAGTTCACTGACTGTACTACAGGTCAGGAATATGTGTTGGCATAGGAGTGCAGTTCACTGACTGTGTCCCATAGGTCATGAACAAGTGTTGGCATAAGAGAACAGTTGGCTATGTAATAGGGCAGGAACAATTGTTAGAATAAAAGCACAGTTAACGCACTCTACTATAGGTCAGGAACAAGTGTTGGCATAAGAGAGCAGTTGGATATGTAATAGGACAGGAACAAGAGTTAGAATAAACACACAGTGCACACACTCTACTATAGCTCAGGAACAAGTGTTGGCATAAGAGAGCAGTTGCTTATGTAACAGGCCAGGAACAAGTGTTAGTATAAGAGAACAGTTCACTGACTGCACTATATATCATGAACAACTGTTGATAGAAGATTGTACTATAGGTCAGAACTAAGCGTTGGTGGAAGAGAGCAGTTGGATATATGGAAGAGACCAGGACAAATAGTTTGCATACGCGCGGAGCTAATTGCACAATAAATAGGTCATAAGCAGATGCTGGGGTAATACTAATAGAACACTTGCCGGGATTATAACTCAAAACCAATTGTTGGCAAAAGAGAGTACTTGACTAAATGATAGGGTAGGAACAAAGGGGGTTCCAAGATGGCGGATTAAAGAGCCACACTTACCAGTACATCCCGGGTTGTTGATATCCATTATGTATGCAATTAGTCCGCCCATCAAACACCAGTTGTTCCTGACCTGTATTATACAGTCAACTGCTCTCTTATGCCAATAGTTTAGTGAAGCCGCCCAATCAAGTCGCATTGAGGCTTATATTATAAGGAACCATTACTCCCTGAATATATAGCTTGAGAAGAATGATCTGGCACATGCCTGTATTTACCGAGATGTGGAAATCAATGAATTATTCCTTTTGTTTTTGTTTTGGAACTTCTGGAATTCCCGAGAGTGTTTTTGTATTTTAGTTTTTTAAAAAAATATGTTTAACCTCTTTAGTCTGCAATGTGTTAGTCGCGCGCCTTTGCATTTGCGGTTGTCATGCTCAGCAGACGACTTTCCGCTTGGAACTGGCACACGGGTTTTAAAATATCGACTTGTTTGTGTGATTTATTGAAATTTAAATCACCCTCCGTCCGTGGCTGCTGCCATGTTGTCGGCTCATCGTGTGTCTTCTCATCTGTTCTGGACAGTTCGATTCCCCGCCGGCGCGCCGGTTAGATATGAATATTTGCAAGATTAAACTGCAAAATCAAACTAACAGAGCAAACTGCAAGAGCAAACCGCGAGCATTGGAATGTGTTGCAGTGCATAACACAACCAGCAATGAGCAATAATTACATCCAACCAACACCGACTAACTGTTTATGACCACATTAACAAGAACAACTTTTGACAGAGAAATAGTTTCCATTTGCTCGATTATTTCATCCCGTTCTTGCTGTATCATCCCTATTTAAATTTGCATAGTTCGATGCTTTTGAGATTTAATCATCTTCTGAAATAAATATATTGCGTTGATTGTTATCATTTATCTTACGTCACTTTGAAGTACGTTTTATTTTAAATGGCTAACTTCTGAGATGTTTGGAGTGCAAACATGCCAAATTAATTTAGGCAAGTATGACAAAACTCTTGACTTCTGCAGTAAGTGGTTCTATTAAATTGACTCAGCATTCCCTTCTATGTTGCAACAAATGCTTTAAAAGTGCATCAGTATCTAAGTTAGATACAGAGAATCGAATCGAACTAGGTGTTTTGGTTTTGAAAATTTGATGCTTTCATCGGACTATGCAGCTTTAATCTAGTTTTTACCCTTCATTGAATTATCTTCATACTAGTCAGTAAAGTATTTCGTGGGGGAATGGGGGAAATCACGTGAATTACTGTGGCTGAAATCAGAGCTGTGAAAACAAAAAGGTTTCCTAAAGAACAGAAGCGCTATTAAAAGGCGTACGTAATATATAATATAGAGTGATGCATGAGAACAGAAATATATGACAGGAAATGAGATCAAATAAACGCTTGCTTGCTAAGCTAATGTGTGATATACCCTTAATTACTCAAGTATTTAGTGGGGAAATGGGGGGAATCACCTGAATTACTGTGGCTGAAGACAGAGCTGTGAACAGAAAAAGGTTTCCTGGAGAATAGAACACTCATCAAAAAAATAAATAATATAAAATATTGAGAGATCCATATGACAGGAAATGAGGCCAAATCAAATAAACTCTTGGTTCCTAAGCCGTTGTGTGTTATATACTCCTGACTCCTTACGCCCCTCCTCACCACCAGCACCATCACCACCATCACCGCATCGCCATCGCTCATAAGAATAGAAACATATTACCCCAAATGAGGTCAAATAAACATAAACTCTTGCTTCCTAAGCTAGTGTGTAAGATCCTCCTAATTATTCCATACGCCCCTCCTCACCAACACCACCACCACCACCATCACCACACCACCACCACCTCCACCATCACCACCACACCGCCATCCCTCACCCCCTCCCTCCTCCTGCTCCCTATGCCTCTGTTGTTGAGGGTCGGCATGTTCAAGTTTTAAACAGGCGGTGGACATTACTGGGTTCTAACATCTCCTTCTCGTCTGCTTCCCGCGTCGCTCCTTGCAATTTTAAGGAGCCAGGCTACCGCTAACGGCAGCAGACGTACGAGGCCCAGGGGAGACAGGGGTCAGGCTGCCCGTATATACTGCGCCGGGGCCATTCCGTCCTGATAAGGCTACGTCTGGTCAGCACTTCTCCGCTTTACCCTTCATTGTCCGCATCAGTGTCTAAATGTCGTCTGCTCCCACTGATTTCGTAGCAGACGACTTTGCAATAGCTATACCAGTGACTATCAATGATATTCAGTGAAGAAATGAAGCTTCTGGGGTTTGGTTTATTCTTTTTGGCGGGAGCAGACGAGATTTGTATGAAGCAGACGCGATTTGTGTGAAGCAGACGACAACGCACCGCCAATGGTCTGTATGGGTTAAGCAGGGCCCTCCCCCTCCTCACCCCCCTTCACACCTCCTCCAACTCCACCATAACCATTCATGGCTGTGTTATGTACATCCACTTCACTCCGCCTACATCATTCACGGTCTATTATTACTGTTCCTTTTTACAGAAAGCACCGCCCACTTCAAGCAACCAGACGGGATGGCCGAATGAGTTAGAGCGTCCGTCTCCCGTGCTGGTAGATCGTGGGGTCGTGGGTTCGAGTCCCGGTCGAGTCAAACCAATGACTTTAAAATTGATACTTGTTGCTTCCTAGCCAGGCGCTCGGCATTATTAGGATAGGGCAAGGACTGGTGTGCTCAGTGTCAGGATAATGTGACTGAGTGGGATACCAGGTCATGGTGCCGGCAGCCTGGTTTCCCAGTGGGACAGCACTATAAAGTCGCCATGAGTGCGCACTGTCACAAGTCGGTACCCGTCTTGATATGACATTAGATCTTGCTAGGACGTAAAACAACAACAAACAACATCAAGCAACTAGGAAAATATAAATCTAACCAGGCTAGGCCTCTGACATGGTACTGTTGGGAGTTGCTCCTATATTGCATTGGGGAGAGATGGGTAGTGGGGTGGTGGGGAGGAGGGAGGGGTAGAGGAGGAGGGCATATTGCCCCCATAGTTTGTCAGAGTGGAGGTTACCGACCAAGCTCACAAGTTCAAAAATCGATATTCTTTTATTTCTTGAATATATTCCATTTCCGCTCCCGCTCCACGCCCTCCCTCCCGACCTCCTCATCCACACACACTGCTACTTGATGTGGCCGGATCCTATTTGTTCAGACAAATCTGGGAGAGCCAGGAATGTGTATACCATGAACGTGGAAGGCTAGAAATACCAGTTGATGCATGACCTGTGTAGCCGCGCTTGGTGGGTTGAGGATGAGAGGTTTAAAATCAAACCGAGTCGCGGGCGGAAACGCATTCATTGAAGCGTGAAACAAAGAAAAAAGAACATAGATCCCGACAGTCACGTGACCCTCGAGAAGGGTCTGTTATTGAGAATTGCAATTCCCTTATTTAATAGCGCTATTTATTTATGTATTCACATACAGATAATAGCCTATACAGCTCATATATAAGTGTAAACTCGAATTATTGATTTTTACTTCAGCTTTAGGTAGAGAAATGAATTTTAACATATGGGTTAGCTAGTTACTCCCTCCGTAATGTCTCTGTGACATGCCTGTTGATACCCCAGTCACACTACTGCTTGCGACTGCTTTGCGACTACAAAACAATATGGTCGCAAAATGGTCGCATGTGGATGCAAACTGGTCGTCAGTGGTCGCCGACCTCCTTGCGACCATTTTAGTCGCAAGGAGGTTGCAACTACTGTACTAAAGACCTCATTGTGAGGAACATGGTCACCCAGACGTTGCCGACAATTGCTTTGGTTGCATTGAGGTTGCAAAGAGATGGGTTCTTTGGTCTAAAGTAGTCGCAAGCCACAGTGTGACTGGGTCTGAGGCAATAATTGTGCCTTGGCTGGGTGATGGAAAAAGAATTACAATATAATATACTAAATATATTGTTCTAATATTTATCTTTCATAGTCTGCTACGCTTGGGGTGAATAATTTATTAAATTGTGTAGATTAATAGACATTGAAATTTGAATTGAGAGCATTCAGTGGCTGCTGTCTTTGGTTTATTTGCATTCTCTCCCATTTCATCAACTCTACTTCAATATATATAAACATTGAATGCTGGAACCAGGAGCTCCACCTATCATTTACAGTTGATTCATACCAAAGCAGTTTTTACTTGGATTTAGACATGGTTATCATTTGCCCTTACTTTATGTATGGATGAATATTTCATGCAATGGTTAGTAACATAGTTGTTGTAATGTTATGTTAAATAACCGATTTTATCGGTCTCTCCCGGAGCAATGTTCATCGACTGGTGTACTTTCTGTGCTTCAGCCCCAGCGACATGCGGAAATACACAACATTGTACTTTCTCGCTCCTGCTTAACACTCCGGCTGCTGTGGCGTAAATACTGTATGAGTGAATCCAGGCTTTCCAGTTCGCTGTTATATTGTCGTCCAGGTTCAGAGGACTGGGCGGTTTCAAACCCGAGAGAGCCATGGCGTATCAAAAGGTCCGCTTCTGACGCCATGTAATGTTATGTTAAATTACCGACTACACACGTTGATGTCTCGTTGCATAATCATCTTTATTCGGGTGCCTACCAGACTGCGCTGGTCGTCCACTCGCTGATTCCCCGCAAGTCGCACCCGGCGTGTACTGAGTTAACACCATATATCACAGTTGTCACTTGCCTTTACTGTGGGTACGGATGAATATGTCATGCAGTGGTTAGTGACCTAATTGTCACTTGCCCTTACTGTGGGTACGGATGAATATGTCATGCAGTGGTTAGTGACCTAAGTGTCACTTGCCCTTACTGTGGGTACGGATGAATATGTCATGCAGTGGTTAGTGACCTAAGTGTCACTTGCCCTTACTGTGGGTATGGATGAATATGTCATGCAGTGGTTAGTGACCTAATTGTCACTTGCCCTTACTGTGGGTATGGATGAATATGTCATGCAGTGGTTAGTGACCTAATTGTCACTTGCCCTTACTGTGGGTACGGATGAATATGTCATGCAGTGGTTAGTGACCTAATTGTCACTTGCCCTTACTGTGGGTATGGATGAATATGTCATGCAGTGGTTAGTGACCTAATTGTCACTTGCCCTTACTGTGGGTATGGATGAATATGTCATGCAGTGGTTAGTGACCTAATTGTCACTTGCCCTTACTGTGGGTACGGATGAATATGTCATGCAGTGGTTAGTGACCTAAGTGTCACTTGCCCTTACTGTGGGTATGGATGAATATGTCATGCAGTGGTTAGTGACCTAATTGTCACTTGCCCTTACTGTGGGTACGGATGAATATTTCATGCAGTGGTTAGTGACCTAAGTGTCACTTGCCCTTACTGTGGGTACGGCTGAATATGTCATGCAGTGGTTAGTGACCTAATTGTCACTTGCCCTTACTGTGGGTACGGATGAATATGTCATGCAGTGGTTAGTGACCTAATTGTCACTTGCCCTTACTGTGGGTATGGATGAATATGTCATGCAGTGGTTAGTGACCTAATTGTCACTTGCCCTTACTGTGGGTATGGATGAATATGTCATGCAGTGGTTAGTGACCTAATTGTCACTTGCCCTTACTGTGGGTACGGATGAATATGTCATGCAGTGGTTAGTGACCTAATTGTCACTTGCCCTTACTGTGGGTATGGATGAATATGTCATGCAGTGGTTAGTGACCTAATTGTCACTTGCCCTTACTGTGGGTACGGATGAAAATGTCATGCAGTGGTTAGTGACCTAATTGTCACTTGCCCTTACTGTGGGTATGGATGAATATGTCATGCAGTGGTTAGTGACCTAATTGTCACTTGCTCTTACTGTGGGTACAGATGAATATATCATGCAGTGGTTAGTGACCTAATTGTCACTTGCCCTTACTGTGGGTATGGATGAATATGTCATGCAGTGGTTAGTGACCTAATTGTCACTTGCCCTTACTGTGGGTACGGATGAATATATCATGCAGTGGTTAGTGACCTAATTGTCACTTGCCCTTACTGTGGGTACGGATGAATATTTCATGCAGTGGTTAGTGACCTAATTGTCACTTGCCCTTACTGTGGGTATGGATGAATATGTCATGCAGTGGTTAGTGACCTAATTGTCACTTGCCCTTACTGTGGGTACGGATGAATATTTCATGCAGTGGTTAGTGACCTAATTGTCACTTGCCCTTACTGTGGGCACAGATGAATATTTCATGCAGTGGTTAGTGACCTAAGTGTCACTTGCCCTTACTGTGGGTACGGATGAATATATCATGCAGTGGTTAGTGACCTAAGTGTCACTTGCCCTTACTGTGGCTATGGATGAATATGTCATGCAGTGGTTAGTGACCTAATTGTCACTTGCCCTTACTGTGGGTACGGATGAATATGTCATGCAGTGGTTAGTGACCTAAGTGTCACTTGCCCTTACTGTGGCTATGGATGAATATGTCATGCAGTGGTTAGTGACCTAATTGTCACTTGCCCTTACTGTGGGTACGGATGAATATGTCATGCAGTGGTTAGTGACCTAATTGTCACTTGCCCTTACTGTGGGTACGGATGAATATGTCATGCAGTGGTTAGTGACCTAATTGTCACTTGCCCTTACTGTGGGTACGGCTGAATATGTCATGCAGTGGTTAGTGACCTAATTGTCACTTGCCCTTACTGTGGGTACGGATGAATATGTCATGCAGTGGTTAGTGACCTAATTGTCACTTGCCCTTACTGTGGGTACGGATGAATATGTCATGCAGTGGTTAGTGACCTAATTGTCACTTGCCCTTACTGTGGGTAGGGGTGAATATTCCATGTAATGGTTAGTGACACAGTTGTCATCTACCATTACTGTGGGTATGGATGAATATTTCCTCTAATGATTAGTGTCTTTGTAAATCAGTGACGGTGTTCTATAACATTCTGGCTTAATATCAATGGAGCTTGGCATTCTGGCTGAAGTTTACTAGGCAAGTTCTGACCGCAGGCCTGTGCTTGTAGTGGCAAAGTCACACACAGGTGGCGCCAGGGCTGCATGGATGGCGGTTTGAAGAAGGTCTCTGAGAAGTAGAATAAAATTGTTTGAGTATCTTTTGTTATTTGTAATCACATAATATATTTGCATAGCTCATATATCATTTATGACAATTGAAGCCACTCCTATTATCGAACAAATACCCAGCATATGTTTTGTTTGTTTGTTGGGGTTGTTCAGCCTGGGAAAAGCTATGGTCATATCAGGGTGGGTACCGACTTATGACAGTGCACACTCATGCCAACGTTATAGTGCTGCCCCACTAGGAGATCAGGCCACCATTACCATGACCCAGTTTCCCACTCAGTCTCATTTTCCTGATGCTGAGTGAACCAGTCCTTGTTCTATCCTAGTAATGCCAAACGCCAGGCTAGGTAGCAACAACTATCAATTTTGTAAGTCATTGGTTTGACTCAGCTGGGTTTCAAACTCTTGATCTTCCACACGGGAAGCCCTCACTCTGCCGATTTGGTTAATGCGTCTGGTTCCAAGCATAAGTAAGTAGCCATGATGAGTAGTTTATATCTATATACATATATATATATATATCTCTAGAGAAGTAAATAACTGCCCTTTATTACACGGTGACCCCATTACACCTTCCCCTTTGAACACATACTGTTTACATTGAAGAGGATCCCACTAAATAAGAAAGTCTACAGATATATTTGTTCCGGATTATTTACTTAGTATTTCCGAATTGTGATTCAAGATATATTAATAAAATCAATTTCTTTATTGTACTAACCAAATGTCTCAACTCCTCACATAGAGTAGTACATATAGGGAATATATTTTAAATGATGTAAAATACTTGTTAGTGCAATTTTATTGCATAATTTGTTTGCTGGTAGAACATAATTTTTGTTAAAGAAGTGAAGCATCAAAGCGATCTTAACTCCAAACCTATAGATTACAAAACATCGCCCTAACTGCTGGACCACAGAATCGGTATAAACTTTTAAGTCACATGTTTGACTTGGCCAGGGTTTGAACCCCATGGGTTCTAATTCCACGACCTATTACACGGACAGCGGACGCTCTACACATTTGTCCATCCCATCTGGGCATATATATATATATATATATATATATATATATATATATAAATATATATATATATGTACTATATAATTTATTATGTGGATATAAATAATGGCAGCCCCTTAAATGTTTCCCATTACCACCTTCTTCCATGTTATTTGCTGCGGAGCGGGTCATTCTCTACTCCCCCCGCCTCCTATACCGTGAGCCAACTGTCACTCTGCTCACTTTTAAAACTATATATATAAATAGATATGTATATATATATATATACATATATATATGTATCCGTTAATCAAAGAAAGTAAATCTGGTCAGGACCTCCCACACACAACCCAGCAGTATCGGGTCTATCTCTATCACCTCTAATGTCTCTGTGGCGCCTCTCGAACTGGCCTGCAATGGCTGGCACAATGGTAGTCATCTTACCGGAGTAGTAGTACATGGAAATAGGCACCGCACGCTGGCACCGAGTTGTGCTCTATCTGTCCCCAGGGGGCGCCATGCGGGCCCTAATCGGGTGATCGGGTTGTGCGGCCTGATTTATCCCACCTTTAATGTGTAATATTGCTGTTTCGGGATCTGGCTGACCTCCGGTTGCACACGACCGATATGGGTGTTCAACAGAAGCAGACAATAAGAAACAAAGGGGACCACCGCAGTAGGAGCATGAGCAGCCACAAATCAGCACACAGCGGCAAGAGCAGACACTGTAACAAGATCAAGAGCAGTGGCGTTAAACAATTACACCATCAAAAACAGCTACAACATCGAAAACAACTAGAACATTTAAAATAACTATGACATTAACATCAAATACCACAGCAACAACAGCAACAACAGCAACAACAGCAACAACAGCAACAACAGCAACAACAGCGACAACGGCGACAACGGCGACAACGGCGACAACGGCGACAACGGCGACAACGGCGACAACAGCAACATCAGCAACAACAGCAACAACAACAACAACAACAACAACAGCGATGACAACAACAACAGCGATGACAACAACAACAGCGATGACAACAACAACAGCGATGAAAACAACAACAGCGATGACAACAACAACAACAGCGATGACAACAGCGACAACAACAGCGACAACAACAGCGACAACAACAGCGACAACAACGACGACAACAACGATGACAACAATGGCAGCAACAACGACAACAACACCAACAACGACAACAACACCAACAATGACAACAACACCGACAACAACAACGACAACAACAACAACAGCGACAGCAACAACAGCAACAACAGCAACAACAACAACAACAGCAACTACAGCAACTACAGCAACTACAGCAACAACAGCAACAACAGCGACGACAACAGCGACGACAACAACGGTGACAACAACGGCGCCAACAACGATGACAACAACGACGACAACAACGACAACAATGACGACAGCAACAACGGCAGCAACAACAACAACGACGACAACAACAACAACGACAACAACAATGACAACAACAATGACAACAACAATGACAACAACAATGACAACACCAATGACAACAACAATGACAACAACCATGACAACAACAATGACAACAACAATGACAACAACAATGACAACAACAATGACAACAACAATGACAACAACAATGACAACGACAATGACAACGACAATGACAATGGCAACACCAATGACAACAACAATGACAACAACAATGACAACAACAATGACAACAACAATGACAACAACAATGACAACAACAATGACAACGACAATGACAACAACAATGACAACGACAATGACAACAATGACAACAATGACAACAACAATGACAACAACAATGACAACAACAATGACAACACCAATGAGAACAACAATGACAACAATAATGACAACCACAGCAACAACAACAGTATGCAAGGCATGCACTGTATGGTTATTGAATTACATCATTCGTAACTGCAAGCATTAAATTAATTATGGACATACATGTAAATCATTTAAAAGGCTTGCCATCCAGGGAGACAAGCACAATAGTCTGCACTGACCTCTCAGGCAAGGAGCCACATGGACAGGTAGGCATGGATTAGGTGATTGCATCAGGGAGCCTAGGTAGCATAATGCTTAGCACACAATCCCCAGAAGGGTAAGAATCGTGATTTCAAATACTGCTCTTATCATAATTTTCCCCATGTTCAACACCCCTATGACATATATAAAAGCATGTTAAAGGTTGCTGGTGCCTTTCCTTACTCAAATGTCCGCACCCCTCCAAAGACCCTATAATACTAAGACGGCTCACTCAGCCTGTACTGTGTAATCAAAATGATCAAACCCACCTCTTGGTGCGCTGGCTGTTCTCTTGGTTAAACAGGTGCTATATTATATGTATAAATGTATATATGAATGTGAAAGATGTGTGATGATGCTGATGCTGATGATGATGCTGATGATGATGTGTATTTGTTCATAGCAATTTCATATTGATGTGTATTCGTACTTACCTATCTCATGTATAATATAACATGTGAAACACCAACCAGCAGCTGGGCTGATCAAATCCACCGCAAGGTGGCACTGCGAAATTTACATTACCATGGGAGAGATAGGGAGTGAGCCGCCTTAGTATTATAGGGTCTTTGACCCCCTCCCTGAGCTGCCAACTAGATGGGATGGTCGAATTAGTTGAGCGTCCATTTCCCGTTTTGGTAGATCGTGGGACGGGTTCAAACCGTAGTTGAGTCAAACCAATGACTTAAGAATTGATATGCGTCGCTTCTAAGCCAGGTGCACAGGGTGAGGAATGGTTGGCTTAGAGTCAGGATAATGTGACTGAGTTGGATATCAGGTCAACGTGCAGACGGCCTGGTCGCCCAGTGGGGCAGCACCATAAAGTAGTCATTAGTGCGCACTGTTACAAGTCGGTACCCATCCTGATATGACCTTAGATGTTGCCAGGAAGTAAAACTCCAGCAACCAACAACAACCAACCGTGAGCAGGCCATCCGGTGCCCCATCTGCATCCTTCTCTTTCTCCTCATCCATATTACATCTCCTCCCGTCGGTCAGGCCGGGCCTGAGGATGCTGTGCCTCGCACCTGTCTCCATTGCCACCGTCGGCCCATTACGTGCAGGTGTTCGATACGATCCCCATGACCAGACCCCCGTGAAATCAGAAAGATAACCTCCTTTCCCACCGGTCACGTGCTCACGCGGAGGGGGTCGATAATAGGGCACATCCGGGTCACCGAGTAATCACTACCGCGCCGACCAATCAAAAAGGATGCCCCTATAGTTTTGCATCATAGCTGTGTGACCGCTTCTTCTTCTTCTTCTTTTTGGTGGGGGGGTGGGGGGGGAGGTGATGGTGGATAGGGGAGAAGGGAGAATGGAGGAGGGGAGGGAGAGAGGACTGAGGACGGAGGAGGGAGGAGGGAGGGAGGAGGGAGGCTGGAGGAGGAGGGAGTAGGGAGGAGGGAGGACGGAGGAGGGAGGAAGGAGGACGGAGGAGGGGGGAGGAGGGAGGAGGGAGGGGGAGGGGGGGTAGATGTTACAACGTACTGGGAAACACAAAGGGAAGAGCTTGGTTTTGATCCATGTGATCTACCGGTAAGATTTCACCAAAAATAAACCTTCATGAAATGAGCAGCTCAGTTTACTGTCCAACGCCCAATATCCGCCATCACATACAGAAGGATGGACGTTAAATGCGCATATTAAAGGGTAATATATAAATGTATATATATATGTGTATATATCATATATACCTCGGTAAAACTCCAGTTATTTATCATATGTACCCAGGTAAGACTTGTATAACTATACTATATAATGTATGTATATGTATATATATGTTAAAATGGTATTGTTGGGATCGATCTGTGCAGGTGGTCGGATAGAGAGGTTTTACTGTATATGTGTATATTTGTATATACATATGACCACTATAATTATGAAGGACATATATAGACAGGCCGAATCTATTAACAGGCTATTATGCCTAAATATATAAACGGAAGAGCATAAGCATAGGTATAAGTGTATATATGTGTATATATAGAGAGAATTTAAGCAAAGACTGCGTCGTTATCGGTTGCTGAGTGAATCCTGTGTGCAATACTCCCAGCATGCATCACACGCTGAGTTTACGCGGGATACTTTATACACGGCACCCTTCTTTATTGCCTGGCTTTATTGCCTATTCCGGTCAGCTTTATAGGGTGGCCATCTCTCATAGCCGGCATCGCATTTCTCCCCCGGTGCAGGACATCAATAAAGAGAAAATAACACCGAAAGTAAATAAGACAGTAACCAAAGCATGCGAGACTCTGGCGCTGGGACGGAACCCCCATCACCCCCTCCCCACCCACACATCCACACACACACACACACCCTGTAGTTTAATCATGTTTTATAGAGATATATACCACGGTAGTAGTCATTGCTTACTGAGTCATATGTTGAAGATGATCCTGAAAATAATTTTACTGAGAAACAGACAGAAAATTGAAGAACAAATCAGTAACGTACAAAGTGGGTTTATATCTGGAAGAGGTACACGTGAAGGGATTTTCAATATGAGAATGATTTGTGAACGTTATTGTGAAGTGAACCAGGATGTTTATGCCTGCTTTATTGACTATGAGAAGGCCTTCGACCGAGTCAATCATGAACTGTTAATCAAATGTTTACAAGATATTGGTGTCAATGGCAAAGACATTAAACTAATTGTGAACTTATACTGGACACAACATGCATTTATAAAAATGGAGCAGGGCCTATCGGATGAAGTTATGATTAAACGAGGAGTTTGACAGGGGTGTGTATTGTCACCATGTCTATTTAACCTGTACACAGAGATGATTTTCAGACACATTGAGGATTGCAAGGGAGTGACAATAGGTGGCATGAACGTCAACAATCTTAGATATGCCGATGACAGTGTAATACTAGCAGACAGTGAGAAAAACCTACAAGATATAGTGAATAGAATCAATAAAGCTGGAATACTATTCAACATGAAGATGAATGCCAGGAAGACCAAAACAATGGTTATAAGTAAAAAGACAGATAAACCAAATGTCAATATAACCATAGATGGCACAAACATAGAACAAGTATCCGAATTCATATATCTCGGACAAAAGATTACAAATGATGGGAGATGTGAGGAAGAAATTAAAAGAAGGATAACAATAGCCCGAACAACATTCTCCAAAATGTATAGAGTGTTAACATCAAGTAAGATATTAATACAAACAAGGAAGCGTATTCTTCAGTGTTATGTGTGGTCTACTCTAATGTATGGGGCAGAGACATGGACAATCTCTAAGAAAATGTACAAACGTTTAGCAGCATTTGAGATGTGGACTTATCGAAGGATGATGAAAATATCATGGACAAAGAAGATCACCAACAAAGAAGTTCTCAGAAAAATTAAAAATAAGAAACGCTTGTTTGCCACTATACAGACAAAGAAACTTATTTATTTTGGCCACATCATTCGTCAGAGTTCAATATACCATACATTGTTGGAAGGGAAGGTAAATGGCAGCAGAGGGAGAGGGAGACCAAGAACATCATGGTTTACAAATATTTCACAGTGGACAGGCTTGAATTATTCACAGTCTATCAGAACAGCACAACATCGGGACAAGTGGAGAACCATTGCATCCAACCCTCGACTAGAGGACGGAACTATTGATTGATTGATTGAGTAGTCATTGGTTCCCAGGACAGTGCTAACTATGGGTATTAGTAGTGAAATTGGATGTTTATGTTATAGTAAGCGGAGAATGATGAAAGGGGGAAAGACCGAAGTTTAAAAAAGGCAAAAATCGAGTTTGAAATTGTGTTGCTTACATTGTCTTAGAGAGGATTTAGATTGCCGTCCAGTTCACATTTTATTCGATGGTTTCCATGGTTGATGATCGTTATGTATGTGGTCTATAATGAAGTTATGGGAATATAAATACGGCCACTATTCAACTGCAGTTCCCCTAACGTCGTCTGATCTACACATAACATGATATGCTATACTCTGAGTGCCTAGTTCGCACATCTGCCACAGTGTCGCCGCCTATGAGTGGAGTCACTGACCATTTACCTGGCACTGAGAATATTTGTACTTATCTATTTAGAATACTCCACTTTTTATGTGTAAATACATATGTATTTATATATATATATCCTTATAAGAAAATATTGCATATGAATAGCGTACTGATTCTTCGGAATTTCGATTTCGGATTTGACAGTTATGCCAGCAAATACTTCAATAACTCTCCCAGAGGAACTTTGCAATGAATCAGCTCAGAGTTCTTCACAAAAGTCTCACAAATTGTGAAAATCTGATCATACATGGTGAGTATACGGAGCGAGACCCTATATACTGACCGGAAGTGCAAGAAGGAAACTTCTGGTTGCTTTGTAAGTGCTACAAATCAACTCAGCTTACCTGAAAACCTACAAATTGACACTTCAAGTATGAAAATCAGTCAATAACTTCCGGAGATAGGTGAATGGCCAGTTGCGGGGGTTCTCCAAATGATATAGTCCATGCATACTGCGCAACGTGATATAGTCCATGCATACTGTGTAACGTGATATATTCCATGCATACTGCGCAACGTGATATATTCAATGCACACTGCACAATGTGATATATTCAATGCACACTGCACAACTTGATATATTCAATGCACACTGTGCAACATGATATATTCCACGCATACTGCGCAACATGATATAGTCCACGCATACTGCACAACATGATATAGTCCATGCATACTGCACAACGTGATATATGCCATGCATACTGCGTAAAGTGATATATTCCATGCATACTGCACAATGTGATATATTCACCACACACTGCGCAATGTGATATATTCACCACACACTGCACAATGTGATATATTCACCACACACTGCGCAATGTGATATATTCAATGCACATTGCACAACATGATATAGTCAATGCACACTGCGCAACATGATATATTCCATGCACACTATGCAACATGATATATTCAATGCACACTGTGCAACGTGATATATTCTATGCACACTGCACAACATAATATATTCAATGCATACTGCGCAACGTGATATATTCAATGCACACTGAGCAGTGTGATATATTCCACACACACTGTGCAACATGATATAGTCCAAACATACTACACAACGTGATATAATCCATGCATACTGGGCAACATGATATATTCAATGCACACTGCGCAACGTGATATTTTCAACGCACACTGTGCAACACGATATATTCAACACACACTGCACAAAGTGATATATTCAATGTACACTGCACAACTTGATATATTCAACGGACACTGCACAACGTGATATTTTCAACGCACACTGTGCAACACGATATATTCAACACACACTGCACAAAGTGATATATTCAATGTACACTGCACAACTTGATATATTCAACGGACACTTCACAACGTGATATATTCAACGCACACTGCGCAACGCAATATATTCAACACACGCTGCACAACGTGATATATCCCAGCCTTTAATCAGTGCAGAAACGCAGTACAACACAGAAGCTTTATCTGGTTTTAGGTTGGATAGGTTGATGTTACTGTGAGGAGTATACGATTCACCAGGGTGTGTTTAATCTGGTTCACACACACACACACACGCACCACCCTATCCCACACGTCTCATGCTCCTAATTGGCTACATACCTCCCGCTATGCAGGTATTGCAATACCTCAGGGAGTTTGACGCCCCTGCCTGCAGAGTTGTAAACCACTGCCTTGTGGTACAGGTCCTTGACAGAACTGAAGGCTAAGGGAGCAAACCCTAAACAGAAAACCATGTCAATGTGGCAGCATTAAGGGCAGTTGATGTATGGAACTCCCAACATCTCCCGACCAGCCACTGCAGGGACAAATAGTTTTGCGCCTGTCTTGACATGTTCTTGCCGATGCAAAACCTCTATTTGCTCCCCGAGAGAGTGCCGCTGGTAACTTGCAAAAGCCAGCAGCACTTCAACAGTTTTGCAGGCAGCTTTTATGAAAGCAGTCTTTGTCGCATCACGACCGACAGCATGATGATGATGATGACCTCCCGCCATATTGGAACAACATTCAGCATTTTGCTATGACAGCAACTGGGTTACTTCAACCACTGTCATCGCCATCATTAAATCCTTTAATCACAATGGTCATTAGGGCACCACATATATGACTTTGCAACCAGTTTGCTCCACTTGTCCATGTCTCCACTGGCTTCTGGGACTTGCCAAACTCCAGGCGTGTCTATTCCCTGATGTTGTCTTCCCACCTCTTCTTTTGTCCACCTCTTCCCTCCTACCACTAGATGTGGAGTGCATCTTGTTGTGTTCTTGTTGTTCTTGTTGTCTTCCATCTTAACAACATCTAAAGCCCTGGTCATATAGCCGTTAGTGGACGTACTTGAACGTAGGTGAACGTAGTGGAGGCCAACGTGGGTCAAACGTGGTGTATTTTTGTTAAACTACATTGAAATACGTTAAGATATGGCACCTTTTGCCATTGAATGATATGGATAAATACGTTATGGTACGGATTCTGGTATGTTCAACTATGCTCAACTACGTTCAACTATGTTCAACTACGTTCAACTATGTTAGCCTCCACTATGCTCAACTACATTCAACTACATCCACTAATGGCTATGTGACCACGGCATGCATGACGTGGAATGGCCATGATTTTAGGTGGGTCAAAGTATGCTAGAGTATGCTAGAGTATATTAAAAGGTACGTTCTACTGCATTCTACTACATTTGAAATTCAGCCTCTACCGTACCTCTCTTTTGAACATGTCCACAAATTAAATTGGAGATCACTGCTCACCCACATTATTACCAGGTTAACATCAAGGACAAGTATAGATGCCGGTACGTTCAACTACATTCAACTATGTTCAACTACTTTCAACTATGTTAACGTCCACTATGTTCACCTACATCCACTAACGGCTATGTGACCAGGGCTTAAAGTCATCTCAGGATGGGTGTGGAAGCGCTGCATGTACACACACTAATGTATAGTGTCACTTCGAACCACCAGATTCGCAACAAATATGAATGCCTTATCAGTAGTTCCAATATTGAAAATGAAAGATGGTAATTGCACAATCATCCACATCTACAGCTACATAATAGAATGAAAGCATCAAATTGGGCAGTTACCTAGATTGTATCTAACATATTCAACTTAGATTCTGGTGCAGTCATTAAACATTTATTTGTAGTTTGGTGTTCCTGTGTCATGGTGCTATGCTGGAAAATTGGTAAAGAAAGCCTGTATCTGGCATTTCCGTATGTCCCTCAAAATTACTTTTGTGTATTTTCACTTCAAATATCTTCAATGTTAATATTTTAAAATAAAATGTACTGGAAGATATATAAATTAAGGGAGATTATAACAATCGACCTAATTCATGAATGTACTAAATGTGGTAACAAGAACTGCCATAAAAGCATATCAGAATATCCTCAAACGACAACTATAAATGTCCCTATATGCGTATGCTAGTCAATGCCTCCCATAAATTGTGATGGTTGGGCAGGAGGAGGACCGGCCGGGGGGGGGGGGGGGGGGGGGTGATTGTGGTTGATACCTGACCCATTAACCAGCTGTCTTCTAAGAAGCACTCTCATTCTCCTTAGCCGGCAACCAGCGCGTTCTCTAAAACATGCAGCAGACCTTTCAGTCAGATGTGACGTCACTCATGGATACACTGCCTCGCTGCTCGCTGCAAATCGATGCTTAGCTGCCCAACTGGAAGCCCTGCGTATCCAGACGAACGGGCAGCGCGCTGGGCTTACAAATCAGCAGCCAATACTGTACGCTCGCTGGTTCCCGGCAACACAACGTCCGCTTCTAAGTCCCACCCACCCACCAGCCCCACTTCTATTCTTTCTGTGTTAACTACTTGTGATGTACGCAGCCATTCCATCGTCTGCCCCTTCTTTTCTCGGTTTCTTCCTGTGTTTTCCCTACATTCAGCCGGGCACACACTAACCGACAACGGGAATCGGTGTGTGTCGTTGATCGGTGATGATTGTTACATTAGTCATTGGTTCAGATCAAATTAGTTTAGACATTTGTTTAGATATTACAGAAATATCCACTTCCTGTGGGGGTGAACAATGACCAATGCTTAAATTCGAGCAAAACCTGTTTTTGGTATGAATCAAGCCTCGAGGATGTTTCATATGAACAAAGGTTCAGGAAACTAAATCTCCCATCCCATCTCTCAACTATCGAAGAATATGAGGAAACATGATCCAGGTCTACAAAATCAAAGCAGGTATAAACCACATTGACTCGTCCATCTTCTTTAGCTTCCCAACATCAATCATCCAGTATCACAGCTGTCCAGCGTTGAAAACAAGCACCCTCACAGGAGCTTATACGTTATGGGCAGAATAAAAAAACTTGTCACAAAAAAAAACAACTAATATCATGACCCATGGCCACAGCCAAATAAAATGCCCCCAAAAAGATGCCATTTAGACTTCAGGAAGCACATCTTCAGCCTCAGGATTATGGATAGATGGAAGTCTCCCTCACTGAATCTGTTCTCTCCACCCAAACCATGAACTGCTTCAAATCTCGACTAAACAAGTTTTGGAGACAAAGATGATGCAGATTACCATAACCATTTTACGTTAACGTTATCTATTGTAGGACTGGAATAATAACAGGCAATCAGTCTAGAGAATTCTCTATATTTGGTGCCAAGGTATCAAGGTATCAAGTGCAAACAAAACAAGCTGTGTAGATTCTGGTTCCAGAATGCATTGTTAATCTATATTGATGTAGAGTTGGTGAACTGGGCGTTACTGCAACCAAACAGAAATGGCGGCCCCTGGGAGTATTTCCATTGAACTTTTAAAGTTCACTAATCTACATGATTTAAGACTTGCTATCCGGACCGCACTTCGTCCACACCTCTCTCTATCTCCTCTCCGCTGGTCTTGCTCCTCCTCGATATGTCTGAAAAGAGTTCCAGGAGGGGGAGCCCGCCGGCATTTCACTTTCTACTCTTACTCTGTCCGTGTCTATGGCTCACTGGTTGGTCACCATAGGGCATATAGACACGGTCCTTTGACTCAACTCTCCTCATTTCTCTTTCCTAGACTCTACCTTTCTATTTCTCCCAGGCATACTTCTCCCCCTGACCAGGGGAGTTGTGTTCTTGGGTGGGGCCCTTTACTTTTACACTTCTCTCATCTTGTTCTCGTCGCTGGAACCACCGCTGAACCCATCTTTACCCGTCCTTCCTCGAAACCCCTGCTGCTGTCTACTGGATACAAGTGCTCAACTACCGCCGGACCGAAGAGATTCTGTGCCGCACCAATGCTTCGCTGTTACAACGTTGTAAAGATGTCCCCAGCTTCTACAACCGCCCCTACTGAAGATTAATCTTCAAGCCAAAGATTGGGCCAATTTATTGGAGCCTCTCTATAATGTTGCCGTTCTGCAACCGGTAACCGTCATAAGGTTACAAACTACCCCAAGCAAGCAAGCATGATTGAATTAATTCTACCCTCCAATAATTGGAGATAAGTATTTGAACGATATATGTAGCATATTAGATAGTGAATTCATATGCCTATATCCATCACTTAGCTATCTTATACTTTTTCTATGCCGTTGTTCAGCAGTCCTGTGCACCATATGGGGCTGCGGACGTAGCTAATATTAAAGCTGCATAGTCCAATCAAGCATCAAATTTTCAAAACAAAAACACTCAGCTAGATTTTAGTCTACATATCTAACTTAGATATTAGTGCACTTATTAAACAATTGTTGTCACATAAAGGGGCACACTGAGTCAATTTAACAAAACCTGTTATTGCATAATCCTATGGTGTTAGAGTGTTGGCATGCTTGCCAAAATCAATTTAGGATGTTTGCACTTCAAATATCTCAAAAGGTAGCCATTCAAAATGAAAGTTACTTCAAACTAAAGTAAGGTATGTTATAACAACCAACTAAATATATTTATCTCAGAAAAATGGCAGAAATTCAAAACCATAGGAGTATGCAACTTTAATCAAGCATCCTACAACATGCAATTAGAATTAGAGTAGAATTGTTGGAAAGCGGGGCAGCAGGACTTGAGTGCTCGCTTCCCATGTGACAGGTCGTTTGTTCTAAATCCTAGCTGAGTCATACCAATGACTTAAAGCCGCATAGTCCGATGAAGCATCAAATATTCGAAACCACAATAATTATATAGATTTGACTCTTTTTTTTTTTTTGTCCATTAGTTGTTTGAGCAGGGGAAATTTCAGTCATAGATGACTGGTCTTCCTCATTCCACTGCTGGTCGATAGAAAGCCTGAGCCTACACTTTTACTGACCCAAGGGATTTTTAACCTCCCACACCACATAGCCATGGTATGAGAGCAACTGGCCTTTGATGACGCTGTAAGCACAGAGGTGGAAATCCAAATTGGCAGAGCTGGGGGCACGGGGAATCGAACCGCCGACCCTCAGATTAGGAGTCTGACCTAGAAAAAAGTCAGACACTCTAACCACTCCACCACAGAGAACGCCACTCTTCATATCTAACTTAGATATTGATGCACATATTAAGCATTTATTGCCACATAGAAGGGAATGCTGAGACAATTTGATAGAACCTGTTACTGTTGAAGCCTATGGTGTCAGAGTTTTGGCGTGCTTGCCAAAACTAAGTTTGCATGTTTGAATGTCAAATATCTCAAAACTTATCCATTTAAAATCAAAGTTACTTTAAGCTGAAATAAGGTAGATTATATTGATCAATTTAATATATTTATCTCAGAAAAATGACCAGAACGCAAATGACCAAATCGCAAACCGATCGGACTATACAACTTTAACCAATTTGATCATTATCGCTAGCTAGCCTGGTCATTGGCAGTGTCTGGTCTAAAGCAAAATACACTAAATCTTTTTATTTTATTTAAATAATAATATAAAAAAGTTATAATCGAGATGAGCAAAATGTCGATGGGTGGGTGGGGGAAGAGTTTGCTTAATCTGCCAGCTCGCCGGGAGGTGAGGAAACGCAGGCCGAGTGGCTTCCATTGGGTGTAGGGAATATGGCAGCCAATCAGGAGTCGTTGTGGAGGAGAGGTGGAAGGCAGACTCGCTCGCTTGTTCTTCTGCGCTGAATCAAATGCAATTTGAAAATTGCGACGATAATTCAGTCATAAAACATGCTTTTACTATTTATTGCAAGCTCAGAAAGATGCATCTGATATGAAATTTGTCTTACTTAGGCATGTAATATCATACGTGATGACATCATACCTTATCCTAGTTATATAGTTGGTGCAGGGAGGAGAGCGCAGCGGGAAGGGAGAGAGAGATAGGGAGGCGTACAAACTCAAGAGCATGTTTACATATATATATACCATGCACATAACCCATAATTCAGCAGTAATATTACATCAGACCAGAAGAAAATTATAGTAATACCTCTCTAACCGACACCCATCCTGATATGACCCTAGATGTTGCTAGGACGTAAAACAACAACAAACAAACAAACTCTAGCCGACAACCTCAGCCGATCGACCACTCCCCTAAATTGATCGCTTTATTTGGGTCCCAAACGATGGCCCATACAATACAATTGTGATGATTTTAAAAAAACCTCTCTAAACCGACTAACTCCGTAAATGGACTGTTTAAAGTTAGTCCCATGGTCGATCGAATTAGAGAGGTTTGACTGTACTCATAATTACTGAGCGGAAGCTTAAACTAACAGAATACACTTTGTTGTTGTTGTTGGTTGTTGTTGTTGTAGGTCGTCTTGTGAACAGAGAGCTTTGCCTACCGCTCTGCAGCGCTAAGATCTGACGGCTAGAGGTGAGAGGTTCGCCCGGTAGAGGGCCAGAGCCGCCGCGCTGGTCAGACAGGGGGCGCTACCAATATGTCTACAATCAGTGCGCCCGCCACCCGCCGTTGTACCGCTGCCCTTTCATCTCGGCCGGCGCTAATCTGCGGCATTACTTCCCACCAACTGAGCACCTCCATATATATCATCATCCCCGGCCCCTACCGGCAAAGCGCCCGGTGTTCGGGGGCCGGGAAGGCGGGGCTGCCGGGCGGGGAGGAGGGCTAGGGAGGGCCGGGGAGGCGGAAGAGCGCCGGGGAAGGTGGGAGAGGGACGAGAGAAGGAGGGGCGGGAGAGATGTGGGGAATGGAGGGGTGAGATTCTAGGGGGGAGGGTTGAGGGTATTTGGGGAGTGTCAGGAGAGTGTTAGAAGGAGGGTGGGAGGAGTGAAGGATGGGTGGGGAAGGGGAGAGGGAGGGGAAGGAGGCAGGGGAGGGAGGGGGGAGGGGGAGGGGCGTCTAACCGGGTTTAGGTGATGGGAAGCGGGGTGGGGTGAGATGTCCAGGAACGGGTGAGGGCCAGTCACGTGTGTGGTTGAGCGGTGGTCTAAGGCGGGAGGTGAATGGTGCAAGGTGGATGGTGCAAGGTGGATGATGCATGGATGGTGCAAGGTGAATGATGCAAGGTCGATGCCCAAAAGTGAGTGGTGCAAGATGAATGGCGCAAGGTGAATGGTGCAAGGTGGATGGTGCAAGATGAATGGTGCAAGGTGAATGATGCATGGATAGTGCAAGGAGAATGGGGAAATGTGAATGGTGGAAGATGAATGGTGCAAGGTGAATGGTGCAAGGTGGATGGTGCAAGATGAATGGTGCAAGGTGAATGATGCATGGATAGTGCAAGGAGAATGGGGAAATGTGAATGGTGCAAGATGAATGGTGCAAGGTGAATGGTGCAAGGTGGATGGTGCAAGATGAATGGTGCAAGGTGAATGATGCATGGATAGTGCAAGGAGAATGGGGAAATGTGAATGGTGGAAGATGAATGGTGCAAGGTGAATGGTGCAAGGTGGATGGTGCAAGATGAATGGTGCAAGGTGAATGATGCATGGATAGTGCAAGGAGAATGGGGAAATGTGAATGGTGGAAGATGAATGGTGCAAGGTGAATGGTGCAAGGTGGATGGTGCAAGATGAATGGTGCAAGGTGGATGGTGCAAGGTGAATGGTGCAAAGTGAATGGTGCAACTTGAATGGTGCAACGTGGGTAATGTTGTGGAATGCTATGGTAATGTATTTCTAGTGCGTTATAGATGCAGGTCACGATTGTGGTGCGTGCTACTTCGTATCCAGCACACCGGAAGTGCCGGCCGAAATGGTAGCGCGCCAGCTTCCCACGTGGAAGGTTGGGAGTTTGAAACGCAGCCGAGTCAAAGCTTGACTTACAAAGTTTATATTTGTAGCTAGCTAGCCCGTCGCTCGGCATTACTAGGGTAGGGCAAGGACCGGTTGGCTTAGGATCATGATAATGTGATGGAGTGGAAAATTGGGTCATGGTACCAGCATTCTGGTCTTTCAGTCGGGCAGCACTATAAAGTTGCCATGAGTACGCACTATCACAAATCAGTACCCATCCTGATATGACCTTAGATGTAGCCAGAATGCAAAACCCCAACAAAGAAACTAGCAAACTGGTATTCAGCAGCCCTTCACCGTAATGCAAGGTGTACATGTACCGACGGTTGCAACAAATATCCGTCATCGTAACTCTTCTCTGAATTAGTCGTGCTCCAGGCTCCTCGGGCCAACTTCCCTGCATCCAGCACGCTTGAAGATATGCAGATGGTAGTAATACAGAGAGAAGTAGACAATCAAGCCAACTTGCAAAAGATCGGTTGGTTGGTTGGTTGTTGTAGTTTTACGTCCTGGCAACATGTAAAGTTAAGGATGGGTACTGACTTGTGACAATGTGCACTCATGGCGACTTAATAGTCCTGCCCCAATGGGAAATCAGGCTGCTGGCCCCATCGCTTGATATCCTACTCAGTCACATTATCCTGACACTGAGCTAACCAGTCCTTGCCCTATGCTATTAATGCCGAGCACCCGGCTAGGAAGTGACAAGTATCAATTCTATAAGTCATTGGTTTGACTCGACCGGAAACCAAACTCGCGATCTCCTGCAGTAATGGACTCGGAAATGTCAACAGTCGGTGAATGTGCGCAATCAAAATGCGCAAGAAATAGTTGGAATATCGCCCAGTGTATGCCTAGCTTAATACCATTGAAGTGGGCGAGACTGCCAGCTGGTGGCATTCACGGGCGTGCGCCGATTAACCTGTATTCGGAGATACGGGCTACTCGCCATGGCAGACCGCGAATGCCAAACATTCACGGGCGACGGGGTTTTCGGCCGTAAAGGCGTTGCTTAGGAGACGCGATAGCGTCTCGCCTGGCAACGAAAGGGGGTCGGGCGTTCGGGGCCAGACCGATCAGACGTACTTTATGACGTTCTGATGTTTTAGCCGAGTTTTAGGTCTATATTATCGAAATTCTAAAGTTGTTTTACATTAAACATTACGGGAAGGGTTCGAACGATATTCTATACTATGTCCTACCACGAATGTTAGTTTGGCTAAGAATAAACAAAGCCGTGAGCTCTTGGAAAAGTTGATTGGAACGTTCCTTGCATTCTTTACTATCCTCCAGTTTTCTATGGAGTAAACCGCTATGGTCGAATCTAACTTGGGAATACTTTATATATATAATTAAGGGCCTTAAGCCTGACTAGGCCTTATGCTGCTACTTAGCCCATCTGCGGGGAGATTAAAATGGACATTAATAGCATTAACATACCGATCTTTCAGGCTGAAATAAGACAGTAACGTAGGCTGATTATCAGTGACAGTAGCAGAGACACTAGCGCCTCTGCTTAGTTCTGGATCCATTTAAACATATTAAATACACCGTTCGGCGAGGAAACCAGCCAGTTAGTTGAAACAATACAATACATGCTTTGTACTAAACATATTACGGGCGGAGGCAAACCTCCGTATTTAGGCGATACTCTGGCTAGCCGACTGTAGCCCGAGAAGTACACCGACAGACACGGACTACCTGCAGACGGGACGAGGGGCAGCAGCGGCCCGCGGCCGGCCCGAGAAATTCACATGGAAATACTTATATAAATTAACACGAAGGCTTGCCTTTGGCGGGGGCGGATTAGCCCGACGGTTAAACTGGTGCCGTGACCAGGATAGTAAGGAGTGTAATACCTTCTAATTTGCTTTTAATACGCGAATTATTGAAAGAAAAACGGTGTTTTGTCTTTGTTGACATCTCACTCGTTTCTGACAGTGACAGCGGCTCCTGCTTGACGTTTCACGCCGTAACATGGCGGTTTAGGGAATACCCGAGGTTACATTAATAATGGAGAAATAATAGTGTTCAACTAAATTGGTATTCCTGGTTTTCTTTAGCGGCTAGTCGTATTAATTTTACTGTGAGGGCTACAAGCCTTAGGGCCACAGTCGGGTGTTAAGGCGTCAGGCGCCCACCCAACATAACTACGTTACCCTTGTGTTGCTCTGAACGGATAGAGTCAAATAGGCGAGGATTAGCTACCCCAGCATAAGGCAATAACGGACGTTATATTTGGTTACTTTTATTAAATAAAACAGAACAAATTAGCTACTGCGGCTTGCCGACAATAGGGTCGGTTCTAATCAAATATTTAGTTGGCCGGAGGCAGATAGCTTTGAACTAGCCGCTTTTTCCATTTGTTACAGTATCTCCTAGCGACGGGGCGCGTCGCGGAGAGAGGTGACGTCAGGACGTATGTTTGGAACCTCAGCGCAGACGCTTATGGGACTGCAGACTAGTTGGTCGACCCGTAACGCTGCTCCACTGTTTTTGGTTTATAGTCTATTATTATAAAGGTTAGGCTAACATAAAAACAAGTAAGGGGTATTTCTTCACCTTTCGGTAGTAGGTATCTAAAAAAAAAAAAAAAACATAACTGTAAACTGAAGTAGTCGGAAATTTACGCGTGTTTATAATAACGGGAAAATAGCAAGAAAAGACTAAGGTAAAGGAATACTAATATCAGGGAATATTACTGTTAATTTCCTTTAGTCGCTCATTTCTTTGTATATCCTTTCGGTAATTTACATTTTTTTTGGGGAATTAAAAGTTTTATATAAATTTTAGAAGTAGCTTAATTCGGTGGTAGGACATAGCCTAATATATATAAATCGCGTTTCCGGGCGACGGCGAAAGCACGGCGAGGAAGCACCCGGACTTAACTGTCCCCGTGTCTGCTCGCCGCAGCTGCCTGCGGTCGGCAGGAAATGTGGATAGGGACATGGAGGAGCAAGAGGTGCTGTCGTCAGATAGTGCCTCTATATTTACGGACAATGTCCAATCGGGTGGAGCATCTCCCCGTAACTTACATGCGGGCCAAACCTGCTTTGGTGGTGCATTAACCACATCAATGAATGATAATTCACAAAGCTGGGGCTCGGGTCCCCGTATCCCAGATACGGCCCCCGTCCCCCGCGAAAAGGAAAGTCTCCTGTCTCTCCAGGGACACGAGCCAGATCACGTATTTTCCTTCCGAGCCACGAAGGGAAATACGGATGGGCGGGTCCCTATCTTACCTCCCCCGGAGATAGATATCACCCATAGGTTGCCAACCCCGCTGCACGGGGCAAAACGTGATAAAATACATGCCTTTGAGTTATGGGAGGCTCAGCTCCTCGCCCGTGAAGATGAACTAAATGCCAAATGGCAGGAATTTGCTAATTGCCAGGGAAAGGGGCGGGGCCCGGTAGCCCAAGGCCCAGCCGTCCAAAACGCGGCCATCCCTGCCCAAATGTTTGATGCCATCCAACAGCAAAATGGGCGTTGCCCGTATGTAACTGGAAATCAAAACGCCTCTAACGCATACAGTGGTAAGACTAACTCTTATCTACCGCCAAGCGGCCCAGCCGTATCTAATGCTAACCAAAGGGGGCCCGTAAATGTCGACTCCTATGATACGGATCGTTTTACGAACGAGGAGCAGGCCATCATCCGATCTAACCCGGCGATTCGCCGGGCGGTGATGGAAGCCTCCAGTATTAATCCGGGGATAGGTGCCTCGGCCGTAAGCAGGTCCATGCAGTTACGGGACCGTAATATTAGCATCCAGGAACAGTACCAACCCGCCAGGGTTAGGGCTGTAGAGGTGCCTCCCTTTGATGGTATCCACCAGGAGTGGGATACCTGGGGGGAAAAATTTAGCAAGGCGATGTCCGTAAACCGGTGGAATGAAACCACCGCGTTAACGCGTCTTTTGCATTTATTACAAGACGGTCCAGGGCAACTGGCCGTAGATAGGTGGGAGCAGGATGACTGCGACACCTTAGATGAACTAGTTGAGGCTTTGGCCTGGCAGTTCAAGGGGTTAGATCCTCTCTCCAAATGGGAAGTCTTTGAAAAGCGTTTCCAAAAGCCTTCCGACCCTGCGAATTCCATTTACTATGGCATGCTTCTAGAGTCGGAAGCAAAGAAAGCCGGACTAGGCTGTGGCATGTCACGGGACTTAATGAACACGGCCACAGTTTTACGGGCAATTAACGGGCTAAGAGACCGTGAAGAGCGCGAAATTGTCATTAAAAAATGGTCCCCTGGTAGACACACCATGGAGGATATATATCAAATGCTGCGAGACCACGCGGCCAAGGCGCGTCTCATTCCAGCTAGACGCGGAGTGGCAGGGATCACTATGACTCTGGCTGACTCCGATTATAGCCAGCACAATACGGGCATAAGCGCGTTTCACGGGCAAGGGGCGAAACCACATACGGATCGCCCACATAATCACCCCGATAAAGGGGACTGGCGTGGCAAACGCCAGCAATCATATACGGGGAATCAGGGACGGTCCACTGGATCAGCTCCCAAAAACCCCAATTTTAATAGGCCTCGGCTGATAACATCCGAGACGGAGTGCTATCGGTGTCGAGGTTTTGGGCATATGGCATCTAAATGCCCTCATAGTAACACACGGTCCATTGAACAGGCTATGTTGGAAGGCGCCCGCGAAGGGCGCGACAATTCGTACCATAACGCGGCCGTTCTAGCCCGTTTACGGGCGGCCGACAGCAAAAAGATCGCGGCCATGCCCGCCCCATTGCCTTCACAGGCCGAATTTGCTGAGGATGGCCCGTATTTAAATTAGTAACAGCTGCAACGCCGGGAGTGTTGACAGCTACCGTATCGTCGGGAAATCTTCCGAGTGCAACTGTCGAAAGTTGTGCTAACGCCCCTTTGCACCATCTCTCGACAGATTTGTGCTCTATCTTACCTTCCACTAACTCTGTACTAGATGTCCGCCAGGTTTTCTTGGCGGGTATGCGGTCGTTGTGCTCACTAAACGCGAGCGACAGCGAACCTGATAGGTGTATGGAATACATATTAAAGAAAACCGGTCTGGACTTACAAATCGTAGGGGAACGAGACCGGTTTGTGACTGATATTTTCCCACTCGACGGGAAAAGATGGTACATCCCCATCAACATTAGGGGCTCTGAGGGATTTTTCCTTATCGATACGGGCGCGGCCATGTCTGTGATAGGGAAACAATTCTTTGATGATCTCAATCTAAACACCCGTAATTTGGTATCGGATGTTAGACCATTGAGTGTTACGGGCCTGGTGATACCACACTTCGGTTGCACTAGCATACCCTTAGGTATTGCTAATCAGACCTTTCACTCATCGGTTTTAATAGTCGACATACCCGAGGACGGTATATTGGGGAGTGACTGGATGTCATTTTATGAAGCCAGCCTAACCCCACATAATGGACTCTTTGAGGTGTTACAACCCTATAATTTAGTCACACATTGTCAACTCAGGACAGACTGCGGTCTGGCATATCTGGCTGAGGACGTGACAATGGCCGCGTATCAAACGGTAGCGGCCTTAATTGCCACTAGGCGGATGGACGGGGAAGGGCAGTGTCTAATCGAGCCCGACCCGGAAATACTCGATCCCTTAGGGATCATGGCGGCACCGTCCTTGATCAGTAGATCCAAGGGTGCGGCCCTACCTATCTGTAATACTACGGATGATGTGGTCCATTTGTGGCGGGGCCAACTCATTGGTAACGCCACGGAGGCTAGATCACATGGAGCTATCGACAGCCCAACGGCTGCCCTAGTATTTGACCTCTTAAAAAGAGAACGCGGAGTGGAGGGGTTCGGCGGATCCCCGGAACCCGTAGTTACAGTAGATAGGAAGGGTATGACGGGCTGCTACAGATCCCGGATTTCATACTATCCATGGCAGAAGCCACACATCTGGACTGCAAAGCAGATAAGATGAAAATTGCAGAATTCTTGTTTGAGTTCTACGATATATTTGCAAAGCCGGACGCTAAATTGGGCTGGACCGATGTGGTGCAACATCACATAGACATCGGTGACAATGCCCCGTTTAGGATTCCGTACCGCCGCTTAATGGATTCCAAGAAACAAGCCTTGGAAGACGAGGTGGCCAAAATGCTGGCGGCCGGAATTATTACGGACAGCAAGAGTCCTTACAGTTCGCCCGTACACTTGGTTACCAAGAAGGATGGGACGTGGCGATTTTGCATTGACTACCGTAAATTAAATGCGATGACCCGTAAGAATGCGTACCCTTTACCACGCATAGACGAGAGCCTGGATAGCCTTGGAGGAAATAAGTGGTTCTGCACATTGGACCTTCAATCAGGATACCATCAAGTCGCCATGCAGGATGAGGATCGGGAGAAAACGGCCTTCGCCACTCATATAGGATTATACGAGTGGAAGGTAATGCCTTCGGTCTTTGTAATGCACCTGCTACCTTTGAAAAAATGATGGCTGAGATGTTAAATGGGTTGTTATTTACACACTGTTTAGTATACTTAGATGACATCATTATATTTGGCGACACTATCCGTAAGTGTCGTGATAATTTACGGGCGGTTTTCCTTAGGCTGCGAAAATATAAACTGAAACTTAAACCGTCTAAATGTAATTTGTTTCGCCGAGAAACAGAGTATTTGGGCCGTATTGTCTCCGGGCAAGGCATTAAAGCCGACCCGCGAAAAGTGGAAGCCATTACTAATTGGCCGGCACCCAGGTCTCCAAAAGAGACTAAAAGTTTGATAGGATTTGCCTCGTATTATCGAGATTTTATCCCTAAGTTTGCTGAAGTGGTCGCCTCTATACAGGACATGGCGAACGTAAGCACACAAGAGTTCAACTGGGGGATGCCTCAGAAGGAGGCATTTCTGGAGTTAAAACGATTGTTCGTAGATACGCCCGTATTAGGCTACCCCAGGCCTATCGGGCAGTTTATTCTAGATACGGATGCGAGTGCATTTGCTATAGCCGGCGCATTAAGCCAGATACAGGATGGAGTAGAAGTTCCCATCACCTTTGCCAGCAATAGGCTGAGTGCTTGTCAACGGCGATATTGCACGACAAAAAGGGAATTAATGGCTATTGTCATATATACCAAAAAATGGCGACATTACTTTTGGGATGCTGAATTCCAGATCCGGACTGATCACCACTCTTTGAAGTGGCTATTAAATTTTAAAGAGGCGGAGGGGATGATAGGACGTTGGTTGGCTTGGCTATCCGAGTTTGGTTTAACCAACACCCAAATTACCTATCGTCCGGGTTCTCAACATATTAATGCCGACGCACTGAGTCGAATCCCAGTACGTCGGTGTGGAATACCCGAATGTGAAGACTGCGGGGCGCACACAGCAGTGGTAGCGTCCCTGGGTAAGGACCCAGAAATTGAAAATAATTTAAACTTCTGGTCACCTGCAGAGATTCGTCAAGCGCAAGCAAATGACGATACCTGCTCGGCCGTAATTACATTGTTAAAGGTGCACAAAGAGAGACCTCCTAGAGATCTCACTAGTGCCGAGAATACCGAAACTATTAAATTAGTAAATCAATGGGATCAGTTGGTGATGGTGGATGGGTTGTTATGTAGAAACGCGCTTGATAGTGCTACAATGACGACACACCAACAAATTATTATTCCTTTTCTACTAAGGGAAGATGTATTGGGGTTCTGCCATGGCCATAAGACGTCGGCGCATTTTGGTCGGGAAAGAACTCTCGACAAACTGCGGGCGAGGTATTATTGGCCTGGCATGAACGCACGAGTGAGGGATTGGGTTCGTTCCTGCCCTAAATGCATAACCGTTAAACCCGGGCTGGGATTACCCAAGATGCCCTTACAACAACAAATGACTGGCCAACGCTGGGGTCGGTTATCGTGTGACTTTGTCTCTGGTTTCAAACTTACTAGTAGAGGCAATTTGGTAATGATGGTCGTCCAGGATCATTTTACGAAATACGTACAAGTTTACCCGTTAGGCAATAAAACTGCAGCAGTGGCCGCACAAGCCCTGGTGGACAACTGGGTACTTATATTCGGGGCGCCGATTTCCTTACACTCGGACCAAGGTAGGGAGTTTGAGGCAGAATTATTCCAGTCGATGATCTTACTCATCGGCTGCCATAAGACGCGAACCAACCCCTACTGTCCGAGATCAAATGGTTTGGTCGAACGTTTTAATAGAACCTTAATTTCCGCTTTGGCTTGTTTGGTCGACGAAGACCAAAGTGATTGGGATTTGCAAGCTAAATATGTAGCACATGCGTATAACTGCACAGTCCACGCAGCCACCGGGATTACTCCTAATACGTTAGTGTTTGGAGAGGAGTTGCGCCTGCCTTGTGACTTACAATTTGGAGTGTTACACAAACCCTCCACAGACCCTTGTACATCGGCTTTCATCCGATGGCTGGAATGTTGTTTTCACAATGCATATGGAAGAGTACGTAATTCTACGGGGAAAAGCATTCGAAGAAATAAAAATTTATATGGCAATGCTGATTTCCCGAGATTTAAACTAGGCGACTTGGTATTACGATATCATGAGCCAACGGCAAACATTAAATTGGCGCCAAACTGGGATGGGCCGTGGGAAATCTGCGAAATCCTATCTGATACCACGGTTGTAATCCGAACCGCCCAATTACCGGCTCGTAAATCTAACACGGGTCGCTTGAAACCTTACACCGCCCGCACACCGGTGACGGGCGGAAATGGGGTATTAATTACGGCCGCTGATAAGGCTCAGACTTCTGAGGCTCCCCAGCTGCCGACCTCTGCCCCCCTGGAGGAGCCGATAGCTGGCCCGAGTAACGGTTGAGTTTAAAACACAGGACGTGGGAAGCGTCCCCCGATTTGGAGCTGTCCCACCTGGTAAAGTTAGCTAAAAAGGTTGTACAAAATCCAAAATTATAATAAATGCTATATTGAACTTTACTGTGTATACAAAGGCCGCAGTCACCATATCGGTTGGCCGCGGGAGCTTAAACGGTCCGGGGGCAAACCACTGATCTCAATTTAAATGGATAAGTACCCCAAATAAGAATTGAACAAAGTAAGTCATAATGTCACAAACAGGGTTATAACTTATGTTATGATAGTGCGGACAATACGGGCGCCCGTATCCAATAACGTTCACGAGCAAAGTACAGATTGCTTCATAAAAAAAAAAATATATATATATAATAACCAATAACGGAGCATGGCAAAATACAAAACATGACACCAGGTGTAAGTTAAGACAGAACGGTCAAGTTAAAACTTTATTTACACGTAAAAAAAAAATAATAATAAAAATAATAAAGAACATATATACAGCGCCTACAAGGTAACTTCCCGAACACAAGACACTAGGCGCTGGGCCCACATTTTCCTCGTGGACGGGCTGGCGTGGCAGCCGTCGTGGAGACGGTCGTAGCGGGTGGCCGGATGAGTGGGGTCGCCCGTGTGTATTACTTCAGCGAGCCGGGCCGTCGGCTCGCCGCTCATCCGGTTTAGTCCCCCGATGGCCTCATTGTACGCGGCCACCGTCTCGTCCAAGATGACCTGCAATAATTAAGAAAAGAAAATATATAGATACTCCGTGGAGCTATTGAGGATGGCCTCATACTCAACACCATAGGCTACATATAGTATTTACCTGATCAGGGTGATCAGACACCCCCTCCTCCGTCATGGCCCAATATTGGGCGAGGGACATCTTACTCCGGTGCGGGTCATTACAGTCCCGGAGGTTTACCCCCGCGATGGTCGCGAAGGAATAGCGGCCCGTATATATGGTCTGGAGGAGCTCCACGGCCTCCTCCCGCGCATCGGAGACGTCTGCATAGGCGGAAAACACGTCCCTGGTTCTTAACACGATTCGGCCGCGGCGCCGCATGGTGACGTCGCACACGCCCGCCATCAGTATACAATAATCGGGTTGGTACAGCCTGTAATTTAAAAAAAAAAAATAAATAAATAAATAAATAAAAAATAAAATAAAAATATATATGGACCTACGTAGTATTTACGGGCGGGAATGACAGCTACGTAACCTAATGGGTCTAAATTTACGGACCAACGTAAATCATTTACGAGTATTTTCAAGATTCGCGAACCACAATGGTAACGACGTACCAAATCTGTCATAAAATTTTACGGACCAACGTTAATAATTCACGGGGTGATCTGGCAGATACACGGCTGCACGACCGTTACGAGGGCAAGGGGCCAGTACGTAATTAGATAGATAGTTTAGGCTACTCACTCAATCGCGGGCAGAGCCCGGCGCATAGACTCCACATATCCTTTCCCAGGGGAAGTGTGGACTTGGAACTGGTGTTCCGGCGCTAATCTTCTCAGCTGACCCTCCAGGCTACGGCCTCGCGAATCGGCGATCACGAACACTTTCATTCTGGTAGGGGATGGACGACTTGTTGCAACCGGTGAGGAGACACAATTGGACGGGCGAGAACGTAAATATTGTATCGCTGGTAGCGGACGGGTTTACTGTACTCGGCACTTACAGTGTGCCCGTAACTAGCGAACCAGTGCGCTGGTTCCTCACCGTAGAGTCATAACGTGGGAAGTCGGCGGGGTCCCGTTTGTTATTGTTCTGACTTCAAGTTTCACCAAACGACAATTGACGCTCAACCGACAATTGGCGCTCAAAAACATAACGAACTACTAATAAATATATCTACGGGTGCCAACTTACCGATACCCATATTCGTGATTTCATTAAAACGTTATAAAGCAATAAAAACGCGACACGCTTTGGTGAAAACACGAACGGGTCAAGTTGGAAAAACCTTTCAGGAACACAAACATTCTATTAAATTTAATAACTTCCCGTAATGTGAATGGTGCCCCTATTCACTTATTTATTCTAGCAAAGGCGATGCATTGAGTAAAATATAATTAAAGTAAAAACACACGGGTATTTATTTATAATTTGTTGTTTAACATAGTGAATGCACGCCTTTGCCATGGCACGCTTCCAATTCAGACAATTGGAAGGGTTACGTAATTAGTCGCCTTGGAGACCGGGCTCTCGGTGACCTATTTCGCCGCTGTGACACGGGCCGCGAGCGGTTTCCCGCCAAAAGCCGCCCTTGCCATTGGTTGACGGATAAATCGAACGTGCGACTCTCCACTTGGTGGGAGCTGGGCCAAATTTCAGTCAGTCGTCATCTAGTTTCCACTGGATGTCGACCCACCCAAATTTCTATCCGTGATTGTTGGTTCGAGCCCCTTGCTGTCGGCAAGCGGGTACGCGCTTTTGGCGGGTTAGTGACTGCTTACTAAGAAGGGTTCCAACAACCTCGGCTTTCTTAACTAGCTGGTTAACTTTTTTTCGTTTAAATTTAGTAAGAGGAAGAGGTTGTCACTGGCCTGGTCGCGTTTACGTGACTAGGTCGAGGGATGGCCTCCTCCATTCCGAGCAGTCCGGGCTCTGAGCCGGACATCGATAAGTACGTCTCCGTCCTAAATGGCAGAACCGGAGAGGTACGTAAAGTACGACGCACCGCTTGGGTTCTATTCTCAGCAGAGCGTCGTGCTAAATATAACTTATCCCTCTACGAGGGTGATGTGTCTTTGCACACTAATTTACAGCGTTCTGACGATCAAGTCAGTTCCAAGTCAGCCGCAAACGTCGTCCCAATGGAGACAGACGATACGTTCACTGTTGTCTCCGGACGCCGTCCTAAGGACTTGATTTCCAATGAGGAGGATTACCCCTCCTCTCAAGGTAAGTCTCCCATTCAGTCGGATCGGATTTACCATGTGTCATCAGCGGTCTCATCGGATTCTGCCTCGCAGGATTTACGAGCGGCCGCAGCCAGTGGTTCCGAGGAACCGCAAGTTAGACGATCACCGCGTAGATCAGCGGTTGTCGACAGACTCTTCAAGGAGCCGTCCGCCACTAAAAAGGCAGCGACTCCGGAGAAGGCCTTACCGGATGAGGAGGTACAACCTCCTGTGGACGTCCATCATCCCGATTTCGGCACGATGGCCTTACGTCTGGCTCGCCTTGACAAAGGAGAGCTAAAATGGGATAGCGATATCCCAGCCGCTGTGATTCCCCCAAGGTATCCCAGTGAGGTTAATTGTATCTTCAATCAGAAGTCAATCGGCGTCCAACCTATCCGGAAGGCCGCTGAGTTAGGTTTGTTGCAGGAAGACGCGTTGGGAGCGAGATATTTTGATCCCCCGCGACCTAACCGCACCCTCATGATGTACATGTTGCCTGACACGCCTAAAAAGCGTAACAAGTTGCGCCTCCCTCCGCTGAACCGTGATCCAGGCGGTGAATCGGACGAGGAGGATTGGGTGGACGACGACCAAACCGGACTCGCCCCTTATGTTAAACAGCTAGCGGACCTAATCACCGCTCCCAAAGGTGCACGGAGGTCCAAATATCAAATGGACGATATCGCCCATCTCAAATTCGTCAGGCATACCTTCAGGCCTAAGGATCGTTGCCCATTTTGTGCATATTTTCTACAGCGAGGTAGCGCTATTCCCTCTAATTTAACGCATCCTAAACGCACCTACAAGCGTTGGGATGTATTAGCTCGTCATATATGTGAGGAGCATTTGTACACTATGCCTATGTGGTCGTGCGACGATCACAAAGCTACTGGATGTCCCTACAATAGGGCCAACGGACAGCCCTTCGACACTCCAAGGAGGGGCATAATGTTGCGACACTTAATGTCGTTTGGTACCTTTGCCAGAACTGGCCATCGACGCGATCAATCTGTGATTGCGATGCTGGCTCGTGTGGCTAAGGACCCATCAGTTGCCGACCGATGTCGTTTTACGTACGTACCGGAACTTTTATGTATGAGGACTCGTCAGGCCCCTGAGGAGACCTTACGTCTCACCCATCACGAGCACACGCTGGCTGTGTGTATCTATGGTGGGGAAACCTACAAAGAGAAGATGCTCTTCTCTAACCGACGTCGGAGGTTGCAGGTAGCGATGGACGAGGAAGCTGGAAGTCCCGTTGCCCCGTCAACCGTCCGTCAACATCCTTCCGGTCGCCCGCGTTCTCGCAGAGGACGCACGGACGTACGTGTACCCCGCCACTTCGACGCGGATAAGGTTACAGAGGGTGTGTCGTATGCCGCAGCATTGACGGACTACGATGACCCACCTTTACAGAAAACGGCTGAGCAACTCGCCGAAGACGCCCGGTTCCAAGCGTCGGCCGATCGGTTACGTACGCGCCTCGCCGCGGCCACGGCCGCACCATCAGCCGCAGCTGCAGCACCACTCGCAGCTGTTTCTTCAGTGACCGCACCGGTTCAGCCAAGGCGCGCCCCTGAGCGCCCTGTGGACCCGACATTGGCTACTGTGGGAACCCTCACCCATGCGGTCCGTCGCGACTTGAAACGGCGGGCGGCAGAAATTAGTAGGCCTGCTACCGAGCAAGTGCCCGCTGACGCCGTGGGGAGCCCCTTCCCCCCGGAATTAACTGAAGCTGCCAAGAAACGGCTGCTGGACAAATATGCAGGCCTGCATTCCGCGGTGCAGGAAGCATTGCAAATGGACTCCAGCGAGGAGTCTACCGATGCCATGGATCTTCTTCATGCCATCGTCGGTGACCTCGGGACGTTCTGGCTTAACCGCCTGGACTGTGCCAAGGTTAATATAGGTGAGCGGCTTCATCCCCGCCTGGATAAGGAGTACGCACAAAAACTACAAATTGCCGAGGCAAAAACGGTATCGGCTTTAAATGAATACCGTTATATGCAAGCTCGCCACCAACAGGAGATGCAAAAATACGAGGAGCTCCTCATGCACTTCCACTTCGCGTTCGGCCAACCAGCGCTAGAGTGGGACGGACAATTGTCAAGCCTGAATCTTTCCCGTTTCGCCGATGCTCAACTCCATGCGAGCATATCGGAGAACTTTGTATGCCCGCAGGCATCCACTTCTGGACATTTACCTGCAGCATCAGGGGATGCGACGGCCTTAAAGTCCGCGCCGCCCAAATGGAATCCAGGAGGCCGTAAGACGGCTCCTCTAAAACCTTATGTTGCACCGTCAACCTCGATTAAGGGCAAGACGTCAACCCCTAAAGGTAAATCTCCGGTGGCTGCAGCCGCCGTGCCGCCTCCGACTACTCCCGTAGAGGAGTCGCTACTTTGCCGGACGACGGCCATCAACCTCCGGGAGGAGATGGATATCTCCGAGGACCCGCTAGACGTCCTTCTGGACCTACGGGCTTCATCCCCTAACGAGTCGACGGTCGCTCCATCACCGTCCTTACCAAGGTTTGTACCCTCGCCTATTAATGACGGGGTTATTTCTTTGCCTGCTGATATCCCACCTGCGGTGGGTGTTGCAGCTGTGGAGGTTTGTCTTGACGACACCCTCCCATATACGGCGAGGAGGTCACCTAAGGGGGCTAATTCGTCAAAAGATTCGGACGATTGGGAAGATCCACACTCCCAATTTTCGGACATTTCTAAAGTCACCTCACTTCACGACGAATTGGAGGGTAACTTAGGGGTCTTGGTAGACATCGCTGCCTCCTACCCATTATCGTCCTCGGAGGGTGACCCTAGTCCCCCACTGGACGTAACCACGGTCGAGGAGCCTCCAGCTCCTCAGCCTCCTTCAGAGGACTAAAAATAAATAAATATAACCCCGAGTAATATTTATTATAAAGCATATTTAAACTCGTTTAAATTTGTTTAAATTAAACACGGCACTAAATATTTAGTGCTCTAAATAGTATACAAACTATATAACTGTTTGTAATTTAAGGTGAAAACCTACGGTGCTCCAAGCAACCAACTAAACATTTAAAATATAAAAAAAAAATTATTAATTATAAATACTTAATTATAACCTAATATCTTATAATTTTTTTTGGGTTGGGCTAATTTTATTGGATGTAAACATAACGTTCCCCGTAAATAGTATAAAATTTATTATGTGCTCTTTTTAATAACTCAAACTAACTTGGTTCTCTGCTCAGATTTGCGTTCTAATAAATATATATCCACATTTGTTAACACTTCAATATATGTTACATCCCACACGCGTTCAAAATCTACACCGTGTCCGGGAGTCACGGCGACGTCTCGTCTTCGGGCGTCACCGGTTTCACGGGGAGCCGCAAGCTTCACCGACATCGGCAAAGCTAACAGATCGAGCAAGTCACGGGAGGGGACCGTACCCCCGTGAAACCGGCCACCACCATCTTCGCTCCAGGGCACCACACCGGGTATTGTTTCAGGGTACATATTAAAATATGGGTAATTACTTATATAAGAATCTGTTAATATCAATTAATTAATACATCAATACTAATTTTCACACACTTCTACAAATATAACACATATACTTGTATATTACTTTTGTATATATCTTATTGTGAATTACTTTCCCTTGTTTCCCCACAATAATGTAGAGCAGAGAACCGGTTAGGGCAAGCGTTTAAATCGACCCTTTAATAGTACGTTTTTTTTATTGCATTTCTGGGTTGCCTGATTATAAGGGATTATTAATTTGGAGTAATAAATTCTCTCTGAGGGTATCAGCTGGTTAGTAAGAAATTTCATTTAAATTAACACTTTATAAACAAGTTAAATTGGGATCCATAAATTAAATTAAATACAAACTAAGCCTTAAACTAGTTTAAGCAAATTAAAATTTGTAATCCCCATGCACATGGCAATATTTTAGGCGGCCAGGGGGTTACATTATATAAAAAAAAAAAAATTGGTCATGTGGAAGAGGTGAGCGTATTTTAGAAACCAAATTGGAAATAATATTCCAATTAAAACCGTATTCCAAATTTTAATTGGAAATAATATTCCAATTAAAACCGTATTCTAAATTTTAATTCAAAGGTCAAAGTGCTTCTTAAATTAAGAAGTCTTCCAAATTTCATCCTAAAGGAGTCAACATCATAGTACCAAAATCAATTACAAATATCAAACTGATAAACATAGGTAAACCCTCACGCACAACCACCAGACCAACAAATTCAGATAGTAGGACCGCAAACATTAGAGATAAAAGTATTGCGAATACCAGTAAAAATTAATGCAAATAAATGGCAAACCAGTTCCGGGTCAAGTAAAAATAAATTCGAATAGTAGCATTTCACAGCACGTAAATTTTTGGTAAAAATAACCGACCCTTTGAATAAGGTACACATACCATGTAAATACCAAGTATTAGTAGACTTATATTTATCCTAGACAAGGTTGGAACACGTTGGTTCCTATTATATTATCCTAGGAAATGGTTGGACACGTTAGTCCAATTAAAACACCATTGTGTAAATTCATTGCTAGCAGAGTAGTTAGTACTGTTAGAACTGGTGGTAATGGCACCATAAACACCATGGTGTAAACTCTTCAGAACTGGTAAATGGCCATAGGTCAGCCCGTGTTATGCGGCCGTGCGTATAAAAAAAATAATAATAATAAAAATTGTCATTGAACTAAAAATTAACTATCGCACAAACCTTTTCGAACTTCATAGGTGCGCGCAAACGCGTTAAGCGTAAAAATGTCACTATTCTGTTAAAATTGAAAAATGAGTGGTCCATTGTGTAGAATAGTAATTCCATATGGAAGCCATGTCAGGTTAAACATTAATTCAGTTGTCAATTAGGCATGTCCACCTAATAATACAAATGTAAAAACACGGTTCCCCGTGAAAGTTGCAAACATAAATTACGGCCATTCGATAAATCAGCACGCAAGTAGGTTCGTACCAAACGGCTATGCCCGCGATTAGGGATATCGCGACGTCCAGCATTATTTTATTCGCGGTGCAGCGAATCACTAAGTAGTACCATCGGAGAACCCCGTATTATCGGGTAATAAAAGGTTGACAAAATTTTGATATTTCCACTTTAACCTGCCAGCATAGTTCAAAGATGGAACTCAGCAACGATTTTGGGTCGTGTCATCTATTATATTCCAAAGCGGATTTTATTATAAAAACTAGTACCCACATTATCCGATTAAAACGACATTCTTTCCGGTTTATTCATGGAATATTCCTGGTGCAGAGGGATGTGGGCAGCGGCCCACCGGATTATGCCTTTTGCCCGTCCTTTGACGTTAACGGCAGTCGCTCCACAGGTCCTGGCCTGTCTGGCCCCAAGCCGCCAGGCAGCTTAGCTGGCGAGAAACAGGGAGCACTGCACCAAAACCCAACAGCCCTGTGATGATCTCCTTCTGAGACGGCGGGTATCTCCTAAGAGCGTGGATCAGGTACCACTAGTCCCGCTAGGACATAATTTCAGGTACCCGCAATAGCCTATTATTTTTCTGGTAATGTAGATTTTTTACGGGTTCGTCCCGATCCATTACCAGGTGTCGGCCGCTCCGAAACCGGGACATCACTTGCAATTGATATGTGTGTTTCTCCATATTAGCGGGCTTTTCTTCAGTTGCGTGTTGATTACCGCATCTATTATTTGGCATTTGGCTCTCCCAAGGAAAAAAAAAAAAACGGCCCGCTCCTCCCTCGGTTTATCAACTGTTGTGTACGGTAAGTAAGACCACGGCCGGGCGCCCCCCGGTCCGTGTGTTGGCACCATATTGGGTCCATACCTACACTGCTAACCGGTGATAACCACCATACGAAAACGTGAATTTCCGCGAATGCTCCGGTGACCCGTTTTCATTTGCGCTTGTTGCCCATTCCAAAATGGGAAAATATTAGGCCGCAATAGGCGGCTCACCCACCGCGTTGGGATTAATAGATTACAATGTAAAATCGTAAAACAAAAATTTAACTTAAAATTAGGCCGGGTTTCGGCAAGCATTAACCCACTAAGTATCCAAAATAAAAAAAATAAAAATTTAAAAAAAATATAAAAAAAATATAAAAAAAACCATAACTAAATTTAACATCTCTTAGGCCGATCCTCGGCGGGTAGTAAACTATTAAAATTGGTGTTTTTGGGTGATTTTATTCGTACAGTAAACTTCTTTAGAATGCATTAAGCCGTTTTTAGGCAGGTAAACAACCCGGTGACAAGCCATTAACCAAGATTTAAATTCCAGATCAACAAACTGTCATGGTCCGGTTTAGTTAACCATGGCAGGGCACCCCCCCCCAGACAACTGTGTAATCCAAATAGTTCTCTTGAATTCTCAGAGCAAAGACAACCCGCAGCTCGTAGCAACATTGCACGAGTTGCCGGAGGTCCGTATTTTCTTCTCCATCTTGATCTTTCTTAAATTTCCATAATATTTCGCCCTTTCCCATGTGCAACTCCCCCATATCGCCTTATGTTATTCGTCGTATTATCATGGTTATATGCTATGGTATGGTAGGTCTATGTATAAAACTTAATATAACAGTATTATGAGTCATTGACTGTGGTCGATCGCGGTCCGACTTGGTCGGTAGCCAGGGGTCGACTGGGTAGGTAGGATCGTAAAATTACGGGGCACGGGAAATTTCTAAGTAGTTCTTCGAGGGCCACAGGGGGCACCAACTAGTCCGAGTACTATACGGGGGGGGGCCGAGGAATAACGAGCTTCATCGCTGGAACTGGCTAGCGTTATTCCCTTCCCCTGGGGGAGATGAGAAATAAATGGTTTCAACCCTGGAAATGGCCACGTTATTTTCTCCTATTGGTCGCTAGTTGGCGTAGAAGATACTAAGTAATTTGCCCGTTAAACTAAGACTTCCCAGTTCGACAGGCGCCGACCGATTCGACCCGTGAGCTAGCAGGTTAGCATGGAGATGCAGCATCAACAGGGACTGTATGTACCATGTAGGGAAATATCGTCCACCAAACCACGTCCATCTTGCGTGAGTACGCAGTGAGGAAATATTTATTAGACATTGAAATGGACAGGAAATGTAAACGCTGTTTGGTACGGCCTTCTCAGGCATAGGAGGTGCCCGTAAATTTAAGTGCTCTTGCGGGCGTACGCTGTTAACATGTTCACCACATGTCTTGGGCGCACCATGTAAATGCCCGTTTAGTCCCACTTTGGCCGGTATATGTGTGGCCCGTAAACTAATTGCACTTGCGTGCGTACGTTTGTAAAAAGAGTCACTACACCTTATGGATACGTAATATAAATGTCGTTTAGTACGACCTTGTCAGGTATAACGGACGACCGCATATAGTCACTTGGACACGGTCGATATATAAAGTAAATATCATTATTCATTTAGCGTAGTCCCACCGTGTCTAAGTAGGGCGCTCCTGCCAAATGTGCTACTTGTTGTATAGTTTAGACGGCACGGTGGGAAACAACTGTTATATAGTGGATGGCCCCTTTGCACCGAGTTGCAGGGGTTATTGTTAATATTAAGTCGTTACCCGAGCTCACGGCTCCCCGCTATATAGATATCCTCGGATATTAAAAAAAAATAATAATAAAAAAAAATATATAGGTGTGAAAACAACAAAGTACTACACACCTATTAGTGCACCAAAATGGTATACTAAAAAAAATATATTGGTGTGAAAACAGCAATGTACTACACACCTATTAGTGCACCAAAAACAAAATAAAAAGAAAATGGTGTGAAAATAAAATATAAAAAAAATATATTACACCAAAATGTGCACTATATATATAATAAAAAAAAAAAAAATGGAATATTTAATGATGAGCTGTATACCCTCGTAGGGTCGAATACATGCTGAATTTATTCCATTATAAAACAAATACCATCTCAGCTCTTAAAGCTATATCAGTAATTTCATCGCTTAACTAAACGGTACCAAATTTCACTATATTACTAGTCATGATAAAACATGACTTACGAGACACGGATAAAATTTCTTTTATTCGTGTAATAAATTATGTCAATACTATGTGGCCAGGTTCCTGGTCGTTTCTTTCCAGGTTAAATACACAACGAGAAGTCAAGGTTATTTACGGGCCCTGCCTCCGGCACTGCTTGCAGGACGCCGGGCGGTTTCACGAGGGTAATTTTATTTCTTTTGCTACGACCGCAGACCGATGTAGTCGCGCCCACTTTGCCTTTGTTAGACGAACATCAATCCTTGCTGTTCGTCTGGGGGAGCAGTGAAGTGGGCGAGACTGCCAGCTGGTGGCATTCACGGGCGTGCGCCGATTAACCTGTATTCGGAGATACGGGCTACTCGCCATGGCAGACCGCGAATGCCAAACATTCACGGGCGACGGGGTTTTCGGCCGTAAAGCGTTGCTAGGAGACGCGAATAGCGTCTCGCCTGGCAACGAAAAAGGGGGTCGGGCGTTCGGGGCCAGACCGATCAGACGTGCTTTATGACGCTCTGATGTTTTAGCCGAGTTTTAGGTCTATATTATCGAAATTCTAAAGTTGTTTTACATTAAACATTACGGGAAGGGTTCGAACGATATTCTATACTATGTCCTACCACGAATGTTAGTTTGTCTAAGAATAAACAAAGCCGTGAGCTCTTGGAAAAGTTGATTGGAACGTTCCTTGCATTCTTTACTATCCTCCAGTTTTCTATGGAGTAAACCGCTATGGTCGAATCTAACATTGGAATACTTTATATATATAATTAAGGGCCTTAAGCCTGACTAGGCCTTATGCTGCTACTTAGCCCATCTGCGGGGAGATTAAAATGGACATAAATAGCATTAACGTACCGATCTTTCAGGCTGAAATAAGACAGTAACGTAGGCTGATTATCAGTGACAGTAGCAGAGACACTAGCGCCTCTGCTTAGTTCTGGATCCATTTAAACATATTAAATACACCGTTCGGCAAGGAGACTAGCCAGTTAGTTGAAACAATACCATACATGCTTCGTACTAAACATATTACGGGCGGAGGCAAATCTCCGTATTTAGGCGATACTCTGGCTGGCCGACTGTAGCCCGAGAAGTACACCGACAGACACGGACTACCTGCAGACGGGACGAGGGGCAGCAGCGGCCCGCGGCCGGCCCGAGAAATTCACATGGAAATAATTATATAAATTAACACGAAGGCTTGCCTTTGGCGGGGGCGGATTAGCCCGACGGTTAAACCATTATGTAATACCCCCAGGCATGGGTGTCGTGTGAATTGAGACATTTGGAAGCAATCCGATATGAAAGGCCCTTCAACAAACCCAATTACTAAAAGTCTATAGCACTTGTAAATGAACCTTTATCCTTGTGTAATTTGTAATCCATTTTATTTTGAATATGAGTGCTTTGAAAATTGGGTCTGATTTTAAATGCCTTGTGGATAACCTTCCGAATGCCTTTACAATTTCGACACAATAAAGCAAGCTGTCCTCGCGTCGCCCAAGATTTCTTTACTTACTCATCATCTCTATTCTCGGCTTCATCAATAAACCAGCCTAGGATTCCAAAAGTGATTCCTTTTGCAATGAGAGTTAATGCAGGTGCGATAGCTTAAATTATTGCGCAATTTAATTAGTCATTGATTTCAAATATATTGCATCGTGTTAATGATATCTTGTCATGTGTAGGGCTTTAAAAAAAAATCTATTCTTTAGAGATAAGCCCTCAGCAATCAGTGCCTTTTTGGGGGGTAAATGATTTTTATTCATATATAACCTTTGTCAGTGCCGTAGCACTGAGCTTCTGACCGTAAATGTTTTATTTACACAAATTTGCTTACATGGTTTATGCAGTACATTGAAGTCTGAAGGAAATTCTGAAATTAAAGTGTACCCAATGAAATTAGTAATGAGTATGAGGTACATTAAATCATTTAACATTTCCATGCAAGATTTTAGTTGTTGACTTAGGATTGCCAATTCAATAGATACTAATACCTTTAATTACTTAGTCTTAGTTCAATGTGATCAGATAAGCTTTACATATACGTTGGGGCTCCCATAGAAAGTGTCTAAAGCACCCTCACACACATATACCCCTCCCACACCCATATTATTATTTCCCAAGTCCCCATGCTGTAGATAACTTACAGATGAACCCAGTTTGCTTGAAATCGTATCAAGCGGCGCAGAAACAAGTGACCTATGACCTGACAGTCAGGTCTCTGCTCCGAAAACCCTTTACCCTCAGATAATATCTTTAAAACCACGGCGAATGATGCCTCCAAGGCTGGTTCGGAGGGTGCTCGCTAGGTGGCAGGCCGCCTGCCCCCGGCTTGTATTGATCAGTGTAGAAGCTGTTGTTCCCGCCTGGAGAGAGACGTCTATAAAGAGACAGCTCCTTCCTCCCTATGCGAGCCTTTGCTCGCTACCTTAGTCAATATACGCGAGGATGTGCTTGAGCCGTGACGTGGCGACATGTGAGCTGTGAGAGCTGCTCACACGTAACACTACGGGTGAGTGAGGAGGTGAGTGAGTTGGTGAGTGAGTGAGTGAGTGAGACTCGGTCCCCGACTCGGTCTGCTCACACTCCACCGGACGGACAGTGTGACCAGACACTACTACAGCTGCCAATGCAGTGAGAAGCCCTTAGCCCCACAGCTCTTACAGCTCTCACAGCCCCACAGTCCCACAGCCCTACCAGCCCTAACAACCCCACAGTCCCACAGCCCTATCAGCCCGAGCAGCCCCACAGCCATAGCAGCCCTAACAGCCCCACAGCCATAACAGCCCCACAGCAGTTCCCAAAAGCCCCACTCCCCCTTGAGGCTCCCCACAGCCCCTTGAAGCCCCTTGAAACCTCTTGAAGCTCCTTGAAACCTCTTGAATCCCCTTGAAGCCCTCACAGCCTGTAGAAGCCCCCACATCCCATAGAAACCCCCAGCAGCCTTCAGCAGTTCTCGGAACCCCCCAGCAGTACCTAGAAGCCCCTTGCAGCACCTAGAAGCCCTCACAGACCCGAGAAGCCCCTATAAGCCCCTAGGAGCCTCTAGAAGCCCCTAGAAGTCCCTAAAGCCTCAACAGTTCCAAGCAGGCCCCCAGAGCTAGCAGTGCCACAGTCCCGGCAGACCATGGAAGCCCTCCGCAGCCATAGAAGCCCCCGGGAAACCCCGTGAAGCCTCTACAAGCCCCCAGAAGACTCAAGAAGACCCCCGTAGTCCGCGAGCTGCTCATCCCCGGAGTTGTTGATGTCAGCTCATCTCACCGAATGCAGCAGGGCTGGGATGAGCTGCTCATCAAACATCACTCGGCGCCGCGGTGTTTGATGCGGGCGTTGAGAGCCGTCTGTGTCGTCTCATCGGACTGCAGCCTCCGCCGGGCCAGCCAGCACGCAGGTCCAGACCGCCCGGCAGACAGCGCCGACCATAGCGGCCGTGTGTGCAGAGAGAGGCGGCCGTGGGAGGCAGTGATTGCCGCACCGCTCCTTGCTAAGTAACAATCTGCGCGAAAGGGAGTGGGGGCGCCGTGCCGTGCATGCATCATCACCTCCGGGGAAACGTTGGTGAGCCCCCCCCCCCCGCCCACACACACACCCCGCACTCCGCTCTCCGTCCCCAGCTCTACCTATTGGAATTCCCCCTAACTCCGGCACACTACACGTGCACACTACCAAACGCGGACGCACTCACTGAAACTGCAAGTAGTGTGGAGAGAAGAGGAGAGGTGAGAAGAGGAGAGGATAGGAGCTGTGAGGAGGCGAGAGGAGAGGAGGGGAGACGACAGAAGGGGAGAGGAGAGGTGGGGAGAGGAGCGGATAGGATAGGAGAGAAGAGGAAGGTGGAGGAGAGGAGCGGAGAGGAGAGGTGGGGAGAGGAGCGAAGAGAAGAGGAGGGGAGAGGAGAGGGAAGGAGAGGAGAGAAGAGGTGGGGAGAGCAGAGGAGAGGACGGGAGAGGACGGGAGAGGAGAGACGAGGAGAGGAGGATAGAGAATAGGAGAGGAGACGAGCGGAGAGGAGAGGAGGGGAGAGGAGGGGAGAGGCGGGGAGAGGAGGGGAGAGGCGAGGAGGGATGGGGTGGAGTGCCCTTATGATGCCAGCAATCACCGGAGCAGGTTAATTGGAGAGGTCACACCCGCGACCCCCCCCCCATTGTCTGCCACACACCGCCCCTCTGCTGCACAGAGACAGTGGGCTGGGGAGAGCAGGGAGGGCGGCCGGCTGCTCCACCCACCCGCCTCACACCGCTGAAGGAACCGGCATTTAGCGTCAACTGGACACCTTTCAAGTATCAGCCTGCTGTTTCCCCTACTCGCCACCAGGGGAAGGCTTCAATCCGCTTAAACCATTGACACACACCGACCCCCCGCCCCATACGCACACAAATCCCCCACCCACACACACCCCGCCGCCGCCGCCCTCCCACACACCCACTCCGCCCGGCGCGTGTCATGGCCAGGTCCCGGGCGCTGCGGATTCGATGCTGGGGGCCGTACGCCGGTCTGCTGGTTACCGTCGCCATGCTTATGATGTCCTCCAATATCGCCCACCTGGAGCAAAGGGAGTTGTATACATACTCGCTAGAGATGGAGTCGGTGTACGGCCGGAGGGAATCTCTAGGTAAGTTCACTCTTGTTGTATGTTGTTGTTGGTGTGTTCTGTTATTATTGTGTGGTGTGTGTGCTGGGGGGCGGGGGGTATTTTGTGAGCAATGCTATCAAATAATGAATCAAATGGATTCAAAACTAATCGAAGTAGTAATTTTGCATTTTGCCGTGTGTGTTTGTTGTTGTTGTAAATATGCATTGTTCAGAAAAATGTTGTGCAGAACAAAGGTACTGGTCTTAAATAATCAGTGATTTAGACAAATATATATACTTAAGATGTATTGGAATAATAATTGAACAATTATTTAATGAAATATACAAGAGTTGTTTTGAATCACAATTGAACGATTGGTTAGTGGAATATACAAGAGTTGTTTTGAATCACATTTGAACAATTATTTAGTGAAATATACAAGAGTTATTTTGAATCACAATTAAATAATTAGTTAGTGGAAAATACAAGAGTTGTTTGAATCACAATTGAACAATTATTTAGTGAAATATACGATAGGTGTTTTACATCACAATTAAATAATTAGTTAGTGGAAATATACAAGAGTTGTTTTGAATCACAATTGAACAATTATTTAGTGAAATATACAAGAGTTGTTTTAAATCACAATTAAATAATTAGTTACTGGAAAATACAAGAGTTGTTTTTAATCATAATTGACCGATTGGTTAGGGAAATATACAAGAGTTGTTTGAATTAGAATTGAGCGATTATTGAGTGAAATATGCGATGGTTAATGACAATTGACCAATTATTTAGTGAAATATAGAGGAATTGTTTGAATGATAATTGAATAATCACTTAGTCAAATATACAAGAGTTATTAAAGTGACAACTGAATAATTACTTCGTGAAATATACAAAAATTGTTGTCATGACAATTGAACAATTACATAGTGAAATCTAGTAGCATTGTTGGAATGATCACTGAACAATTATTTAGTGAAGTATGCAAGAATTGCTGGAATACAGATTGAACAATTACTTAATGAAGTATACAAGAATACAATCATACGTCAGTGAATATTGTGGCAGAGATTGTAGATATATGCTTTAATAATATGCTTTGATGATCGCACTGTTAAAACTTAATATAATTATTTAATTAAGATTTCATATATAGCAGTCGCAGAATAACTTGCATCGACAGCTGTTATAAAATAAGCATATAGTACCACCTTTCTCTCTCTCTCTCTCTAAATTCAGGGCTTCACATAACTATATATTTTACTTGCCATCCTCATTAGCCCTTTTTTATGCGCGTGTATGTGTGTCATTTCTTTGGTAAATAATGTATTCATCTGAACACATATGTTGTCAGCGCTGAGGCATTGGTCTTGCATTCTAGATGGATATCGTGTAAGTCAGTAGGCACGGATCTACTCATACAAGAACCCCGCTGGGCACACTCTTTATTGAATGTTTGCTAGCCTCTACCGTCGGGGCTGGTTAGAGAATAGGCGGCAGCTCGCCATGTTCAATATCTTCATTGTCGTCTGCTGGGGCCTATATACAAGCGATTCCCGACCGCGGTACAATGGGTCCCCCACCGCCCCTGTTGCCGTGTTATGCCGGCCAGCCCAGAGGCATTCCCCGGCTCGTGGAGAAGCACACGCGCGCCCACCTCCCTGTAGTGATCCGTCACACCCACACACACTCACACCCACGCCCACACACACTCACACCAACACACACACACCACACACATACTCTACACGGGGCCGCAACCCCAGCCCTGTTTGCTTGTCCGTCCTCCCCCCTCCTCTCCGCCTACCCTCCTTTCCCCTGCCCCTCCACCTCCATCCCATACACCCCTCCATTCCTCTTCCTCCCCCCTCCCTCCTCTCCCGCTTCCCCAATTCCCCAACCCCATCATCCCCTTCCCTTCCCCACCTACACCCTTTCCCCTGCCCCTGCGCCTCCCTCCCGTCCCTCCACCTTTCCATGTTTCCCTCTCCTCCCCACCTTCAGCTCCCCTCTCACTCCTTCTCTCCCCGTCTCTCTTCTCTTTCTCCCTCCACCTGCACCCTTTCCCCTCCATACCACCTCCCTCCCACAGCCTCCTCCACTCCTCGTCCCCTCTCCCCTCCGCTTTCCCCAATTCCCCATCCCTCTCCTCTCCCTCCACCTACACCCTATCCCCTGCCCTTCCACCTCCCTCGCTCACCCTCCCCTTTCCCTCTTGCCCTCTCCGCGTTCCCCTCCCCTCTTTCTCATTCTCTCCCCGTCTCTCCCTCTCCGCTTCCCCACCCCCTTCCCTCCCTTTCCGTGCTTCCCTCTCCTTTTTCTGTATTCCTCCCTTCTTCGTCTAACTCTTTCATCCTCTCCCATCCCCATCTTCTTCCCTTCTTAATCTCCCAATCCGCATCTGCTATCCTCTTTGCTTACCTCTCTCATCCTTTCACCCCCATCCCTATCCCTCGTCTCAACCTCCCACTCTCCCCCTCCCATCCCTCCTATTTCACTCCCCTTTCCACTCCCCCTCTCTAGGCCGCCTTCTCGCTTTTCCCCCTCTCTCCACCTTCCGCCCCCTCCCCTCCTTCTCGCCCCTACCTCCCTGTCCTGCTCTCCTCCTCTCCTGCTCTCCTGCTCTCCTCCTCTCCCTCCTCTCCTCCTCTCCTCCTCTCCCTCCTCTCCTCCTATCCCTCCTCTCCTCCTCTCCTCCTCTCCCTCCTCTCCTCCTCCTCTCCTTCTCTCTTCCTCTCCTCCTCTCCTCCTCTCCTGATCTCCTCCTCTCCTCCTCTCCTCCTCTCCTCCTCTCCTCCTCTCCTCCTCTCCTCCTCTCCTCCCCCTTCCCATCTCCTGTCCCTGTGAGGGTGTTGGTGGTTGGAGGCAGCGACAGGGAACAGGGAGGGGGCGGAGAAGGTGAGCGCTTGGGACGCGGAGGAGGAGGAGGAGGAGGAGGAAGGGAGTAGCTTTGAATGAGTGCGGGAGGGGCAGGAGAAGAGGAGGGCTGTATGTTGAGGCATGGGAGGGCAGGAACAGTCGAGTTCTATCTACACCCACCCACCCCCACCCATACACCTCCCCCACACACAAAATATGCCCCCACACACAAAATATGCCCCCACACACAAAATATGCTTAAAGGGAAGTAGAAGCAGATGGAAATACCCTGGGACTACTCGAGTAGCCCCCATCCACCCACTGTCCGCCGCCCTCCGCCCTCCACCTGCCACCCGCCGCCAGCCAGACCACCCGCCGCCCACTACCCCCGGACCCTCTCCCCGGACCCTCTCCCGCTCCCCGCCGCCCGAGCCCCACCACCACCCGCCGCCAGCCACCCACCGCTGGCCCGCCCGCCCCGCCCTCCCGGGGTGTACACCCCGCTTTGCGGCGGCCCCGGGCGCCCGCTATTATGGTGGCGGCCCGCTCTCAGTGTCGCCCCACAGATGCCCCCGGGCTCATTTCTCTGTCTATTTGCCGGACATTATCGTCGCCCATCAATCACCACCAGCGGGATAAGCGCGGCGGCGCCCGGGAGAACAGGCGCCCCGCCCTGGAGCAGGCGGCTCAGATGTAGGGAAGCGGTGTGGGGAGGGGGAGCGGGGAGTAGAGGGGAGGAGTGTGTGGGGGGTAGTGGGTGGGGGGCTGCCCATGGATCACGGCAGTAAGGGGTGGACTCAGGTGATAGACTGATTACGGCTGGAGTTGAATGGAATGGGATGTGGTCAGGAGGAAAACCCAATTTGCCATCACTCAGCCCCCTCCGGCTGTTCACCCCTCTTTGTGTATACTACTTACAAGGATATACGCGCGTACATGTATACACAAGTAGCTGTATGACGTTTGAATGTGTAGAAAAGGGCCTGCCTGCATGTTTACAACTATACACAGGCGCACCAACACGCACACACTTATGGTTGAATGTGTAGAAAAGGGTGTGCCCACATATTGACAAGTATACACATGCACACCAACATACACACCTGTTCTCTGTGGCGGAGTGGTTAGAGTGTCTGACTTTTTTCTAGGTCGGACTCCTAATCTGAAGGTCAGTGGTTCGATTCCCCCTGCCCCCACCTCTGCCAATTTGGATTTCCACCACTGTGTATAACTTACAGCGTCATCAAAGGCCAGTTGCTCTCATACCATGTCTATGTGGTGTGGGAGGTTAAAAATCCCTTGGGTCGGTAAAAGTGTAGGCTCGGGCTTTCTATCGATAAACTGTATAATGGTGAAAACAAGTCTATCCAGACTTATCCATGATAGGCAGTATAAATCTTCAAGAAAAATACACACACATATTGTTGAATACGTAGACGAGAACATACCCACATACTGACAAAGATCCGCATGTGGACCAACAAATGGCTGAGTGTGTAGACAAAAACATACCCACATGCTGACAAATGTATGCACGCACACCAACATGCAGACACATAAACACACACATGTTGACACATAGTGACACACATACGCATGTGGACCAACACATGGTTGAATGTGTAGACAAGAACATACCCACATACTCACAATTATACACATGCACACCAATATATAGGGAGCCGTCCTGATATGACCTTAGATGTTGCTAGGACGTAAAACAACAATACAAGCAAATACACACATATGGTTGAATGTGTAGATAAGAACATGTCAATATATTGACAAACATACGCATGCGCACCAGTATATGCACACACACACGGACATGTCTGAATGTGCAGACAGGATACCAACATACTGACGTACATACGCACACGTGCAGCAATGTTCATGAACATCCCCTTGAATATACAGAAAAGAACACACACACGTGTACCAACACTCACAAAAAAAAGCCATGGTTACTGGCACACATTAATGTATCCTTCATAATTATCAACATTTTCACATCTGTACAAAACATACACTTTTTCATGACACACACACACCCTACACACACACATTTTTCAATAAAACTGTCAATAGTTTACTACTCACCTCCTTCATAATTATCAACATTTTCACATCTGCACAAAACATACACTTTTTCATGACACACACACACCCTACACACACACATTTTTCAATAAAACTGTCAATAGTTTACTACTCACCTCCTTCATAATTATCAACATTTTCACATCTGCACAAAACATACACTTTTTCATGACACACACACACCCTACACACACAGATTTTTCAATAAAACTGTCAATAGTTTACTACTCACCTCCTTCATAATTATCAACATTTTCACATCTGTACAAAACATACACTTTTTCATGACACACACCCTGTCCACCTTTTTCAACAAAAATGTTCATAATTTAATAGTGACCTTCACAATTATCAACATTTTCACAAGCATACAATCTGTGTTAACTCCCCCCCCCCCGCCCCCCTCCATCACATACACCAACATACGCTTGTAAGAAATGTTAATTATTGTAAAGAACCCCTTAATACACATCTGTTTGCGTAATCAACAACACACCCACGCGCACACGCACACACGTAGTGCAGAAATATACCTAATTTAAATCAATGCTCACCAATTTTTTTTCAACAGCAACGCACTATAATAATATAAATGCATACCACAATTGCTGTCGCTGAGGATTCCGATTCTTTTGTCCCGAAGCATATTTTGAGCCATCTTAGCTTGACATTCAAATCACGTTCAAATCACGCCGTTCGGGAATGCACTTTGCGGGGAGAGGGGGGAGGGGGAGGGGGGGGGAGGTTACAACCCCCGCCACGCAACCCCCCCCTCTCAACCCCCGGCCCCGCCCTGGTTGGACTCCCGGTGCCGACTGCTGTGTTTCAGGTGCCGGGGCTCCATTGGCCGCGTCCCGGCCGATGTTGGCCGGAGACAGCGTGATGTATGGTTGGGGGGGCTCAGGTTCATCAATCATAAAACATAACGCAACGAATGTGGAGTGCTTCTCTCGTCACTTAGATTCCGCCCCCGCTCGCCGATCCCAATAATGGTAGATTTACATTGGGACACGTGGTGGTGGTGGTGATGGTGGTGGTGGTGGTGGTGGTGGTGTTAGGGGGGGGTGCATGGGGGTCGGGAGGGGAGCTTATAAGGAAGACGGCAACATATAAGGTCATATCAGGACGGGTACCGACTTGTGTCAGTGCGCACTCATGGCGACTTTATAGTGCTGCCCACACTGGGAGACAAAGCCGCTGGCACCATGACCAGATATCCCACACAGTCACATTATCCTCATACTGTGCTAACCAGTCCTTGTCCTAACCTAGTAATGCCCAGTGCCAGGCTAGGTAGCGACAAGTATCAATTGTATAAGCCATTGGTTTGACTCGGCTGGGATTAGAACTCCCGACCTTCCGCACACTCTACCGATTCGGCGGCCGATGTATATAAGGCAGACGGTGGTGGGGGGAAGAGGGGGGGGGGGGAGAGAAGGGAGGGGTGCGGGCCACAACAAGACTCATATCTTCCTAACAAGGTATGGGGGGAGGCAGGAAACTCAGTGGTCAAATGGGGGCCTAACATCAGAGATTCATCGATCACTATAGCAAACATATCGATGTGCACGACAGAGTTTGGATGAAGGCAGTTGGGGTTATGTGTATGTGTATAAGCGAAGTGTTCTTTACACTACGGCAAGAATAGGTGCCGTCGATGATTTACAATGTGAGCACTAGACGCTGTGGCTGAATTGGTAGAGCGCAGGCCTCCTGTGAAGGAGATCGGGAGTTCGATTCCCGGTCGAGTCAAACCAATGACTTACCAAATTTATACTTGTTGCTTCCTAGCTTGGCAATTGACATTAATAAGATAGGGCAATGACTGGTTAGCTCAGTGTCAAGATAATGTGACTGAGTGGGATATTGAATCATGGTGCTGGCGACCTGATTTCCCAGTGGGACAGCAGTATAAAGTCGCCATGAGTGTACACTGTCCCAGTTCGGTACCCCATCCCGATATAACCGTAGATGTTGCCAGGATGTAAAATCCCAACAACCAACCAACCATGTGAGCAAATGAGTATGTAACAATTCTCCGAGCAATTATTTCAGGAAATGTGTATGTGAACTTGAGGTGATACCCGCCCATGCCGCGTCCCGCGCCGCGCCATATTTCATAGTTTTTCTGTGACAGTTTGGGTGCAATTCCGACCCCTCGCACACACGGCCCCCTTCTCCCCCCGCCTGGTTTCCGACCGGCTGTCCCTGCGTGCATGCCCGGTGTCTAGCAGACATCGACATAGGCAGTGCACTCCATCTTGCTCACCCATTTCCACGCTGTGCATATTCTGCTTCATATTTATTTCCCTTATCCGATTTCTATCTGATATGAGGTAGAGAGAGTATGTGTGTGTGTTTGCGGATAGCCGAGGGGGGGTGGGGTGGAAGAGAGGGGTGGTTGGATTGGGGGCAGCAGATGGGATGGATCTGAGGTGATTTCGGAGAGGGGGTTGGGGGAGGGGTGTGAGGATGAGGGGGGTGGGGGACGAGTGTGAGGATGATTGTGCGGAGGGGTGGGAGGGGTGTGGGGGTGGTTGTGGAGAGAGGGATGGGATGTGGGGGTGATTATGGAGTGGGGATGGGAGGGGTGTGGGGGTAGTTGTGGAATAGGGAGGGAGGGGTGTGGGGCTGATTGAGGAGAGGGTGTGTGACTGTGAGGGGTGATTGTGGAGATAGGGTAGGAGGGTGTGGGGGTGATTGTGGAGATGGGGTGGGAGGGTGTGGGGTGATTGTGGAGATGGGGTGGGAGGGTGTGGGGTGATTGTGGAGAGGGTGTATGACTGTGAGGGGTGATTGTGGAGACAGGGTGGGAGGGTGTGGGGGTGATTGTGGAGATAGGGTGGGAGGGTGTGGGGGTAATTGTGGAGATGGGGTGGGAGGGTGTGGGGGTGATTGTGGAGATGGGGTGGGAGGGTGTGGGGGTGATTGTGGAGATGGGGTGGGAGGGTGTGGGGGTGATTGTGGATAAGGGATGGGAGGAGTGTGGGGATGATTGTGGAGAGTGGATGGGGGTGTGGTTTGCTGGTGGGTGGTGGCTTTCTTATGAGGGTATGAGTTGTCGACCTCGAGATGTCAGGATGTCATTGCAATCTGGGGTTGTCGGAGGGGATGGTTGGAGAAGAAGGAGGAGAAGATTGAGGAGGAGGGTGTGTGGTGGGTCAGGGGAGACTGAGGTTATTTAGAATGCCCTGGGGCCACTCTCAATGCCACAGTTGTGGATTAGCACCGCGCACAAAACGCTCTTCTCAATTGTTAATGAGCTGCAAATTTCCTCCGGCATCTGAAGTAGGTGATTCTCCAGCACTAATTAAGGAATACCCCCCACCTCCCATCACCACCACCACCACCACCACTTCATCCCATATGGGGAGGACAGCCGCTAATCCGAGCAGATTTTCTACGTCTTCTTATTTGTGCCGTGTCTCAGTTTGCACATTTCGTGCAGCAATTGATGCCGAGTGAGTTTGGATATGTTCCATGCGTGATTATGGTTGTGGCCGTAATAGGTTGGTGGGTAACTGAAGCTGGCAAGAAGTGGGGTGGCGGATCCTTTTCTCCCTCTCCCTCTCTATCTCTCTCTAATGATGTAAATATATATATATATATATATATATATATATATTTATTTATTTATGTATA